>OY783204.1:5110333-5807833 GCA_963678705.1 Panorpa germanica | reverse complement strand
ATTATTTTTGTAGTTCTCACGCACCAAGTGCTGGCTGAGTCGAAAGAGAGAAGCGGTAGTGCAAGGAGGCAAAACGTGACGAGCGTTAACAGAGGTACTCATATGTGCCTTCAAATGTGAGAATTGCACAATGTCATTTGACACTAAGCGTGGCCCAGCACCATAAACACGCGCACCCTATCATTAGGAACGAGCTGGGCTGGCTGCTGGCTTCGTGCAAACGGAGACTGCTAATTGCGCAAAAAGCACGGCTGGATTCAGATAATAATAATATTAGTATAAATATACTAAACATGAGTGTCAGTAATATAGCGAATATGACTACTCCACCGAGGTCAAATAGGAACCGCATACTAACTCAAACCTCAACACCTACAAATTCTGTAGGAGAACTTGTAAGTTTCTTTACAAACTTGGAGCAAAACAACTCAACTCCAGTTCACCATTATCCTTCACGGAGCCAAAGAAATATATCACAGTTAATACCAGAGGAGCTGGGAGCAATGGGTGCAAACAATCAATGCCATGTGGCAACGATGGGAGCTCCCAGAAGGTTCCAAGGAACAAATAGTTGAAATAAACAATGCTGTCAACGGGCTGGTCGCTAAGGAAGCATCACAGATAGAATTGCAAACAGAAATGGATGCAATCGCAGAACGGCTGCAGAAGTTTTTACTTCCAGCGGAGAACAAAATGGAGAGTAAGAAGGGAAGGCGTAAAAGACGCACGGGCAAGGACAGTAGACGTTCACCAAGAACGAACATAAGGCGATATAATTATGCGAAGGAGCAAGATCTTTTCGAACATTGCCCAAGGAAGCTTGCGGAGTATTTTATAACGGGGAGGATATTATATCCAGGGGAGGATAGCATACCTAGTGCTATCTATAACCTAGTCCTATATATAAAAACTATTTATGGGGCACGCCTGGAACAACTACTTATAATTTCCGAAATAAATATTCTATAAAACTGGAGGAAATTGTTCCAATTGACCCTGATGGGATGAAATATATAATAAATAATTTAAGAAAGAACTCTGCTCCCAGGCCTGATGGGCTGAAAAAGGAGAATATTGATAAGGTGTTAGGCTTATATATTGTACTGGCAAAAATATACAATGCGATGATACTTTTAAGGATCTATCCTAAAGTATGGCTCAAAAACCGCACAATATTAATACCCAAAAAGGGTACAAATGCAAAGCATGCATCAAACTGGAGGCCGATCACGATCACGCCACTCTTTGCAGCAATTTTTGCAGTACAAATTCATGATATGATAAAATACCAGGTGAACTTAAACTCAAAACAGCGTGGCTTCACGTCTGAAAATGGTGATGAATGGGGATAATATAACTATTTTTGAGGAAACATGTCGGGAAGCTAAAAAGTCGAAAGACGCGGTGGTAACTATCCTCGATATTTCAAAGGGTTTTGATAGTATACCTCATGGCGCAATTATCAGTGGTCTGCAACGCCAAGGTGTCCCAGACCTGATAATCAACGCCATAACTAACATGTACACTGGCGCTAGCACTGACATCAACCTTGGAAACTCACAAATTCCAATGGAAATACTAAAGGGCGACCCGCTATCGCCGCTCTTATTTAACATAGTGCTGGATACACTCATTGACGTCATGGAAGGCACAAGAGGGTATAACTTATATGGTAATAAGGTGAAAATATTAGCGTTTGCTGATGATCTCATATTAATAGGCGAGGATAAGAAGGAGCACTTTACACAAGTGTAAAGGATGGAGGTTTGGGTGTCCCCAAACTAGAACTGCTAAATAAATGTGGCGTATTAAGGAGCTATGCAAAATTATCTGAACTCCAAGACGATACAATCTAAGGTATTGTACAATCTGATAGATTTAAACAAAAAGCGATTAAACAAGCATTTAAATGTGGTGTGAGGTGGCCATGTAATGCAAAGGACATTGAGAGTGCTAAAAACAAAGCTAAAGTAGCTGAGCGATGCAAATACTATAATCTGAATTTGCAGGGAATAGGTGCGAGAGAATTTCAGAATAGTCCAATTGCGAACAGATGGCTGTGGGACAGCACACTGTTGCAAGTTAACAGATTTAATGATGCTGTCCGTTTACGCACAAATACATATACATATGGGTGCAAGAAAGTGTTAGTTAATCGGGGAGGCAGTGAAAATGTCATGTGTGACGGATGCCATATTAAAGAAGAGACGCTGGGGCATATATTAGGGACGTGTTACGTTCTAAAACCTTTATGCCTATAATTATTAGGAACTGGGAATCCCTAACAATTAAGTAGTCCTATTTGTTGACAACCACCGCAATGTTATTTGCACATGATTTTGACTTTTCTCATAACAATAACGCTAGGATAATATTATTATTGTAAACTTGTATTGTAATATTGTAAACTTTTAAATTTGAAATAAATTTGATAAAAACGAATAATACTGTTATCTTCGTATGATAAATGAGCTCAATAAATGATATAATTAATGGAGACCCGGACCCCGGTCTCCTTCGGACATGTGAGGGGATCATTTATGACGGACAGGAAAGAGTACCAATGTTATGCATTGGTTTGACAGAGGCGAGCAGACACCTCATCACAGATCACCCTACCTTTGATCTGGAATTTATATGCGACAGGGAGTGCAACAAACAGTACAAAACTTACAAAGGGCTAATACAGCATTTCAAGGTGCCAGTGTTGGAATATAAATGCAGTGAGTGCGTAATGTCTTTTAAGACTCAGCGCGGACTCAGTATGCACATTAAGCATGCCCACCCTATTGTAAGAAATGATCAAAGATTAGCAGGTAGAACAGCTCCTGCTTGCCATCAAAATGGATACGAATTAGACGTATTGTTGGAACACATGGACAGATTGGAGTTGGGGAAGAATATGAATAGGGAGTTAGCGATCCTCATACCAACTAAGACTGCAAAACAAATTTCGGACAAGCGGCGTTTAATAAAATCAAAACGGATAACGGAAGCTGGACAACCCGTGAACAATAGCATTAACTTGCAAAACTTAACTAGTATTGACATAGTTAGTACAATAACACCGCCGCGAACTAAAACGCGTAGTGAGCAGGCACTAACGTCAACACACAGGGGGAGGGTTAAACATTTAGTTGAGTATTTCAACAACGTTAGTACTTAACCTAGAAGTTCGCTAGAAAGTATGCAAGGAAGTGTGATTGAAATGAGTCCGGATGAAGTAGAATGGGTAGAGACCGTGGAAGCCTTGTGGCAGACGTGGAATCTCCCACCTACTACTTCTACGGAATTAATACATATTGATAGTCTGGTTAATGACCTGGTGAATAAAGGAGCAACTAGGTCGGAGTTGCAAGAACAAACAAATTTAATTGCGAAACATCTGCAAAAACTGTTGCTACCCGCAGATAACACCCAAGTGCGGAAGGTAGCGGGCCGAAGGAAAAGACGTATACTTCGAAAGCATAAAGACCCTCGAGGTTCTGCCCTAAAACAGTTTACTCATGCAATGCAACAGGACTTGTTCCATAAAAATCCAAAAAAAACTAGCAGACTACATAATAACAGGCGATGATACACTCAGTTCAGTAACTTCTAGAAAATTAAATCCAGAAAAAATCGAGAAAATATACAAGGAGCTTTGGGGCACTCCAAACTACACTACATACAAGTTTACGCAGAAACATAACGTTAAATTAGGTGAGTTAACACCTATCGATCCTGATGGTGTCAGGTATACCATCTCTTTATTGAAAAAGAAATTCTGCACCAGGTCCGGACGGACTTAAGAAACCACACCTCATGGCAGTAGAAGGTTTGGAAGTTGTGCTGGCGAAGCTATTAGATGCACTTATATTATTAAAGATTTACCCGCAAGCTTGGCTTCGAAATAGAAGGATATTGATTCCTAAAAAGGGTACTGGCATAAATCAAGAAAATAATTGGCGTCCAATAACCATCCCACCATTACTAGCGAAACTGTTTGCAATATCGATACATGGCATGATCAAGTATCATCTCCAAATAAACTCACGACAACGTGGCTTTACCACACAAAATGGCTGTTTAAATAACTTAACCATCTTCAACGAAGTGATAAGGGAAGCGAAAATGTCAGATGGAGTAGTTGTATCCGTTCTGGATTTAGCGAAAGCGTTTGATAGCGTTCCCCATGACGCCATAGCTAAAAGTCTTAAACGCCAAGGCATACCCGAACTAATTATAAAATCTGTGTGCGTTTACCAATATAGCAGTAGGAGACACTTCAGTAAGGATGGACATTCTAAAAGGAGTAAAGCAGGGCGATCCCCTGTCACCCTTATTATTTAACACCGTTTTAGACACTCTAATTGACGATCTCGAACCGTCACATGGTTTTAAACTTTATGGCAGACATCAAAGTCTTATCCTTTGCAGACGACATGCTACTAATACGTAAGAGCAAAGCTGATGCGCAAAGTCAATTTAACATTGCATGCCAAACATTGCAGCAACTCGGCTTAAAAATTAATACCACGAAATCATCAACGTAGTACATCCTGGTCTGAATGACCCCAACAATGGATCGTTGCGATCGTGGACCGCAATAAACGAAACGAAATCGGTGCATGTTAATTTCACCAACAAAAAGACTAATTACATTCCGGTACTAATAAATGACCAAGCCATTCCGTATGCGAATACAGCAAAGTATCTAGGAATGACTTTAGATGCCAAACTACGTTGGAAGGCTCACGTAAAGCGAAAGAGAGATGAACTGGGAATAAGATATAAGAAAATGTACTGGCTAATGAGACGCAAACCAACACTATCCATACATAACAAGCTACTGCTGTATAAGCAAATATTGAAACCAGTTTGGACATATGGAATTCAGCTATGGAGCAGTACTAAAAAATGCAACACCATATGCATTCAGACTTTCCAAAATAAAGTTCTGAGGAATATAATGAATGCACCATGGCATGTCCGCAATAACGATATACATAGGGATCTCAAAGTAACTACAGTATCTGAAGAAATTGCAAGAAAACACGAGCAACGTCTCCAACACCATATCAACGTGGAAACATTTCACGTGCTGCACACGGATGGACTGACAAAAAGACTAATGGGAACTAAGCCATTTGAGCTAGTAAGATGACCGACAGAAAAAGAGTATCAATAATGGTTAATACTCTGAGTTCAAAAATATTACCATTATTAAAATTAACTAGAAAAAATGTTTGTTAGATAGTTTATATAAACTAGTTATAACAATATAATAGGTACTAGCTTTTACCCCGTCGCAAAACGACGTCTATTTAATATATATTATTTGAATTTCATAAAGTAATACGTAATTTCATTTCAAATTTTTCATATTAAAATTAGAAAAGCACTGTCGCTATTTTTTAGATATCATACTCGTACATGAAATAAATAAATATTTTAAAATGAAAATGTTGTATTTCATCTTATATGATCTACTACTTTAAAATTGCTTATTAGAACAAATATTCTACAGGATTTACTTATTATATCATATCAAAAAAAATTAAAATTCTAGTTTTATAATAATTTTTAAATGTTTCATAATTAAATTTAAATATTTCTGTTAAATATATTAAATATAGATTTATATATATCGTCTTCATTTTTCGTACACTTTAATATACATAATTAAAATTATTTCTTCATTGACCAGTAAACAGTATTCTTTGTATTTTTCATGTTGTTATCATTCTTGTTGTTTCTTCATAAAGGTAGCTATTAACGCACTGTCGTTTCAGATTGTCATGCCTTAATCGGTGTGGATAAAACATCTTCTGTGACAGTAGGACAGTAGTCTTCTGTGATGTTGGCGGTTATTATCTCATTACTATTCCAGGTTTAGCATTTAAATAGTAGCACTTTATTATTCCACTCCTAAAAGAAGCATTCTTAATAAATAAATAAAGAAAATATACTGAATGCAAAACAAATAAATTATGCACTTACAGTTTGTACATGTGATGAACAGCACTAATATCTGCTTCATTGAATTGTTTATCAGAATAATAGATAATGAATTTCCCATAAGCCGGGTCTTTGTTGTATTTTATAAATATACACGATCAACTAAAATCTTCTTATTGCCACGGCCCTTTTTTCGCTCTGTAAATTACAATAACATTAATTTACATCGTACTTGCATGATCGTCTTAAACAACATGAAGAATATATTGTATTTATTTTTAATAAAAGGATAATATAGAATAGTAATAATATTTGTAGTAGTTATTTCACAAAAATTAAACACAAAAATAATGTTTTGCAACATCAAAAGCATTAATTCATTTGTTTAAAAATCTATTTAAAAAGCATAATACCTGAGAATGTTATGTTATTTTAAAGAATCTCAGCATAATGATATGATTGTATCATCATGCTGATATATATAATTGTGTCGTAAAGGTATTTTAGGTTACTTTTTAACGTATTTCAGACAAATGATTCTTCCATACTGGTAGGTCGAGACACACTTTATACACTTCTTAGTTGCAAAGACCTAAAACTTAATATGTACTATATTAATATTAATATTTAATGTTAATTATTTGTAATAGCAATATTCGTATTAATAATTAATAATATGAAAGCATAATTTATAATTTAAAAAGGAAATATTCTTTTTAGTTAATTTATCTGCAAACGTTGTAATAAAAATACTGATCTGGTAACAGTTATTACACATTAGACTACACTTAAAAATGTATTACGATTATTGATTTGTAAATAAGAGTATTTTTCTAAACGTTATCAAATAAATCATGCGACAACACCAGCGAGCAGGTAAAGAATATGAAACAAATTTTTAAAATATATTATTCATATGATAATGTAGCATGCATGTAGTTATGTAGAAGTTATTTCAATATGAATATGACTGAATTTTATAAATTTGAAACTTCGTTGTCGGGAGAGGAGAGGACCAACATAGGATTATAAAAAGGAAAGAATTCATAAAAGGATATGTGGTAATCTGAAAACAAATAAAATGCCAATAACATACAATATAATATATATAACACTTACATCTAAAAGTAAATAATAAAGTAATAATAAGTACTTAAATAATAAATCTCAATTATACCTATCTAAAAGCAATTAAATGATAATCTCACTCTCCCGATCAGAGTATTTGTTTAACAAATGACTGCTAAAAAAAAAATACGGAAAGAGAATTTAAAATTTAAGAACACTACTATTTGGCTTGAAAACAATGAAATATAACACTATTACTTTTAAAACACGAAAAGCAGGTAAAATGGCAAAGAGTACATCGCTTCGTACACACAATATAATATATATAACACTTTCATCTAAGGGTAAATAATAAAATAAAAATGAGAACTCAAATAATAAATCTCAATTATATCTATCTAAAAGCAATTAAATGATAATCTCACTCTCCCGACCAGAGTATTTGTTTAACAAATGAAAGCCAATAGAAAAATACGTAAAGAGAATCTAAAATTTAAGAGTAAATAATAAAATAATAATAAGAACTTAAATAATAAATCTCAATTATACCTATCTAATAGCAATCAAATGATAATCTCACTCTCCCGACCAGAGTATTTGTTTAACAAATGAAAGCCAATAGAAAAATACGTAAAAGAAATCTAAAATTTAAGAGTAAATAATAAAATAATAATAAGAACTTAAATAATAAATCTCAATTATACCTATCTAAAAGCAATCAAATGTTAATCTCACTCTCCCGACCAGAGTATTTGTTTAACAAATGAAAGCCAATAGAAAAATACGTAAAGAGAATCTAAAATTTAAGAGTAAATAATAAAATAATAATAAGAACTTAAATAATAAATCTCAATTATACCTATCTAAAAGCAATCAAATGATAATCTCACTCTCCCGACCAGAGTATTTGTTTAACAAATGAAAGCCAATAGAAAAATACGTAAAGAGAATCTAAAATTTAAGAGTAAATAATAAAATAATAATAAGAACTTAAATAATAAATCTCAATTATACCTATCTAAAACCAATCAAATGATAATCTCACTCTCCCAACCAGAGTATTTGTTTAACAAATGAAAGCCAATAGAAAAATACGTAAAGAGAATCTAAAATTTAAGAGTAAATAATAAAATAATAATAAGAACTTAAATAATAAATCTCAATTATACCTATCTAATAGCAATCAAATGATAATCTCACTCTCCCGACCAGAGTATTTGTTTAACAAATGAAAGCCAATAGAAAAATACGTAAAAGAAATCTAAAATTTAAGAGTAAATAATAAAATAATAATAAGAACTTAAATAATAAATCTCAATTATACCTATCTAAAAGCAATCAAATGTTAATCTCACTCTCCCGACCAGAGTATTTGTTTAACAAATGAAAGCCAATAGAAAAATACGTAAAGAGAATCTAAAATTTAAGAGTAAATAATAAAATAATAATAAGAACTTAAATAATAAATCTCAAATATACCTATCTAAAAGCAATCAAATGATAATCTCACTCTCCCGACCAGAGTATTTGTTTAACAAAAGAAAGCCAATAGAAAAATACGTAAAGAGAATCTAAAATTTAAAGCACTATTTGGGTTAAAAATGATAAAATAAAACATCATTACTTATAAAACACGGAAAACAGGTGAAATCGCAGAGTAAATAATTTCGAACCGTAAAGACGATGGAAGGTTTTTAAGGTTAATAGTTTAATTATGTAAAAAATAATGTGAACTATATAATAAAAAAATATTGAGAACCTAAAAAATAAATCTCAATTATATCTATCTAGAAGCAATTAAATGATAATCTTACTCTCCCGATCAGAGTATTTGTTTAACAAATGACTGCTAAAAGAAAAATACGTAAAGAGAATCTAAAATTTAAGGACACTATTATTTGACTTAAACATGATGAATTATAATATTATTACTTATAAAATTCGAATAGCAGATGAAATAGCAAAAGGTATTGGAGGTATCTATTCTAATAGAAGTACATTTTTATAAACAACATTGGATGTAAATATATCTTTCTTTGATTTAGTAACAGAAGTTAATGTTTTAATTTTTAAATTATTGGATGATTTAACTCTTGAAAACGCGACATATAATTGGCCATGAGTAAAAACGGGTTCCCGTAATAAAACACCTACTTTTTCAAAAGTTTGACCTTGTGATTTATTTATTGTCATAGCAAATGCTAATCGAACAGGAAACTGAACTCTTTTAAGTATAAATGGAAGATTTATATCAGAAGGAGCCAAAACTATTTTAGGAATAAGAGCGCGATCACCAGTGTGACTTCCAGTAATTATTTCTGCATCTATTACAGATGTATACATATGTTTTACAATTAAACGGGTTCCATTACAAAGTCCACTATTAGCATTCATATTTCTTAAGAGCATTATAATTGCACCTATTTTTAAATTTAATTTATGTGGAGGCATACCCGATGGTGTCAAACTATTTAAAAATTCTACTGGGAAATGATTTTGTTCTGCATCAGAATCAGTTGAAACAGAGTCATTACTTAGACAGCAAAATTGTTCTTCATCCAATAAATTTAAAATTTTTTCATTAATCTGTAATGTGTCTTCATTTAATGGACATAAAATTACGCGAGATTTTAATTCATCAAGAGTAACTAAATTAATGTCGCCGTATATTTCATCGACTAATGGTTTGTCAGAAATGAATTTATTTGGAATTTTAACCATGTTTACTACACTATCTGGACTATCATTAATTAGTCCATCTCCAAGTTGTAATAACCACGTTTTGAAATCGATTTCTTCTTGCGCAACTCTCATATTAATTGTCAGATGCTTAATTTTGAAAAGTGGCCATAAACTACTATTTTGCATGCATGTTGAAACTATATCCGTAACCGTTCCGCGTTTAACAACAGGAAGACATTGTCGAAAATCTCCTCCTAGTAAAATGATTTTATTTCCAAATGGCTTATTATTTTTCATTAAATCGCGAAGGCACATATCTACTACATCTAAAGCAAAGTAAGGCGCCATTGTAACCTCGTCCCATATAATTAACTTAGCTGACTTTAATAATTTCCCATCAATAGAGTTGTGCCTTATGGATGAAGTTGAATATCCATCTAGGGGAACCGGCAATTTAAACTGCGAATGGATCGTTCTACCTGATTTTAGTAACATAGCTGCTATTCCTGTCCAAGCTACAGGTATAGCAGTTAATCCCATTCCACGTACGACGTGTAATAAAGTAGTATAAAGAAATGTTTTCCCAGAACCACCCGACCCATGAATAAAGAAATATCTTTGCTCTTCATTATCGTTGTTTATGCAAAGCATTATTTCATCAAATACGTTTTTCTGATCTGAATTTAATTGACTACTAAAATTAACCCCTTGCTCAAATTCTTCTACTTGGTTAAATGTTTCCCTAACTAAAACTAAATTTGCATTACGATATTCCAGAAATCCAAAATCAGTATAATTGAAATTATGTAATTTAAAAATATCAATGATATCATTGATAGCTAACTGTTCCGCAGTTTCTTGGTTATAAGTTAAACTATAATCCTCGCATAAAGTTACTTTATGATTATCCCATAATAAGTTAGGATCGCAGGGTTCGCAAAAAATACAAATAAAAGCAAATAGCTGTCGTAGCTGTTTGGGCATTTTACAAATTGAAGCATCATCTAAACAACGATCCCATTGAGTAGAATCATTCAATAAACCTAATTGTTTTGCTGTTTCGTGGAAAGTGGAATATTCGATTCCATTGAGAGTTCGCAAGTCTTTGAAACATGTAGCGCCGCGCACATGAAGCAACAATAACCTTAAATAAAACCTTTCACCTTCTTTAGGACTAACACTATACATTCTCGGAATTATCAAATGACTTATGCGCTGTCTTAAAGTCCATGTCTTTTTGCGATCAAAAATGTAATGTTCGGGTATTTCCGTATACAAATAAGTTTTAGCCTCTACCGATGTTGAATTTAATTTAAACCAAGCCGTTAATGTAGTTTCTGAAGACTTTGCTAATGCAGATTCTTCATTTCCTTCAGTAAATAAAATATTTTGCTGGTTTTCTAAATGAACTGCTAACCTATAAATAGTGTGTGTTTTATATTGCAGATCGAATGCAAATATTCTCCACATGGCTTCTGGTGGTGATACATATCGTGCGTCTAAGTAAAATGAAACTTCATCCCAGTCTAATTGTGCTTGTCCTTCAGATGTTATTTTAACATTGGCACAATCATGGCCTTTATAGATATATTTAAATAAATATTTTACGCTTTTAACCGAAGCGCAAATTTCAACATTAATGTGGCATCTATATTTCAAGGAAAGGAATCTATTGTACGGTACAACCCATCTATTATCTACTGTATGTTTTATAGTGCCTTTTGCCGTATAAAAATCTATTTTTGAATTATTATCCCGACGTCGGTACAAAGGGTACCCGTTACTGTTATTTACTGTTGAAGCTTGAAATGATTTCGGAAAATCTTTACTGCACTTGTTGTCTTTCATGCATGGAGCGTTTAAATTATAAGGTCCACATGGTCCGTGAATCATACATTTCTTGACCACATCAAATAAAATGGGATGAGTTTCACAATCTGGAATTTCTGCAGATACAATTTTATCAATAAGTTCCGTATTTCGAATTTTATTTTGATTATTTAAAATTATGAGAATATGAATGTGAGGTAAACCGCGTTTTTGAAATTCAATAACAGAAACGATAGCTGTTACCTTACCGAAAATATGTCTTTTCAATAGATCGTCAAAGAGTTCTTTCACTTTTAATTGAAATACTCTAACAACTAAATCGGGACGATTTTCGGTTCGTTGGTTATTTAGTAAATTACTTTTAATTTCTGGCCACTCGGGATTACATGTCATTGTAATAAACAAATCCGGTGAACCATATTTACAAATAATTCCTATAGCATCAAGATAATGTTGTGACATGCTACGTGGACTTCCGACAAATGTACTTGGTAAAATAACCATTCTGCCAGGTATAATACCTTCATTTTTGGATTTATTTTTGACATAATCCATCAATCCCAAATACATTTCTGACCGCAATATCTTTTGCGTATTTGCGTTGCGTATGAAATTAAGTCTATTACCTTCGATTTTGGAATACGCGTCAACAATGTACTGTTGAGTAAGTTTTCCGGCACTAAGAAATGGATTAAAAGAACCCGTACATCTAAGTTTATAAGAATAAAATTGCCGATGAGAAATTCTTCTTGCTAATGAAACATTTAGTAAATGTTCCGAATGGCCGAGTTCACCGGTTGGACATAACAGCGGATAAGTCATTGGATCGCAATTTTCGTTTAGAATATTAATGTTACGGAGATTACCATCTTTTTGATAGACACAAATGTCTCTATCAGAAGGTGGTAATCCATCTTTGCTATTAAAAATTAAAGCTACTTCATTAGTAGACGGCACGTTGTATCGCCGTGGATCTTTTGTGAGCTGCTGAACAATATTCATCTGCACATCAAAAGGGTTTCTACCTTCTATATTAGCTTTTGCAATCTCCTCTCTTTCTACTTCAGCCATCATTTTATATGCAGCAGCGTATGGATTTACTTTTCTTATTAAAGAATCCAATTGCTCAAATAGTTGTCTCTTGCATTTACGGTTAACATCGCCTTGCATTCTTTTACATATGGCCTCATCAGGATCTAGAATATACAGCTGACCATATTGTGGCTGTTTTCCTTCTGTAGGGTGTGCCGATGATATTCTATGGTAAACCTGACCACATATCCTGAAACAGTACGGCCCACGTGTGCCTGGACGGTGATCAATATGTGCTCCAAATGAAGCAAATGCAAGGGAACTATTGTAGTTTCTAATGTTATCCATAAAATTAGTAGAAAGAGGATGTATATTACTCATTAGTTCCATTAACAGCTCTGGAAAAGGGTTGGAAGGGCTCGGAATTGAAACTTTGCCTTTTGAACAGCATAATGAAAATTTCCCATCTGTTGGCTTTTTATTTTTAAAATGAGTTGCTTCGCAAAATTGGCAGATAACGTTCATAAATCCACAGTTATGTTGTATTACAAGTGCTTCATCGTCTATTTCTTGAAGGGCTGTGCTGAATGTTTGTTGCGATATGGATGGTGCAATATTTTGTGTTTCCTTTTCTCTTTGTGTTTCAAGTTCTAACGGTTTATCTAATTTGCTTTGCTTTTGCAAAGCTATATTATTTAATCTATTGCGTTTTGTCTCTGCTTTTTCACTGGCTAACCTAATTCTTTTGCGAAATAAAATTTTTTGTTTTCTTCTGTCTTTTTCTTTTGTACTTTCCTGTAGCAATCGCTTTTTGTTTATTAAATTCTGCTTCTTTAGACGAACTTGTCTTGCGTGTGTTGTTTCCAAAATAATTCTCTTCTTAGAATCTGCTTTCAGTTTCTCTAGTCTTGTTCTTCTTTTGTCAGGCGTTTCTCTTTTAAATCTTTTAGTATCTCTAACCGCCTGTTCTTTTAAACGAATTTGTTTTAACTCACTTGTTTCGCTGTCTAATTTCTTTTCAAAATATGTCTTCAGTTCTTTTAATCTTTTTTGCCTTTCACTTTTAGTTTCTTTACTGAAATTATCCCTATTTCTTAAAATCTGTTTTTGTAAGCGTTTATTTTTGTCTTCATCGCATTGAGACTCCAATATTGTTTTTCTTCGTACACATACGTCTTGTTTCGCCTTTTTTAAGAGCCTCTCACTTACTCTTGTTTTTAATATAGGACATCCTCCTTGGTTTTCTTCTATTAACAATACTGTATCACTAACTTTTTCTAATTTATTTAACTGCACATTATAATCACTTACTAAAATATCACATGCTACATTATCACATATTACACCATCACTATTTATATTGGCACTTATTTCATTAATTTCACTGGTAAACTTTGAGCAAGAATATTCACAAATTTCTAAAATATTATTATTACCTGTAATACTTGTTATGGTAATTGGGTTAATTGTAAAAAATAAAGAACCTGCAGAATTCTGAAAATTGTATTTAATCAAGTCGACTAAATCAGTTACATATTTATAACACAAAAGTACTGCTTTGCCATTAGAATTTGAAGTAGATTGTCCCTTTAAACCCCTTGAGTGGGAATCAAAGATCCAAAAAAGACTGTTTTGTTTAAAGATTGCAAATGTTTGACTGCAAGTAGTGAATAGCCCGTTGTTGTATTTTTTAAAGTATTTTTCTAAAAAGTCTCCTGTTAATATATTAAGATCACCTTGTGCAGTGTTCATAAGATCATGACTAATTTTACATGTACCATTACCAATCGATATAATTGGATTAATCTCTTCGATCAGTAAAAATGGGTGACAACCGGGTTTTAAATTTTTTCGATAGCAATTGTCTCCTAGTATTAAAATATAGTCTAATACGTGAGTGGTCCAGTTATTTAATGCAATTAATGAATGAATACATATACTGAATGTAGCTATTGCCGTACATTGAGAATTTTTCGGAAAATTTGTAAAAATATCACTTGCTTGATTAAAATTAGCTTGCATTATTTTATAAGGTTCAGGCAACTTGAATTCAGTTACACCTAATTCAGAGACATTAAGATTTGGAGACCTATAAATGGAAGTTGTAACGATTTCCTCAATGTTTACAGAGTTAGTAGAATTATTTATTTCTTTTAATGTACTATTATCTATAGTGCTTAATATACTAACAGGAACAATAGAAAATTGAGTGTTTTTACAGTTACTAAAATTAAATTTAATCAAATTTATGACATCAAGAAGATCTTTAAAGCACAAAAGAACAGACTTTCCATCTCTCTCACAAACAATTTGTCCTTTAATACCTCTTGGATGTGAATCAAATACCCAAAATAAATCAGATTCCTTAAAAATGACAAAGGTCTGATCACTAACTGTAAATAATCCATTTTTATATGTATCAAAAAATGACTTTAAAAAGGAAACTGTTAACTCTCTTATTTCTGTATTTACATTTCTAATGTCGCCCCAATGGGTTTTTGTGTTATCATAATATACGACGTATGTGTTTTCTTTTAAAGAGATGTTCTTTTTGACTTTATCAGGTAATAAGAATCGGTGTTCGTTTCCTAAAGAATTGTCTAAGTAACACTGATCTCCAAGTATTAAAATAGAATCTAATGTATCTGAATCCCATGTATTTAACGGCGTAGTTTCGTTAACACATATTGCAGCAACACTGCAACTACTACATTGTAGACCACGTGTCGTTTTACTAAATCTTTTGTCAAATTGATTAAAAGTACCTCTAACAATTGATATTGGCTTTTTTAATTTATTTGAATTGGACCTTAAAATCTTAATATGATCAGACGAAATCCGTTTTTTCCTACCACAGCCGAATAATGATTTAGACATGTTGTAGTAGAAGTAGATAAATAAGCTATATATATTATAAAATAAAATTTAAAGTGTTACCTAAACTATTATTATAAACAGGTGAAAAGGATAAAAAAGAAATTGCAATTTTGATCAATAATTCATATTAATATAAATATTTGTATAGATAAATATACTTAGCTCCTTAGAAGATCTCTGTGATGTAACATATGCCACAGAGGAATAAGGTCTCCAGTATATTGTAACATATAGCTATATATTTTATAAATATATAACCAATGCAGAGATATGCAGTCTTCTAAAATGAAAAATCAATACAATAATGAATAACAAAGATAAATAAGTAATACTACTTCTACTATATACTAAATAACTAAGACTACTTATGGCAGAAATTTAAGGTTACATAAACAGATTTTTAAAATATTTATTAATAAATGAAAAGAAAAAACCAGTATTGACAATCGATTTACTAAGTACAACACTAAAAACTCCAGTAATCTGAAAATAAATAAAATAGAATAATCAAATTTGGCCTAACATAAGAGAAAATAGGATATTACATAACTTATAAATATCGATAAATCATTACACATAATATTAACTATGTAGTGACAGATGTAACTATTTAAATTTAAAAATGTGTTGTAATGTTTGTTATTTTTAAAGTAAATGATACACCAGAAGGTTGAGCGTATAATATATAGCTGTTTCATCAAAAAACTTTAGTTCTTTCAAATTACAACAAAGAAATTATTTATTAACATATGTCAGATTACAACAAAGAAATTATCCACTGACATATTTTGACGTTTCTAACTTGGTATGCAACGTTAATAGTAAAAAATATTTCACCATAGAGAATATTGTGAGGTATTTATTGAGTTATACATATCAGAAAACTGAATTACTAATCATTTTAATAATATAGGTACTGACATGTGTAAAACAAAAAAAATCTTGCTAAGTACATTGTTGTCAAGACATAACCAAAATAATGTAACAGTTAATAAACTAATATTTTCATATATTTCTCAATTTTTTAGATAAAGTAAACAGATAATTTATATTACTCGTATATAGCTACTACATCGATAAACTTCAACAGTTTTTAGATTCTATAAATGTAACAACATATAAATATAAATGTATTAGATTAAATTAGTAAAAAGCTTACCTTATATATCAATAGTAGTTTTAATGCACAAATAAATTATTATTCAGCACTTAAAAACAGAAATTCTTATATTTATAATTTGATATAAATCAAACAACAATTAATATATTGACTTTGCAGACGTTAAGAACTCATGTCATAGTAAACACTCAGCAGGGGGTACTATCTGAGCGAAAGTTCAGTGCAGTTCAGTGATACTACATATTAAAACATAATATTCTTTACTTTTACAATTTCTGTTGGTAGAAATATATTTGAGTTTATTATTTCTTTTTCAATACTATTTGTTACATTTTTAATATCAGTATGCAATTATTTTCATTCAATATAAATGTGTTTTTAAAATTTTAATAATAGTAAAAAATATTACGTTTTAATATGTGGTATCACTGAACTGCACTGAACTTTAGCTCAGTGCACTCCCTTCACCCTTCATTCCCTTCAAATGTTGAGACGCCGAGCATTTTAGTTCACTATTCCAAAATTGGCGCCTAAAGCGACCATGAATACAGTCGATGAATCGTTTGGTTGTAACAGTTCTTTTAAATTTTTCAAAACAGCCAATATAAAAATGAAAAAAGAAACTGTAATATTTATTCTAGAACATTCTTCGTGCCGAGTTCACACATGTTCAAATACTAATGGGTAAAGAGAATATACTGCTTACGTATATATTGCTCACAGTGAAAATATTCGTGCTCACAGGGATAACGTTCTGTATTCGTACACGAAAATAAATATTTTCGTCATAGTAGCAAAAACTTTCATGGTTCATATACTTATATTCACTTTAACCATTCATACACTATCACGCATGTGTGAACCCGGCATCAGAATTTCAAAGCGGCATTCTTCGCTTCGGAAGAAATGAAATATATATATACCAACTCAAAAGAAATATATATAAATGATAAAATCGTTACGATATAATAGCATTTCAGACTGTTTCTAAATGTTAGCCTGTAATACATAATAATATTTGTTTCATAAAAGATATCTATGGTAAAGCAAAAATTTTATATTGCAATCAGAACCAATAATATTTCTTATTTTTATAAAAAATATATGAGCTATATATATATATGAAATATATGTTAGGAGATTTTAGGGCAATTTTTTTATTGAAATATTGATTATTATATTTACGTAAATATCCTAAAAATGAGCAATATAATCCATTTAACGTTTGAATTTTATTTTAGTGCGTAATATTTGGTTGTTTTGGTTGTTTTGGTCGGCCTAGTAGTTGATAATGGCAATAACTTTAGTTTTATATCACGACATTTCATGAAAACTTGATGAATTGCTACAACAGTTGCTATTGCTGTGACGTTTAATTCTGTATCTCTTTTGCACTTCTCTTGCTTTATCGCGATGAGAAAGGTTGTCAAATAATAGTGTGGAAGAAGGTGAGGAAGGAATGACGTCAAGTGATCTGTCATTTTTTTTTAATTTTTACCTCTTTAATTATTAAAGAGAACGTAACTCTCTTTTTCCATATTTAATTTAAATTCTATTTAATAATTCGTAATTTCATTTCACATTTTCGTTCCATTTTTAAATAGAAATATTTAATTCGTTCTATATTATTTTACATATAACAAATAATTTTTCATATAAATTGACTAAAAAAATTTTTTTTTCTTTTATTAATAATATACTTAATTATTCTAGAATCCAGAATATGAACTTTCTCCAAAGTTCCCTACCGGGCTAAAAAAAGCTCACTTTTTTCCAGTTTTTCCAAAATTACGGGTTTCCAGGAAATTCAGGGAAAAATCCGGAGACGCCAAAAGTCTTAGAATTTTTTTCTCTACGAAATAGGAAATTTTTAAAAACTTCCCTGGAGCCGTTTTCGAGATGCCATACAAAATTCGAACCAAACATATAAACACATAAACATATAAGAATATAAATATACACCTGGGACATTATATCATTTGAATTCAATAAAATAATTCGTAATTAAATTTCATATTTCACTGTTCTATTTTTAAATTGAAATAATAAATAAACTCGCACATATAATACATTGACACATATAAATTGACAAAAAAAATATATTTTTTTAACAAAATAAAAAATATTTTCAATTTATGCGTTATTTGACCAACTTTTTTTAAAAATTTGGGATTTTTTTTTTCGATTCGTAAATAAGTTACCAAGATTAGCCTATATACAAAATTTCAACTTTCTGGCACAATTTTTACTCTCGGCAAATACTGCCCCCGTGCCCCCAAATAAAATTTTGGAATTTTGAATTTTTTTTTATTAATAATATACTTAATTATTCTAGAATCCAGAATATGAACTTTCTCCAAAGTTCCCTACCGGGCCCCCGAATTTCTTCAACCCCCCCTTTTTCACTTTTTGAATTTCTAATTTTTGAGAAATGTCAGCATTGAATACCTTAATACACATGCAAAATTTCAACTTTCTATCTTTTACGAATTTAAAGTAATACAGCAAAAAAGGGATCACTTTTTTTCCAGTTTTTCCAAAATTACGGGTTTCCAGGAAATTCAGGGAAAAATCCGGGGACGCCAAAAGTCTTAGAATTTTTTTTTTCTACGAAATAGGAAATTTTTAAAAACTTCCCTGGAGCCGTTTTCGCGCTGCCATACAAAATTCACTACCAAACATATAAGATCATAAGAATATAAACAAACAGTTGGAACATTATAATATAGGATAATAAAAAAAAATATTAAGCCAAAATTAAAGGAGATAAAGGTTAGAAAAATAAGACTGGTAACAGATAGGGGAGTTCTTCTGGAATTTGACTTTGATAAAGATATAAATGAGCTTAGACAATGTGAAGATATTGGCGTAGCAAAAATCCTACCCAAACATACAATGTCAACATGCACAGCTACAACTTGAAGGTGCACAAATTGTAGCGGTAACCACCATGCAACAGATAAAGACTGCCGTGAGAGATTAGTACAAAATAAAATTAAACAAGTTATGTCTGATTACAATTTAAGGCAATTTGAGGGTCGCGGCGAAGTAGCAGGAAGCGAAATGAAATTCAAACGGCTTCTTTAGCTGTTTAGAAAACTTTCAAAGATTTGCAATAGATTACAATCCCATTTTAATCTGTTTACAAGAATTAAATTTTAAGCCAATACAAACACTGAATATTAAAAATACAATATATTCCGAAAAGATCGACTTACGGAACACGCCAGTGGTAGAGTGGCTACACTGGTAAGACAGTATTTTTATTCGGAACATATAACTATACAATCCAACTCGTGGTCAGAGCACATTTCCACAAAAAATTACTATTTATAACCTATATCTACCAAACAGTCAAAATATAATATTAGATTTTAAAAACATACTCAATAACACATAACACAATTACCTCTCCCCTTTATATTACAGAGGTAACAGAGGTAAATTAATAGAAAGATTATTGGATAATAATAATTTAATACTTTTGAATGACGGCCAACGCACGCCTTTTAATTTTTCTTTACAAAGTACATCAGTAATTGATTTAAATCTATGCCAGCCGCAAGTAGCATCGACACTAGAATGGTCAGTCCTACCAGTCCATTTATATGTCTATTTATAAGGGGGTGGTCATTTTCCAATTCAACTTCAAATCTCAAGCAATATAACAGATATGAACTGGTCAGGATGAAGATGGAACATATCTAAATCGAATTGAAATTTATAAATTGAAGAAATATCTAATAATAAGATAACATTTAACGAAGATGATGACACAGATGTAATAACATTATCTATTTGTTCCAAGATATTAGCAGCAGCAAATAACTCAGATTTAAAAAAGAAAATTGGCCCACACAAACCGGCCCTACCTACCTTGGTAAAATGATTCATGTGCTAATGCTCTTAAAATGAAGAAAACAGCTTTTAACAGATACAAACATCACAAAACTGTAAAAGCAGTAGCGCAAAAAACCATGAAGCAAGCAAGGAAACAATTTGTATATTCCATAAATTCACAAACAAGTATGGAACAAAATAAAATCAATAAAAGTAAACCAGCGAAAATTCTAGGATCAGTTCTTAGTGTAACATTGTTTTCTAATTTTCATAAACAACAAAATCAATAACATAAAACATGTAGTGAAGACTTAGTTATTAACTGCAGCAACAAGGACGTAGTAATAGCTTAAAGAAAACTTCAATCAGCTCTAAACTGAAAACCAAGAAGACAGATCCAATAAAACAGGATATATTATCTACTACCAAAAATAAGTACATCCTTTTTAAGAAATCTCCGAAGCTTATTTTTTCTCCAAGGCTGACAATATATAATGAAGAACATGCCAAATTTCTTATTTGGTTATGATTATATATGAAAAATTATCCTGGGTCGATCATATCAAAAATTTAAAGAACAAATTGTAGTACTGTCATAAATGTTATGAAAGTTATATCATGCAATAATTGGGGAAGTGAACAGAAAACTCGAATGCATATTTTTCAAACTTTGATCCGCTCTAAAATAGATTACGGTGGAATTATACCGTAACACCTTTTGAACTTTTTACTACAAGAAAACCATAAGTCACTTGATAATTTTCGGTAGCACAGTTATGGTCCATGTACCAAAATAAATTGAAAAAAACGGGATAGAAAAGCTGAAAAATGTATCCTAGTTGGATATCAAGAAAATGTGAAGGGGTATCGTATTTACAACTCTAAGAAAAGAGTTGTGTCAGTCGAGATGTGATTATAATTGAAGATAATCCTTCACCAGGTGAAACCACAGTAGATGTAGACAATTCAATTCACTTCTAACGATCTATTAGAATCAGTAGGGGATAAGAAAAAGTTTTCGGAACATAAAGATAGCATAGTGTCTGATGAAGATGAAATATATATATACCCTATTTAGATGAAGATCCTAACACAAGTGATAGTACAGACAATACTCAAAGTACATATTACCACTAAATTACCACGTGGTTTTCAAAGGCAAAGAAAGCAACCTGAAAGATATGGTTTCACAAATACATGTGTTAGTTATGTGGATGATAACTTTGATCTGAAAGGGGCCCTGGAAGAGACGCTGAGATGATCAGAACGACAGCAGTGATTAGAGGCAGTGCGAGAAGAGTTAAAGTGTTTTGACGATAACAATGCGTGGGAGCTACTAGATACATCTAAAAGTTTTACAATAGTAAAGGGTAAGTGGGTGTTGCGGAAAAAATATGAATGTGATAATACAGTGCGATACCGTGCAAGGCTTGTTGCCAAAGGATTTACTCAAAAATATGCAAGAGGGAAGCGATTGTGTTAGTGACATTGTCCGTAGGACATAGATATGAGGATGGGGTCTCATGTCTATTAATTTGTTGCTATAGCTCTGAGCACTGGCTGACTCGTAAGAGGAAAGCGATTGTGCGAGGATGCAGGACGTGACGGAAGCTCACAGACTTACTAAGTCAGGGGCAAGTGAGCAACGGAGTATAAGGTCACGTTGAGATCTCCGTAGCTGGGGTACTATGACGGGGCTAGTTTTTTATTAGCACACGATTAGTGCCTAGGTGGCCCACTATTGTTAGGAACTGGGAATCCCTAACAATTAAGAAGTCCTTCTGTTGACTACCGGCCTGTATATTGACTCTTGTTTTGGCTTTTACTATGATTTTTGGCTAAGGTGTGTTGCCTTATAAAATACTAACACAAATTTATTTACTATATTAAATTTTCGATTAAAAACGGATCAGATGCATTCATCTCCGTATGATGTCAAGTCTCAATAATACAAATACAAATAGTGGAGACCACGACCCCGGTCTTCTTCGTACACATGAGAAGGTTACCGTTGACAATTCAAGCAAAGTCAAGATATTCGTTTCCGATAAGTTTGAACATTTCGAACATACTGTCCGATTTGCCTGTTACGAGGCACGAACATGTTGTGTGTGGGTTTACCAGACCACCCCACATTTACCCTGGAGTTTGTCTGCAATACAGAGTGTATGAAAAGTTATAAAACATACAAGGGCATGATACAACATCTTTCCCGTTGTACAGGACCCACAGCAGTGCCTGATGAATTATTTAAATGTGGAGTATGCGTGCTGTCTTTTAAAACGCAACGGGGGCTGAGCCAGCATACCAAGCATGCCCATCTCGAGTTACGGAATACACAGAGATTAACAGGATATTCTCCTGTCCCTGTGGGGTCAAACAGACTATCCAAAAGGTCAGAAGAAGAAGTTAGTACGCTTACTGCGAACTTAGAACGTCTGGCAAACGTTAGAAATATCAATAGTGAGTTAGCTAAGCTAATTCCTAATAAAACTGCAAAGCAGATCTCCGATAAGCGTCGTCTTATCCGAGCGAAACAGTTAACGCACGCTGGGACTGTTTCTAACACAAGCATAAACATTCATAATGTTACTTTAAGAGATCAAGTCAGTGTTACGACACCACCTAGAGCAAACCTAAGTAGTGGGTATGCTCGAACTTCTACGCCTACTGGGAGGGTAAATAGACTAGTAGAATTCTTTACTAGTATCGAACCACACAATACTTCAACATGTAGTGTGTCACTAGATCAGTCACAAAGTATCGTGCACGAGTTTGTGCCAGAGGTAATCGAATGGATGGGAACCATCGAAACGTATGGCAAGAATGGGTTTTATCAGTATCGGCATCTGTAAATGTAGTCGCTTTAGACAATCTTATAAATGACTTAGTGGGAAAGGGTGCCTCGAGACAAGATCTCCATGCTGCGGTTGATTATATAGCTCTAAAATTCCAAGATCTCTTTTTGCCGAATTATGACAGGAAAGTGCAAAAGGTGCGTGCACCTAAGCGTAGAAGGAAGGGACGCAGCAACCGTTTTACAAGACGAAGGTCTAGTAGAAAACATATCTTTGCTTCAATGCCAGATATGTTTTATAAATGCCCCAAAAAACTAGCCGATAGTATAATTAGCGGAGATGAGTCTCCCGTAGCTAGCAATACCAATAATCTCAATCCTGACAAGATCAACGATTTGTATAAAAACCTTTGGGGTACAAGAGGCACATCTTGTTATAAGTTTGATCGGAAAAATAAAATCTCGTTGAGCGATCTCACACCTATAGATCCGGACTCTATTAAATTTACTATCTCATCTTTAAAAAATAAATCTGCTCCAGGTCCAGATCATATAAAAAAAGAGTATCTCACTAAAAATGAGAGGTTGGAGATTCTTCGAGGTTATATCCTAAACTATGACTGGAGAATAGGACCATCTTGATTCCCAAAAAAGGCGCCGATCCCAGTCTGGAAACAAAATGGCGACCGATTACGATTGCGTCAATTCTGGCAAAGTTATTTGCGAGTGCCATTTATGATATGATCAAATATCACCTAAACATTCATACAAAACAACGAGGCTTCACTACGCAAAACGGGTGCCTCAATAAGATCACCATATTCGAGGAAGTTATGAAGGAGGCCAAATTATCGGCCGGAGTAGTAGTGTCGGTTTTGGACGTGTCAAAGGCTTTTGACAGTGTGCCGCACGACGCAATTACAAAGGCGCTCGTACGCCAAGGCGTCCCGCGCATTTACAAATATTGCCGTAGGTGACGCCTCAGTCTCTATGAACATCTTAAAAGGCGTGAAGCAGGGTGACCCCTTGTCACTGCTGCTATTTAATGTGGTGTTGGATGTAGTAGTTGACAATTTAGAAGTATCGGACGGTTACAATTTATATGGTAAGCAAGTCAAAGTACTCGCGTTTTCGGACGATATCGTCTTGTTTGGGAGCAGTGTACCCGATGCCCAGTTGCAACTTAACATTGCATGCAAAACTTTACACGATGTGGGGCTAAAGTTATCGGCGGCTAAGTCCTCTTCCTTTTAAATAAAATGCCAGGAAAGACTTTCGGCATAATATATCCTTGCTTAGCGGATCCAATAAGTGGCGCCAAACTTGATTTTAATGAATGTGATAAGGTATTTAAATACCTTGGTATACATTTCTCTCCGTGGTTAGGCATAAAGGCCGAGAGAAAAGTTAGTGATTTGCTTATGAGCATTGAAAGACTCGGAAAGTCAAAGCTGTTAGCTTTGCAAAAACTTGAACTGCTGAACACTTATACTTTAAGTCATTTTTCCTTCAGAACAGCCATCTGCCCTCTGACAGTTACTCAATCACGAACAGTCGATCAGTCTATCAGAAGCCTGTTCAAGCGTGTATTCCACTTACCCGATGAAACAACATTCGGATTTTTGTACGCCAGGGTCAGAGATGGTGGCTTGGGACTGCCCTATTTTGAAATGCGTAACAAGTTCACTGTATTACGCAGTTACGATAAACTTAATAACGTAGAAGACGACATTACAAAGACAGTTGTATCTAATGACAGGTTTTTAAGGAAAGCTAAATTGTTAGCAACTATATGTGATTTAGTATGGCCTTGTAGGCTCGAAGAAGTGGATAGTGCTAGGGTCGCAGCAAAACGCAAACAGCGCCTTAGATGGAGTCATCTTCACGTTCAAGGCATCGGTGTTCAATATTTTCAGAACAGTCCGATTGCAAACAGATGGCTCAGAGATCCAGTGCTTCTCGCTCCGAATCGTTTAAACGATGCCATACGTTTTAGGACGAACACATTTGGATGTGAGCTAGTCCTGTCCAAACAAGGAGGGTCACAAGATGTAATGTGTGACGCATGTAAAGTGAAAGTGGAGTCACTTGGTCATATACTGGGGCAGTGCTTCGTACTTAAATCGCTGAGAGTTAATCGACATGATGAAATTCTCAACTTGATTATTGATAAACTCGCACACAAGCATAAAGATGGGATCTTTATGAAAGAACCTAGTCTTCAAACCCCTCTGGGCTTACTGAAGCCAGATTTAATTTTTATCAAAGACAAGACAGGGTACGTAATCGATGTCACTGTTCGTTTCGAGAACAAAAACAGCTAGTTGCTCGCAATAGATGACAAAAGGGACAAATACACAATTCTCATACCGCAACTTCTTCAAAATCAAAACTTAAATTCCGTTGAAGTAGCTCCAATAGTTATTGGTTTAAGAGGAGCGCTTCCCAAATCAACCAAGGAATATTTTAAGAAGTTAGAAATCGATTCCTACCATCTCAAACTTACATGTTCCATGATCGCTTTACGTACATCCATCGAGATGTCAAATATATTTGTTGATTACTACAGAGATACTTGACTATAATGATATTGATACTGTTGTGTGTTCTTGGCGGAGGCGTATGATATTTTATGTTTTTTTTTTTTTTAATATAGATTTTTGGGCTTCGTAGGCACGTAGCCTTTTATCGCCCCTAATACTATTCTGTCTTTTCTTATATATTATACCCAGATAACAAGAATGATCTGTTAATGGCAACTGCAGTTATAAATCTCGGTTTCTCAATCAAAAAAGCGGTGTTAACAGGAAGCGTCTGCGAAGTCTGTAGTACCGCCCTTTGGAGTCCATTTCTTGCCATTGATGTATTTTTACATTGCCACAGAATGTGGTCAGGGTCTGCCTCTTCTTCACCACATTCGCATTTAGAGTTTGGAATAATTTTGTTTCTTGCTAGATGTTTCGGAGCTCCAGTATGATTCATTCTTAGCCTTGAGGTCATTGTAATTAATCTTCTTGGCCATTTTAGTTTGGCAAACCATGGCTTACGTCTCAGTATTGGTTGTATTGTATAAAATTCTCTACCTTTATCAGAATTATCCCACTTGTCTTGCCAATTTTTCATTTCATTTTTTTCTAATTCTGCTTTCATGTCTGACTTTATAAAAAATGAAATATATTTATCACAGGAAGTAGCTACCTTGGCCATTTGATCAGCTTTTTCATTTCCCTTAATTCCCTTATGTGACGGTATCCAAATTAGTTTAATATTTCGGCCCTTATCTATTTCCCTATTTATTTTTTCTTTGACATAATAAATTTTGTTATCTAATTTTGTATTGATTCCCTTACTGCTTAAGGACTGTATGACTGATAACGAGTCGGATAATATTAAAGTGCTGTCTCTGTCATCAGTAATGATTTGATCCACAGCTAGATCTATAGCACATAACTCAGCTGTATATATGGATGCTTGATTATGAAGCTTGTAAATTCTGCTATTGTTAATATCTACTACTGCTGCACCCACTCCATCTGCTTCTTTTGAGCCGTCAGTATATAATTTTGTATAATTCGGGAATTGTTGATCTAATTTTTGTTGTAAGTCTATAGTTATTAGCTCAGGTAATATGTTACTCATATTTAGCTCCTTGCCAATAGTTATATTTGCAGGAGTTCCTCTACCTGAGTAATAATAATCTAATTCGAAAATTGGTATTTCTACTGGGGTTCCTCTTTCTGTCCATTTCCTTTTTTCATTTATCCAAATTGCATTAAGCTCATGACTTCTTGAACCTGTTCTTGATAATTCGTTAAGTTCGTCCCTTATTAATGTGTTATTTGTCATTAAAGCGCTAGCCATAAAGTAAGACGTTTTCTTTATCCATCTTTCTTTTAATGGTGGCATACAAGCCTCTGCTAGTAATGAAAGGGTATGAGTTGTACATATAGCTCCTAATACTATTCTTAAAGCTTTATATTGCAATTTTTCAAGTGATTCTATTGTATTGTTTTTACACATTATTAGTACCTCTGCACCATACTCCAAATGAGGGCGGACTAATGATTTATATAAATTTAGTAGCGAAGATGTATTTAGTCCCCATCTTTGTCCAGCAAACATTTTGAGTATATTGATTGCAGGTTCAGCTTTCTTTTTAATATTGAGTATTATTGATTTTTCGGATTTATTTGTGGAAAATGGAAATCCTAAGTATATATAATTATTTGTGTATTTCAATTTTTGTTTACCTAGAGTTATTATAGGTGGCTGTGATATTTTTGAACTCATGTTAAAAATCATTAGTTTAGATTTTTCTGTTGATGCTTCTAAACAAGCATCATTAAGCCATTTCTCTAAGTTATTTACAATCTTTTGCATTTTTTTTCCAGTCTCCTCTATAGTATTTTCTTGTGATAAGAAAACTAAGTCATCCACATATGATATCCATGATATTGTTGGGTTGAGATACGGTTTTATTGACCTAACCATCATATTAAAGAGAAGAGGACTTAGTGCTGAGCCTTGTGGAATGCCTTTAGAACATAGTCTCCAGTCCGATAGTAATCCATTAAACCATAGTTGAGTATTCCTGCCACTTAGTAAATTCCTTAGTATATTAATTATTACTCTCGGTACTCTTATTACATATAATTGTCTTAATAAAAAACTGATGTTTACATTATCGAAAGCTGCTTTGATATCTACAAAACAGGCCATTGATACATTGCCTTTGCTTTTTCCTGCTTCAATTCTAGCTGATAATGCAACTATGCCATCCCTGGTACTTCTACCTCTTCTACAGCCTAAAATTTGCTTTGGTATTAACGACTTAGAATCTAACCAATATTCTAATCTCGTTTTCAATATTTTCTCAAAGACTTTTCTGCAGCAATTAATGAGAGTTATAGGTCTATATGAGGTTGGTTGATTTACTGGCTTATCTATTTTTAATATTGGAACAATCTGAGTATTTTTCCAGGACTCAGGAATTAGTTCTTCTTCCAAAATTGTGTTGTATATGTTTAATAATAATTTTTTAGCGATTGATGGGAGATGGCCTAACATTTCATAAGATATTCCATCTGGACCGGGCGTGGTTGTTTTCGTCATTATAATGTGAGATTGTAGCTCCCACATTTCTACTTCTTTAATCATCATTTTACTAGAGTCGTCTTGAGTTGCTCCATATAGTACGCTTTCTTGCTCAGGTACCCAGGGCGGTGCTATTACTTGTGAAAGTTCACATAACAAGTCCTCACTGTTAGGTGAAATTGTTTTCGTGCATTTTCCTGAACCTCTCATCCTATTAATTTTTTCCCATAATTGTTTAGTAGTTAAATTATGGTTTAACTCTTCGGCAAGGTTTCTCCAAGCTTGTCTTTTCTTGAACTTTAGTAAGTTGGTCGTTTCAGATTCTACTTTTTTTAAGGCTACTTTATTTGTTTCAGAACTATTTCGGTGGTATCTTCTGTAGGCTCTTTTTCTGTTTTGCACAGCCTCTTTGCATTCATCATCCCACCAAGGATTTGGCGGATATTTTGAGATTTTATTGTTTGCAATATTTTTCCCCCACTTTTTAGCTGCAGACTCAATTGAGTCAATGAGGTAATTATACTTCATTTCCAGCGTAGTATTGGACTGAATTTGGTTTGCCAATAAGTCTGCTTCTATTTGGTTAGAGAAATTGTCCCAGTCGATTGTATTTAGTACAATGTTTAATTTAAATCTTTCCTTGCCTCTGCTTGATTGACTTATTTGTGCCCCATTCATAAGTATAATGGCGTGATCAGAACCTAGTTGATCCTCCATTACGTTCCATGAAAGTTGGCTACCAAGAGATGGGGTTGCCCATGATAAATCAATTGCTGACGCTGTTCCTGAATGGATGTTGATTCGAGTAGGAGAACCGTCATTAAGGAACATCATATTGTTATTGTCCATCACCTGACATATAATTTTACCCCTTGGACAGTCATAGGTGTTTCCCCAAGCAATGGCTTTAGCATTCCAGTCACCTAGAATTAGCCTTGGTTCTGGAATAGATCTTAATATTGCATTCAATATTCCTGTAGTAATAGATGCTGTTGCTGGGGCATAAAGAGATACAACATTAATATGCTCATTACCCCATTTAATTTTTGCTCCTATAATTTCAATATCCCCTGAGAGAGGAATTAAAATTTTGTCAATAAAAATGTTGTGGTTTATTACTAGAGCAACGCCTCCACCGTTGTTATTTCTATCTGCTCTTACTAGTTCCATATTTCTCCATTTGATTTTATAAGATGGATCAAGCCAGGTTTCCGAGAGCGCGATTACTTCAATATTATTTTCAAAAACTATTTGTTTTAGATTTATCAATTTGGATTTTAAACTGCGGCAGTTCCATTGCATTATACAAGTATTTTTATACATTATTTATTATGTTTGTTAACTAATATTTGTATTAGAACATTTCAATATTTTGATTATCTGGGGGTGGAATAGTATGGTTATTTACAATTGTTTGGTTTAAATTATTAGTAATAGTTTCTGCTTCTAAAACTACTTCGTCAGTATCAATATTTTGGTTTATCTCCTCTGAAACTCTGATCTCTTCTGAATTCTCAATAATATTTTTGTCTAAATCAGTTTTCGTAACGAACTCTGATTTCTTAATTATCTCTGGTTTCTTCACTTTATCGGTTTTATTTACGGGAATTGGCTTAGAGCGTTCGTTTTCCTTTACCTTATGTGTATTGTCAGGTTTCCACGTCCTTTTCTTTACTTCTCGGGGGGATCTGCGGGGCTCTGAAATTTTCAAGACTCTACGGATTTTCCTTTCCGGTTCACCGCTTATAATACAGTCTGTAATTTTCTTTTTATTTATACTTTCTTCCAAAGAAGGGAACTCAAAAAGGTTTAATGTAAATACCTCTTTCCCACGATCAATTTTAATTTTTTCTATATAGGTAGTTTTAGCTTTAGCTTCGTTTTTATTTTTCAATTCTAAGTATTTGCTGCAGGATCTATCGTCAGCTTTATGGTCTTCCTTACAGTTGCGACAAAATAACTTCTCTTTCTTGCAACTTAAAGAGCTGTGATCTCCACCACAAAATTGGCAATATTCAGCACTTCTGCAGAAATTAGTGGAGTGGCCAAATTTCCAGCACCGACGACACTGTCTAACTCTCTGTATATACGCCGCAACTGGGTAAAGGATACCCTGGAAGGCTATATATTCCGGGATCTTATCCCCACTAAAGGATATTAGGCACTTCCAAGTAGGAGTCTTTTTGCCTTCTTCAATTCTATTAAATCTAATAAAATCGGTAATTTTTGGTGCCAACTGTCTACTATTTTTATTAAAGCCTACTGCGTCATGTAGGAATACGTCATCCAGATTATCGGGGTGTAAGTCGATTAGTCCCTGCACTTCTACCAAATTCTTCGGAATTATGCTCTTGTATTTAGCTAGAACTATGGCGTCTTCTATAATTTTATTAGCCAGAAATGGGCTATTCGTCTCCACCTCAATTTTTCTTTGGCTGACAGCAATAATGTTAATGTCCTTATAATTTGACCGCAAATATTGTGCAATAAAGGCAGGGTTTGTATTATAAGTAATTGGTTTTAGAATTACCAAGCACACTCCTGAATAGCTATGTGGATAATAGCTGGTTCTTATCCTTTTTGCTTCATAGAGGTCTTTCTCATGAGACCTGTCATTCATTATTATAACCTCACTTTCACTTAACACAAATAAAAAAAAATATATTTTTTATCTATTACTTTGTTTTTACACTTTATTATCTTTAAACTCCTTTTTCAATTGTATTTATTAAATAAATAATTTATATTTAGTATAATAAATTTAATAAATTGAAAATAATTTCAGGAGCAAAATTAATACAACATAAATACGCGATAGCTTTTTGTTTTTTTTCCGATATTTTATGTTTATAATTTGTAATTCGAAAACAGGCGCACAAAAACATAGCCAGTACAACTAGTGCATAAATTAAATTTATCATATAAAAAAGGCAAAGGACAAAAAATAGCCATAAAACGTCCTGATGGCTTTGCCAAGTCGTTATTTTGTACTCCAAAGAGTGCTGTAAGTGGGTCCGCCACCCATGCACTCAGCCTAAGGCGCCTTCTGCAGGTAGTTGGCGGCCGTCCGGTATGGCGCGATGGTCCCTTCTGGACTTTATAAGTATGGTTAACCATAAGATCCTAGGGGTACCTCCACGCGGTCAAGCCTGGGCAGATAAAATGATTGTGAGAGATTGTTTTATCTGGCAAACTTTATCCCCGTCCATGTAGCGTATCTAAACGCTGGAGCCATCTCCAAGTTACCGTTAGGATTTTGGTATTCTTGGGTGTCCAAAGCAGTAAATGGACAGTCATGGGAATGGAGATACACATTTATGTGTTAAATCCTTAGCTTTGCTAGAACTCAACAAAAGGTGCAGCCCACCATGTACCTACCGACCACTCCTGATAGTGTTGAGGGTAACCAATGACAGAAGGTTTCCATAAGTTAAGGGCGTGCCAAGTCATTAATCTTCTTCAGCGGTTGCTACAAGTAATAATCCAGAGCAGAACCAACCAGGTCCACCGACTGGTCGGCCTGCTGAAACAACCGATGAAGAAAATGATACCCCCTAATTCGTCGGTGGTGATTGCGGGAGGACTTTTATTAGTTACCGAGGAATGCAGGTGCACAGGCAGCGTAAGCATCGTGATGTTAACAATGCAGAGATCTTAATTGAAGACCGGAAGATAGGATGGTCGACCAAGGAGATGCGGCTTCTTGCGGCATTAGAAACTAGAGGAATACAGATGGGGTATAGATTCATGAATTCAGTTTCTTTTACAGCAATCAGAATTTTCGACGCGCACATTCAAGTCCATTAAAGGGGTCAGGCGAAGGGCAGACTACAAGACTCTAGTTGACGATGCCCAACGCAATCGTGACCAAGTCAACAGTGAACCTCTCAGTGCCAGTGGTGAGGATGCAGCTGGTGTTTCGGCCGATAGCAATGATGTCTACCCTGGTCCTAGTGGTAGCAGGTCCAGAGCGGAGATGGTCAGCGAACCTTTCAGTGGGAGTGAGGGGGGAGCTGGTCGTTCAGGTATGGTAGACGACGACCTCAGTCCTAGTGGCAGTAGTACAAATGGCGATGACAGGTGCGTGGCTAGTGATCTCCTCAGTGAGAGCGAGGGCCACCCGATGACTAGCAATCAGCGTGCGTTACGGTTGTCTGTCGAGGCACTGGTGTGTGAGACCGTTGTGCCTGGAGAAGGCTTTGTCATCCAAGTTCTTCGGAAGGCGGGTGTCAAGGCCTTGGAAGGGCACAACGTGAATGGTGTTCTCAAGCGGTGGCTTGGTGAATGCTTTAGCATGTTAACATCTGCACCAGCGCCGCGTAGTGCTAATCAGCAACACAAGCAGCGCCGTAAGCTGAGTAAGAAAGCTGCGAGAAGAAAAGAGTTTGCTGTTACGCAGAAACTGTGGTCCAGGAACAGGAAGAGGGCAGCGCAAAGAGTATAGGATGGTCATGCTTGCATGAATAATTCGCTCTCTGATCTCGAGGAGTACTGAAGTGGCGTAATAGGGCAACCTTGTGCTACAGGTTTTCTATGAGAGTGGCAGACTCCTCTAACCTCGTCTGACAACCTGTCACCATGTCGGAAGTGAAATATGCTACAATGAAGATGTCGTCATGCTCAGGCCCAGACGTCGCAGATGCCCAGGAACGCTGTCCCTTTCTGTGTGCGAGCGTTATTATATAATATTATCATAATGCAAGGCCATATATCAGCAAAATGGCTCCTAACCGATACCATCTTCATACCGAAAACTCTGGCCCCAGAGCATCCATCGAACTACCGCCCTATATCGCTGTCGAATATTGTTGTTCGACAGTTTCACAAGATCTTGTCAACACGTGTTACGTCCTTATGCTTAACTAATGCAAGGCAGCGCGCCTTCATAAAGGCCGACGGAGTGGCCGAGAACGTCACTATCTTGGACACTATTCTATCTGTCGCCAACTCGGAGCTCCGTCAGGTACATTTGTGTGTGCCTGACATCAGTAAAGCATTCGACATCAGGCTGTCCCAGAGGTACTATCCTCCAAGTGCTTACCAAGAGACTTTGTGGCCTATATGGCATCAGTATTTAAAGACTCAAACACCCGCTTTAAAGTAGGGCGCGTTATAAGTGAAGTATATGCTGTTAACAGAGGTGTTAGATAAAGCGTTCCGTTGTCTCCCATCATTTTTAATTTGGCAATGGACGCAGTGATAGCCGCTATTCCAAAGGAGGTTGGGTTTTTGCTAGAAGGGCAAAAGGTGTCATGCTTAGCATTCGCTGAAGACCTTGTTGTTGTGACTTCCACAGCAGCAGAGGTGAAGATTGCCCTTCAAGACATTGTAAAGAACGCTGCCAGTATAGGCCTGGCCTTTAATGTTGAAAAATCTTCAACCATTTCCCTAATGCCAGCAGGAAGGCCAAGAAGATTAAGATTGTCGATGCGGACTTCAAAATAGGCACCCAGAGAAACAAAGCAGTGACATCGCTAGCAGAATGGAGGTATTTGGGAGTGGATTTTAGTGTGAAGGGAGCGAAGACGGTAGAAACAGATGTTTCCACAGCGTTGCTTCGCATCTCGAAAGCTCCACAAAAGCCCCAACAACGTTTGGTTCTCTTAAGGACATACCTAATACCACAATTTTTCCATGCGCTTGTGCTAGGGAATGTGACGAAAGGCCGTTTACAGCAGCTGGATAAGTCGGTTCGCAAACATATCAGGCAGTGGTTGCGCTTGCCTAAAGATGTGTCCCGCGGGTACTTCCACGCTGCAGTAAAGGACGGAGGCCTGGATATTCCTGCTACTGGATAGTCACTACAATACCAGGAATCACGATAGCGAGGCTATCCCGCATAGCGGGGTCTACTAACGAGGAAGCCATCACGGCATCCCGAACTCTGAGGGTGCAACGAAAGGTTTCCTGGTGTACGGCGGTCCTTCGCAACCTCGGTGTAGCGTCTAATTTTGCTACTGACCGTAAGCGGTTTTGAGCCAATGTACTACATAGTTCAGTGGATGGGACTGAACTTGTGGAATCTTCCAAGGTGCCTGCATCAACTGAGTGGATGGTATGGACCGGTATTCCCACCATATACCAGGACGTGACTTCATACAACATGTCCACGTGCAAGTGAACTGTCTGCCAACTGCAGTTAGAACATCAAGAGGGTCGCGCAGAGCGGGCAGGGATGTCCGCTGCAGAGCCGGCTGCTCAGATGTGGAAACTGGGGCACATGTTGTACAGAAGTGCTTCCGGACGCATGGTGGTAGAGTGCTCACACACGACGCCATCGCTTGTACATTGAACACCGCACTAGTCAAGAAAGGGTACTTTGTGGCAGCTGAACCACATATTCCATCTTAAGCGGGGATGCGGGGAAACCAGACATCGTTGCGGTCAGAGACGGTTGCTGTAATGTCATCGCTGTCCAAGTTGTTAGCAGCGCGGGCAGCCTTGATAGCAAGCATCGTCAGAAGGCAGCATACTACTTCAAAACACCGGGTTTTAATACAAAGCTGTCTAGGGTATTTCAGATCGACCCAGCAACGGTGTACTATACTACATGTACTCTTTCATGGAGAGGTGTATGGTCAATAAAATCGTAGAACGACCTGCTGTCCTTTGGGATTCCCCCTGGCACACTAAGAAGCCTCATAACCAGGACTTTACAGGGGAGCCACACGAACTTCACCAGGTTCTCCCAGATGACCACGACGAGACCGCGGAGAGGAGCTTCTTCGGAAAGGTGAGGGCGGAGATTCAGCCGTCTGTGTTTACAGGGTAGTTTTGTGATACTATTGAACATCTTCATTATTTAATACTTATGTAAACATATGAGGGCACTTAGAGCTTTGAGGTTATTTATATAAGTTTTTAGATTAATGAGCTACATTCTAGTTTGTTTAAGTTATAAATTTATTTATCATGGTACCTCCAATTGTAAGGAGCATGTGACTAGTCACCGGCCCCATGTTCCAGAACTGTTAAGGTGAATTCTGGAAAATAAACATGTTAAAAGGGCCTATCTTATTTTAAGGTCCTGGGCAATATGTACCAGCTGCCGCCGTTAACGTATTTAAAAGCATATTGTATGCCAAATGGCGAGAGAATGCTACGGACCTTAAAATGAATCCCGTCTTGAGTAAAGGTGGCTGTGTGCCTACGAACTCCGTGGCTCTGCCTAACGAGTACCGTGACAGAAACTGCTCGAGTCCTGCAAGGTGTTATATCGTGGTGAAATATAACTCCGTGACAGAAAACTGCACGATGTCGGGTTAGTCCCGCATTATTGAGCTATTACTTTATAAGTCAACCCGTGGGTGCTTCGGATGAAGCGGGGAAATGACGAACAAGATTTAAATTCTTGTACTATTTGGATGAGTGTAAAATCGAGATTGTCAGCACTTTTGAAGACAACGACGAACTGTGCAGTTTGGAGTGGTGCAGCGTGCGAAATATATTTAGTATATGTAGTGGACGGCTAATACTGACGAGCCTATTATAATTATAGAAACGCTATAGGAACAGAAGTTGTTGTCTTTTTAAGATGCGAATTCTCGTGCCTATAGACACTTAGCGTGATTACTTGCTTTTGCAGACGGCCAGGGCGGATGGGGTTGACGACCCATCCGTTCTGGTCGATATTACGTTAAGGACCTATTATTATTGAAATGGTTCAGTCCAATGGTGAAACTCCGGCGGATATTGATATGAAAGATAGGGACTCATATTTCTTACATTTTGTTGCCCTCATGTCTGTTAACACTGGCTGACTCGTAAGAGGGAAGCAAATGTGTTAGTGGCATTGTCCTAAGGACATTGATAAGAGGATGGGGTCCCATATCTATTACATTTGTTGCTCTATGGCTCCGAGCACTGGCTGACTCGATAGAGGGAAGCGATTGTGCGAGGATGCAGGACGTGGCGGGAAGAATTCATCCAATAAGGAATACCTAATCGGCCGTATGTTGTATAACTTATGTTATTGACTAAACACAGTAATATATATTTAAGAAAATAAATAAATACTTGACCTTATTGTCGCACATAAATTTGATCTAAATTAGAGTGTTGATATATCTAATTTTTACAGGTTGAAAATTATTTGATAAATGTGTTTGCTGCAGTACGTAGAGCACTGAATGAGAGCATGAATGCTTTTTTCCTAGAAGAACTTATCGATGAAGGTAAAATATTTCTTAGCAAAATACAAGTAATAGAAATAAAATAGACTTTTGTTTTACTAAGCAAAAATAATCGAAAGTATTTCTTCAATGAAAATATTTAATTTTAGTCCAAGAGGATAATGTTGTGATCCGTGATAATGATGCTAGTAATGATGATACTGCCCCTGAGGATGATGTTGTTTTCGATAATGATGTTGCCTATGATGATGGTGCTACATCTGATAATGTTACAGCCTCAGATAATGATGCCATTTTTAATGATGGTGTTGATCCTGATGATGACATCTCTGATGATGATAACGCCTTTTATGATGATGCTGTCTGTGATGATGTTCTTTCTAATAATGGTATTGCTTGTGGTGATGAAGCTATCGCAGTTGTCGCTAACGATGAAGATATTCTTATTAATGATAATGATGTTACTGTCCTTATAGGAATTGCCGCCGCAGCTATAGAAAAAAAAAGGTATTTTCCGTAACTACTTTTTGATTCAGAAATTGTTAAATAATAATTTAAATAGTATTTACCATTTGCACCAAACGAGTCAAACTTAAAGGTTGCCATTCACTTGAAGATTTAATACGATGCAGATGCATTTCAATTTATTAGCAGTATTTGCAATTAAAGTAGCAGACAACAACGGAAGGTTAATTTTAGCTCGTGCACTTTTGAATAACGGTATCCAAACTAGTATCATAACTCAATCCTTCGCTAATCAGTTACAATTACCTGTTAGGGCCACAAACATTGTTATATCCGGTATAGAAAAAACTCGCACCGATATTACAGCCAAAGTAAACATTAGCCTGCATTTCATGCACAGTTCTTACTCGCAAACCATTAATTGTCTTGTTGTTAATGAAATAACGGACAATATACCTACCTCAGACCTTGACATTTCCAACTTAAAGGTACCAAAACATGTCCATTTAGCCGATCCTCAGTTTTATAAAGCCGATCGTGTTGATATATTATTTGGCGCTGATGTGTTTTGGAATCTTTTACGGGTTGGAAAATTAAGATTGCCTGACAAACGTATATGCTACAAAAAACTGTGCTGTGTTGGATAGAAGTAGGAACAAAATCGACCAGTATCATCAACCTCACCCATTGTTATCATGCAACTCGTTTGCAAAGTCAAGAGCACCCATCAAAGATTTTTGAAATTGACTCTGTATCGACCCTCAATCCCTTAACGACCGAAGAAGAAGCATGTGAAAAGCCTTTTAAAGAAACGACAACACGTGACTCTAATGGTAAATCTATGGTTAGCAAACTCTTTAAAAAGCCAACAACATTATAAGGGGATTCGAAATTCATTGCCACCAAGCGGTTTTTATCATTAGAAAGAAAGTTGAACATGAACTCTAAGTTAAAGAATTGTGGCAGATATTGCCATGATGTATCGTCAGGTCTTGATTAATCCATCTCAAAGGGATCTGCAACAGATTCTTTGGCGTTTCAAACCTGATGATCCATTACTGGCATATCAGCTCAACACGGTCACATATGGCACCGCTGCCGCGTCGGCACTTGCAATAAGAAGCCTGTCACAACTAGGGTTCGAGTCACCGGAAATGCACCCCGCTGCAGAAAATTCCATTTTACACGATTTCTATGTAAACGACTTGCTGACTGGATCCAATAATTTAAAAGAATTGTCCACCCGATGCGCAGAAATAAATTCTATTTTGTCTAAAGCTGGTTTTACGTTATGTAAACGGATTAGTAATTCTCCGAAATTGTTTTGCGATATGAAAAATATCGCGAATTCATGCTTTAACATTAATTTAGGGGAAAGACTGACTTTAGGCGTAACATGAGATTTAGAGGCGGATACATTCAAATATAAAGTATAACATGTTGCAACTTTTTAATCACTACCGTACCCAAGGAAAAGTTATTCTAATCTTAAATGGACACGCGTCTCACACGAGCTACTCAGTGGTAGATCTATGTGACTCTTTAGACATTAAGCTTGTTCTTCTTCCTCCACACGCGTCACATGCACTACAACCGTTCTCGACGTATCGTTTTTCAAACCGCTCAAATCATATTATCACCAACAAGCTACATCATGACAACATGCACATTCAAATCAAGGGATGACAAAGATTGCTTTCGAAGGAATTTTCAAACAGGCTTGGAATCAGGCTGCCACTGTTGGAAATGCTGTAAAAGGTTTTGAAAAGACTGGAATATTTTCATAAAATGTCAATGCGATACCTGACCACTAGATTATCAGTGAGCAAGGGTAAGACATAGCGAAGTCCCAAGTGCAATCACAATACCAATCCTAAAGTACTGAACCAGTAGTGCCACAACAAGTGAAAGATAAAGTGCTGTTGCCATCCACTAGTTCACAACAATCTGATACAGCCCAATCACCCAGCACTACTGGAGTTATTAAAGAAATTGTTCCATCACCTTTAAAGCACCGTCGGCCACAAGTAAGCAATGTCGTAAAACTAGAAAACTAATTTTGCATTTGACATAACCCCAGAGTAAGGTTAATCTTCTCGAAAAAGATGTTAAGAAAAACTTACGACTGAAAAAAAGCTTGGAAAAATGAGAAAAAGACTGATAACAAAGAAAATTTAAAGAAGAATAAAAGAAGGCCTGGAATAAAAATCAAATGTTCATCTGCGAAATAGAGAAATTGGCATTGTATCTACTGCTCAGAAAAATTCATTCATCATCATCAGAGGATTGGATTCAGTGTCATGCATGCTTTCAAAGCTTAAAATGCTAAAAAAAAATTAATTTAGTTATATGTTATGCACCATCCCATTCGCGCCGTGAATTGGGCGAATCGAATATTTCTGTCTTTCAAGTTTTTGCTAGCGTTTTGGAGAATTTGTGAACAATTTAAGTTTTGGAATATTAATTGCGTAGCTAGATTGTTACTAATTACCATTTTGTCAATAAATGTTACACATATTACACTTTAGTATGATTTTCATATTATTAAAAAAAATTAATCCGATTCGCCTCTTTAGCTTACAACCAGCAAATTTTAATATAGCATTCAAGTTATGGAAAGTAGGAGATTTGCCAGCAAGCTGGAGAGAAGGGATACTAAGTCCAAAAATACAAAAAGGGAAACAGACACGAAGCCAAGAACTATAGGGGAATTACCCTATTGAATACAGCGTATAAGATCTATGCAGGAATAGTGCGAGAAAGGTTGGAAGAAGAGATAAAACTAAAAGGAATAATACCCGAAACGCAAGCAGGGTTCAGAAAGAGGAGAGGAACGTTAGGCAACAAATACGCACTAAACAATGTAGTAGAAAGAGAACTCAAGGAAAAAGGAGGACAGCTTTATGCGATGTTTATTGACCTGAAAGCAGCATTCAATATGGTAAACAGGGAGAAGTTGTGGGAATATATGAGACGGAAAAAAATAGATGAGAACATAGTTGAAAGAATTGCAGAAATCTATAAAGAGACAAAGATACGAATAAGAGTTGGAGCAAAAGAAATATGATTTCTGATGTAGAGCTACCGGAGCATGAGCTAATAATGGCAAGGCGATATAGTCCTCATGCTTTGACTTGACTGATGAATCTAGGACTGATTAACTGTCTGTCGCCGATAAAACCTTGTTTTCAACTAAACAGAAAACGAAAAAGGACATTGTAAAATGGCTACAAAGAAAAGAGCATCTTCAACAATGATCATTTTAAACGACGATTGCATAAGAAAAGTCGTCTCTTATTTATCTCTAAGTGTAATATTGGATTTGGAACGAATTTCATCAGTTACCTGATATTGGGCAGATTTCTCGTATATTGGGAAGAAAAAGAATCTTTTGTGAAACATTTAATTAAAGATATCTTAAAGAAATCTACTTATTTAAAAGAATTTAGTTTAGTGGATCCGTGCCATAAATTTCCAGGAAGTTGCACCAAAATTGTGAAGCACGTCCCATATATTGAAGTTTTAACTATAGATATTGATTGTGATGATGATCACGATATTAACCTTTTGGCTTCGACTTTGCGAAATTTAAAGAAGGTTTCGATTTGTTCTGAATATGGTCGTGATGAAGTCTTTTCTTCACTTTTGAAGAATAATGTGGATATCACGTATTTTAAAATTCGGCGCAGTCGCTATATAAACGGATTCTGTTTAGTTCATCTTGAAGGAGAAAGAAATTGAAGGAGCTCCATTTGGACAACGTTCCTTTCCGCGATGCTAACACAATGGTAAACACACTTTCAATTCTCACAAACCTGGAAACTATAACTATAGACTCCTGCCACCGCTTGGCTGATGTCTGCATTGAAAATGTCATAAATCTGCAGCCAAAATTAAAACATTTATCTTTGAGATTTTTAAATATGGACGTTCGAGGAATTGGGAAGTTGAAATTAAAATCTCTTACGATTATCTCTCGGACGATACAGCATTGAGGATTATTTGTACAAATTGCCATAATCTAGAAGAAGTTGGTTTGGGTTACTTAAAATATAAAGATGTAGAACCTCATACACCTTATAGCATTATGTATTTGTCATTATTACCGAATTTAAAAAATTTGAAGTTAGGTCGAATTAATTTATATGTCGAGATAGCTGCAAATTTCAAACAAGTTCAGGATCTTCGCTTGAAGAATTGTCTGTACATTACGGATGCAATGACTATATTACACTATTGTAAAAATGTAAAGCGTTTGGAATTGCAGTATTGTTCCATGACACAAAATTTGCACAGGAATATAATGTTGAGAGCGAATAACCAAACCAAAAAGAAATTTTCGATGAAATTGGTTATAGACAAGTCATATTCCAATGGGGAGGATACCGATTCTAACGATTTCCTAAAGCTTAATAAATTTCACTCCTACCTTAACGGAAGTGATTTTAATTAAGAAAATGAATACGATTTATTCAAAAGAAGACTTCTCAAGTTTTTAAATTTTATTGATCGAAAATATCTACAATGCTCGAGACATCTGTTGGTAATATTATAAAGTTTATCTATACCAGTTATTAAGCGAGGATACTAAGCAGTAGTAGTAACCTGTAATCTATACTAATATTATAAAGCTGCAGAGTTTGTTTGTTTGTTTGTTTGTTTGTTTGAACGCGCTAATCTCCGAAACTACTGGTTCGAATTGAATAATTCTTTTTGTGTTGGATAGTCCAGTTATCGAGGAAGGCTATAGGCTACGACCAATAGGAGCAAAGATATAGTGGTAAATGTGTAAAAAACGGGAGAAATTATTTCATCTTTGAAGCCTTCCGTTGCGTGCGCCGTGAAAACGGTTCAAGATACACAAAAAATATGTATTAAAGAATAATAGCTCTTTTAATGATCTAAAAAACAGTCCGCGATTGTATATGTCTATCTTTTAAGATTAACTCACAAAAACCGTTTTTATGGTACCTAATTTGGTCGAAATAATTTGTTTAAGTTGTATCAACATAATAATATTAATCTTTATTCAAATAAATATGTTGTTGGTTAAGAGTACTTCATTGTGAATAAAATTGTCTTTGACATAACTTAATTTTAACAAAAAACTTTAAAGATTACAATGATAAATAACTCCGAAACAAAACCAACTCGCTCTCTGCGCTGGCCGGCGCGGCGGGAGAGAGGCGGTGCTTGCGGGCAAGCCGGGAGGGGGGTGTAGCTCAACGAGATACCATGCCGCGCGGCTCACTCGCGCGGTCGGCTCCCTACTGAACGGTTGAATGCAGCGCTAATTTGTTTATGCGATATAATTATCATCGTAATATTACTTTTTAAACACAGTTTCATTTTGTAGTTGTTTTCTATATAGTAGTTAAAAATAAAAGTAATTAGGTTCCTAATTATTAATCTTCTTAATCTTACGTTTCTTTTTTTTTATTACGAGATACGCTATAGTTAAGTTATCATTTTCTACGTTTTTTCTTCATCACTATAATGCCGAGAAAAAGAACTCAGCTTTCTCGGCAGACTGCTGCTGCAAAGCGGCTGCGAGTTTTGCGCAGCAATGAAACTGAGGATGAAAATATGCACAGGTTGGCTACACAACGAGCAATTACTGAACAAAACCGTGCAAGGGAATCAAGCGTTGAACGTTCGCAGCGTTTAGCCTCACAAAATTTCCGAACTTTGGCGAACCGGCAACGGGAATCGAGTGCTGATCGTTCTCAACGTTTGGCTTCACAGAATGCCCGAACATTGGCTAACAACGTTCTCAACGTTTGGCCTCACAGAATGCCCGAACATTGGCTAACCGCGATCGGGAATCCAGTGCTGAACGTTCTCAACGTTTGGCCACACAGAATGCCCGAACTTTGGCTAACCGCGATCGGGAATCGAGTGCTGAACGTTCTCAACGTTTGGCCACACAGAATGCCCGAACATTGGCTAACCGTGATCGGGAATCCAGTGCTGAACGTTCTCGACGTTTGGCCTCACAGAATTCCCGAACTTTGGCTAACCGTGATCGGGAATCAAGCGCTGAACGATCCCATCGATTAGCACAGCAAAATGCCCGATCAACTAGGAATAGAACTCGCAGACAACATAATTTATTAAATGCTGCTTTTGCTTATGATTGTACCGTTGACTATTCTGAGCTAAATGATATTGATATTGGTAGAATGGATAAAATATGCAACTTATGCCAAGCAAAAAAATGGGCAGCTGAAACTCCTGGACTGTGTTGTAGTGGTGGCAAAGTAAATATACCTATAACTATAATTCCGGAACCAACATCCGTTTTAAAGGAACTGATATCAGGCTCACATCCATCATCTAAGCATTTCTTAAATCACTCAAGACAATATAATACATTATTTCAGATGACTTCATTTGGTGCCAAAGAAATTAGTGAGGGAAACTTTATGCCCACTTTTAAAGTCCAAGGGTAAGTTTATCATTTAATCGGTGACTTACTTCCAGCTGTAGGGGCACAACCCGAATTCCTGCAAATATATTTTGTTTCCCATGCAGATCAGGTATCCTTGCGCTCAAATTTAAACCCAAGCTTGCAAATCGATCTTATCGACGTTCTCCAAACATATCTTCATGATCATAATACGTATATTCAAAGTTTTAAGTACAATCTAGAAAATAGACCACCGAATGATTTAAAACTTATCATTCATGCTGATGTAAAACCTCCTAATGAGCATAGAGGTCGGTATAATACGCCGGTAGTAGATGAAGTAGCTGTTCTTATGATAGATGAAGACAAAGGTCCCCGTGATATTGTATTGACTGCGAGAGATGGTCGACTTCAACGAGTTTCTGAAATTCATAGATCTTATGACCCGCTTCAATATCCCTTACTGTTTCCCTTTGGAAACGACGGATACTGTATTAATATTCCACAGCAGAATACTACGGCTACATCTAAAACTGTTTCATGTATGCAGTTTTATGCATTTAGATTCATGGTGAGAATAAATGACTTTAACAGTATACATTATTTCAAAGGATTATTCAACCAATATTGTGTTGATATGGCGGCAAAAATGATCTCTGAGAGGCTAGACTTCATCAAAAGAAATCAAAAAAAATTGAGAGCAGAAGAGTACATTCATTTAAGAGATGCCGTCGTAAATGATGGACATATAAACGCTTCTAATATTGGCCAGCACGTTATATTGCCGTCGTCATTTACAGGATCCCCCAGATTCATGAATGAAAAAAGTCAAGATGCCATGACATATGTCAGGAAATTTGGAAGACCTGACCTCTTCATTACATTTACATGTAACCCCGAATGGCCAGAAATAAAAAGTGAGTTATTGCCCAATCAACATTCTTATGATAGACATGATTTAATTTCTAGGGTATTTCATTTAAAACTCAAGAAAATGATAGACCTATTAACGAAGAAAAATATTTTTGGCCCACCGAAAGCCTTTGTTTACAGTGTAGAATGGCAAAAAAGAGGTTTACCTCACGCCCACATTTTATTGTGGCTGGCTAACAAAGTTCAACCAGATTCTATAGATGCAATAATATCGGCTGAAATACCTGACATACAACAAGATCCGATTCTTCATAATATTGACATAAAAAATATGATACATGGTCCTTGCGGATTTCATAATCCTACATCACCATGTATGAAAGAAAACGTTTGTTCTAAAAAGTTCCCTAGGCATTTTATTTCGGAAACACAAACGGGGGATGACGGTTATCCAACCTACAGACGCAGGTCTCCAGATAATGGTGGAAACACAGCTATAATTCGTGTAAAAGGTACAGAAATGAGCGTGGATAATCGTTGGGTGGTTCCCTATAATCCACTGCTATCACGAATTTTCAATGCACACATTAACGTAGAGTTTTGTCAATCGGTCAAAGCTATTAAATACATCTGTAAGTATATTCATAAAGGTTCTGATCAAGCCACATTTTCGTTACAAAGTAATAACGATGAAGTAGAAAAATATCTAAATGGTCGCTATATAAGTTCCTCGGAGGCGTTTTGGAGAATTTTCCAATTTTCTATTCATGAACGTTTTCCGGCAGTAGTTCATTTAGCCGTTCATTTGGAAAATGGACAAAGAGTATATTTTTATAATAATGAAAATCTCCAACATCGTGTGAACAATCCTTCATCAACGACACTTACAGCGTTCTTTGATCTCTGCAAAAGCGACGATTTTGCAAAAACCCTTTTATATCACGAAGCTCCCCAGTATTACGTTTGGCAAAGAAATTCATTTTCTAGAAGAAGACGCGGGCAAGATGTTGAGGGATATCCCGGTGTAAAAAAAGACACAACGTTAGGCCGTGTTTATAACATTCATCCAACTCAAACTGAATGTTTTTATTTAAGAATGTTATTGCAATATGTTCGCGGTCCAATGTCATTTCAACATCTAAGAACCGTGAATGGTGTTATTTTCCAAACGTACCAAGGCGCTTGCAAGGAATAGGTTTACTGGAGGGAGATGAACATTGGCAAAATACCATGTCCGATGCTATCATATCCGAGCCAGCTACAAAATTAAGAGAATTATTTACCACTATCCTTATATTTTGCCAACCATCTGACCCCTTAGAGTTATGGAATAAATTTCGTGATGCTTTATGTGAAGATATATTAAACAGAATGCGTAATGAGAATCAGGATATGACATTAGCATATAATGATGATATATACAATGATGGACTAATCATAATTGAAGATAAAATTCATGAGATTTCAGATAAATCCCTAACCGACTTTGGGCTTCCTGCAGCAAAAAGAAATAATTCGCTTCTGGACCCGTTAGAAGTAGCGTTGCGAAAACCATATAACATAAATGAATTAAATGAGTATATCACACAAAATGAACCAAGATTAGTTAATGACCAGGTGACAACGTATAATTGTGTCATGAAAAGTGTTCGTTTTAATGAAGGAAGAATTTTCTTTTTGGATGCTCCCGGTGGGACCGGCAAGACGTTTATCACTAATGTTATATTAGCAAAAGTAAGGTCTCTAGGAAAGCTAGCCTTGGCAGTAGCGTCGTCAGGTATTGCTGCAACCTTATTAGCAGGTGGACGCACAGCTCATTCCACTTTTAAACTGCCCCTAACTGTGTCTTTACAGAAAGATAGCGTGTGCTCTATACGCAAAAATGGCCCTTTGGGGAAAATTTTACAAGACGTCAGTCTAATAATCTGGGACGAATGTACCATGATACATAGAGCTCACGTAGAAGCTCTAAACAGAACTCTTAGAGATCTTAGAAGCTGTGATAAAATCATGGGTGGGATTACTGTTATGTTTGCTGGGGACTTTCGCCAAACTTTACCGGTAATAGTAAGGGGAACTAGAGCAGACATTGTGAAGGCTTGCCTTAAAAGTTCTCCATTATGGAAATTTGTAAATATTTTAAAATTATCGACAAATATGAGAGCACATTTGGGGGGAGGTAGTATAACTTTCCCTTCAAAATTACTTTCTGTAGGAGACGGGAAAATACCTCATTCTAATAATAAAATTGAAATTGATTGCGATTTAGGAGTAAAAGTGGGTAACATCGAGGAATTAGTAACTAAGGTATACCCTGACATCAGCCAAATAGAAAACAAGGACCATCAATGGATGTGTCAAAGAGCAATATTGGCGGCAAGAAATAGTAGCGTTGACGAAATAAATGATATCATTTTGAGTAAACTCCCAGGAGATATTGTAACCTACACATCCATTGATACCGTGATGGATCAAGAAGATGTAGTTCATTACCCACAGGAGTTCCTCAATTCCTTGAACCCAAGCGGCCTTCCCCCACATTCTCTTAAGTTAAAAATAGGTGCCCCAATAATTTTACTAAGAAATCTCAAACCACCAAATTTAAGCAACGGGACCCGACTTCAAGTAAAATTTCTGCGCAATAACGTCATCGTTGCAATAGTTTTGACTGGTCCAGCAGTTGGTCAAACAGTCCTCATACCCCGCATCCCAATGATACCCAACGACTTACCTTTCAATTTTAAAAGAATACAATTTCCGCTTAAATTATCTTTCGCAGTCACAATAAATAAATCACAGGGGCAAACATTCAAACACATGGGGATCGATTTACGCCAAGACTGTTTTTCGCACGGCCAGTTATATGTCGCGTTATCAAGATCGGGTTGTGGCGAAAATCAATATGTTCTTCTGCCACAAGATAATAAAACAAAAAATGTAGTATATGCAAGAAGTTCTTTAAAATAATTAAATTTACTTTAAAAATTGTACAGATATAGTTTGAAACTCGAAAAAAAAAAAAACATAGGTTTTATCCTGAAAATTCTGCGGGAACTCGACCATTCCGAAAATCCCGCAAGAACGGGAACTATGTGGGAAGAACCAAAAATCTGCCGGAAGTCACTATTCCACGCGGACGAAGTCGCGGGCAAAAGCTAGTAGATGGATAAAATACTTGCTAACAAAGTAATATTAATTTATGTGTATAGTTTTAGATAGTTTAATAACAATTATATACTAGTTATTTATAAATTGAAATAATAAGTATGCAGTACTGCGCACCTATTCAAAATTAGCCGTGGTGGAAAACGTCACAGTAACAACTGGTATTAGATTCCAGAAAGAGCTGCGAACCTTGCAGTGCAATAAAGCATGGCTTAGCCGTGCAGTGCCGACAAACTAGAAAAAGCTAAACTAGCAGCCAAAAGCAGGGAACGGAGAAAGTGGTCTCAACTGAATATGTAGGGTATAGGAAGAAAATATTTCAAGGATAATCCGATAGCTAATAGATGGATTTGGGACGCATCGCTAATGGCACCTAATAGGTATAATGTAAGGCTAAGAAGCTAAATCTACTCAAAAATATCTTAAGATTTTGGGAATTGATTCGTATCACATTAAACTTTCACGCACTATGATACCGTTGCGGAAGTCTATCGAAATGACAAATGTCTTTGTCGATTACCTCAGAAGATCGCATTAAGGAACATACAATGAAGCGGTTTTTTTTGTCATTGAGAGTGCACGTAACTCATTCGTTATGGTAAATAAAAATGAGAGATAGAGTTTCAGAGTTGCTAAAATTATCGGGCAGCTGTTCGTTGAACGCGGATGAGCAAACTAAATTAGATGATTTACAAGAAGGGTTATTTGGTGTGCTCGATCAGGCAGTTTTCTTATGTGATATGTTTGATGCTCCCCAAAGTGACAGCGAGAACAATACCGCCAATTCAGATTTCGAGGAAATATATGCCAACCCGCCACTTTTTTATTTTGCCTATATTGATGCAACCGTAGAAGTAACGGAAAATGTTCAATCAATGATGATAAGGCAGACCAGGAGGAATCAAGAGCACTATGTCAGCCAAGGTAAAACCGACAAAACCTATTGGTGGTCAATGCCATCGGCTACTAAATGCACTAGAAAGGCAAATTTGGCAAGAGGTCGCAATCGATCGCTTTTCATTGTAAAACAGGTTTTCATGGAGAAGGTGGCAGTGTTCAAGTCAATTATAATTTGCGTTTAATCGGAACGATTGTCATGGAGAGAAAGCGCAAAGCAAAGCGCTACAAGAATAAAAATGAGGGCCAGTCAAATCCGAAACGTTATATCCATGAAAGAACATGCGTAATGAATTCTACGCTTTCAATGGGCTTCTGCTGCACTGAGAGCACTGAAATCTGGCAATGATTTTGATGAGATTTTTTGATACTGCCCTTGAGGATGATGTTGTTTTCGATAATGATGTTGCCTCTGATGATGATGCCACATCTGATAAAGTTACAACCTCATATGATGATGACTCCTCTGATGATGATATTGCCTTTTATGATGATGCTGTCTGTGATGATGTTCTTTCTAATAATGGTATTGCTTGTGGTGATAAAGCTATCGCAATTGTCGCTAACGATGAAGTTATCCTTATTAATGATGATGATGTTACTGTCCTTAGAGAAATTGCCGCCGCAGCCATGGAAGAAAAGAAAGGTATTTTCCCCAACTACTCTTTGATTCAGAAAGGTTCAGAAAGATTTTTAATGCCTCCTTTAGAAAACTGTCAAACATTTGCAAATGTTGTTTCAAACAGAATAATGTATGGTAAAACAAATCTCGCCCTAATTTAATAAATATTTGTATTTTTTAAATTAACAGGAATATTATGTTATTTTTAATTATTTTATAATTTGTTTATCTATTGTTATGAATATTTAGTTCAATTACTTTTTGTTGTTTCATATTCAAAAGGTTTGAAAGTTTTTTAGCTTGTTAAATCACTCTTAATACAGCTCTAAAACCAGTAACAACCAAAACAACAAAATAAGACCAAACTAAATTAAATTAAGAATAATTATTATTTGTATTATATACTCGTCACAGTCGAGTTGTAACGTTTGAAGCGAACGGTTCGAATAGTTTTTGATAATAATTAATAGCAGCTGTATTATTATAATTTAAACATCAATAGAATTTATTGTTGTTTTTTATTTTATTTTTTGTTTAACTTTTGTAAATTTTATTTTAGTGAAGTGAAAATTTTATTTTTTTGTTAGTTACTGGTTACAAATAAATATGGACGGGGCAGGGGCCCCATTAAAGACTTATAATCTACTTGTAGATAGAATAAATAATACAACAAGTGATAATGATACTAGTGTTTCATATTTAGCCAGTAATACAACTAAATCATTCGTAACAAATCTTTACAACACAGAAAATACCAATTCAGTTTACAAGGTCATAATTACCAAAAAAGTAAACAATGACGTAAAGTATAATTTCAGTTGTCTAAAACTAGGACAATTAATATGTAAGATAAGTGATAAAAAAGACATTATAGATATAAAAAAAGTTGGGAAAAACAAGGTTATAGTTCAATGTGCCACAGCTAGTTTAGATAATAAATTTGTTACCGATTCAACGCTAAAGAAGCATGAATATGAAGCTTATATACCATATTTTTGGACAACTAAAGCCGCAATCATTAAAGGTGTGGATTTGGATGTTTCGGAAGAAGATTTACTTAACAATATAGAGTGTGCACCGTTTAAGGTGAAAAGAGTGCAACGTTTAAATAGGAAAACCACAGAGGACAATAATATTAAATATGTTCCTTGTACAACAATAAAAGTGTTCTTTGACGGTTTGACGCTGCCTGAATACGTGTACATTTGGAGAGTAAGGAAAACGTGTGAACCGTATATTCTTCCCTTTATTCAATGTCATAATTGTTTAAGATATGGTCATTCTTCTAAATTCTGTAGATCGAAATTCACAATCTGCAAATTTTGTGGAAACAATGATCATAAAAATAATGAATGTAAAGCGGAATCACATTATTGCTTTAATTGTAAGGGTGCGCATCAAGCTATGGACATTAATTGCCCGGAAAGAGAAAAACAAAGAAAAATTAAGGAAGTAATGGCTCAGCACAATCTCAGTTTTCAGGAAGCAAGGCTGGAAATAGACGGAAATGGAAATAAGGACTACCTATACTCCGTAAGAACTGAAAATAGATTCGATTTATTTAATAATTTTAATAATAACTTCCCTACAATTGAAATAGACAACAATACTAAATACAACATTCCAGCATACAAACCGAAACCATTAACAAGGAGAAACAATAAAAAAACAACAACGATTCATAATAACAAACCACCAACTCACGTTCAAACTGATAAACATTATAATACAAATAAAGACAGAGATTCCGTATCAGCAGTAACGAAGAAAAGAAGAATGGATCTAATTACTAATACCCCATCAGATAATGTAGAACTTTTGAACGAAATGTTAAAAAAAGTTAACACTTTAATTGAAAGATCGAGTTGCTCCAATGATACTAACACAAATAAGTCAAATCAACATATAGAAAATAAATCACAATACTGTTCGTCTTCTGCAACAAACAGAGAAACCCTACATGAAATAGATAATTACACAAGTAAAACTAAAGAGAGATATAATTTAAGAAGCAATAGCCAAAACAGAACCGATAAGATTCTGAAGAATTCTGATAAGATTTTAAAAAAAAAAATAGATAATGTATAATATTATTCAATGGAATTGTAGAGGAGTCAGACATATTAAAGAAGAACTTCAATTTATGTTACGGAAACATAATATACATATATGCATTTTATCAGAAACATTTTTAACAAATGCTTGCAATTTCAACATGAAAGGATATTTTATTGAAAGAAAAGATAGAATACAGCAAACAAACTACAATCCTCATGGGGGGGTCGCTATTTTAATTCATAAATCAATAAAATATAAACGAGTAATGTTAAACAATCCATTTAATTCAGTCGAAATAACAGCTATCACTATAACAGCTAACAAAAATGAAGAAATATGTATTTTATCCATCTATGCCAAACCTAACCATAATCTATAAAATCTAAATTGGTCTCATATAAAACAACAAATAAATGTACCTGTCATACTAGCCGGAGATTTCAACGCCACTCACCTTGCTTGGGATATATATTGTCCAGGGAGTTTCTATGAAGGTAACGAACTCCTAGAATTTATAGAAAACGAAAATCTACATATTCTCAATGATGATAATCCAACTAGGGTTAGCAGTCCAAACTATAGAAATAGCATATTAGATCTCACTATAGTATCTCCAAGATTAACTCAACAAATTACTTCATGGCAGGTACTAAAAGATAGTATGGGTAGTGATCATTTTCCAATATATTTTTGTTTAGAAGACGATACTAATAGACAAACTTCTGAACATATTACTAGAAGAAACTTCCGAAAAGTCGATTGGGTGGGATATAGAATAGATATAGAAGAAAAAATTACAAATATAAATTTAATTGAAGGGTCCGAAAATAACGAGATAGAAGAAACATACTCACAATTTACAGAGATTATAAATAATTCCGCTAATGAAAACATACCAAATACCACAGTTTACAACATAACCCCCAGAAAAATAAAACCGACTTGGTGGGATACAGAATGTAATAAATTTATTGCCCAAAGACAATTAGCATTAACAACCTTCAACAGAAATATGACAATAGATAATTACTTAATGTATAAAAAACAACAAGCAAAAATCAGACGCTATTTTAGGGCTCGAAAAAAAATTGAATGGCAGAAATTTTGTGAAACGTTAAATCCATACATGTCAACAAACACTATATGGGAAAATATAAGGAAAGTTAATAATAAAAATTATAGTAAAAAGAAAATAAGTGATGACGAAAATTGGATAGATGAATTTATTGCTAATAAATTCTCACAAAACCACCTAAATATCACAATCCCAAACACTTCAACCATTAAAAATCAATTCCTTGATAAATCTATCAAAATTAATGAAGTAAATTTCGCTTTAAACCATGATAAAAATAGCAGCACAGGACATGACAGAATAAACTATAAAATGATACAAAATCTTCCACTGAACGCAAAAATTTATCTTACCCAAATTTACAACCTCTCACTAAATTCTGCAAACATACCTGAAGATTGGAAGAAACATATAGTGGTACCGATCCTAAAACCCACCAAGGACCCAAATTACGAAGAATCATACAGACCTATAACATTATTATCATGCCTTGGAAAAACGATGGAAGCAATAATAAAAAACAGATTGGAATGGTTTATAGAACATCATAAAAAATTACCTGACCTACAATTTGCTTTCAGAAAAGCAATGAGTACTCAACACAATCTTAACATTCTGAACATGGATATACAAAAAACTTATAGCAGAAATCATTGCATGATTGCTGCTTTTATTGACATCGAAGCAGCATATGACAACGTAAATCTCCTTATATTGAAAGAAAAGATGGAAAGTTTAGGAATTTCATAGAAAACAACAAACTGGATTATAAATTACTTTCAACACCGAAAAATAACCATCAGATACAACAACAAGTTAACGGGTCCTATAAATTGCAATCACGGTATTCCACAAGGTTCAATCATTGCCCCTTTATTGTTTAATATATATACTAAAGATTTAACATCAATATCAGATAACAATACAACAGTACTTATGTATGCTGATGATATAGTAATTTATAGTGGAGGTCATACTCTAGAAATAGCTCAAAAGAGACTCCAAATCAAACTAAATAAACTGGTCAGTATGTTATCAGATATCAAATTGAATATATCTTTAGAAAAAAGTAAATTAGCCATATTTACAAGACATAGAATAATCTGTAGCCCAAAAATAAACATTAGAAACAAGATCATTATTGTAAGTGCTAACATAAAATTCCTGGGTGTATTCTTCGATACAAAAAGTACATGGTCAAAACAAATTGATTTCATTATTACCAAAATGCACAAAGGACTAAGTCTAATGCGATGTCTGGCCGGGTACAAATGGGGTGCACATCCTTTAACTTTAATAAATATATAGAAAGCTATAATAAGACCACATATAGATTATTCTAGTACCTTGATCTGTACCGCTAATAATATGAGGAAGAAAAAGATTGAAATAATTCAAAATAAATGTTTAAGAATAATTTTAGGAGTAATGCAATCAACTCCCTCACAAATTCTAAATTTTGAAACTAATATAACTCCTGTCAACATAAGGATACAACAAATTGCAGACAATTTTTACTGCAAAAACATTCTAAACTCATTTGAACCAATATCCTCAAGAATCGATGTACTTCGTGAATTATACGATAATCCCTATTGGTTAATGAAAAATAAACCTGCACTTCTAGAAAGCTATGACAGATACAACAACTTAAACATAGAATCATACAAAATCATACCTTATTTTAAATTTACATTAGAGACAAGCATATTCAAAATAAATACAGAAACAAGCTACTTCGAAAAGAATGACAACAACTTAATTACACTAAAGAGGTATATGGAGTATATTAGGAAAGATGGAATAAATTGGGATTTATGGTTCACTGACGGTTCCTTGCAAAAAGATACTAATTCTGGGGGAATCGGAATATATAACCAAAGTAACAATCTACAATACAAATATAAAGTAAATAATGTTAAAAGTTCATATTCCGTAGAATTAATAGCGATCATGAAACTAATAGAAATACTGCAAACTAAAGATAGTATAAATATATTAATAATCACAGACTCTAATAGTGTATGTCAATCTTTAAACAACAACATTTTTAAAAATAATAACAACTACAAGATTTGTTCAATTAAAAAATATCTTTTAAAATCAAAGAATAGAGGTATAAATATTAAAATCCTATGGATCCCCGGTCACTCTGGTATAAAAGGAAATGAAATTGCTGACAAACTAGCAAAGGAAGCTTGCCTTAATGGGGAATTCCTTGATATCAAATGGAATTATAAAGATGTCAAAATAATTGTCAATGAAAGAAGTAATATAGACTGGCAGGTTAACTACAAGCAAAGAAGTGTAACTACAGGTAAACAATTCTTTTCTAATAACCCAAAAATACTAAAGACATTATGGTTCACAAAAGATCACCCCCGAAGATTCATAACAACAATGACGCGAATCAAAACAGGCCATTGCAGAGTTCCATTTCATTTACACAAAATAAATTTATTGAGAACCCCAAATTGCATATGTGACGAGGAGGGAACATTAGATCATGTTATTTTAGGATGCAGACTATTAAAAAAAGAAACTGACGATTTGATGTACAACTTAGCTGAGGAGGCTTTTTTTCCCGCAAACATATCCTACCTGATTAGTATAGAAGAATGCTCAAAGAAAATCTATAATTTCATAATTGCTAATAAAATTGAAATATAAACTGTATTTTATTATTAATATCGACATTATTATTATGTAAATATTTTAAATAATTATTGTAAAGTTTTTATGTAATGGCAAGCAGGTTGAATAAGCCAAACCCTTTTTTTTAATAAAAAAAGAAAAAAAAAAAAATTATATACTCGTATGTATTCTATTATTTAATTGTGTGTAATATAAGTGTGTTAAAATATAAACCAATGCTTTTTTCACTTACCAAAACCAAACCCAACCAAGTTCGAAAAGGTATTTCTTCAAACAACAAAACAATGTATGCAATTTAACTTGAAAGATTAAAATACAGGAGAATATAAGAATGATATTAGTTAATTGTTTGTATTAGTTTTTTGCAGAATTGCAATTTTGTTTGCAGAGTTGCTGAAAGCCAATTTCATATAGGAATGCCACAACCAATGATTAGCACAAGCATTACTTATATTTGTAATTTAATAATTAAGCATTTAATGCCAAAATATATTAAGTTCCTTCAAACTAGAAAAGAAAAAGCTTAAATTAGAGTAAGATAATAATTCTTCTAATTTATTGTTTATAGTTCGTAATTTTTAAAGATACTACAATATTGCATGAGAAAAATTGTTACAAATACAGCAAAATTGTGAAATGTTATATCGAAGACTGCTTATGGCGGGGCTCTTTAAATAACCTGGTAGCACATGTAGTCGAGAACCATCCATCTTTATTGATCGAACTACCCCTTACTGATAAAATCATAATTGGACCAAAAATCCCATTCAGTTAATAACACAGTATCATAAGAAGAAAAAGTTTAACAAGATGTTTTGGGTTCGTTGCCATAGCGATGCGCGTAATATAATAGTTTTGTACGTAGGCTCAACTATCGCACAACTCGACACCGAGAAGACAATAACGGATTACACAGTGTGTTCCTCAAGTTGTTTAAATAACTTGGTTCAAGAAAACGTTGTCTACTCTACCAAAGATAAAGAATTAGATATAATGGATGACGTTTTATTAAAAAATAAGGGTGCCAATACAATCCTGAATAGTGACATAAATTGTTTTAATTTCTATGAATAATTTGGATTTCCTGGAATTGTTGGGGCCATAGATTGCACACACGTCAGAATCGTTTCGCCAAAACTTTTCGATAAGGATTATTCTGCACTTGCTTATATAGATCGTTGCAGTAATTTTAGCATAAACGTTGAAGCTGTTAGTACTCTTATACGCTTTAATTAACTTTTTTAATTGATATTTATTGGTATAAATTTGTTGCATCTTGTTATAAATAAAATATACTATTATTATAGGTATGCGATTCAAACCTGACATTCTTGGCAGTAAATGTCAGATTTTCAGGATCAATGCATGATGCTGCAACTTGGAGTGGATCAGCCATCGAAAAATATTTGAAAAAGCAATACTTGCTTGGATACAAATTTAGTCGTCTAATAGGTAAATATTAATACAACTTTAACTTATATAGTATATTCTCGTATAATGTGAATAAACTTTATATTTTAAATATTAGGTGATTTCGGATATCCTCAGCATCCATGGCTGTTTACACCTATTTTAAATGCAATACAGGACTCTCCAGAAGACAACTACAACAAATTGCTAAGGTCAGCCAACAACACTACACTATCGAAAGAACTTTCGGCGTTATGAAACAGAGATTCCGTTGATGCCTGAAGGACAGAGTTCTTCACTACCATCCAGTCACATCTGGACAAATTATATACTCTATAGCAGTTCTGCACAACGATAAACGATGATGACGTAAATATGATTAACAAAATAACTTTATGATTTATATTCTCATTATTGAAAGTTTACTATTAGACCAGGGTAGAAGCCGTCAAAAATAATTAAAAACATAAAAAAATTAAAGTAGAATGAAACCTATTGGAAATGGAAGGGAATACTACTAAAATGAAAGGAAAAATAAATTACAGTCGATCTGACGTTGGGAAGGGGTAGGGGGTGAGGTTTTAAGGGTAAAAATCGGTAAATCTTGATTTCCGGCAAAACTACAAGTCCTATCGAAAAAAGTTAAGTGGCAAAGTTGTAGATAATAAAAAGATCTACAACTTTTGTATCTACACTTTTACTCCATAACCTCAAAATTCATGTAAAAAATCCAAAAAACCACATTTTTGATTTTTTATTTATATCTTTTACAAAAAAATTTTTTTTTTCATGATATTTGGTGAAAACTTACCTCTTTATATCCCAAACACACTGGAATTTTGAAGATTTAAAATATTAATTTTTTCACCCTATTTTGACTCGATCTATGAAAAAACACCCTAATTTTCAATCGAAAATTCTCACGTCAAAATATCTGATTTTTCAAAAAAGTCGGTGGGCTTTTTGTTCGTTGAAATCTCTATTTTCTGATAGTGTAAAAAAAAATATACATTACTATGGAAAATTTTTTCAGAAAAGGCAAAAAATCGAAAAATATTAAAATCGAAATTTTTTTTTTTAATCTTTATGTACAATTTTGAGGTATTCATTAAAATTTTTACTTTAATTACTCGAAAAACGTTAGGTTCCATGTTAGATTAATAAACAAAAAATTGCAAGTCGAAATGTACTACTATAATTAACAACTAAATAAGTTAATAAAGTTAATATTTAATATGACATCTACAAAATTTTGAGAAAATCGTCAAATTTTCTTTAAATTATATGCGTAGATGCCTATTTATTGCTATTTTAAAACTATACCTATATACCTGAGTGACCTTCGGAAAATTGTAGCCCATCAAAAGGTATTTCATAGAGAAGTGGGGAAGGGGCTTGGAGGGTCTGCGCCTTTCAACTAAAAAAGGAGAACGTAGTCGTAGAAAGACGTCAGACAATATTCCAGAGTTCAATTATCAAAACCATACAAGAATACCACTTTTGCAAGAAATTTTTTTTATCTAATGAGAAAAACAAAGACAAAATAATAAAATCGTTAATGCAAGTATTACAGTCAAAAGGATTTTCCTGTAAACAAGCTAAAGAAGATGCTGATGCTGACATTATTAAGACCTCGATAGAAATTGCCAAAGATACTAATAAAACTGTCATTGTTGTAGGACAAGATATTGATCTTTTGGTCCTTTTGAATCAATTAAGTTCTAATAATCATAAAATTTATTTTCTCAAGCCCGGTTCTGGTGATAGTTTCAAATGTGAATCCGTCAAAAACATCGTTGCATTTCTGCATTGTTTTTCTGGTTGCGACACAACATCTGGATTTGCCGGAAAAGGAAAGAAAACTATCGTAAATTCATTATTAGACAAATTTGGCTAATATTTTTTTTAAAAAAGATGTAAACGAAGAAGATATAAAAAAAAATGGATTGAAATTAATTAAATCTATTTATAAATGTAAAAAGGATAATATGTCACTGAATCAATTAAGATTTCAAAAATTTCAATTGGCAAAAATTAAATCATCTTTCATATTGGCAAATCTCCCACCCACAGAAGGTGCAGCAGAACAACATTGTTACAGGGCATATTATCAGCTTCAAACGTGGCTGGGTAATGAATTGACAGCAACAGATTGGGGCTGGAAGCAACATCAACATGAAATTATGCCCAAATTTACAGAAATGGAATTAATTCCGGAAAAATTGCTGAAAACTATTTGCTGCAGCTGTGAAACTGGATGTAATAGTTTAAAATGTGGCTGCCGAAAACATGGTTTAAAATGCACAAATTTATGCTCAAATTGTGATGGTTCTGAACAATGCGCCAATGTGGAGAAAAAAATCTACGAGGAAGTTAATGATTCAGATGAAATTGCGGATGAAAAACCAATGCAGACCGAAAATAATGTTGGAGACGAAGACGGTGATGGTCTTGAAGATGTCGAAGATCTACTAGAATCAGAAAGGCCTGTCGAATCTAACGATCAAGAAATACCATCAAAAAGACAGAAACTGATGAATAAGTGATTCGAATTGAATACTATGTTTTGATAAATACAAAGATTAATGCTTTTAAAAATAATATAATGTATAGTGTAATCATTAAAAAAAATCTCTACTCAATAGTACGATTTACGTGTATATTTCTATCTAATGAGATAGTTTTTTGCGATATTTATGTTTAATTGGTTTGTAATTTTTTTGTTTATTAATCTAACATGAAACCTAACGTTTTTCGAGTAATTAAAGTAAAAATTTTAATGAATACCTCAAAATTGTACATAAAGATTAAAAAAAAAAATTTCGATTTTAATATTTTTCGATTTTTTGCATTTTCTGAAAAATTTTTCTATAGTAATGTATATTTTTTTTTACACCATCAGAAAATAGAGATTTCAACGAACAAAATGCCCACCGACTTTTTTGAAAAATCAGATATTTTGACGTGAGAATTTTCGATTGAAAATTAGGGTGTTTTTTCATATATCGAGTCAAAATAGGGTGAAAAAATTAATATTTTAAATCTTCAAAATTCCAGTGTGTTTGGGACATAAAGAGGTAAGTTTTCACCAAATATCATGAAAAAAAAAATTTTTTTGTAAAAGATATAAATAAAAAATCAAAAATGTGGTTTTTTGGATTTTTTACATGAATTTTGAGGTTATGGAGTAAAAGTGTAGATACAAAAGTTGTAGATCTTTTTATTATCTACAACTTTGCCACTTAACTTTTTTCGATAGGACTTGTAGTTTTGCCGGAAATCGAGATTTACCGATTTTTACCCTTAAAACCTCACCCCCTACCCCTTCCCAACCTCAGATCGACTGTAATTTATTTTTCCTTTCATTTTAGTAGTATTCCCTTCCATTTCCAATAGGTTTCATTCTACTTTAATTTTTTTATGTTTCTAAAATTATCTACCCTGGTCTATATAGAATTATTTATTATGAAATATTCTTTAATATTATAATATATATACATATAATATTGACTATAAAATATTTTTTAAATTTTAGCTTTAACATTATATGCAACATTGGAGGAATGCAACGATGGAGTTTGGCGAGTACGTGGCCAGCAGGCCAGGATGGAAAAGACTTTATAAACTGCAATTTTAAATAATTACATGATTTTTGTGATTATTCAAGTGAAATAAGAAACATGTAGATGAAATTATTAAGACGAAATTTTAAAAATTATTTATTGATTTATAATTGCATATAATTTATTTGCTTATTAAATAATATGATACTCAGAAAACACTACACATGCATGGTACCGGTTACTAGCAAAGTTAGTAAAATTTAATTGTAACAAGTAACTTTTGTTATGTTAGATAAACCTTTGACACTCGTAACTCTGTTTAGCAGGTATAATATATATTTGTTTAATGAAGTGTATTCGTATATTGTAGAAGAAAAATATTTATAATATATTATATTAATATAAAAAAATAAATAAACAACCATTGAATTGGGCGAATCGAATATTTCTGTCTTTCAAGTTTTTGCTAACGTTTTGGAGAATTTGTGAACAATTTAAGTTTTGGAATATTAATTGCGCGGCTGAATTGATACTCATTACCATTTTGTCAATAAATGTTACAGATATTACACTTTAGTATGATTTTCATTTTATTAAAAAAAAATTAATCCGATTCGCCTCTTTAGCTTACACCCAGCAAATTTTAACATAGCATTCAAGATATGGAAAGGAGGAGATTTGCCAGAAAGCTGGAGAGAAGGGATACTAAGTCCAATATACAAAAAGGGAAACAGACACGAAGCCAAGAACTATAGGGGAATTACCCTATTGAATACAGCGTATAGGATCTATGCAGGAATAGTGCGAGAAAGGTTGGAAGAAGAGATAAAACTAAAAGGAATAATACCCGAAACGCAAGCAGGGTTTAGAAAGGGGAGAGGAACGTTAGACAACAAATCCGCACTGAACTATGTAGTAGAAAGAGAACTAAAGGAAAAAGGAGGACAGCTTTATGCGATGTTTATTGACCTGAAAGCAGCATTCGATATGGTAAACAGGGAGAAGTTGTGGAAATATATGAGACGGAAAAAAATAGATGAGAACATAGTTGAAAGAATTGCAGAAATCTACAAAGAGACGAAGATGCGAATAAGAGTTGGAGCAAAAAAAATATGATTTCTGATGTAGAGCTACCGGAGCATGAGCTAATAATAGCAAGGCGATATAGTCCTAATGCTTTGACTTGACTGATGAATCTAGGACTGATTAACTGTCTGTCGCCGATGAAACCTTGTTTTCAACTAAGCAGAAAACGAAAAGGGACATTGTAAAATGGCTACAAAGAAAAGAGCATCTTCAACAATGAACATTTTAAACGACGATTGCATAAGAAAAGTCGTCTCTAATTTATCTCCAAGTGTAATATTGGATTTGGAACGAATTTCATCAGTTACCCAATATGGGGCAGGTTTATATTGGGAAGAAAAAGGACCTTTTGTGAAACATTTAATTAAAGATATCTTAAAGAAATCCACTTATTTAAAAGAATTTAGTTTGGTGAATCCGTGCCATAAATTTCCAGGAAGTTGCACCAAAATTGTGAACCACGTCACATATATTGAAGTTTTGACTATAGATATTGATTGTGATGATGATCACGATATTAACCTTTTGGCTTCGACTTTGCGAAATTTGAAGAAGGTTTCGATTGTATCACCTATTTCAAAATTCGACGCAGTCGCTATATGAACGGATCCTGTTTAGTTCATCTTCCTACCAAATTGAAGGAGTACTATTTGGACAACGTTCCTTTCCACGATGCTAACACATTGGTAAACACACTTTCAATTCCCACAAACATGGAATCTTTAACTATAGACTCCTGCCACCGCTTGGCTGATGTCTGCATAGAAAATATCATAAATCTGCAGCCAAAATTAAAACTTATCGTTGAGAAAAGATATTTCAACTTTATCTTTGAGATTTTTAAATATGGACGTTCGAGGAATTGGGAAGTTGAAATAATTAAAATCTCTTACGATTATCTCTCTGATGATACAGCGTTGAGATTTGAGAAGAAGAATTTTGAGAAGAAGTTGGTTTGGGTTACTTAAAATATAAAGATGTAGAACCTCATACACCTTATGGCATTATGTATTTGTCATTATTACCGAATTTAAAAATTTTGAAGTTAGGTCGAATTAATTTATATGTCGAGATAGCTGCAAATTTCAAACAAGTTCAGTATCTTCGCTTGAAGAATTGTCTGTACATTACGGATGCAATGACTATATTACACTATTGTAAAAATGTAAAGCGTTTGGAATTGCAGTATTGTTCCATGACACAAAATTTGCACAGGGATGTACTGTTGAGAGCGAATAACCAAACCAAAAAGAAATTTTCGATGAAATTGGTTATAGACAGGTCACATTCCAATCGGGAGGATAACGATTCTAACGATTTCCTAAAGCTTAATAAATTTCACTCCTACCTTAACGGAAGTGATTTTAATTAAGAAAATGAATACGATTTATTCAAAAGAAGACTTCTGGAATTTTTAAATTTTATTGATCGAAAATATCTACTATGCTCGAGACATCTGTTGGTAATATTATAAAGTTTATCTATACCAGTTATTAAGCGAGGATACAAAGCAGTAGTAGTAACCTGTAATAGATGGATAAAATACTTGTTAACAAAGTAATATTAATTTATGTGTATAGTTTTAGATAGTTTAATAACAATTATATACTAGTTATTTATAAATTGAAATAATAAGTATGCAGTACTGTGCACCCATTCAAAATTAGCCGTGGTGGAAAACGTAGCAGTAACAACTGGTATTAGATTCCAGAAAGAGCTGCGAACCTTGCAGTGCAATAAAGCATGGCTTAGCCGTGCAGTGCCGACAAACTAGAAAAAGCTAAACTAGCAGCCAAAAGCAGGGAACGGAGAAAGAGGTCCAAACTGAATATGTAGAGTATTGGAGTAAAATATTTCAAGGATAATCCGATAGCTAATAGATGGATTTGGGACGCATCGCTAATGGCACCTAATAAGTATAATGTAAGGCTAAGAACCAACACTTTCGAATGTAAGGAAGTTATTGCGATGAGAGGTGGTTCCACGGATGTAATGTGTGATGCATGTCACATCAAAGAGGAAACACTGAAGCATTTTAGGATAAAAAGGCATACGAAATTGTTTACTGGTGACTAAATTAGCAAATGTACAGACTAGATGCGAACTACAAAAAGAGCCGTGTATGCAGTCGCCCTTGGGCCTGCGAAAACTAGATTTAATTTTTGTACACAACAAAGTACACAGAGCTGTGGAAGAAAACAGAGATAAATATAATATTCTAATACTGCAGGTATTAGTATTAAATAACCATATCATGTGTCCTAACACCGATAGTGATAGAATCCACTCAAAAACATCTTAAAATTTTGGGAATTGATTTGTATTACATTCTTTCACGCACTATGATAGCGTTGAGGACGTCTATCGAAATGACAAATGTCTTTGTCGATTACCTCAGGAAATCGCATTAAGGAACATACAATGAAGCGTTTTTTTTTTGTCATTGAGAGTGCATATAACTCATTCGTTCTGTTAATAAAAATAACAGATAGAGTTTCAGAGTTGGTAAAATTATCGGGCAGCTGTTCGTTGAGCGCGGATGAGCAAACTAAATTAGATGATTTACAAGAAGGACTCAGTTATAACAGTAATAATGATGGTGGGCTATTTGGTGTGCGCGATCAGGCAGTTTTCCTATGTGATATGTTTGATGCTCCCCAAAGTGACAGCGAGGACAATGATACCGCCAATTCAAATTTCCAGGAAATATATCCCGCCACTCTTTTATTTTGCCTATATTGATGCAACCGTAGAAGTAACGGAAAATGTTCGATCGATGATGATAAGGCAGACCAGGGGGAATCAACAGCACTATGTCGGCCAAGGCGAAACCACCAAAACCATTTGGTGGTCAATGCCATCGGCTACTAAATGCAAATTTGGCGAAAAGTCGCTTTTCATTGTGAAACAGGTTTTCATGGGGAAGGTGGCAGTGTTCAAGTTAATTTTAATTTGCGTTTAATCAAAACGATTGTCATGGAGACCAAGCGCAAAGTAAAGCGCTACAAGGATAAAAATAAGGGCCAGTCAAATCCGAAACGTTAGGTCCATGAAAGAACATGCGTAATAAGGATCCTCTCTTACGTACGTTGTTTAATGTTGTCCTGGACACACTATTCGAGGACTAGGGAATAACAGAAGGACAGTTATACAATAAAAATGTGAAATCGTCGGCGTTTGTCGATGACATACTACTAATTGGTAAAGATAAATTAGATGCACAGCATCAGTACAATATAGCTTGCAAGACTCTCAGCCAATTAGGCTTAAAGATATCAGCAAGCAAATCTTTGAATTTCGAACTGAAGAGTTTACCAATCAAAACATTTGGTGTTATAGATCCGGGCATTAAAGACCCTACGAGTGGATCATAGCTACCTTACAATGAGTGTACCCAAATGTTCAAGTATCTCGGAATAAAATTTTCGCCCTGGGTAGGAATAAAGTTGGGTAGGATAGTTTAGAACGGATGCAAAAACTAGTTGAAATGCACTACAAAAACTTGTAATGCTGAACTTGCATATATTAAGTCATTTCACATTCAGGATGACTATCTGTCCACCGGTGCACGTGCGTGCAGTAGATCAAAGTATAAGGAGTATGATGAAAAGAGCGTTACATCTCCCAGATGAAACGTCTAAGAATATAACTTACCATTTCACATAAATGAGTTATAAACTGTCATTACGAATCTTAACGATACTGCACCCGGATCTGACTCCATTTACAATATAATGGATTGAACATCTAGACTTAGAAACAAAAAAGTATATAGTGAAACTATTTAATAACATCTGGAACAGTAGCTGTAGTCCAGATATCTGGAAAATAGCTTAAGTTATTCCTATATTTAAACCGGATAAAAACAAAGAAGAGATGTCTAGTTACCGTCCAATCTCATTTATCAGCAATGTTGCGTACTATAAGCCTTAATAGGCAGGACCAAACCACTTAGATATTTAAGACAGATTTTAGCAATATGATAGTGTACAGTAGCTGATGAAAATCCGTTAGTGTGAATTACAAAAATTGTACACCCGTGTCGGCGCCATGTTTTAAGTTATTTTATTAGGGTGCAATGACAACATTGTGATCAGCTGATGGATTCTCATCGGTTCTGTAATTTTAGTTTTTTTTGTTAAACAGGTCAATTCATTGTAAATAATTTGTATCAGTCTTAGTTTAAAGTTTGTACGAATAACATTTTAATTTGGATTTCTATTGTACTTCGTGTTATTTTAATTCTTCACAACTATTATATTCGACAAACAAAGGCATTCTACCACTGTACAGTTGCTTGTAGTTTTTTAATAAATCACTTTTTAAACGAAAAACATTCACGTGGTTCTTTCACATAATTTCGGCGTACAACATCGCAGTATTGCCAATCAGAGCGTTAAACTAATCGCGGTTCGAACAAGCAACATAATGAAATTATTAGAAAAAATGGTTGCCAAAAGACTAACTTGGATAACAGAAAGTCGTATTCTATTAAACTCTTGCCAAACTGAGTTCAGACCACATCGCTCGACAAATGACAATTTAGTGGCACTGGACTCTGACATTCAAAACGTCATAATATGCAAAGAGTACGTTATTGCGGTTTTCTTTGATATCCACTTCCATATGACTGTCAACGATATTATTCAAAATATTCCTTATCCTGTAAAAGCCAATTTGTATGCTGATGACCTGGTTATTTATAGCCAACTACTTTGTTTCTATTGCAGTTTTTAATCCGTACCCTTTTGGTCCTGAAGTCTTTCAACCTTAAAACGATTAACATCTCTGACTAGTAATTACCGCTTAAAAGTTATTACAACCAAGGAGGTTCTTGGGTGCTATTTTGTTACTACTTTGCTACTTTGTTATATTTTTAGTGTTAATCATCGTTATTGTTATTAAAACTTGTGATTTATATTTGATCAAATAAACAAGTAAATTGTTATATTAAAATAAATTGAAGATCTTTAATTCCTGTGCTTGCACCTCAAGAATTCGCAACCTAAGCGCAATGCTGAAAATTCGCACGATCCTGCTTCTTAACATTAGGTCATCTAACATAAAGATAGTGGAACAAAAATTACAGGAAGTCCTCAACAGCCTGATTCTGTGGTCTAACAAAAACTCTTTCCAAACACTCCTTCTTAGGTTTAATATTTGACAACAAATATTCTTGGAAACCACATATTGATAATATTAAGGCAAAATGTTTACAATCTTTAAATGTACTAAAAGCAATAGCATCATCAAAAAACGCATCTACTGATCGTAAATATAAAACTGGCTACTGGCGCTTTCAGGACAACCCCGTTACCAAGTCTACTAACCGAAACTGGAGAAATCCTCTTCCTGGGAAACTCCTTAAGATTGAAATCCAAACAGAAAGTTATTATTAATGTCCATGTTTACGTACTAATTTTTCATGACAATATTATTTTTGTAATAAAGTTATTGCAAATTTGAAGAAAGACAGCTGATACTTTATTATCCTGAATTCCAGGTTATAGTTACTCTGATGTTTTATTGTGAATTCAAATTACAATAAGACAAACAAAAGAAAACGGGCAATTTTTAAATATAGTAACAGATATATAAAATTACTGACTTACAGAACGAGTTTGTGTTTGTGTAAAAGAAGATAAATATTTGTATTACGTTAAGAACAAGTAAACTTAATAACAAAACAAGGGTTCTTATTTCCTATTTTTTGTTTTTTTCTTCTTTTTTTTACTTTTATTCTTTCTATTCAGTTCCTTTTTTTCTATTTTTTGTTTTATTTATTTTTTATTTTCTGTTTTATTTCTTTTTGTTTTTTAATATCTTTTTTTAATTCTTCTTTGTTTTCTTTTTTGATTTCTTTTTTAATTTCTTTTTTGATTTCTTTGTTAATTTCTGTTTTGTTAGTAACGCATGTGGCCGTTATAAATCTGTGTCCGAAAGTTTATTTCAACCGTTGCACTTGCCTACTAATAGGTAACTATGTACTGCATTGTATTTATTTCTTATATTTTTCATTATTTCTAAGTGGTCTAATGTCTTAAATTGCCCACTGTTAATTGTTGTCATGGTTATGGTTGCCAGATATTGTTATTGATCAGTCATGAAAAGAATATATTAAATTAAATGAATACGTCAAGTTTACTTAAATAAATGACAAATTTCTAATAAAAGCAGCTGGTATTTTATTATTTTGGTAGCAACAATTTTTATTTTATAATCAATTGCTTTACCTAACAAAATGTAAAATTTTTTAAGTTATAATTAGGCATTATAAAAGCATGATACTGTTTACACTAAGAACATTTTAATATTCTCAACTTAAGAGTTTGTCTCAATATTATTTAGTCATGCAGCCAAACAGATAATTGGAAATTTTGAAATGGTGGTTCAAATTATGAATCCTTTCGCAGAAATGTGAAAATTTGATTAATTTTAAAAAATATTTGATCATTTGAAATAAATAGAAAAATTGGAAGTAGTTTGTACCATAGTAGGGTAGTAGAGCCGGTTCTGGCTTAAATCATACTATGAGTTGGAAATTATTGGTGGTGGGGATGCATTTAGGTCACGATATGCAGAGGGGGCGTGGCTAGACTTGAAAGAATGTAAAAGGGGGTAATAGTGGGGTGAGGAGTGAGGTGGCGTGGCTAGACAATGTTGGGGTAATAGTGGGGCAATATGAAAGAGTGAGATAGCGATAATAAGTATTACGTGTGTGTTAGTATAAGCAATAGTGGTAAAGAGTGAGATACCGATATTAATTCTTATGTTTGATTTGTTATTGGTTATAAGATTATGACAGTGTTAAATTATTTATAACAGTGTATTTATAACGCATTCCTTCGAATGTAACTTGAAGCACACGTGTTAGCCGGCGTCAGCAAAATGATAATAATTTCAAACATGTCGTATATATTAGAAGAAATATCAAAACTATTGTAATTACTTAATTTATAATATATAAAAATTTAAAATGTATATAATTCTTTTATTTATTTAGTTATTATTGATATTAATTGATAATATAAGTAAGATATATTTAAACATAATATATATACCAAATAAATTTAATTTAGGCATTGATTTAAAGTTAAATTGTGGATTACAGTGTCATTTGTTAATAGATTTAAATATGTTTAATCAATTTAAATTCTTTGATGAAATTATAATCAATCAGAATAATTTCTGTGAAACTTTTAGAGCCGGGTTACTTTTTATATCTGAATTTGGAGACCCTGGATATGAGAGCCAAGACTCACTTGATTGGATTCTTAATGATTAATTTTATTGCACTAATTACTAATAGATTGTAAATTTTGTTGTACATAGAAAATATATCCAAATAAGGATAATTCATAAAGTATAAGGGTGCTAATTCATCCATTGAATTTACATGACTTGAACAATATGAATACAAAATTGCATGACTTAACCAAATATGGGCACAAAATTTTTATAGTACACTTTTATAGAAATTAAGACATAGTACATAAACCCATTACCAAACAGTTTAACTCGGTCTCGGTTTGATTCGGTCAAGTTCGTCGATTCTCACCATTTGCTATTTCATTTGACAGTTGTTACATTGTTTCGTTCCATACACTTATAAAAAAATAGTTTTAGATACATTCTTTTATCTCAAGTTATATTTAAATAATAATAAATATATATAATAAAATATTATATTCTTGTCTGAGCGACGAGTATTTTGAGCAATACCGTTAGTAGGTTAAAGCATATTATTTCTTCGCATATTATGATTTCTTAGCTATATTTAAAAACTTAAAAAGGCTCTACATTACGCCTGATATAATGCAGCACTTTATACAGCTTCATACATGTTTCTCATACGCACTCAAATAATACATTTTAGGGTATATAAAAGAGATAGTAAAATAACAAATATATAATGAATTTTTATAAATTATTGAAATAGTTACGATAGATGTGTAAATATCTCTTATTGTATTGCAATATATTAAAAAATAACTAAATATTTGAGGTTCTGGTAGCCAACTTTATAAACATACTTTTACAGAAATGAGGCTCCTATTTTCTAACTGTTTACCGGACGTCTATATATTTTCTAAATTAAGCTATGTAAGTTAAGACAAAACTATCAGAAGACATTAAATAAAAAGCAACACGGATCCTATACCTTGGAACTGGTATGAGTAGCGTAATTTGTAAAATATAGGCCTTTGAAAAATTGTCAGAAGTTATCAGCTGTCAGGTAAGCAGTTACAAAATAGGAGCCTTTTAAGTCATGGTTATCAAATATAACCTTTAGTGTCAGCAAGTGAGATGACATCCTGCAGAAATAATCAAATCCACTATACATTGTTAATGAACGCAGTCTTTAAAGTGTTTCTAGTTTAGATAAAAAGAAAATCGAAATATTATTTTGTGTAATTGTTTATTTTTGAAATTCATGTTCATATACAGCAAAAGTATAATAATACCTAATAATTAACATTCTTTTGTCAAAAAATACTTAAACAATATTGCGTAGTGCTTTTGTGTTTAAAACAGGGCCGGTTTTACCATAAGGTGATTCCATGGAGTCTTAAGGAAATAATGCATTTGGAAATAAATATTAACAGATATAATCCTTTGCGGGGATCATCTTATATTGATTTACCAAAGAAAGTTAAAGATAAAAAGGCTATAGTAAATGTAGTAAATAATGATCAAGCTTGCTTTATGTGGGCTATAACTTCAGCATTGTATCCAGCATCAAAAAGTATGGATAGAGTTACATCATATCAACATTATTCAAAAGTACTTAATTCAAATGGTATAGAATTACCGATGAAATTAAAAGATATTAGAACATTTGAGAAGAATAATGATATAAGTGTGAATGTTTATGGACTTGAAAATAATTTCATTGTGGGACCGTTGCATTATACATCTAAAAAGAAGAAACAACATGTTAATTTATTGTATATTGAAGATTTGAGTAATGGACATTATTGTTGGATTAAAAATATATCAAGATTAATAAGAAGTCAATTTACTAAGCATACTAGTAAACAATTTTTGTGTGATGGATGCTTTTCATTTTTTAACACAGAAGATCAGTTAAATAGACATTTAGAATATGATTGCAATAAGATATATACAATCCTTCCTTCTAAGTATAACGCTAAAGATAAATTGGGTAATATGATATCTCAAAACATTTTAAAATTCGATAATCATAAGAATCAATTACGCGTTCCATTTGTGATATATGGAGATTTTGAAACATTATTAAAACCCATTAGTACTTGTTATCCTGAAACTAATACATCATTTTCAAATAATATTCAAATTCATGAACCATATTAAATGTTCCTTTAATGATTCCTTAAGTAAGTTTGTTACGTACAGAGGTATTAATTGCGTTAAAGTATTTATTGAAACAATAACTGAAGACGCTAAACAAATTTATAAAGTCTTAAATAAAGTGAAGCCTTTAAATAAATTATCTGATTGCCATCAATCATGCCAAAATGGTTTAGTAAGCATTTGAAATGAAAACATTAGGGGAATATTCAGACTTATATTTAAAGATCGATGTTCTGTTGTTAACAGATATTTTTGAAAATTTTCGAGATGTGGGCTATAAAACATATAATATACATCATTTTCAAATAATATTCAAATTCATGAACCATATTCTTTTGCTTATTATATTAAATGTTCCTTTAATGATTCCTTAAGTAAGTTTGTTACATACAGAGGTATTAATTGCGTTAAAGTATTTATTGAAACTTTAACTGATACGTACAGAGGTATTAATTGCGTTAAAGTATTTATTGAAACAATAACTGAAGACGCTAAACAAATTTATAAAATCTTAAATAAAGTGAAGCCTTTAAATAAATTATCTGATTGGCAAAAACAGGAATATGATGAAGCTTCTATTTGCCATATTTGTGAAGGTATCCTCAATGGTGATAAAGTGATAGATCATTGTCATTTAACTGGTAATTAACGAGGAGCTGCTCATAATCATTGCAATTTAAAATTTACAATTCCAAAGTTTATACCTGTCATATTCCATAACTTAAGTAATTACGATAGCCATATAATTGTAAAAGAATTAGGTAATGATAGTGAAAAAATTGAAGTTATTCCAGAAAATAAGGAAAAGTATATATCTTTTACGAAACATATTTTGGTGGAATCAAAAGTCGATAAAAATGATAAAGTTCATAACTGCTATATTAAACTTAGATTTATTGATTCTTTACGATTTATGCATTCTAGTTTAGAAACACTTGCAAAAAATTTATTATCAGAACAATTTTTCGAATTAAAAAAATTCTATCCGAATGAAAATCATTTCAATTTATTAAAACGTAAAGGTGTATTTCCTTATGAATATGTAAATAGTAGGGATATGCTTAATGAATCTGACTTGCCATCTCAAAATAATTTTTATAGCTCACTTAATGGCTGTAATATATCTGACGATGATTACAATCATGCTAAATGAAAACATTGGGGGAATATTCAGACTTATATTTAAAGATCGATGTTCTGTTGTTAACAGATATTTTGCTATAAAACATATAATTTAGATCCCTGTCAATATTATACAGCACCAGGACTTTCTTGGGATGCTATGTTAAATTATACAAGTATTGAATTAGAACTTTTAACAGATATTGATATGTTACATTTTATTAAAAAAGGTATAAGAGGTGGAATATCACAATGCTCTCACAGACATGGAATTGCAAATAATAAATATATGTCCAATTATGATTCAAATAAAGATTCTCAATATTTAATGTATTGGGATGCAAATAACTAAAGCTATTGAAGATAACTCAGATGTTGGTTATATATTAGAAGTCGATTTAAGATATCCTAATTATTTGCACGATGAACACAATGATCTACCTTTCTGTGCCGAAAATATTAAACCACCTTGCATTAAAACAAATGACGTTAAATTAATACCAAATCTAAATAACAAGTATAATTTTGTGCTTCACAATAGATCGTTAAAGCAATGTCTTAAAAATAATCTGAAAATATAGGTGTAAAACACCATTTAATATGAATACTGGGGTTGTTTCTGAAGTGTCCTGTATTTTTTTCCTTCAATGTATAAGTAAGATTCCGAGGGTAATGTATATACATTATGTTGATTTATTGGGATACGGATTTCGTCATTATTTTCAAAAGTAGTAGTAGAATATGGGTTATATGTATGTATCTCATATTGACTTATAGATTCATCGAAAACGATTTTATCTTCAATATTAAGCATATGAGCGGTCATTGTAGAGTATTTATTTTAAATCCTAACGACTTAAGAAACTGTTTATTTTTTAATGTTATCCTCTTAAAAGGCTTGGTTGGACTACGCTGAGTTTGATTAAACGACGAATTATATATTGTTTTTAAATTATGACATATACCCATTATTGAATCTTTCGTATGTGCAATCTGCAGGAAATTTTTTCTTTTCTAAAATTGATAAGTTCACCTTCTTCATTAACAATTTTTATAGAAATATTATCTATTTTCTGTACAACGATTGGAAGATAAATGATTTGCTTTGGAATTTCTATTATCTTATATCCTGGTGGAACTGCAGGTGAAAACTCATGAATTGTGTGTACTATGGTATAGAATTACCGATGAAATTAAAAGATATTAGAACATTTGAGAAGAATAATGATATAAGTGTGAATGTTTATGGACTTGAAAATAATTTCATTGTGGGACCGTTGCATTATACATCTAAAAAGAAGAAACAACATGTTAATTTATTGTATATTGAAGATTTGAGTAATGGACATTATTGTTGGATTAAAAATATATCAAGATTAATAAGAAGTCAATTTACTAAGCATACTAGTAAACAATTTTTGTGTGATGGATGCTTTTCATTTTTTAACACAGAAGATCAGTTAAATAGACATTTAGAATATGATTGCAATAAGATATATACAATCCTTCCTTCTAAGTATAACGCTAAAGATAAATTGGGTAATATGATATCTCAAAACATTTTAAAATTCGATAATCATAAGAATCAATTACGCGTTCCATTTGTGATATATGGAGATTTTGAAACATTATTAAAACCCATTAGTACTTGTTATCCTGAAACTAATACATCATTTTCAAATAATATTCAAATTCATGAACCATATTCTTTTGCTTATTATATTAAATGTTCCTTTAATGATTCCTTAAGGGGTTACATGGGTTTCGTGAGGTAAAAAAAGGCCTATTTTCAATATTTTTTTTTCTATGTAAAAAATTAATTATTTAATTCAAAATTTTTTCTGTCTTATAGATACATATTTAAAGAATAATTTCTGAAATTTTCAAAAAAAAAAAATTAAAACTCTTCTATTGTGACGTCATTTCCGGTGACGCCTCGAAAAAAAGGTGCGTCCGCGTTGTCAGCATAACTCGTGACAGGATTATCTAAAATGAAAAAACAAAAATAAGTGTTTTAGGTAAGACCATAAACTCGTGCTTGACGGAAGGAAAAAAAAAAAAAAAAAAATTGGAATTTTGTCAGACATTTTTACAAAAAAATGAAAATTTAGGTAAATTTGCTTGACATTTTGTTTTTTTTAAAATAGTTGCAATTGAAAAAAAAAAAAATCCTTCCGTCAAGCACGAGTAAATTGTATCTCAAACACCTGTGTAAAATTTCATCAAGATCGGTTGAGTAGTTTTCGAGAAAATTTGACAACCGACTTTGAAAACACGGTTCTCAGAAAAACGCGTTTAAACTTTTGAGTAACAATAGAACTGACTTGGAGCGCACACCTTCCAAAGGCTGTATCTCCGAAACTATTATTCGGATCGACTTGAAAATTTAGTATAATATTCTTGAGATGTTGTAGAAATTAATAAGCCAAAAAAAAAAAAAAATTTTTTTTGAACACACGAAACCCATGTAACCCCTTAAGTAAGTTTGTTACGTACAGAGGTATTAATTGCGTTAAAGTATTTATTGAAACAATATACAGATACAGATTCATTAATATATCAAATTAAAACAGATGATATATATGACGATATTAAGTGTAATCTAGATAAATTTGATACATCTAATTATCCATTTAATAATGAATTTTCATTACCTTTAATGAACAAAGCTAAATTAGGCTTAATGAAAGATGAATGCGCGAGTAGTATAATTTGGGAGTTTGTTGGGTTAAGGTCAAAAAATGTATGCAATTGATATTGAGGGTTCATGCACAGCTAAAGCAAAAGGAATTAAGAAAAATATTGTAAACAAATTCAATATTAAAGATTATGTAAATTGTTTATCTCAGGATAACATATTATTGATCACAATGAATACCTTTAAATCTATTAAGCATACAATTTATACTCAAATGATAAGTAAAGTAGGTCTTAGTGGAAATGATAATAAAAGATATGTATTAACTGATGGTATAAGTACTTTAACACATGGACATTATAAAATTTAGTACTAATTTTAAGTTAAGTTTAAGTTTTGTATAAATTTATATCTGTTTTAGTTAAGATAATTAAAATGTATATTTATATAACAATTGAAAAATAGCATGATGATCATGTTAACTTTGACTTTCCAAGTTTTCTATAGTTTAAACAAGTTTGTAATTTATGTTGGGATTCAAATAAATATTCCTTTATGGTATAAGATAATTAAAATGTATATTTATATAACAATTGAAAAATAGCATATTTGTAAATAAATAATAATAATATATAAACACAAACCATTGAGTTTTATTATTATAAGATTTAATACATCCATATAAAATAAGATACACATATTTTATTAGTAATGTTTTGTTATATATAATTCTTATATGATTAACACTGGTCATAAGAGCTCTAATATATATATATATATATGCATAGACATATTAATGTATGCGTACATAAAGTGGATGACAATTGTATACGTTATATGCAGGAGCAGTACCCAACTTGAACGTACTGGGAACGTAACTTGAACGTACTGGGAACGTAAGAACGTAATTCAACGTAAGCTTACGTTGAATTACGTTCCAAGTTACGTTCCCAGTACGTTCAAGTTACGTTCCCAGTACGTTCAAGTTGGGTACTGCTCCTGCATATAACGTATACAATTGTCATCAAGCATTTTTGAACGTACTGGGAACGTAACTTGCATGAACGTACAACACTGGTCATAAGAGCTCTAATATATATATATATATATATGCATAGACATATTAATGTATGCGTACATAAAGTGGATGACAATTGTATACGTTATATGCAGGAGCAGTACCCAACTTGAACGTACTGGGAACGTAACTTGAACGTACTGGGAACGTAAGAACGTAATTCAACGTAAGCTTACGTTGAATTACGTTCCAAGTTACGTTCCCAGTACGTTCAAGTTGGGTACTGCTCCTGCATATAACGTATACAATTGTCATCCACTTTATGTACGCATACATTAATATGTCTATGCATATATATATATATATATATTAGAGCTCTTATGACCAGTGTTAATCATATAAGAATTATATATAACAAAACATTACTAATAAAATATGTGTATCTTATTTTATATGGATGTATTAAATCTTATAATAATAAAACTCAATGGTTTGTGTTTATATATTATTATTATTTATTTACAAATATGCTATTTTTCAATTGTTATATAAATATACATTTTAATTATCTTATACCATAAAGGAATATTTATTTGAATCCCAACATAAATTACAAACTTGTTTAAACTATAGAAAACTTGGAAAGTCAAAGTTAACATGATCATCATGCTATTTTTCAATTGTTATATAAATATACATTTTAATTATCTTAACTAAAACAGATATAAATTTATACAAAACTTAAACTTAACTTAAAATTAGTACTAAATTTTATAATGTCCATGTGTTAAAGTACTTATACCATCAGTTAATACATATCTTTTATTATCATTTCCACTAAGACCTACTTTACTTATCATTTGAGTATAAATTGTATGCTTAATAGATTTAAAGGTATTCATTGTGATCAATAATATGTTATCCTGAGATAAACAATTTACATAATCTTTAATATTGAATTTGTTTACAATATTTTTCTTAATTCCTTTTGCTTTAGCTGTGCATGAACCCTCAATATCAATTGCATACATTTTTTGACCTTAACCCAACAAACTCCCAAATTATACTACTCGCGCATTCATCTTTCATTAAGCCTAATTTAGCTTTGTTCATTAAAGGTAATGAAAATTCATTATTAAATGGATAATTAGATGTATCAAATTTATCTAGATTACACTTAATATCGTCATATATATCATCTGTTTTAATTTGATATATTAATGAATCTGTATCTGTATATTGTTTCAATAAATACTTTAACGCAATTAATACCTCTGTACGTAACAAACTTACTTAAGGAATCATTAAAGGAACATTTAATATAATAAGCAAAAGAATATGGTTCATGAATTTGAATATTATTTGAAAATGATGTATTAGTTTCAGGATAACAAGTACTAATGGGTTTTAATAATGTTTCAAAATCTCCATATATCACAAATGGAACGCGTAATTGATTCTTATGATTATCGAATTTTAAAATGTTTTGAGATATCATATTACCCAATTTATCTTTAGCGTTATACTTAGAAGGAAGGATTGTATATATCTTATTGCAATCATATTCTAAATGTCTATTTAACTGATCTTCTGTGTTAAAAAATGAAAAGCATCCATCACACAAAAATTGTTTACTAGTATGCTTAGTAAATTGACTTCTTATTAATCTTGATATATTTTTAATCCAACAATAATGTCCATTACTCAAATCTTCAATATACAATAAATTAACATGTTGTTTCTTCTTTTTAGATGTATAATGCAACGGTCCCACAATGAAATTATTTTCAAGTCCATAAACATTCACACTTATATCATTATTCTTCTCAAATGTTCTAATATCTTTTAATTTCATCGGTAATTCTATACCATAGTACACACAATTCATGAGTTTTCACCTGCAGTTCCACCAGGATATAAGATAATAGAAATTCCAAAGCAAATCATTTATCTTCCAATCGTTGTACAGAAAATAGATAATATTTCTATAAAAATTGTTAATGAAGAAGGTGAACTTATCAATTTTAGAAAAGAAAAAATTTCCTGCAGATTGCACATACGAAAGATTCAATAATGGGTATATGTCATAATTTAAAAACAATATATAATTCGTCGTTTAATCAAACTCAGCGTAGTCCAACCAAGCCTTTTAAGAGGATAACATTAAAAAATAAACAGTTTCTTAAGTCGTTAGGATTTAAAATAAATACTCTACAATGACCGCTCATATGCTTAATATTGAAGATAAAATCGTTTTCGATGAATCTATAAGTCAATATGAGATACATACATATAACCCATATTCTACTACTACTTTTGAAAATAATGACGAAATCCGTATCCCAATAAATCAACATAATGTATATACATTACCCTCGGAATCTTACTTATACATTGAAGGAAAAAAATACAGGAGACTTCAGAAACAACCCCAGTATTCATATTAAATGGTGTTTTACACCTATATTTTCAGATTATTTTTAAGACATTGCTTTAACGATCTATTGTGAAGCACAAAATTATACTTGTTATTTAGATTTGGTATTAATTTAACGTCATTTGTTTTAATGCAAGGTGGTTTAATATTTTCGGCACAGAAAGGTAGATCATTGTGTTCATCGTGCAAATAATTAGGATATCTTAAATCGACTTCTAATATATAACCAACATCTGAGTTATCTTCAATAGCTTTAGTTATTTGCATCCCAATACATTAAATATTGAGAATCTTTATTTGAATCATAATTGGACATATATTTATTATTTGCAATTCCATGTCTGTGAGAGCATTGTGATATTCCACCTCTTATACCTTTTTTAATAAAATGTAACATATCAATATCTGTTAAAAGTTCTAATTCAATACTTGTATAATTTAACATAGCATCCCAAGAAAGTCCTGGTGCTGTATAATATTGACAGGGATCTAAATTATATGTTTTATAGCAAAATATCTGTTAACAACAGAACATCGATCTTTAAATATAAGTCTGAATATTCCCCCAATGTTTTCATTTAGCATGATTGTAATCATCGTCAGATATATTACAGCCATTAAGTGAGCTATAAAAATTATTTTGAGATGGCAAGTCAGATTCATTAAGCATATCCCTACTATTTACATATTCATAAGGAAATACACCTTTACGTTTTAATAAATTGAAATGATTTTCATTCGGATAGAATTTTTTTAATTCGAAAAATTGTTCTGATAATAAATTTTTTGCAAGTGTTTCTAAACTAGAATGCATAAATCGTAAAGAATCAATAAATCTAAGTTTAATATAGCAGTTATGAACTTTATCATTTTTATCGACTTTTGATTCCACCAAAATATGTTTCGTAAAAGATATATACTTTTCCTTATTTTCTGGAATAACTTCAATTTTTTCACTATCATTACCTAATTCTTTTACAATTATATGGCTATCGTAATTACTTAAGTTATGGAATATGACAGGTATAAACTTTGGAATTGTAAATTTTAAATTGCAATGATTATGAGCAGCTCCTCGTTAATTACCAGTTAAATGACAATGATCTAACACTTTATCACCATTGAGGATACCTTCACAAATATGGCAAATAGAAGCTTCATCATATTCCTGTTTTTGCCAATCAGATAATTTATTTAAAGGCTTCACTTTATTTAAGACTTTATAAATTTGTTTAGCGTCTTCAGTTATTGTTTCAATAAATACTTTAACGCAATTAATACCTCTGTACGTAACAAACTTACTTAAGGAATCATTAAAGGAACATTTAATATGGTTCATGAATTTGAATATTATTTGAAAATGATGTATTAGTTTCAGGATAACAAGTACTAATGGGTTTTAATAATGTTTCAAAATCTCCATATATCACAAATGGAACGCGTAATTGATTCTTATGATTATCGAATTTTAAAATGTTTTGAGATATCATATTACCCAATTTATCTTTAGCGTTATACTTAGAAGGAAGGATTGTATATATCTTATTGCAATCATATTCTAAATGTCTATTTAACTGATCTTCTGTGTTAAAAAATGAAAAGCATCCATCACACAAAAATTGTTTACTAGTATGCTTAGTAAATTGACTTCTTATTAATCTTGATATATTTTTAATCCAACAATAATGTCCATTACTCAAATCTTCAATATACAATAAATTAACATGTTGTTTCTTCTTTTTAGATGTATAATGCAACGGTCCCACAATGAAATTATTTTCAAGTCCATAAACATTCACACTTATATCATTATTCTTCTCAAATGTTCTAATATCTTTTAATTTCATCGGTAATTCTATACCATTTGAATTAAGTACTTTTGAATAATGTTGATATGATGTAACTCTATCCATACTTTTTGATGCTGGATACAATGCTGAAGTTATAGCCCACATAAAGCAAGCTTGATCATTATTTACTACATTTACTATAGCCTTTTTATCTTTAACTTTCTTTGGTAAATCAATATAAGATGATCCCCGCAAAGGATTATGTCTGTTAATATTTATTTCCAAATGCATTATTTCCTTAAGACTCCATGGAATCACCTTATGGTAAAACCGGCCCTGTTTTAAACACAAAAGCACCACGCAATATTGTTTAAGTATTTTTTGACAAAAGAATGTTAATTATTAGGTATTATTATACTTTTGCTGTATATGAACATGAATTTCAAAAATAAACAATTACACAAAATAATATTTCGATTTTCTTTTTATCTAAACTAGAAACACTTTAAAGACTGCGTTCATTAACAATGTATAGTGGATTTGATTATTTCTGCAGGATGTCATCTCACTTGCTGACACTAAAGGTTATATTTGATAACCATGACTTAAAAGGCTCCTATTTTGTAACTGCTTACCTGACAGCTGATAACTTCTGACAATTTTTCAAAGGCCTATATTTTACAAATTACGCTACTCATACCAGTTCCAAGGTATAGGATCCGTGTTGCTTTTTATTTAATGTCTTCTGATAGTTTTGTCTTAACTTACATAGCTTAATTTAGAAAATATATAGACGTCCGGTAAACAGTTAGAAAATAGGAGCCTCATTTCTGTAAAAGTATGTTTATAAAGTTGGCTACCAGAACCTCAAATATTTAGTTATTTTTTAATATATTGCAATACAATAAGAGATATTTACACATCTATCGTAACTATTTCAATAATTTATAAAAATTCATTATATATTTGTTATTTTACTATCTCTTTTATATACCCTAAAATGTATTATTTGAGTGCGTATGAGAAACATGTATGAAGCTGTATAAAGTGCTGCATTATATCAGGCGTAATGTAGAGCCTTTTTAAGTTTTTAAATATAGCTAAGAAATCATAATATGCGAAGAAATAATATGCTTTAACCTACTAACGGTATTGCTCAAAATACTCGTCGCTCAGACAAGAATATAATATTTTATTATATATATTTATTATTATTTAAATATAACTTGAGATAAAAGAATGTATCTAAAACTATTTTTTTATAAGTGTATGGAACGAAACAATGTAACAACTGTCAAATGAAATAGCAAATGGTGAGAATCGACGAACTTGACCGAATCAAACCGAGACCGAGTTAAACTGTTTGGTAATGGGTTTATGTACTATGTCTTAATTTCTATAAAAGTGTACTATAAAAATTTTGTGCCCATATTTGGTTAAGTCATGCAATTTTGTATTCATATTGTTCAAGTCATGTAAATTCAATGGATGAATTAGCACCCTTATACTTTATGAATTATCCTTATTTGGATATATTTTCTATGTACAACAAAATTTACAATCTATTAGTAATTAGTGCAATAAAATTAATCATTAAGAATCCAATCAAGTGAGTCTTGGCTCTCATATCCAGGGTCTCCAAATTCAGATATAAAAAGTAACCCGGCTCTAAAAGTTTCACAGAAATTATTCTGATTGATTATAATTTCATCAAAGAATTTAAATTGATTAAACATATTTAAATCTATTAACAAATGACACTGTAATCCACAATTTAACTTTAAATCAATGCCTAAATTAAATTTATTTGGTATATATATTATGTTTAAATATATCTTACTTATATTATCAATTAATATCAATAATAACTAAATAAATAAAAGAATTATATACATTTTAAATTTTTATATATTATAAATTAAGTAATTACAATAGTTTTGATATTTCTTCTAATATATACGACATGTTTGAAATTATTATCATTTTGCTGACGCCGGCTAACACGTGTGCTTCAAGTTACATTCGAAGGAATGCGTTATAAATACACTGTTATAAATAATTTAACACTGTCATAATCTTATAACCAATAACAAATCAAACATAAGAATTAATATCGGTATCTCACTCTTTACCACTATTGCTTATACTAACACACACGTAATACTTATTATCGCTATCTCACTCTTTCATATTGCCCCACTATTACCCCAACATTGTCTAGCCACGCCACCTCACTCCTCACCCCACTATTACCCCCTTTTACATTCTTTCAAGTCTAGCCACGCCCCCTCTGCATATCGTGACCTAAATGCATCCCCACCACCAATAATTTCCAACTCATAGTATGATTTAAGCCAGAACCGGCTCTACTACCCTACTTACCATCATAAATTGCATCAATAACAGAGAGGCACTGTTAAGACAATATTTGGAGGAATGTCGTAAAAGATTAGGATAAAAAGTTTAAGTGAAAGTGAAAAATGTACACAAACAACATATATTGAAGATATCTAGGGTTCTAATAATAATTCTATTAAGATATCTAGATAAGGGTTGATTGTTAAATAATTGAAGAATTCTGATTCTGATCGACTTAAAACCTTAGAAATTTACAACCTTCTTTAGATATAGCATCATAACGTAGGATTATTGGATTATTTGCATATTACTCTAAGTGGATACCTAATTTTTAGAAACTTTACATTCCATACGATCTCTATTATGTATTGCTACCAATGCAACTCCACACGAACGTATGTTTATTCATCAACGTAAATCGTTAAGTGGTGTGTCTATACCGACATGGTCAACCATTCCAGGCCCTGTTCTAATGAAAAAGATGGTGCGAAACAGCAAATATAATCCCTTGGTAGAAGAAGTGGAATTAATCAAAACTAATTCAAAATATGCTCATGTTAAATTGGCAGATGAAAGAGAGAGCACAATATCAGATCGTCATTTGGCTCTTCGAGGAAGTGACATAATGTCAGACAAATCTAATCTTCAAATGTCTGATGAAGAAGGCGAAGGAAATATAACGTTACACCCACCAAAAACTACACCGATAGAAGATTTAAGACAAGAACCTGTTATAAATCCTTCTAACGATGACATACCTATTGTAACGAAACCTCCCGAGCGAAACAGACGTCCACCGTTCCATCTTCCAATCCAATAATCCTACTCTGTTATTTTGAATTAAACATTGTTCCAATTCGGACTACAGTCTATGGTAGTATAACAATAATTTGTAACACTAGCGCCACCTGCCATTGTATATGTCAACCTAAGTTTGAAATAATAAAACAGTCTCTGCTAAACCGCTTCACGAGTTTCATTAGGTTATGGGCCCAGACCCGCGTAAAGTAAAAAAAAAATATATAGTTAGTGATCTTTGTACAGCACAGTGATAATGGCAGGAAATTATTCTATGAATGTCCCAAAGCTCAAGGGAAGGGACAATTACGATGATTGGGCGTTCGCAGTGGAAAATTTCCTCATCCTCGAAGGCATTGACATCAGCAACAGCGAAGGATTAAGCGCGCAAGATAACAAGAAGGCTAAAGCTAAGATAATGATGATCATTGATCCATCACTATATGTACACATCAAGAGTGAAACTACGGTGCATAGCTTATGGAAAAAGTTGAAGTCGTTATTCGACGATACTGGCTTCACCCGCCGCATCAGCCTACTCAGAAGCTTGATCTCCATTCGTCTTGAAAGTTGCGACTCAATGACCGCGTACGTGACACAGTTAGTGGATACGACACAAAAGCTAAAGGGCACAGGCTTTGAAATCAACGATGAGTGGATAGGGTCCCTCCTGTTGGCCGGATTGCCAGAAAAGTACGCGCCTATGATTATGGCCATTGAGCACTCGGGGATGAACATTAGTGCAGAGGCAATAAAGACGAAACTATTGGATATGAGTGCAGATTCTGAAATTACAAAGTCCGAGGGTGCTTTTATTGCCAAAAGTGCATATCATCAAAACGCGTGCCACAAAAGCAAAGAAAAAGCAAATGGCGGCGGTCAAGGTTACGTCAGTGAAACTAACAAGCCGGGAAAAAATGTCAAGTGTTATAAGTGCAAAAGAACTGGTCACTATAAAAATCAGTGCCGATCTTATAATACGAATGCGAGTACACATAACGAAAAACAAATAAACGCATTCAGTGCAATGTTTTTGACTGGTGAATTTAGTGACAAAGACTGGTATGTAGACTCGGGCGCGAGCACTCATTTGATATCCGAATCAAACAAAAGTTTGTTGACAAATATTTCGTACAATACTTAAACTCGAGACATTGTAGTGGCAAATAAAGAAAGAGTGCCGGTTTTATGTTCTGGAGATCTGCAGATAACAACATGTGTTGGAGATTCAGAGTTTAACATAAAAGTAAACAATGTTTTGTGCATACATAACCTAACTACAAACCTGCTATCCGTGAGCAAGATCATAGCCAGTGGCAACAGAGTCATTTTCAACAAAAATGTGTGTCACATTTACAATCAGCAAAACGATTGTATTGGAGAAGCAAACCAAGTGAATAGTGTGTACAAGTTAAACATTGTAAAGTTGGAAGAGCTTGTAGCAGCAATGGCAGTAACTTCCAGCAAGACTTGGTGTTAATAAACGCATGCTATATCTATATTTCGATATAAATATCTTGCCTTTATTTGACTAATGTTATTTTAGAATTTATTTGTTATATACTTTATCTTATTCATTGAGAATTCTTTTGTTAAATATTTTATTCTATATGTTGTTTTGATATTTAAAACCAACAAAAACCATTCGAATTGTACAATATGCAAATCGTACCAAGCGGTACCAGCCTGTTCCAAGGTGAACTGCTTTTGATTTCATGACCAGACCAGCTACTCGCATCGATGTTCGTTCATGACCGTATTAAAACATTCATTATTAACTAAACAGTCGAACAGTAACCATCTCTAAACATCTTGTAATATAATCAGAATTAATATTAAATTAAAATATTATAAAAATAGTTTAAATCGTGAATTACATCAACGTAACATCGATACTAGTAGCAATTCAATTAAAATATCAAATCAATCTTTGTAATCCGTCAGTGTATTTGTAAAATAAATGTATTCTGTAGAATTATTGTGTTTCGCTGCTTTTCTAATATTAAAAATAAAAAATTGTTATCAATTAATTTGATAACAAAAAGGTCCTTCGACGTTTTTGGCGCACTCTAAGCTATCAAAGGAACTGGGTGTAAACAAGCATCCGAGAACTTGGATACCGCTACCAGATCGCAGATAAGCCCACAGCCTGCTTATAGATCTTCAAAGGTCCAAACTCCCCATCCATTTGGTCAGCATCGAGCCGGATACACACCATTTTGATCATCTTCGAGCAAAATTCTCATCACAGGATACCCAACAATTTGGTCATCTTCGAAGAGGATTCCTACATTTGATCATCTTCAAGCAAGTCTCATCAGAAAACACGTGTCAGTTGCAGCCATTTTGGAATCAATCTTGAAACAAGAACCTCTATACGCCAGTGGTGGTCAAGGTATTCCTAAACATTCATATTAATTCTTACCTATCCTTATTATTACTTCTATTTTGGGTTTTTGCAGTTACATTTTATGTTTTTATAAACTTTTACATATACCACTGTTTAATTGTTATTGCATTATATCAAGGTGTTTGGCCATCAATGATTCATTTCCAACATTAGTTTGCATCATTTACGCAGTATACTCAATCGAGTATCATCGCCAATATTCGGTTTTCTGTTTGCAGTTAATATTTCGTGCCGCATTAATCAAGTCATTCAACGCTTTACCAAGCTATGACCGTTTTATAGGGCTCGTATACGTGTTTTATGGACACATCCTTTAGCCTCTTACAATCAGGTCATTTAACGTTCTACTACTGGACTATGACCGTTAGAGCACACCCACACACACAAACATTAAGTGAATATTATTATTCTACTTTAAACGTTTGAATATATTTTCAAACTAAACTAATCATCTGTGTACTATTACAAAGAGATTTTAGTACGTCTTATACGTAATAGCCAACGACTCATATTATTTTTAACAATAATATACAACCAATCATTTTAAATATTAAATTTAAAAAGAGAATCAATAAAGTTATTTAAAGTTGTATTCACAATGTCGTCAAAACCTTTAAAAGCCATACATCAAATCAAATTAACATTAAAACAATGCAGCAAAGCAATTGAAAATGTTGATATAACAGATTCATCCACGTACGATGTGGAAGAAATAAAAATTTGTTATAAGCAATGGCAACCATTAATGTCTTCAATCAATAAAGTTCATTCACAAATGCGTGAATTAACTGACGATCAAGCTGATATAGATCGCATTGATAGCGAAAATAATGATTTCTATACACAATACATGAGTATAGGAAAAATTATCAACAAAATTATCTCAGCTTCTGAATCAATTGCAAATCAGACAATATCTACTCCTGATACAAAATCATCAGTATTTTCAGATGAAGACATGCACTTGTCATCCATTAACGTTCCAACTTTTTCTGGTAACATAGAACAATGGGATGAGTTCAAAGCCACATTTGAAAGCTTGGTTCATAATCAAGTCAAATACTCTAATTTTAAAAAATTACACATTTTACGTCGGTCGTTGAAGGATGAGGCTTTTGATACCATTGCATCGGTGCAATTAGATCCCATTAACTATCAATTATGTTGGGATTTATTAGTGACAGCCTACGACAATAAAAGAAAAATGATTTCTTATCATCTTAATGCATTTATAAAAATTTCTGCTATCACTTCTGAGAGTAGTAATAAATTAAAAGCTACTGCAGCCTCAATCAGAAAGCACGTCAAAGCGTTAGAAAACATTATTCCAGAGGAAAATAGATGGAATCACATAGTTTCAATATTAATATCTAAAAAGCTAGACTCTGAAACAAAAAAACATTGGTTAGCTTCAGACATTTCTAAAACTGATTACCAAGAAATTGATACAATGCTTTCCTTTATTCTCGAACGTGCCCACGAGTTGGATGAACACAATTGTGACTCTAACTTTACTCATAAATCAAGACCTCATAAATCTCTTTTCACAACACCACGTGACAAATGCCTGTTTTGCAACAAAGATCACATCATTAGACATTGTAATAACTTTTTAAAACTCAACGTAAGGGCTCGAATCAATGAGATACAAAGAAGACAACAGTGCCTAAATTGCTTACGCAAAGGTCACAATACTAACAGCTGTCCTTCAAAATACCGTTGCATTACTTGCAACAAAAAACACCATACATTGCTACATATTGAAACAGAAGAATCAGATACTTCTGTTCCTACAGCTAGCACTTCTAACACACTCACGGCGCATGTCAATCGGACAAGTCAAGCAATGCTTTCGACCGCTTTGGTAAGCATTCCTGATAAAAACGGTAAAACAATTATCGCTCGCGCACTTCTCGATAATGGTAGTCAAACCAGTTTCATCACCAGCAGTTTATTACGCAAATTAAACATTCCTACTACTAATTCGGATGTAGTAATTACAGGAATTGGTAACTCTTAAACTAAAATTCACAAGCAGGTAAAAATCGCTTTACATTCTGCAAACACAAATTACAAAACATTTGTAAACTGTCTTCTAATAGACAAAATAACCGATAATATTCCACACATCACATTGGATAATAACAATTTATCAATAACCCCTAACATAAAACTAGCGGATCCTAGTTTCAACAAACCACAATCGGTGGATTTATTATTAGGTGCTGATATATTTTGGAAGCTACTACGTGTTGGTAAAACAAAGCTATTCAATAATCGATTACATTTACAACGCACTTCCTTGGGTTGGATAGTCACCAACTATAAAGCTATTATTAACAACAATCATGCTCACTGTTATCACACATCCTTACAAACTCAAATGTCCAAGTTTTGGGAAATCGAGTCTGTTAAGGAATGTACTTCTTTAACGATAGAGGAACAAGCGTGTCAACAACATTACAATAAAACTACCACTCGCGATTCCGATGGTAGACCAGTAGTAACTTTACCATTAAAATTGCCCGCATCAACGATAGGAGATTCCAAGACGGTCACTACTAAACCCTTTCTTTCACCACAAAGAAAGTGTGCTAATAACGAACAATATAAATCAATTATATTGGCGAATCATTCCATAACCAAATCAAATCCTATATTTGACACATTTTCAAACTTAAGAACTCTTAATAGAGTCACTGCGTACTGCTTACGTTTCATACATAATTCCAGAAACAAACAAAATAAGACAAACGGCATTTTAACGGTCACAGAATTACAAAATTCAATGCAATTACTCATAAAATTAGCACAAAAGGTACATTTTGCGTCTGAATTAAAAGCTTTAAAGTGTAACGCACCTTTATCAACCAAAAGCACATTGCTCTGTCTCAATCCTTTTCTCGACGATAACGACATCATTAGAGTGGGTGGCAGATTAAAGCATTCAAATTTTGAATTTCACAGACGACATCCTATTGTTCTACATAACAAACACAAACTGACAACCCTGATAATGGAGAAGGAACACCTGAGATTATTTCATCCAGGCCCTCAAAAATTATTATTCAGCATAAGGGACCAATATTGGCCCATTAAAGGCATATCGTTAGCAAAAACCATTGTACATCGCTGTGTAACATGTTTTAAACAAAAACCACGCTTTCCATCACCGAAAATGGGTTCTCTTCCATTTGCAAGAGTTTCTTTGGACTTCCCGTTCAAAGACACCGGCGTTGATTATGCTGGCCCTATTATGGTCAGAAATAAATATGGCAGAGGTAGTAAATTACTAAAATCCTACATTTGTTTATTTATCTGTTTCGCAACAAAGGCTATACATTTGGAATTGGTTACTGAACTTACAACTCAGTGCTTTTTAGCTGCTCTGAATAGATTCATATCACGCAGAGGCAAACCTAACACTATTTATTCTGATAATGGCACAAACTTTGTTGGAGCTAGCCGAGCCTTAGGCAAATTCTTATCTGATGGAAATAATACAAAAACGATACAAACTGTGGCTTCCGATTTAACCATTACATGGAAGTTCATTCCACCATACTCGCCTAGCTGGGGAGGTTTGTGGGAGAGCAACATTAAATCCACGAAATCACATCTCAAACGCGTCATACAAAACAATCACTTTACCTTTGAAGACACTTACACACTGCTAACTCAAATAGAGGCAATACTCAATTCTCGCCCTCTTTATCCCGCCTCCAATGATCCTAATGACCTTATTCCTATCACACCTGGACACCTCTTAATAGGACGGCAACTCACTAGCATCGCCCCTGCAGAGGACGCTCTAATCAAGCTAAGCCGAATGCAGCGCTTCGCCCAACTTCAAGACTGCATTCAAAGTTTCTGGAAACGTTGGTCAAATGATTATCTAGGACACTGCAATCAGCTCTCGAAATGGAAAACTTCAACAGGTGTTTTACCGCAACTCGGAACTTTGGTTTTAATTAAGGAACCGAATCTACCTCCATCGCACTGGATGCTGGGTCGTGTAGTGAAAGTGAGTGTCAGTGATGATTCAACGGCTCGCTTAGCCACTGTCAAAACAATAAAAGGAGAAATAAAACGTTTAGTGCGACATCTTGCTCCACTACCGATAGAACATTAATTGAAAACTTTGATAACATATCCCAATTTTCAACGCCCGGGAGTATGTTAATAAACGCATGCTATATCTATATTTCAATATAAATATCTTGCCTTTATTTGACTAATGTTATTTTAGAATTTATTTGTTATATACTTTATCTTATTCATTGAGAATTCTTTTGTTAAATATTTTATTCTATTTGTTGTTTTGATATTTAAAACCAACAAAAACCATTCGAATTGTACAATATGCAAAGCGTACCAAGCGGTACCAGCCTGTTCCAAGGTGAACTGCTTTTGATTTCATGACCAGACCAGCTACTCGCATCGATGTTCGTTCATGACCGTATTAAAACATTCATTATTAACTAAACAGTCGAACAGTAACCATCTCTAAACATCTTGTAATATAATCAGAATTAATATTAAATTAAAATATTATAAAAATAGTTTAAATCGTGAATTACATCAACGTAATATCGATACTAGTAGCAATTCAATTAAAATATCAAATCAATCTTTGTAATCCGTCAGTGTATTTGTAAAATAAATGTATTCTGTAGAATTATTGTGTTTCGCTGCTTTTCTAATATTAAAAATAAAAAATTGTTATCAATTAATTTGATAACAAAAAGGTCCTTCGACGTTTTTGGCGCACTCTAAGCTATCAAAGGAACTGGGTGCAAACAAGCATCCGAGAACTTGGATACCGCTACCAGATCGCAGATAAGCCCACAGCCTGATTATAGATCTTCAAAGGTACAAGCTCCCCATCCACTTGGCATCGGCGTCTTGGCCGCATTAACAAAAGTGACCTAAACGTCATGAGAAATGGTGCCGTAGAGGGCTTAAATTTCCAAGATAAGGCAGAATTTGACAAAAGTAATTGCACAGTTTGCTGCGAGGGAAAGCAAACTAGACTCCCCTTTCCCACCTGCTTGTCGAGAAGCAAAGAGGTGTTGAATCTGGTACATGCAGACCTGTGTGGGCCTATGGAAACTAAGTCGCTCGGTATGGCCAAATACTTTCTATTATTCGTGGATGATTACAGTCGAATGGCACACGTGTACTTTCTCAAATCTAAAGATGAGACATTCACCTACTTCAAGCAGTACAAAAACTTAGTGGAAAATCAGAAATCAACAAAAATAAAGATTTTAAGAACTGATAACGAAGGTGAATTTTGTTCAGCAGTTATGGAGAATTATATGAAGCAATGTGGCATAGTACATCAGAAAACAAACCCATATACCCCTCAACAAAATGGGCTTTGTGAAAGATACAATAGATCTGTAGTAGAAAAAGCCAGATGCCTGCTATCAGATGCCAAATTTATAAAAAGGTTATGGGCAGAGGCAGTTCATACTGCAGTATACTTAAAAAACAGATCTCCTGCAGCAGGAATTCATCAGAAAACTCCATTTGAATTATGGATGGGATATAAGCCAGATGTGAGCCATATCCGAGTCTTCGGCAGCATAGCCATGACACACATCCCGAAGGAAAGACGTCTTAAATGGGATAAGAAGGCAAAGAAACTTTTTTTTGTTGGTTATGCTGACAACACTAAAGGCTATAGGCTATATGATCCCATAACAAAAACAGTGACAGTTGCAAGGGACGTCATAATAATGGAAAAAGAGTGTGACAGTATGACATCTCAGATTACTATACAAGACAAGAGTGACATACAGGATTCAGTGGGAAAAAAACAGTCAGAAAATGTTCAGGATTTATCAAGTCAAGAAGCTGAAAGTGATGAGCAGATTGATGAACATGACGAAACCTATGTTCCAGTAGAAGAGTTGAGTGACTCGGAGGACAGCTACCATGAGTCAATGACATTGACGTCAGAAGACAGAGAGGTTAGTTCTCAGCAACAAAACACTGAAATGTCACAGAAACGTACTCGAAAGAAACCAGATTATTATGGCTATGCAAACTTGTGTTATGGAGGACTTCTCTGAAGAAGAAATAACCCTGAATGACGCCGTGAATGGACCAGAAAAGGAGCAGTGGCAGAAAGCAATCAGAGAAGAATTGCAATCATTCAGTGACCAAGATGCGTGGAAGTTAGTGGACAGACCAATGAATAAGACAGTTGTGAAGTGCAAATGGGTATTTAAAAGAAAGCTCAATAGTGAAAGTGAAGTGCGGTACAGAGCGAGGCTAGTTGCGAAGGGATTCAGTCAGAAGAAAGGTACAGACTTTAAGGAAACCTTCTCACCAGGTCTCAGATATTCCACTTTGAGGTTATTATTTGCACTAAGTGTCGACCAAAACTTAGATATTGTTCACCTTGATGTCCCTACTGCATTTCTGAATGGTCTGTTAAATGAGACTATTTTCATGGAAATACCAGCTTGTTCAAACTTTGCTAATTGTGAGAATAAAGTCTTGAGACTCAAAAGGGCGATATATGGACTAAAACAGTCTGCCAGAGCTTGGTACCAAAGAGTTGAGGAATTATTGCTAGAATTAGGGTATACCAAGTCTCAGTATGAGCCGTGTTTATTTATGAAATGTGATGGAAATATCAAAGTTTATATTGCTCTGTTTGTTGATGATTTTTTTTGTCTTTTATAAAAGTAAGGAAACTTGTGAGAACTTGAAAAGTGAATTAAAAGCAAAATTTAACATAAAAGATCTAGGCCAAATAAGAAAATGTCTTGGTATGAATGTAACAGTAAATAATGACTCTATTTCTATTGATCAGAAGGACTTTGTTGATACAATTTTGAAAAGATTTAATATGTATAACAGTAAGAGTTCAAACACTCCGATGGAAAATAATTTAAAGTTAGAAAAGGCTACAACTATTTCTAAGCAATATTCTTACCAACAATTGTTAGGTGCTTTAATGTACTTATGTGTACTCACAAGACCAGATATTGCCTTTGCAGTGAGTTTTCTAAGTCAATATAATAATTGTTACAGTGAGATTCATTGGAAACATCTAAAACGGGTCTTGAAATATTTAAATAAAACTAAACATTATGGATTAAAATATGTCAAAAGTAATTGTAATTTAATAGGGTATGTTGATGCTGAATGGGCATCATGCTCAATTGACAGAAGGTCATATACGGGTTTTGTTTTTAAGATGTCTGGATGTGCAATATCATACGAGTGTAGGAAACAAAAAACAGTTGCCTTGTCCAGCACCGAGGCTGAGTCAGAAGCATGTAAGGAAGCAATTTACTTAAAAAATCTTGTTTGTGAAATAATGAAAACTAAAATTGAAAATGTACCAGTTACTTTATTAAGTGATAACCAAAGTTCACAAAAGTTAGCATCTAATCCTTTATACCATAGAAGAACAAAACACATTGATGTTCGGCATCATTTCATTAGAGAATGTGTCACTAAAAATTTGGTACAAATATCTTATTTGCCTACTAACGATATGCCAGCTGATGTGTTAACCAAAAGTCTTTGTCATGTAAAACATTATAAATTTATAAATGGTATAGGGTTGACACAAATAAAATAAGTATAAATATATGTTTATGAAAATAGTAAAATATAATTTTATGTATTGTTCTAAAACTGTGTAACTTTAATGTAGATATTATTTTTATAAGTGGGGGTGTTATTTTGAATTAAACATTGTTCCAATTCGGACTACAGTCTATGGTAGTATAAAAATAATTTGTAACACTAGCGCCACCTGCCATTGTATATGTCAACCTAAGTTTGAAATAATAAAACAGTCTCTGCTAAACCGCTTCACGAGTTTCATTACAGACTACGTACAACACTAAAGAGGCTGGAAGAATGTAATGATTATGAAATCTAGTAGAATTAGTTTTCATTATTATGATACAAAAACAAAATATTAATAGTCTAAATATATCTGATTAAAGCTTATAGAAGTCAACCTTGAGTATTATTATTACGCCCCCCACTCACTCCTCAACAAACCCAAGACCTCAATAATCACCCCGTAGATGCCACCTACAAATCACTTCCAATCAGTCACCATAACATGAAACGGACAATCCCCAACCGTAACCGATCTAATTCCCATAACTGCTCCTTATCTAGAAACTCTTACCTCTCCGACTTTTCCTTTGACAACTTTCTCAGAGGAGATCTCAATCCAGATCCCGATCCCAACGCAGTCCACACAATAAACCCCCTTCTAGAAACTTTAAACCCTCCACCATCGAAGCCTTAAAATCATTCAAAGGCATATACACTTTCTTACGACGATGCACAGCATCAATTTAACATTGCATGCATGACATTAAACCACTTAGGCCTAAAAACTGCGATTACAAAATCGACTACATTCGAGATCAAAATATTGCCAAATAAAACCTACAGCGTGGTTGATCCAATAAGTTGAAAGAGATCATTTTAGAAGTTGATGAAATACCAACTTCCAATTCTGTTGTGGTGTTTTTTGATTTGGAAAGATCTGGTTTGTTAAAAAATTCCGATATTTTACAAATTGCAACACAATGCAAGATGTCGACATTTTCTGTTTATATTAATCAAATACAAAGAGTATCACCCCAGGCTTCTGAATGTAACGGACTAACCGAATGAAAAAGATGAATTATTCCTTAATGGCACTAGAGTTCCATCGATCCCACTGAAATTAGCTTTGAATACGTTTCGTAACTTTCTTATCAAACTAAAACATTCCGTTGTTTTAGTTGCTCACAACTGTAAATTTGATGCACCAATTCTCAATAACATCTATAAAAAAAAATGTCTACGATTGATGATTTTGGGTCCGTTGTCATAGGTTTCACAGATACTCTGACTCTCATCAAATCAGTGACAGGACGTAGAGGAAAAGAAGAATGCACTCTAAGTGGTCTAGCTTTATGGCTTAATATTTCTGCTGACTGTGCTCATAATACTGTGTATGATGTTCTAATGTTAGCAAAAATCGTCATGCTAATCGGTAATTTTATAAAAAAATAATTCGGTATTCAGACCTCGTACGAAATAGTTACCTTAGCTTAGCTAAAGAAATTTTAAATAACCTCAAATATAATTTAACGAAACCACATGTTCCAAATAAATTTTCTGAAGTTATTTCTTCTATACCAAGGTAAGTCCAATAATACTCAACTTTTTAAAAAATTATTTTCTTATTAGTTTTTAAGCACATACTCATTTAGTACATTTTATCTTACAGCTATAGAAATTTTAAATAACCTCAAATATACTTACTTACTAATTTAGTACATTTTATCTTTCATGCAAGATGAAGTTGATAACATAGCACAGAAGCTATTGCTTCCAGTCGAGAACGGAGTGGTACAAACTGAGGCGAAAAGGCGTAGGAGGAGGACCGGCTATGATAGTAGCCATGCACGTAATTCTAACGTGTGGAAGTTTACATTTGCATGGGAACAGAACTTGTTTCACAAATGTCCCAAAAAACTGGCAGAATATTTTATAACTGGGATAGAACACGGTGAGGATACAAAACCCAGCATATTAAATCAATCAAGGGTGAAAGAGTTATACAATAGCTTATGGGGCACACCAGGCATAACAACTTACACATTTAGTAAGAAGGATGTCATAAATCTAGAGGACATAACACCTATTGATCCCAAAGGGATTCAATATCTCATTAAGACATTAAGAAATAAGGTTGCGCCTGGCCCTGGTGGGCTTAAAACGACTCATTTGCAAAATGTGACAGGTATTGGAGTGGTTTTGGCCACTAATAAGACTTTACCCTAAATTATGGCTTACAAATCGAACAATATTGCTGCTAAAAAAGGATGCTGATGTAACTAAGGAAACCAACTGGCGACCAATAACAATTGCGCCACTATTGGCAAAGTTGTTCTCGGTATCAGTGCATGATATGTTAAAATTTCATATAAGTCTAAATGCAAGGCAAAGGGGATTCACTACCGAAAACGGAGAATAACATTACTATGTTCGAAGAAGTATGTCAAGAGGCCAAGGTATCAAACGGAGCGGTGATATCAATACTGGATATATCCAAGGCATTTCATAGCGTTCCGCACAGTGCAATTATTAAAAGAAGATTAGAAAGCCAAGGCGTCCCAGACCTAATAATTCCAGCCATTGAAAATATGTATACCGGTGCGTATACCAACATAAATCTGAGAAACACTTCGATTAAAATGGATATAGTGAAAGGCGTGAAGCAGGGTGACCCGTTATCACCGTTATTGTTTAATATGGTACTAGACACTCTAGTTGATGAGTTAGAGAAAACAAATGGTTACAACTTACATGGCAAACAAGTAAAAGTGCTGGCTTCTGTGACTTAATATTATTAGGCGAAAACAAAATAGAAGCGCAGGAAGCTTAGAAATTCCTAAGGAATTCCAACCCGGGAGTTTATGTTAAAGCAAAATCGCGGTTTAATGTAATATATTTTTTGTACTTTTAGTTTAAATGAAATATTGTATTATTTTTGATTATTTTATTCATTTCTTTTATGTTATTATATATTTTCTGTTATTCAATATAATTTCGATTTGCTCCTTTGTTTCATATTCAGGTTTGAACACACTCTTGCAATTTTAAATCACTTTATCTATAGCTCTCAACCTTGCTGTTCGGTTGAGAAAATTGAATTAATTAAAGAATCATCGTCTTTGTATTATTATATGTATTCTATTATTCAAATTGTGCGTGTAATATAAAAGTGTTAAAAAATAAAACCCAGTACTTTTTATTAAATCCTAATCAACAAAGTTCAACGAAGGTATTTTCTCTCAAATTAAAACATCTACAACAAAACAGTTAATACTTCACTGATCACCTACAAACAAAATTTCATCCTTATAGGTATATTATTTTTAAATAATTATACGATAAGATAAATGTCTGTTAAAATTTAATTTCATTCGTTTCACTGTAAACCTACCAATTATATCAATTAATTTATGTTTTTAAGAATATCTAGCCCCTCGCTCCTAATCACCTATCACCGACGCTACTAAGAGTATGGAGCCCTAGCTACCCCACCCCCCTCCACTTAAGAACATATATTCTAAATTATTCAAGAGTGAAGAATGAAGAATTAGCTTATTTTACCTAGATGTATACATTATTTCAACCCGATCGTCCTGCAGAAAGAGAAAAGGTACGCGGTAACGAACACTGTAATAATGTTGTAAAAGCCAATAAAAGTATTAAAACGCTAACAAGAACAGAAGACAAAAAAATATTTAAAAAAATAGAAAAAGAGAAGCGATTACAAAAAAAGTTGGTAGAGTTATTTGGGCCAGAGACTCCAGTAAAAGCTAGTGAAAGTGAAAGAGAGAAAAACAAAGTCAGGAACAAAGAGAAAACTCTTTAGTGTAAACTCTTCTTCGAAAGAGAAGCGTAGACGTCAACAGGAAGTTCAATAGAACCAAAGCGACTTAAGGATGTATGACCGAGAAAATAATGTTACAAGATGACAAAATAGTAAAAATAATTACTCGGCTAGGTAATTATACGCCAACCCAACATTATACATTATTATAACACATATATATACATTACATTATAACCCAAGTCGCAGGCGTAATACGCCACATACATAGAAGCGCACACACGCCGTAGCCAGTAAAATTGTAACATTTGGTGTCAGAAGTGGGATAGTTACAGTTGAGACCGCTGCAGAGAGAATTCCAGAAGAAGAAAAACGGGAAAGTCTGAAACAACGTTTCCGAAGAGACCTACAGAAACTTTTAGTTGGTATTTGCTGCAAGAATGATTTTCCGAAGAAGAAGGTTCGAGAAAAACGGAAATATTAATTACAAAGATCTCTACAAAGTTCCAGAACCTTCCAGAAACTGCTACATAATAGTTACAAAACAATTGACTACAAAAATAGGAAGTAGGAATTATTAAAAGAACTTAGAGAGATGAGAATAGTAATTCAAGAACAGGCTGTAACATCTAAGGAGCAACATACTAAATTAGAGATGATGTAAGAACAAAATGCTGATTAAAGATGAGAAATGTAAGAGCAAAAGAGCTTCCTCAACAAACTGCACAATTTTTCCAAGAGCTAAAATTTTACAAGTAGGAAGTCTGAATTTAACCCCAGAAGAATCTTATGAACTGAAAATGGTGCTGCAGGATAACCAAGACATTTTTTCGTCGGGAATAGACATTGGTTAAACATCCAATAAAAGTAGGAGATGCTACGCCAATTAAACAACCGACACGACGAAAACCTTGGGATTGAAAAACAATTCTAACAAATTTGTTTATGGATACCAGATGAAATGAAATACAGTAAGTAGCATCAAATAAAAAATATCAACATTATTATTCACTCTGTTATAAATAATAATAGTGGTGTAATGTTTTGTTAATATTGTAATAAAGTTATTGCAAATTTGATGAAAGACAGCTGATAGTTTATTATCCTGAATTCCAGGTTATAGTTACTGCCGTGTTTTATTGTGAAGGCTCAATCTAAACTTGTCATTTATTCAAATTACAATAAGACAAACAAAAGAAAAACGGCAATTTTTAAATATTCTGTCATGGATATGTAAAATAACTAAGTTACAGGGCGAGTTTGTGTATTAAAAGAATATAAATATTTTTATTACATTAAGAATAAGTAAATATAATGACAAAACAAAGGTTTCTTATTTACTTCATTTTTTATGCCTAATAATTTTATTTTATTTTCTTTTTTACTTCTCTTTTTTAATTTTATTCTTTCTATTCAATTCCTATCTTTCTACTTTTTGTTTTGTTTCCTTTTAATTTTTTTACATCTTTTCTTAACTTTTTTTTTATTTTCTTTTTTGATTCTTTTTTTATCTTCTTTTTTGATTTTTTTTTTATTTTCTTTTTTTGTTTCTTTTTTATTTTCTTTTTTGGTTTCTTTTTTAATTTATTTTTTGTTAGTAACGCAGGTGGCTAAAAATCTGTGAAATTTGCACTTGCCTACTAATAGGTAACTATGTACTGCATTGTATTTATTTCTTATATTTTTCATTATTTCTAAGTGGTCTAATGTCTTAAATTTCCCACTGTAAATTGAAATCTACGTAATGTCGATATAGTTTAGTAAAAGACTTCTTGTTGACATAATTAGTTATTTAATAATCATGAATATTCATTTTCAGGTTTGTCCAATTCATTGTATTACCACACCTGTACTAATGAAACACTCTGAGGAACTAGTCAACCCAGTATCAGATCTGCCCATTCAGCAAGGTGGTAATATCAGTAAGATGTAACATGTAATTTCAATTCGTGGGTTTTTAAGTGTACGAACATTTTCTTTGTTATTGTTCTTTTGTAAGATGTTCTTGATAGTGCGAAGGTTGATGTTCTTCTCCACTCTTGCTTGATGCTCCTTGTTTATTTGAAGAAGATCTTGAATAGTTGAGTAGTAGTTATCGTCGATTTTGAAAAATCTAATCTAGCTGCAATTTCTTTAATGCCCATTAAAGGATTACTCAATACTTCCTCTTACACAAAGAAAATTGTTTAAGGAGCACCGTTGATGGACGACCGTCGCACTGCTACAGGAAGGAGAGGCGGCCACGCCTTCTTTCCACAAAAACCGTTACGATATTCGATTAGTGACGTTATTCGATACTCGGGCAATTGATGAACAATAGAGAATCACTTTTTGTGTGTGGCATTATTGGAATTGCAGTATTGATCGATTGATATTGAATTCTTTACACGACATGACATTTCACATAGCGCACACGTTATAAGCCGATGTTGGTTTGTTACATCGAGTCGCTTTCCCAGAATGCGTCAATGTTAGTGCTAACCGGGCGAACACTCTTACGTCGCTGTTAGAATATTTTAAAGGGTCCTCACATATACCGCATCATGTTCGTTTGTCTGATATTTGTAGGTCACCGATACATCACAGGCAGCCAGCAAACAGTGCATTATGGAGATAGATGTGTCAACTAGCATTAATTATAAAGGCTCATATACATCAACATTCAAGCACACTTGGCTGAAGCGGACATGTAGTTTGCTATTTATATTTTCAAAATGACAATCAATAAATTCTCGGGAAAAATATTACACCTTTCAGACACTTTTATTTTTAAATTAACGATTTAGTCGCGTCAATGAAGTCTTTTTCTCGGAAGTCCTCAGAAGCCAATCCGATTTTGATGATTTTTTTTTTAATTTAAATTTTCTTATATTATTTAAAATCGGAAACCTTTTGATAGTTTTTAAGTTATATGTTTTATTTTTTTTTAATAATACTTCCAGGCTTCTTAGAACCACGGTCCTTTTTTCGCTTCACTTTATTTACATTTTACCTATTTACATTTCATTTATTATTATTACCTAAACTTTTATACTCGCTATATCCTGTCTATGACTAAGCAGACTGGCCACCTCGGATATCTCAATAGTTCCTTCATACTTATTGACAGCACCACTCCATTTTTCACCAAAACTCTGTACAAATTATTTCTGCAGGTCTCTGTTTCAGTACAATGGAAGATCAAATGTTCTGGATCTGCTACCCCTTCTCCACAATTGCATATATCTTCTTCTACCAAGTGATTTCTTTTCAAATGTGCCAATGCTCCTGTATGGTCTACCCTCAGTCTCGAGATAAGTGATAACACTCTTCTCGGACCTTGGGCTTTCCACCACCAACGACGTCCGCGTACCAAAGACTGTAAACTGAAAATTTTTCTTCTTTTCTCTGAATTGTTCTACATACCCTACCACTTCTTTTTCACTTCATTTTTGCTCTTTGCCAATAAGTCCACTTCATATTCAATTTCTTCACTTGATACTGTTCCAGCTGCTTATTGTGCGGCGTCGTTTGCTTTTTCATTTCCTGTGATTCCTTTGTGAGCAGGAATCCACACTAACGGTACATCGAATCCTTTCATCTTTATTCTATTTAGATTTCTTCTTAATGTATAAAATATATTTCCCGCTTTTCTGATAATCCCATTCTCTTTCAATGCTTCCACCACTGCAATTGTTGAAATAGCTTCTTTGACAGCTACCAGCTCCGCATCAAAAATTGAAATTTCTCCTGGTATAAACTATTATCTGTTTAATAGACTCCGTCACTACTCCCGCCCCGGACCCCGTTGCCATCTTTGACCCGTCTGTGAGTACTGTGAGTAATGTGCTCCGGCCAAATGTCATTCATCTTACTTTTAAATATCCCAGTTATAATTTCAGCAGCTCCTTTGCAGCAGGCCACCTCCTTCCCAATCTCAAAATTATATTCTGCACTTCGCTCTAATTCGCCATGTTCAAAATTAGTATTACGTTATATTTTAAATAATCATTTTTAATTTACATTTCGTCAATAGTACATATACACTTTTGAAACTGTCGTAACATTTTACATAATGGTCCATGACAGCAATTACTAAGCTTATGACAAAGACTTTAATTCGTAATTACATTCAGCCTTTGTTTTTTTTTTTTTTTTTTTTTTTATTTAACGTCGGTCTATTTCCGATGCTGAGTCCTATCACCGACGACCTCCTTCAATGTTGGCAGTATTTATGGTGTCGTGGCCTCATATATGTGGGCTACACCACTGCCTAATAACTGTATGATTATGTATGACCATAATCAATATAAGTTCATAATAACCAAACCCAGAAAATATATATCTGGTCCGGGGATCGAACCCGAAGACACAGCAGTCGGCGTCAAGCATCAATGCTCTCGCCCACTGTGTCGTCTTTCAGCCTTTGTGCCCGACTCTACTTTAAGGGTAATATAGAACTGAATCTTTTTCGAATAATTTAGATGATAATACAGAATAAATTTCTAGCGTACGCTGATAGATGGCTCTTCAATTCGATTTAAAGTGCGATATAAGCTTAATAAATGACTCATCAGGTTTAATCTATTCAAACTAAACGGTTTTGAATTGAATAAATGTCAAGTGATTGATGCAATTTATGATGGTACAAACTACTTCCAAATTTTCTATGTACTTCAAATTATCAGATAATTTTTAAAATTAATCAAGTTTTTACATTTCTGCGAAGAAAGGAATTATAATTTGGACCACCAGTTAACAATTTCTAAATATCTGTTTGGTTATAATAATTTCTAACTATAAAGTTGAGAATATTAAAATGGTCTTAGTGTAATCAGTATCATGCTTTTTACAATGGTATGCCGACATAAATTGTTGTATAACTACACTCGTACAGTTTTCATGTTTTGCTGTATACAGTGTCATCATTATTGTTTGATGGTTGAACTACACATTAAAATGTACTTTTATTTTACAATAAAAATTATAATTTGAGAAATTTTACATTTTGTTGTGTAGACCAGTGTATTATGCAATCAAAATTGTTGCTACCAAAATAATAAAATACCAGCTGCTTTTATTAGAAATTTATCATTTATTTAAGTAAACCTGATGTATTTATTTAATTTAATATATTCTTTTCATGACTGATCAGTAACAAGATCTGGCAATCATAACCATGACAAGAACTAACAGTGGAAGAAGAGTGACATAGGACAATATTGAGCCGTAAAAGATTGATTCTGAAGAGTAGCCTATCAAATCAATGATCAGATACACACTGTCAGATTACACTGAGTATGCGAAGGATAGAAAGTTGTGAAGTGAAATAGAAAAATGTAGACGAACAACATATAATGAGAATATCTTTACGGTAAATGGATTGAAGGGGTGAAGGGGTGAAGATATAAATAACTGGAAAAAAATGAAGTATTCTAATTTTATTTTGTAATATCTGTATTATTTTTGTATTTGACAAACTAACTAACCTTTTTATTATACCAACTTGACTGACTTATTATACCAAGTAGCAAACTACCGGAGTTGTTCTTCAACCAGCAGATAAATACAAGCAACTCCACAAGGGTTACACTTACATTCCTCAATTCATCGACTATAATCGAACAAGTGTTCGTAGAATGGGTAGCGTCAGTGCTAAATGAATGTCCCAGCGATTGTGTGCTCTGAAGACTTCGTTTATGGGACTCATCAAAGATGCCTGGCTTGCAAAGCTTTTACCATCAAAGTTAAAGCCATCGACAAAGACTACACCGAAAGATGTACAACGTTATATTGCACTTTGGAAAGGACTCAAGCGAAGAGTTTGTCTACAAACAACTGATCATTGCCCAAAACAAAATGAGAACAAAATCCCAATGGCAGTGAGATAAATGACGGAAAAGGTGATCATCCGATCAACAATCGACAATTGAGATACTGCTTAGTGAGACAACTAAGACTGGAGAGGGTTTTTTAGTTCAGACCCTTCGTGAAGCTTGTGTTAAGGCCCTGGAAGGATGTAATATTAGCTAGCAAGCGGGAGCAATGCAAATGTTTCGGTATTCGACAGTAACTATTGCAGCCACAAACTGTACACTAGCGACACGTAGTCATCGGCGTCGATTGGGCAGAAAAATTGAGAAGAGGCCCATCCCTATTGCGGCAGTATTGAGTAAGAATAGGAACCGTGTAGCACAACAGGTTCTGGACGGAGTAGGAGCCAACGGAAATGAAAGAGTAGCGATGGGGTATCCGAATTCAAGATTCACCTATATTTGGGAGCCTTTTACCGAACAAGAAATGTCGTCACTAAATATGACGTAATCGTTATGCCCAAGACCAGACGACGTCTGCGCATGTGTTCGCGTTCTCTTACTCAATATATTGTTGCTTCAAGATAAAGTTCAACGTAGTAGCTAGAAACCATATCGTTAAAAGAAGGTCTCTTACATTAATGGCAGTCACCTTCTCATTACTAAAGTCACATCTCATTACATTAGTGGTATGCATTCTAGTCACTATTAGTAAAATTTTGATTTATTTGAAATCGTAGTAGATCATTACTCCTAGGGTAGGCTAGAGCAATTATTGTATGTATTTATTCAATTCTAAGATGTTTCTACTAGATAATAAGCATGATTCCAAACAAGAATGTTGTTAAAATAATACTTAAAAAAAATTATAATACATGCGTTACTTCTAACATATAATTTCAACATTTATGTTTATGTGCATTGACAAAAGAAAAGGCCACATGCTTTATGTCAACCAGTCACACTGGTGCATTTAGTTTGTTGGCATCACATATTTAGTCTGCCATTTGCCTTTAAGTAAAGAGAACCTTAGTGAGGTTACTTAAAGTCCTCCAAAATGTGAATATCGTTAAATATAGCACCAAAAACGCAAAAATATGCACATTGGTCTCCGAGGATGGAAGCAAAGGTCAGGTCGGGGCTACAAAGACAGGTGTGAGGAAGCTTCGCAAACTCTTCGAAAATAAAAGATTGCGAAAAAGTACAAAGAACAGCAGAAAAGCAGAAGTAACTGAGCAATATTCGTCTCAGGTAAATACGAGAATTTGTACTGCCCAATATGTCTGTTACGAAGCTCGAATACGTTATGTGTGGGATTACCAGAGGCCAACAGACACCTCTCGTTGGACCACCCCACGTTCACCTTAGAATTTATCTGTAATAACGGGTGTCGGAAAGTGTACAAAACGTACAAAGGGATGATCCAACATCTAACGCATTGTAAGGGGCCTGTAATGGTGCCTGAGGAACAATTTAAATGCGAAGTCTGCGTGATGTCTTTCAAGACTCAACGAGGACTAAGTCAGCATGCTAAGCATGCCCATCCCGAGGTGCGTAACACGCATAGGCTAGTAGGAACTTGTCCTGTCCCTCCGCAATCTAAGAGACTTTTCAAATGGTCTGATGAGGAAGTCCAAACACCGATGGCAGATCTTGAACGTCTGGCAAACGTTAAGAATATAAACACAGAATTAGCTAAGCTAATTCCAACCAAATCTGCGAAGTAGATTTCAGATAAAAGGAGGCTTATAAAGGCAAAACAGTTAACATTAGCTGGAACTGTTACAAATTCAAGAATTGACATGTATAACGTAACGATTAGGCAGTTAGGTAGCGCAACGCCGCCAAGAGCTAGCCAGAAAAGCCGGCAAGGCTGTACATCAACACCAACAGGCAGAGTTGACCGGCTGGTGGAGTTCTTTACCAGTGTATCCTTAGATCACACACAATGTAGCATGCATGAATTTGTGCCTGATGAAATCGAGTGGGTTGGCACTATTGAGGCCCTGTGGCATGAATGGATACTACCAACTAACGCATCAGAAAATATGTTGTCTCTTGACAAGCTCATTAATGATCTTGTACCTGATTTTCCATCGAGTAAAGTGAAGATTCTTCAAAAAACACAAAGAGAAAGTCTGCATCAGTGATCATCCAAAGCTGTAACATTCTGCTGAGAACATTCATAGGAATACACCATCAACGACCATCTGATTCCTAAGAACATCTTGATACAATCGCACGCAGGAAAGACGGCTAGAGTACAACTCTTCAGAACTGATAGCATTCACCAGCTAAGCGCTGCATTCACGTGACAGATGATTTGTTGGCCTATGGTAAATAGCTCTTTTATCCTTTCTTACATCTCCCTATCTTACTATTGCCTTACAACCAATATTATATGTTACATATTTGCGCTTCATCAAAGATTGTTAATTTTTGTTCATTCATCGCAAGTTCTAAACTCGTGTTTTAGGATTTCTTTTCTTTGTTGAAAGTTGTACCGTTATGGGACTGTTTCGTTCAATAGTTACGACCTTACATGCCATCTGCGTTTTGATGCTAACTTCAACTCATTTTAAGTTGTATTTGCAATTTAGGAAAACGTTTCTAGCAATCGTATAAGTCCATCAGCGGCTTTGATTCATCCGTTTTTCTATTATCAAATATTTTTACATGCGTACTATTATTATAATATTTTCACTATTTCACACTATTTTATGTACTGCATCTACTATTTGTAATTTCTTATATTACGATTAGTAGTAAGTAGTGACATATATATGGGAAAAGGTTTCATAGCCTATCATCGGCTCTGCCTCCAATATATTTGCATTCTTACTATTCTCGTGGTGTAATTATTTGTATTATCGTCGCATTATTTTATATACTCAAATGCATCCATTATGTGAGGCATATTCTCGTCTCTCATATAATGAAATATATTACGAACAGTAAATTAAGTAGTTGGCAGATATAGAGAAACGTTTCTTGCAATCGTATATAGTGTGTCAGTCGGCTTTGATTCGGATGCTTTCCTAACTCAAATGTATTTCCGTGTTTATGCAACACCACCTAGATACAAAGGGCGTGTTCCACTAAGAGTTCACAACGATTAAAACGATCATTCTACCGTTCCACATGGCGACCAGAGTCGTTGTGGTCGTGGCGAAAACGTCACGTATGACGTCATTAATTTCGTTCACGCCAAGCTCACAACGACCCATCTGAGGAGGTGGGTCATAGTGATCGTCAGCTGGTTGTCAGTGATCACAGTCAGTTGACTACAGTTGTGTATTTTGGCGCAATTTTTAAAAATACCTAATTCAAAATCTAAGATGACAAAACAAATTAGTTTGTATGATGCCGAAAAGAATACTTTATTAAAAATATATTTTTTATAAAACTTATCAATACTGTATAATATTTATTATATGAATAGTTTTTAATTTAAATGTTTTTCATTGAAAGTGTTCGCAAATTCAACACCGGTTTTATTGAATAGATACTATTTTAACACTGTTTACATAGTATTTATATTTGTTCGCAAGAGAAAAGAAATTCTTATACATTGTTATCTACGGCCTCTTCCATTGTACATTGTGTTAAAGTTAAATTATTTGTTAGTTTTAAGTTTTTAAAATTGGAGTTGTAATTATACGTTCATACTGTAAACGTTTAAGATATATTGTATTAAGCTGACATTCATTATTTTCCCCAGATAGAGATTTATAAAATAAAAAATATATAATTAAATTAAATAAACAATCAATTAATACATTCGCGCTCGATTAATTTTTTACGCGACGTCCTTCATACAAAACCACAAGTTTTTTATAAAACTTAACAATACTGTAAATATTTATTATATTTTTAAATTAATATTTTTGCTTAGACATTAGCAACCATATTTATATTTTATTGAAGTTAAAATCATTTCTTTATGACTTTATATTTATAAGTAATTTGTAGATAACGGTAATTGTTACAACAGACTCACATTACACACTCAATAACTAAATTAAACATACGGACAACGCCGGCTGATACAATCAAACAAGATGGTAAGTCTCTAATATCAGACTTCTAAAACTCATATCACAACTTCAGTATTTTTCTTTAGTCATTTCTTATAATTTTTGTTTGTTTTTAATTCTCAATCTCAAACTAAACACTTCAATAATATAATAAATATTCAACATCCAACATCAGTCAATGAACAACAAGGAAATATATAAAATGAATAATATTTTATTTGTGAGAGCTAATTTTAAAAAATAAAATTGTATTAATTTTTGAGAATTAAACTTAATTTTATTTTTTTTAGGATTGATCCATATGAATAAACTAAGTGAGATTCATCAATAAGAAGTGTTAGCTCTAAACCAATAGTTGCAAACATGCTGTCTGATGTGGAGTCACGTCGGCAACACAAGATTCAGCTATGTTACCGAGAAAAACGAGAGCAAATATTATATGGTACTGTGTAAAATTGTTAAAAACTAAAATTATATTATAGGACAGTGAAGTGTACTTATAAGTAGGATTAGAATATAAGATGTTAGCTTAGACAGTGTAACGAAGAAATCTTGGTAATGCAATCCTTCATTACATTTGAATAATAATAATAAATAATATAGAAAAAATACACACAATAAATCTATTTAAAGATAAAATATTTAATCAAAATAGTAAAAATAAATGTACAAAGCATCAGATATCACATGGATTGGTTTAAATTATAAAATAAATAATATACTAGGGCAACTCTATTTAATATTTTTTATATTTACAATTCAAACTACTTGAATAATCCAAAAAATAGATCCCTTTGCATCGATGACAAAAACCATGAAAATTATGAATACTGCAGTGCAAAAATAGGTAAAATCCATACCAAAAAAAAAACACTACTTATCCACTAGCAGAAATATCATCGATGAAAATAATTTTTTAACATCATTATTCAATATAAAATTAAAAATCCATCGGCCTTAACATACCCGTGCCCGGCGTTGTAATTACATTTAAGTAATCAAAACTCATCAAAGGAGTTTGCATAAAAAAAACCATAAAAACAGATAAATATTATAAAATATTAAAAAACTATATCACAAAATATGTATGAATCTAATCATAATTTCCAGTTGTTAATCCACTTGCTTGTGTTCGTTGTTTCACTGCCTTTCAACTACTCTCTGTTCTCACTGCAGCCCGTGCACAACGTGATAAGTACTCGGTAACTCTCGGTAACCCCGATTATTACCGAGATATATTCAGAGAGAGGGTAACTGCAGTGAGACACGGTACTAAAATACAATAAAAATTATGAAAAATGTTTGTTGTTTGATTGTGCCGTTGAATCTAGCGAAATACCGCCAGATTCAACGTCAAAATAGTATAAGTTAAATTTTTGTAAAACTTTGATTGAGATATTTGTATAATATTCGAAGAAAATCTAGTATCTTAAAATAATTATCTCTCTCTCCCTCTCTTAATATTGTAACGTTGATTTGAATTCAGTGCCACATTTGTGGTACAGTAAATTATTGTTGGTAAAGGGTGTCCAGCGGGAATTTTTCAAGTTTAAATTGTTGTTACTCATTTATTAGTGGGGCTAGGGACGCTTAAGAGGTAGCGTCTGTTCGAATTTGTTAGTAACCATAAGTCACGGTCACGGGTCGCGTTTAGACTGCAGCAATATTTAAAGTGTGGTGAATCGTTGGTTCGAGCGCGTCGTGCATTCTGTTCCCACTTTGATATTCGGCACTTAAACGATGGTTCGAGCACGCAGCTTATATGGTCGCGGGTACAAAGATTCCGACAAAAAGGGATAGAGGTTAATAGATCACACCCTGGACCGTCCTCGTTAGCCGCAACGCCAGAACGTGTGGTGCAAAATCAGAGAGAAAGATTACCGCCTCTACAGACATTAAGAAGTCAACTGTGCATTTAATTTGAAAAAAGAAATTTAAACTTCATCCCTATAAAATGCAAATCGTCCAAAAACTAAATGAAAACGATTATGTTTTTAGAGAAACGTACGCCCGAATGATGTTGGAACGTTCTCGGACCCCCAGAACGCTTGGAAACATATTGTTTAGCGATAAAGCTCATTTCCACATCAGAGGCTACGTAAATAAACATGCGTTATCCCGACAATCCAAGGGAACGGCATCAAAAGAGTTTGCACTGCTCTAAAACAACAGTATGGTGTGCCATTTCTGCTCATGGAATAATCGGTCCATATTTTTTCAATGAGAGAAACTGTCACTTCCTCGGTATACTGCCGTAAGATTGACTACTTTTTGGTACCGCAATTGCAAGTGTTTCACGGAAGCAACAATAGAGAACTCATTTTCGGCAACATGGGGCAACTCCACATACTGCCAGGGTCTCAATGTAAAGATTAAGCGAAATTTTCCCTGGTAAATTAATAAGCAAGTACGGAGACATACCCTGCCCACCCCAATCGCCGAATTTGTCATCATGTGATTTTTTCTTGTGGGGTCCCCGTACCATAACTTCTCTACAAGAAAATATTTGGCGTGAAATCGCTGCTATCATCCCGGCGCTTTGTTTGCGCGTACTTGCCAATGTGAGGGTTCGCTTACAAGAGTGTATTACGAGAAATGGATGTCACTTATAAGACAATGTTTTTAAAAAGTGAAATCCGCAGACCCTTGTTATGTTTCTAAAATATAATAAATATTTAAAATTTATTAGTTTATTTTTTATTTAATTTCGAAATCGAAAAATGTTCGCTGGACATCCTTTAGATACTGTTAACACTAATTGCTGGCAATACGAGAGAGGGGTTGAGATGATGGTCGTACAGCTGAACGAGATGGTTGTCTCCTGTTGTAGTGACGAGTGATTTTATTAAATGGTGGATTACAGTTTTCGGTAAATTAATGATTATTTAAAAGATAAAAAGTTATTAGTGATTCTAAGTGGTGATGCATGAGTTTCTCTATGTGCTCGAGTGAGTTTTGAGTACAGGACATGTCTGATACTGATCTGTGATCGCGGTCGATTGAGTTTGATTGATTTCATGTGCTGTGTCAGCGTCGGCATCCATTTTTGTGGTTTTTTGGATTGGCTTGGCTTCGTTTGTTTTTTTTTAGAGTATTATACGGCAAAAGGTCTGCATGTCCGTGTGGAGAAATAATTTATTTTCTGTTTTAGATTTCTCCTGAGCCTGTCCAGTGAGGATATATTTTATGAGTGCCCTAAAGATTTTACAACGCGACTAAATAATAGAAAATAATTACTCCGCTCGGTAAATAAACAGAATTCAAAGTCGCAGGCGTAATACAACGTATATTTAGAAGGTTCGATAATCCTAATCTCTCTTCCCTTAATCCTTGCTCGCACATACAAATTTTGTACCTTTGGCATCATAGAAGATTCCAGAGTCAGACCTCCTTCATCCTTCTTTCACGCCCTTACAAGTTTGTATTATTTGGTGTTAGAAGCTGAAGAGGATAGTTACTACGCCCAGATAGTTGTTGTAAAATTGAAACAATATATCTTTAATTTTTTTGATAACTAACGATTCCAGTGTATATTTTTTGTCATGTAATGCCGGTTTTACACCAGATAGACAGTTGCATAAAACTGCAACAAAAAATTTTTTTTTTTTTAAAAGTTGTATCAATGTTTACACCAACTAAAACATTTTTGTCATTTATTGCAGTTGTTTGCAACAAAACACATTCTCATCTAGAGTCGGTAAAGATCATAGGAAACACGGTTGCGTTGCTTTTAGGTTCTCCGCACATGATCGCAAACGCGAGCCCTGAATCTTGATGGTAAACAGCATGAGCAGAGATGTGCACACACACTTTTCAAAAGTATTTAAATACAGATATACATACAAATACCTCACAATACGACACAGAAAAATCACCTGTGATGCTATTGTTAAAAATTCTATAGTCACGAAACACTGCTCGACATTGAAAACTGCGAGTTTTCAATCAGACTCGTGTACGGAGGGCCTTAGTCTATTTGGTTTGAATACGCAGTTTTAGTTTCTGTATACATTTGCACTTCGCCCCGCAGTCGATACGAGAGAGGGGAAACATGAAATGAATATATAGCACGAATATATAGCAGAATATAAGATATGAATATAAGCACGGTATGTATGCAGATAAAATCTATATCCAATATGTAGGTGACATAACTATAATTCTTAATATCAAGTACTTAATTCTTATTTTCACATTTGGAGTATTATGCAAGCAAATTTTTTCTGCCTTTGCTGGTTCTAAGAGTATAGGAACCGATCACCAAAAAATCAAAACCAACTGCTACCAACATACGGCAAGAAGCATTTGAAATGATGAAATCTGTTTACAATAGTTGGAAAGAAAAGAACAATCAACGCCTGATGATTTTGACGTGTTTGGTGAATTCGTGAGTCGTAAAGTACGAAGATTAAAAACACAATATGCAAAAGTGCAACACTTAATAAACAATATACTATATGAAGCAGAGGTAGGGTATACGATAAGCCTGTGGAAACATACATGACAACCCTTTCGCCTTCAAGCGGAACGCCATCACCGAATGAAGTGATGAGTCCTAAAACCAACTGCATTAACGCCTACAAAGAAGTACTGCCCAGAGAATTTGAAAACGAGCCTCTAACTTGGGCTACACTCAACGCTTTTGGCGTTTACCCTGAAAAAGAATAATAATATAGCTTGTCTATATTATTACTCTTTTATATTACACAAATTATTATATTCCATTATATATTATATATTATTTTCGTATATACAATATTCATGTTAACGATTCTTTTACAGGCGGTAGAAGACGGATCAAATGTGGAAAACGACGAACTTGTTCCACACCGTACACGAGGAAATTCGTCAAACATAGGGGGACTCGTACATCTCACAAGAAGGCACAGCAACAACAAAATGTTAACAACACTATCAATGTACTACCCTTTCTACCTTTACCGGGTCCTTTTCTTAGTTTAGCTGATGGGTTGTAAGCATGTAACGCCTTCACGACGGATCTCGCTGACAGGAGACCGCTAGCGAACGGTTAACTGCTAAGGTACATGTGTGTTCATTGTTCGGTGGATCCACCATTATAATTTTGTAATGGTGTGCAGGTGGATCCCGTCGGAGCAAAGCGCAAGCTTTGGAACTTTGAATTTAGCCAATGACAAATTGTGGGCCTCCGGAAGCACAGTGGGTAACATAAACCACAAAAGCCATCCGGATGTTGATGATGCATTAAAGGATGGAGCAGGTAGCACTCATGGGTGTCAGTATTGGAAATCTGCACTCGCAAAATAGTAGTTCCACGGGCGAAATAAGCAATGAATAATGATATGAGAAGGATGTTCCTTGGCAGGTCCTTCGGTAAGCTATAGGTGCTAGTTTACTTATATGTGAAAAAATTAGTGCTGGATGAGATGGGCACTAGCACGGTTAGGAAAAGTTTAAAGGCCCATATAATTAGTACAACAGAAATTGAAAATAATAGTGAAGATTATGCTCCCGACTTTATCGGACATAATAGGGGAGCAATACTCGATGGTGCCATGATCCTGTCTATTTACAACAAGACAGAGGGTCTGGCTTGCCCATTATGTGCAAGTAGGGATAGTAATATCTTTTGCATGTCCTTTAAGGACCTTAAAACCTATGTGGAAACCCACCACAAAAGTGATCGAGTAGTATGGAGATGTGGTGTATGCAAACTCACATTTAAGAAACAGCATGGCGTGGTGTGCCATATGCCAAAATGTCATAAAGCTCCTACCGATGTGCCCGAAGAACATGACTTTAAGTGTGTTGTTGTCGGATGCGGTAGGAGCTTCCCGTCCCAAAGGGGATTAGGACAGCATGAGAGACATGCTCATCCTGTATTGAGAAACGAGCATCGCATTGAGCAAGCGTTGCAAGGAGGTAATAAGCGTAGACGAGTCCCGGTAAGGAAAACTGCTAGCAATGTAGTGAGTGTGCAGGAGACAGAGGTTAACTCTGTAACCCAACCTCAAATCAGTCATAGTCCTAGTGACTCAAACAATGTTGAACTGGCGACCTGTCCATTAGAAGAAGAAGCAGTCGACTCTGTTGGTATCTTAGGATACAAACTCAATGAAGATTGGTTTTCCAATCTGTCATGTGAATGGATGAGCTGGCAAACTCATGATGATCTAAGGGAGGAAATTGGTAAAGCGAATGTGAAGTTAGATGAAATTATAAGAGATATGCCGAGTAGAGACGAAGTGGAAGGTGTAGTAAATGATGTCGTACACGCTGTGCAATGCAGTTTAGTTACCGCTAAGCCGGTAGAGAGAAATCAAGCTCCTAAAAAGGCACGTAAGAGAACCCGTAGAGGTGCTCCGTGTCACAGGGAGAAAAGATATCAGTTTGCGAGGCAGCGCGATATAATGAGCAAGGTATGTTTCGCGAGAGTGTGGTGCTCCTGACCCAGTACAAGTTAAACTGTTCTACAAGAAGTTGTGGGGGACAGAGTCCCAGTGCAGCTATCCCTTCAAGGCTAAGGCTAAGAAGATGTGCATTAATGAATTTAGGGTTGTTACACCCAAATTCGTGATCGAGATTATTAAAAAACTGAAAACTAAGTGTGCAGCAGGCAATGATGGGTTGACTAAAACAGACATCAGTAGAGTTAATGGCTTGAATGTTGTTCTCGCCAAATTATTTAACCTGCTAATCCTTACAGTGGTTTACTCTAAACTATGGAAAGTCAAACGTACCGTTCTTATTCCGGAGTCCGGTGCAGATAGAAGCCTCGCTACTAACTGGAGGCCTATTACCATTGCGCCGCTTCTCGCAAGAGCCTTCTCGAGCCTCTCTTAAATCTCATTAAAAACAAGGTTTTGTTGAATGGCAGGCAGAAAGGGTTTACGCTTGAGAACAGATGCTATGCAAACGTGAAAATCTTCAACGAAATTTTGAAGATAGCAAAGAAACGAAAAGGAGTGATAACTACGGTTATCGACATATCAATGGCTTTTGATTCAGTACCGCATAGTGCTCTTGAGCCTGCGCGCTGAATCGGTTAGGTGTACCATCCCAAATCAGTGATTTGGTGATAGAAGTGTATACCAATGCTAGTACAACTATCAAAACTGGCGAAACAACTATTCCTATGGCTTTGAAAAGAGGGGTTAAGCAGGGGGACCCTCTTTCACCTTTTCTGTTTAATACTATACTCGATATACTGCTCGATGAGCTTGAAGTAACGAAGGGGTATCAAGTGGGTAATGTAAACGTCCTAGCGCTTGCGTTTGCCGACGACATTATCTTACTTGGTGCAAATAATGATCAAGCACAGGGTCAGTTAAATATAACTCACAAGATCTTGTCTGAGCAAGGACTCAGTCTATCAGCAAAAAAGTGTACAACATTTCAGGTTAAAGTCCTTCCTGATAAAACTTTTGGAATACTAGACCCTAAGTTGAAATGTGGTTCGGATTGTATTTTATATAACCCGGAAGTAAACCCGTTCAAGTATCTAGGCATTATATTCACACCCTGGGTGGGAATTAAAGCCGACGACTGCTTGAGCGGACTAAAACGGAGTATTGACAAACTGGATAGCATAAGGCTTAAGAGTTGCCAAAAGTTAGTACTGTTAAGAACATTTGTAATTCCTTACTATGTTTACAGATTAACACTTGTACGTCCGGTGAAGACGAGATTGAATGAGATTAACGATAAGATAAGGGGTATCTAAATCATGGTATAATTTAGTTGATTCAACGTGTAACGCCTCGTTGTACACCTCGAGGCGAGATGGGAGATTGGGAATCCCAAAACTGGAAACCTTGGTGCACTTCTGTGCATTGAAGGCGATTAGTGGATTAGTGGATACACAGGCATGATGAGATTGTGAATCTCATCCGTGACAAACTTAAGTTGAAGTATAAGAACAACTATTTAGTGGTTAAAGAGCCACAAATAAGGAGTCCGGTAGGCTTGTTGAAGCCTGACCTTATATTCATGAGAAATTATATTGGTCACATTGTGGATGTTACCGTAAGGTACGAATATGGCAATAGTCTATATCGAGCAAAGAAGGAAAAGGAGGGCAAATATCAGCCCCTTATTTCAATGCTAATCGCAAATATGGTCTCAAAGAATGTAAGGTGACGCCAATTGTCATAGGCACACGTGGGGCCTTGCCCAAGGCCACCAAAGAAGCATTTAAGGACCTAGGAATAGGTACCTTTCTAATAATGCTTACTGCTTCACTTATTGCACTGCGAACGACAATTATCATGACTAATGCTTTTCTTGATGAAGTCAGTTCGAAAAGATTAAGTCATTAAAAGTTAGACCTAACACAGCTAACATGGTGCGTGAAAAAGGACATTCTTAAAACTGGTAAAACGATTTTGATTTTGACGATTTTTATTAACAACTTTTTGAGATTGTAGTTCTTTGGTAGCACTGGCGAACAATCTATATATGCTATACTTCGAGTATATTTGCACAAAGAAAGTACAGTGCTTGCTTTCTTTAAAACGTGGTAGAATGGCTGTGATGTCAGGAAAGGTTTTTACGTTCACGTCGTCCCCGCTGTTAGGAGCAGTCGCAATAACTTGTAGCTGCGGACTGCTGAACTAAACTACTACTACTTTGCAGAAGTGTTGATAAGGTCGCTTCTGTAAAGGTTTTTTCCGAACCCGCAGCTGGGTAGTTGAGTCAAGAGAATTGTTGATACCAATTCTCTAACAGGTGCTGGTCCACAACTCAAACCAGTCGGGTACTAGACCCGTATACTTTAAAAAGTTTTCACAAATCAAGTGAATATTCCCAGTAGTATGCTTGAGAAGTTTTCTGAGAAAAGAGAAGTTATAACGACAAACGGAGAACGTGTTAAAACAGTTGAGAAAGGATCAGTTATCCTTAAGGTTTGGTTTGCGGCAAGGTTTGACAATAAGTTGAGAACTGAGCTGATGAATACTGAAGGGGATGAAATTTAGGATCTTGCATCAAGGTACAATCTCAAAACTTAATTCATATTCGTTGGATATAAGGAGATCATGGCACTCATTTACTTGTTGCACAACCATTTCCTGTAATGTTATGGGACTACCTGATTTGAAAATCAGAATGACTGATATAGCGGTATACTGTGTCAAGTGTGATAGCACTTATAACCAAAAAAGAAACACGCCTTCGTATAGGATTGATTTGTCAGAGTTTGATGAGAAGGTTTTGAATGATTTTAATACGGTAGAGCCTAAATCGTACATGGACAATTGCAAACAATTTGAGTTTGAGAATAAGATGTTAGACTCAAACATAACTTGCGAGTCTAAAGTAAATGAATTACGTTCGGTAAGAAAATACATAATTGATAAAATTATTTACGAAACAATTTCAAGTGATGATGCAGTTGTAATATTGAATATTTTAGATAGTGTTTATTTTTACAAGAGTGAATGCTTTGGTAAGAGTAAGAAATATGTCGATAAAAACTTCAGAGAAGTGTTGGTTAATCTGACACTTAGTAGTTATGTAGAAGAATATGAACATTTATTGGCACCCCATGTAGATCAGATATATAAGGAATTGATGGTGAAGGATGTGGTACAGTACAATGCAAAAGATGTTGGAATATGGAGCGTTTGGTTCAACTATTTTAAACCAGAAAGTATCACAAGTATCTAGAACTGAAGGTAGCACTGTTGTTACAAAGCTTAAATTCAAACGACATGTAGATGATTATGTCAATGAATTTTCTTCTAGGATACTTCAGACATTTGATCAAATCATTCAATGTCTCAATTTATGTTTGACATTGAATTTCTTAGGGAAGTATATTATGGCAACACAAGCCTCAAAAGTTTGTTATTATGGATCATGATTGCTTTTATACTATTTGCGATGCACGGAGTGAATTCTTTGGAGTGATGTGTGATTATGAATTTGGAAATGAGAATAAAATGCACTCCAAGACCACAGGAAATATTATACACAGAAAGATTGTTTAATTATAGATTTTTTTATCCTCGAGAATACTAGATTTAGTTCAACCGAAGAATTTTTACTCGATAAGCCTTCAATGATAACTACAAATCCTGTTGATGACATTTATATAGTAGATAGATGCTAAAAATATTGTATAACATTTTAAATAAATAAAACTACTGTTTATTATAAATATGTATTTATTTTACATTGAAAATTTACTTTAAACAATAAATCACAATCACTAAAATTATCAAAACCCTAAGACAAAGTATCTGTACTGTTTTTTATAATACACCGTTTATCATTAAAAGGACTTAAAGCAATTATTGTTTGCTTAATAGAGTACACATTATGTAATTTTGAAACTATTCCTCTCTGAGTACAATTTCTTTCATTAAAAGTTCTCAAACAATTTTCATAATCTTCAAAAGAATTTTACCGTTGTTTTCATCGTTCATTAAACTCAATACTTTATTATTTACACGAGGAATATTATATTGATTATTTTCTTTATAATCACTTGTATCAAACTTACATATATCACGCTTTATAGTTTCATACATATCTGATGTGATAATTTCATATATTAACGAGTCAGCATCAATATATAATAACTTTAAATTATTATTAAAAAATTCTTTTAGCATATAATTGTAATGAAAATCATACATTACTGTTTTAGATAAATCTAATATTGAAAAGCAAACAAATATAGGTTTATTAAATTTTATATTAGGTTTTAACAATTCAATTGCTACAACATTTTTATTAAAAATTATTTGACTATGAAAAGTAGGTTGTGCTATTAAATTTTTGGCTCCATACGACCATGCCATTTTGTTTTTAATTTTATATCACGATGTTTTCTAACATTTTCCATTGTCTTACCAAATACACTATTATTCATTAATTTATACAAGTTTTTTTTTTCAAAATTATTAGTAGCCATTTTTCTTTTTTCTGTATTTAAATCGATATAGCTTTTAAGCCACGGTGATTGACTAAATTTTAAAACTCGATGTATTTTTGATACTTGCATTCCTAAATGTATACATTGCTTTAAATTACTATAATGAATTATATATTTCTCCTTATCATATAAAGTAGTTAAAAGTTTTTTATGTTTACTTCCCGGTGCAATGCAATGTTCAGGACAAAGCGGTAAATCTTTATGGAGAGTATGCAAACTTTGAGTATTGCTAGTTTCTGACAAATTGCTTATAGTATTACTTATTTTTAATATTTCCTGATTGTTTAACCATTTAAAATTTCATCGAAATACATTAGATATTTAGAAGGTAATTCAGGTTTATACTTTTCATTCATGTATTTGTTATTGACCTCTACTTATCTGTTTGAACATTGACTTATACCACCTCTGATACCCTTCTCTATAAATAGCCACATATTTTTATCAGTAAACAATTCAAGTTTAATTTTTGTAATTTTTAACATAGAGTCCCATGCCACACCAGAAGCAGATACAAAATGTGCTCTATCTAATTTATACGTCTCTAAACAAATATTTCGAAAATTTTCAAATATGTCGCAAAGTAATAACCCATCGGTTTTTAAGTACAAATCGAAATATTCACCTAGTGTTTTAATATGAAATGTATTCCATACATCTTGTGCATGTTTGTAATCTACATCTGATAAGCTACTCACATTTAATAAATTAAAAAAATTATCCTGAGGTGGTAAAGCTGTCTCATTTAACTTTTCCCAGGAATTTATATAATCATAAGGAAATACACCTTTTTTGCTTACATTTTTGCTACATTTCGTGTGATATTAACAAAATTGCCGAGGCCGTAGTGTAGATAGGAAAGTGGTTCTGGAAGCATAGTTTTATAGTTCTGTCAAAATTGAATTACCCGTTTATCCTGGCAATAGATTTTATCAGCCGCAGGAGAATGACATTGAACTTCCCCCGAAGACTAGTCGAATTAAACTTCAGGAACGGTGGTCGAATTTCTATGACATCTGTGGAAAAGTCAATTTAAAAAAATTAAATTTGAAAAAATGAAAATGGATAATAACGACTATGAGTGAAAATGTCAGGTGAGAAAACAAAAACTGATACAACAGCTAGATACTGCTAGTGATTGTGTAATGAAAATAAATGATTCTCTTATAACAATACGCGGCTTGTCAAACTCTAAAGTAAATTCTTTAGGTAGAATAGAATTAAACATAGTAATTGATTCAGAACATTGCACTAGTTATTTTGAAGTGTTACCGTCACACGCTATGCATATGAGCATGACCTATCACCATGGGTTTAGACATTATTTCTGAAGCTAGAGTAATTATTGACAATACTGGTGTTAAATTTCATAAACTTTATAATAATAAGGATGATACTAAAAGTGAAAGCACACAATTAATGGCATTAAGAATAGGCAATGGTGATAAAGAAAGTGAAAGATAAAAATGTTATTAATAAAATACATGATCTAGTGGACAATTATAAACCAAGAGTTGCTGAAGTCTAAAATTGAAATGATAATTACATTAAAGTATACCTCGTTTGTTGTGTACAATGTACAATTTGAATTCAACAGAACACCTTTCGGATTTTGTAATTCCCCTGTTTTTTTTTTTCAGAGACATGTAAATATTATTTTAAGGGACTTAACACAAAGCATATAGTAGTGTTGTATTAAGTAGCGCTACATAATTTTAAATTAGTTGCACAGGAAATAAACTACCTAGGTTATGTAAATAAACAAGGCACTGTTCGTCCCACTAAGGATAAGGTCAAAGCCGACAAGAATTTTCCCATGTCGAAGACGACGAAACAAGTACAAAGCTTGTTACTTTTGGTGAGATACTTCCGTAAATTTATACCACAATTCGCTAAGTTAGCAAGATCATTTAAAGAGTTACTCAAAAAGAACATTCATTTTGAATTTGGGCATGGAACAAATGGATGCATTTAACAACTTAAAAGTTTTGTTATTATAAGACCCTATGCTTAAAATATTCAGATATAAAGTATATACGGAGCTAAACACAGATGGTTATGGCGGTATGTTGTTACAAAATGTAATATTGATGACAATATGCATCCAGTGAGTTACATGAGTACAAAAACCTATGCAGCTGAACGGAATTATCATTCGTAAGTTAACTTTCGATATAGATCTCTATTATTACATCTACATTGTGAAATACAATACTATGAATAAACAAATACAGTCAGCAAATAATACAACTATCATTTGCAAACTCTATCATTACAGGATAATATTAAAGCTTGACACAAAGATGCAGAACCATTTAAAAACTGCCATCTTTGCATAAAGATAGACATACAGTATAAGTACTGTATAAAACTATAAAACGTGGATGAGTGGCAAGTAACACTCACATTACAAAACAGATCACAATTAATGTACAATCAGTACACAGTAAATATAGCAAAGAGTTGCGATGCTATATATTAAATAATATCACAGATAATGTTCCTATCTGCGATACTGAACAGATTGATTTGAATCTGCCCACTAATGTGAATTTGGCAGATCCAAACTATTTTAAATCATCTTTTGGAGCTTATTAGCCATTGGTCGAACAAACCTTGGTAATGGGTTGCCAACCATACATAAAACAGCATTAGGTTGGAAATTAATTCCAAATACATTCAATTCTCGCAAAAACACAACGCAGTGTTTTTTAATGCAAAACCGCGATGTACAGTCTTAACTTCAAGCATTTTGGGAACTTGAGACAATAAATGAGAAACCGATTGTCTCAGAAGAGGAAACAGCATGTGAAAAGTATTTCACAGAAACTACTACTCGTGAAGCGAGCGGTAAATTTAATGTATTCATTCCATTCAAGGAATCTATCAGTAAACTGGGCGATTCTAAAAGCTCAGCTACAAAAAGATTTATTAATCTAGAAATAAAAACTATAAGTATTCCAAGATTAGAGCTGTGCGCTGCTCAGCTGCTAACAAAATTATCCGTAAAAGTAATTGAAATATTAAATCATGACATCGACAAAATTGTTTTATGGCCAGATTCAACAATAGTGTTGTCATGGTTAAACTTGTCACCGAATACGTTAAATACCTTCGTATCAAATAGAGTATCTAGTATTCAAAGGGCCATGCACCCAAGTTGCGAATGGCGCCATGTGGATACTAAATCGAACCCTGCAGATTATATATCACGAGGCACTACCCCTCAAGCATTAATTCATAATAAAATTTGGTGGTCCGGACCGTACTGGCTCTCCGAAGTGGAAGAGCACTGGCCCACAAATGAATTTACGATTCAAAATATACCCGAACAAAGAAAGTGTAAAATCGTATCTAATTTTGCCAAAATAGATACCGATATATTCAGTCGATATTCATCCTTCAGAACATTGAAGCGAGTGAATGCTTATATGCTCAAATTTATAAATAATTCCCGAAAGTCTAATAGTAAATTAGTCGGTGAATTGTCGCTAAGTGAACTTGAACATTCAGTTCAAGTGCTTGTCAAAATGTCGCAACGATAATCATTTAACCAGGATATAAAAATGTTTTTGAATGAGAAATCCGTTCCTCCATCGAGCAGTCTGCTATCACTGAATCCATTTCTGGACGAACATGGAATTATCAGAGTTGGTGGCAGGCTCAGGAATTCAGACTTTGATTTTGACAAAAAAACATCCCATATTATTATGAGCCGACCATGAGCTGACTAGACTAATTATGTTGCATGAGCATCAGTGGATGTGTCATGTAGGGCCGCAAGCATTACTATATTCAGTAAGAGAGAGATACTGGCCTATTAAGGGTCTGTATCTAGCAAAGAAAATTGTGCGGGAATGCATAATATGCTTTAGAACAAAACCAACACCAACGAAACCAATTACGGACGATCTGCCAGCCGATAGGCTCAAGTTCGAGTTCCCTTTCAAAACGACAGGGATAGATTACGCAGGTCCCATGCTTATTAAAAACAAAACAGAACGCGGCTCCATTCTTATAAAGGCATATGTAGCTTTATTTATGTTTTGCTAGAGCGGTACATTTAGAATTAGTTATAGAGTTAACCACTTAAGGCGCAAACAATATACCTTTTAAAACTTACTCTTATCAACCTTTTAAAACATCTCAATCTCAACAAACAAAACAAACGAATGTTTGGAACAAGAAACTCCAAATGCCCATTGGAAAACATTGGACTCATATGGATACAACTTCCACGGTTAGACCAAATAACAACTGGAGACCAAATTTTAATACACCAGGCTTAAACTATGTAGCCGAAGAATTGAATAATATAGAAGGAGAACCCGAAGAAGAGCAAGGATATGAAGTAGTAGAGGAGGGCGAAGAATACTACACATATGAAAACCAAGAGGAAAATACACAGCATTTTCACATTCACGGCATCACGGAGCATTCACGGAGAACACATAGTATTAAGCAACATACGACATGACTCTCTGCCTTACATAATAAACCCAATACCAAATATCAAGCTCTTATTAGATACATGCAGCAACAGAACAATCATAAACCCAAAACTTGCATACACCACCATACCAGAAATGATAGAAAACGAAATGTTTACCATCAAAAGTGCACACGGAACTACTAAACATAACCAGGTAGCTCATGTACAAACATTTCCGGTATTCCATTCAAAAAACAAATGTAAAGTGTATTTATTTAGATTCAACAAAAAATACGACGGCCTTACAGGCTCTGATCTGTTAAATACAGAAAAGGCAAAAATCGATTTTGAAACCAAACAATTTATTACCGAAAAAGCAGTTATACATATTTATTTCCAAGATGCTTGCGACATTCAAATAGATCAAATACAAATAAGAAATGGTCATATGAATCGGAAAGAGAAAAATCACATATGTGAACTCCTAAAATACTACCCTGACCTCTTTAGGGAAAACCACGAGAAACTCAGCTTCACGAAACATATCAAACATGAGATTACTACCGCCAACGAAGTTCCTATTTACAGTAGGAATTATAGATATCCTTACGTCCATAACAACGAAATCAATAGGCAAATCAAAAAACTACTAGATGATGAAATAAATAAACCATCTAATTCACCCGTCTGGATCGTACCTAAGAAAGGCGATGACAGTGGAAAAAAAATATTTTAGAATGTTAATTCATTATCGAAATCTAAATAACAAAACAGTGGATGATAGATACCCTATCCCGAACATTTCTGAAATCCTAGACAAGTTAGGTAGAAGCCAATACTTCACTACCCTTGACTTCTCGGGATTCCATCAGATCGAAATGGAAGAACAAGACATAAGGAAAACAGCATTCAACGTCGAGAACGGTCACTACGCGCCCGCCACCTTCCAAAGGGTCACGTACAATGTACTAAGGGACCTAGTACAAAACACGTGTCTTGTATATCTCGACGATATACTTATATGTTTCACCTCCTTACAAGAGCATATGGAGAAACTAAAAAATGCACTAGATAGACTCAGAAATATGAATCTTAAGATTCAGATAGATAAATCCGAATTTCTCAAAAAAGAAACGGAATTTCTGGGACACGTCGTTACACAGGAAGGCGTCAAACCAAACCCTAACAAAGTACATGCAATAAAAACATTCCCAATACCAAAAACCGTGACAGAGATAAAATCCTTTTTAGGACTCGTTGGTTGCCATAAAAGACTTTGCGAAATTAACCAAACCAATGACAAAATATTTGAAAAAAGGAACAACACAGATACTATACACATCTACCTCACATATAGTGGGTACCTGGCTGCTGATCGACTGCTGATGGGCGGTATTGCCCATATTTACAAATAGGGCCATAGGGCGCGATTAACCGATCAAGAAGGTATGCTATATATTATATAATTAAAGTTTGAGTAATTTAGACTTTAATAAAAAAAACAATTTATTTTAGTTTTACTTAAATAATATTTATTTGGACTAATAATCACTGTGAGTAGGGTAGTAGAGCCGTTTCTGGCTTAAATTTGAAATTGAGTTGGAAATTATTGGAGTGGGGATGCATATAGGTCACGGTATGCAGAGGGGGCGTGGCTAGACAATGTTGGGGGTAATAGTGGGGTGAGGAGTGAGGTGGCGTGGCTAGACAATGTTTTAGGGTAATAGTGGGGTGGGGAGTGAGGTGGCGTGGCTAGACAATGTTGGGGGTAATAGTGGGGTAATATGAAAGAGTGAGATAGCGATATTAATTATTACGTGGTGCAAAAGTGTTAGTTATATGTTATAATGACGTTATATTACACATGGTGGGAATATTTTCCAAACGTCGACAAATTTTTTTGTGAGGTGGCGTGGCTAGACAATGTTGGGGGGTAATAGTGGGGTAATATGAAAGAGTGAGATATCGATATTAATTCTTATGTTTGATTTGTTATTGGTTATAAGATTATGACAGTGTTAAATTATTTATAACAGTGTATTTATAGCGCATTCCTTCGAATTCACCAGAAATTTGCAAACAGCACATGTGTGAGAACAAGCGCATGTGTGAGAACAAGCGCATAAGTTACGTTGAATTTGACATACCTTCGAATTCACCAGAAATTTGCAAACAGCACATGTGTGAGAACAAGCGCATGTGTGAGAACAAGCGCATAAGTTACGTTGAATTTGACATACAAACTTTAAATAGTTCGAACGTAACTTGAAGTATGTGTTAAAACTGTGTGATCGTAAGACCACGAATTCACCAGAAAAAAACCTGATAAAACACATGTTCTCATGAGAACTTTGTATATAAATTATTCTTATGCAATAGTGAAGTTATTGAAATATTAGACTCGGACGATGAAACTGTACAAGTGTTAGACTCTGATGACGAAATTGTAAAAGTATAACATAGTGATTAATGCATATTTTTTATGTAAAATTCTATAAATAAATGAACTTTTAAAAACAATTGTGATTTATATTTTGATTTTCAAACTGAAATATTCGGACGATGAAACTGTACAAGTGTTAGACTCTGATGACGAAATTGTAAAAGTATAACATAGTGATTAATGCATATTTTTTATGTAAAACTCTATAAATAAATGAACTTTTAAAAAACAATTGTGATTTATATTTTGATTTTCAAACTGAAATATATAATTTACAATGGATAACGGTTGTAAGATTATTAAGCATATGAGAACAATTATTGAACATTTGAATAGTTCAAATTATTTAAGTATTCAGTGGAAAAAGTGGTCTGATTATAATAAAATAAATATAAAGTTGTTAAATAAGTTATTAAAAAATAATAAAAATACCTATTCAATTGGATATAAGCGAAGCATTGAAAGCAATATAAGTGTCTTAAAATATTTTCAAACATTGTTAGAAAATAAACAAAAAGTTGGAGGAGGAGGAGGAACTATAAATAGTATAAAACGTAGTGATCGGATTAAATGGCAGGAAATAAATTCATCATTTAAAGGACGTGTTAGAACAGGAGTGTTAAATAATTTAAGTCATATTGATCCATTACAATTTTTAAACGATGCATTTTATATGTTTGCATCTAGAATTAAAAATGCTTTAAAAAAATATAGTGCTTTAAAAGTTAACGTAATATTTTGTGGTGAATTTGTTTTACCATCAGCTAAAGAAGAAGAACATATATTTGAATACAAATATTTTAATACTAAAAATAATGAAATTTTTGTATCAACAGATTTAAAACATTGGTATAAGGAAAATGTTATTGATGTTGTGTTAAAAGATTTAGAAACTTTTCAAGAAAATCAAAGTGGATGGGCTCTATATAAAATAGTGAATATGATAGTAAATATAAATCAATTTGTTCCATTTTATTGTTCATCATTTATTGACTTACCAGTTGAAATAAAACGAAAAAAGGCTGTAATAAATGTTCAGAATGAGGATGATAAATGTTTTGTATGGGCAGTATTATCAGCGCTTTATCCAGCAAAATATAATGCTGAAAAAGTATCGTCTTATAAGAGATATATAAATTGTCTTAATTTAAATGGTATTAAATTTCCAATGACGTTATCACAAGTTTCAAAATTTAAAAAACTAAATAATATAACAATAAATGTGTATATTTTAAAAAAGAACAAGAAAACATTTGTAACTATTCCTGTATATGTAAGTAAAATATATGAAAGTAAACATATACATTTATTAATGATTCAAAGTGATTATGAAGTAGAAGATGAAGAAGAAGAAGAAGAAGAAGAAGAGGATGAAGAAGATGTTGTTGAAAGTAATAATGAGGAATGTGACAATAAAATAAAATTTCATTTTTGTTGGATAAAGAATTTATCAAGACTTGTTAGTAATCAACTTTCAAAAGCAAATCATAAAAAATTTATATGTGATCGATGTTTACATTTCTTTAGATATGAGTGCAAGTTTAAGGAACATTTACAAGACTGTGTTGGATTAGGACTGAGACCAGTTAAACCGATAATGCCAGTTGAAAATTCTAATATACTTGAGTTTAAAAACTTTAAGAGAAAAATTAGAAATGCATGTGTTATTTATGCAGACTTTGAAAGTATATTGGATAGTAATGTGACAAATATTGAAACCAAGGGGGTATATCAAACACATATTGCACATAGCGTTGGATATTATGTAAAATATTCATATGATGACTCTAAATCTTATTATAATAGTTATCGTGGTGAAGATTGCGTTCAGTGGTTTGTAAATGAATTAAAAGAGATTGCTTATAATGTTGAGGATATAATAAAAAATGTATTACCAATGAAAACATTGACGGCTCAACAAAAGATGGAATATTTAAATGCAATAAATTGTCATATATGTGAAAAACCGTTGCAACAAGACCGTGTTCGAGATCATTGTCATTTAACAGGAAATTATAGAGGACCAGCTCATAATGAATGTAATTTAAATTATAATGAAAGTTATGTGATTCCAATAATTCTTCACAATTTATCATCTTATGATTCACATTTTATAATAATTGATTTAGCTACCGGAATAAGTGGAAGAACCTCTGTGCTACCAATTAATATAGAAAAATATATTTCATTTACGAAATATGTGTATGGAACTAATATTTCATTAAGATTTATTGATTCATATCGATTTATGGCTAGTTCTTAAAGTAATTTAGCATCTTATTTACCAAATAATAAACTAAAAAATTTAAAATCAGAATTTAACAATTTAAGCAATGAAGAATTTACTTTGTTAAGTAAAAAAGGTGTATTTCCTTATGATTATATAAATTCCTGGGAAAAGTTAAATGAGACAGCTTTACCACCTCAGGATAATTTTTTTAATTTATTAAATGATAGTAACTTATCTGATGTAGATTACAAACATGCACAAGATGTATGGAATACATTTCATATCAAAACACTTGGTGAATATTCAGATTTGTACTTAAAAACCGATGTGTTATTACTTTGTGACATATTTGAAAATTTTCGAGATAATTGTTTAGACACGTATAAATTAGATCCAGTGCATTATGTTTCTGCCCCAGGGTTATCTTGGGATTCTATGTTAAAAATAACAAAAATTAAACTTGAATTGTTTACTGATATAAATATGTGGCTATTTATAGAGAAGGGTATCAGAGGTGGTATAAGTCAATGTTCAAACAGATATGCAGAGGCCAATAACAAATACATGAATGAAAAGTATAAACCTGAATTACCTTCTAAATATCTAATGTATTTGGATGTTAATAACTTATACGGTCATGCAATGTCTCAATTCCTACCATATGGAAATTTTAAATGGTTAAACAACCAAGAAATATTGGAAATAAGTAATACTATATGCAATTTGTCAGAAACTAGCAATACTGGTTACATTTTAGAAGTAGATTTAACTTATCCTCAAAGTTTACATAATCTCCATAAAGATTTACCGCTTTGTCCTGAGCATTGTATTCCACCGGGAAGTAAACATAAAAAACTTTTAACTACTTTATATGATAAGGAGAAATATATAATTCATTATAGTAATTTAAAGCAATGTATACATTTAGGAATGCAAGTGTTAAAAATACATCGAGTTTTAAAATTTAGTCAATCACCGTGGCTAAAAAACTATATCGATTTAAATACAGAAAAAAGAAAAATGGCTACCAATGATTTTGAAAAAAACTTGTATAAATTAATGAATAATAGTGTATTTGGTAAGACAATGGAAAATGTTAGAAAACATCGTGATATAAAATTAAAAACAAAATGGGGTGGTCGTTATGGAGTAAAAAGTTTAATAGCACGACCTAATTTTCATAGCCGAACAATTTTTAATAAAAATGTTGTGGCTATTGAACTTTTAAAACCTAATATTACATTTAATAAACCTATATATGTTGGCTTTTCAATATTAGATTTATCTAAAACAGTAATGTATGATTTTCATTATAATTATATGCAAAAAGAATTTTTTAATAATAATTTAAAGTTATTATATATTGATACTGACTCGTTAATATATGAAATTATCACATCAGATATTTATGAAACTATAAAACGCGATATAAGTAAGTTTGATACAAGTGATTATAAAGAAAACAATCAATATAATATTCCCCGTGTAAATAAAAAGGTATTAGGTTTAATGAAGGATGAAAATAACGGTAAAATTATGACTCACTTTATAGGACTAAGATCGAAAATGTATACAATAAAAGTTAATAATAATGATATTATAAAAAAAATAAAAGGAGTAAAGACAAGTGTAGTAAAAAACCATATTTCTTTTGAAGATTATGAAAATTGTTTAAGAACTTTAAATGAAAAAAAATGTACTCAAAGAGGAATAGTTTCAAAATTGCATAATGTGTACTCTATTAAGCAAACAAAAATTGCTTTAAGTCCTTTTGATGATAAACGGTGTATTATAAAAAATAGTACCAATACTTTGCCTTGGGGTTTTGATAGTTTTAGTGAGAGCGATTTATTGTTATAAGTATATTTTTAATGTAAAAATAAATACATATTTATAATAACCAATAGTTTTATTTATTTAAAATGTTATACAATATTTTTAGCATCTATCCAACTGTTATGAGATTTATCTAAACCTAACCACTTTACAAAAACTCTTTTTCCTTTTTTCTGTAAAACTTTCTCAACTAGATATATATCTGGATATTTTGTTTTTTGTAGTTCTTGTTCGTAAAACGCGCCTGCAATTGATTGGCCAAGAGAATCATTAAGTAAATATGTGACTGGATTAGTTAGTTGTACTTTTGATATAGTAAATATTTCGGTACTCCAGTTAGGAGTATACCCTTTTGCAAATAATGATTTGGTTTTGCTTAAACGAACATAATCTCCAACTTTATATTGACTTAAACCGACCCTTTTTATTCTATTGTATACATTTCCTAATAATTTTTTTTCATTTTTTATTGATACTTGAGATGGCTTCATATTAATTGTTGAATGATGAGAATTATTATATTTCTTAACAAGTGCATCAATGTTTTTAATCCAATTATAGTTGCCTTTTATACTAAAATCTTTCCACATGGCATTTTTTAGAGTTCTATTAAATCTTTCAACAATCGATGCTTTCATATTACTAAATGTACTATAATGGTTTATATCATACGAATCTATAACTTTTTTAAATTCAGTGTTATAAAATTCCTTTCCGTTATCTGTTTGTAAGTTTTTCGGAACCTTATTCTTATTTTTTAATAAAATATTTTCAAATGCAACAGTAACGTCTTTTGCAGATTTTGATTTTACTGGAACTGCCCATGCATATTTAGAAAATATATCAATTACTGTGAGTAAATACTTGTAACCTTTGTTTTCTTTTGCATACGGAATCATTTCTACTAAATCAGCTTGCCAAGAATCATTTAGACCTTTTATGATTACATGTCTACGCTTATAGTTTTTAAGTGCAGGTTTATGTAACTCATTAATTATACCTATTTTTGTTTTGCTCATACTTATTATTACACAAAATTTATCAAGAACTAATATCTAAACTATGTTTTGTTTTTAATTCTGTAATTAATGTTGCAATTTTTTTATTTACTTCAATAAAGTTATTAATATAAGCATCATGAATATCTTTCTCTACAGCTTTTAAACGTCTATCTATAATAATTAAATCATTTTTTGATACTGTTTCGTGCCGAGTAATTTTTTTCTTATGTATATGTACTCCAAATTTGTTAATAGTCATGTTACTTACATGAGTAGTTATAAATTAATGAAAAAGAAGGGAATGTGTTTAAGTATTTATATAATAATATTAGCTTCTTTTAATTCTTCAACTATTGAAATAATTTCATTGTCATGTGATGTATTGCCCGCCATTTTTGAACTAATAAGTAGTTGTAATCTTTCAACTAATTCATTTGGGTCATCCCAGTAAATGAAATCCTTTTGATTATTGTTTAAAGTCATAAAGTTTGGTATTAAATTGCCACCTCCTAAACGTTTATTATTTTGTAAACCAACTGAAGTCATAAAGTTTGGTATTAAATTGCCACCTCCTAAACGTTTATTATTTTGTAAACCAACTGATGACTTACGCTGCAAAAGTCTTGATCGAACGTTTTGTAATCTTTCTGAAGAATATGGTGTTGAAGACGCTGGGGCACTTAATTTTGTTTGAGGAGGAAATAATAGCGATATAATTTTTTTGTATTTTATACCTTTGTTAGATTTAATTTTACCATTAGGTAAATATAATGTTCTATGTGCATTAGTATCATTTAAAATTGTTTTATAATCCTCTAAATCTTCCTCACTCAAAATATTTGCGCTTGGATCTATTTTAAAAAGCAATTCATATAATCCGGGGGATTACTTATATTTTTTATTTCCTATTATAATACTCTCTTTATCAAACGTAACCAGTGTTTTTCCTAATATTAAATTACCATCTTCTAAATTTATACCAAATGTATGATCAAATATACTTGGATCACCTTCTCGTCTATTAAAATCAATTAAATATTGAAAGGCGTATTTATCAACTTGTTTTTTATAATTTTCTTCAACTTCAGACAGTTTTATAGATGTCTTAAATAAGTTTGGATCATGTACTGTACTATATTCTAAGGGTTCATTTGATTCAAAAACTTCATCATCTAACTGACTAAGTTCCATTGTTGGTTCTTTAGCTAATGTTAAATCATTTTGCTGTTCTGGTATAAATGTAGTGTCTAGGGGTTCTTTTAACATGTTATTTAACTTAGATTTAATTGTTTTAACCTTGAAATCATACGGTTTTGTATCAATATCTTGTTTGATTGGTTGCGCTAATTTAATATTGGAAGTACTTTTATTAGCTAGTATATTTAGTGGTGTAGTTATTGGTTCAAGCTGTTTGTCAAAGTACCTTTGTGCCTCAGATTCTCCTAGTTTTAATGCGAGATACTTTTGTCTTATAGAATAGCTTGATTTAATAATATCGTATGTTAATTTTTTATCTTCATAATTAGTAGTATTGCTTATTATTTTACGTTTACTATTCCTTTTTTTAAATCTGGTAGGAGGAGTCTTTATTTTAACCACAGTATTTTTTGCACGCTTCTTTGATTTAAACAAGGTTACATGTAAACTTTATGCAACTTGAACGTAATGGGAACGTAATTTGAACGTAAATTAAACGTAATGGGAACGTAAATTCAACGTAATGGTAACGTAATCAATGTAATTTGAACGTAATGGGAACGTAAATTCAACGTAATGGGAACGTAATTAATGTAATTTGAACGTAATCAATGTTTATTAAGATAATAAATGCATGTTATTATGAAGATGGTTACCTCAACACTGATTATTATTGTAAAGGTTACTTGGTTATATCTAAAAACATATCAAATCCTTTTCTGTATCGCCCTTTATTTAAGTCACTATTTTTATCTATTACCATAAAGGAATATTTATTTGAATCCCAACATAAATTACAAACTTGTTTAAACTCTAGAAAACTTGGAAAGTCAAAGTTAACATGATCATCATATATATGCTTTAAATTTAAGTCATCTTGCTTGAATAATATAATAAAATTAGTATTATCCCGTATTAATTGCTTTGGAATTTTGCTGTAAGTCTGACATAAATAGAAAGAGTCTATCAAATTATGACGGCCCATGCTAAAAAAATTTCGAATATTATTTTGTTTATCGCAAGCAACATCATCAAATATGAATATAGAATTTGGGCTAGCATCTTCAGGTCTAATAATCTCTTCATTGTCAGTGTATGTATAGTATCCCATACCATTAATATTCTTCATAATTTGTTGTAATATTTTATATTTTGGTTGATATAAAGATTTTGAATAAATGTATATATTTTTAAATCGCAACCCATTTGGATGTTCAATTAGATTAAACATAACATTAGTTTTTCCACAGTTTGAAGGTCCACAAATAATGCATCTAATGTCGTTTGGTAAAAGTGATCCATGTTTTGAATTATTAGTGTAATTATTACTTTGATTATCTACATTCTTTACAGAAAGAGTTTGTTTTTGCTTTACAAACTTCATTGTTTAACCAGGCATGTATTATAAACTAATGGAATACATTTTAAATGTTTAATCTTTATATATGAAAATATTATAAAGTATAAAATTGGATGATAGCACATACTTTGGTCAGTATGATAAAAGTAATAAACTAATAGAATACATTTTAAATGTTTAATCTTTATATATGAAAATATTATAAAGTATAAAATTGGATGATAGCACATACTTTGGTCAGTATGATAAAAGTAAAGAAAGGTGATGGTCTTATTGATAAACTAATCAATAAATTACCTTTTGAGTTGCACTTGCCTGGATACAACTATTGCGGTCCTGGAACACGTTTAATAGAACGTTTAAACCGAGGAGATCAAGCAGTTAATGCATTGGACTCAGCTTGCAAAGAACATGACATTGCATATCACCGCTATAAAGATTTAAGTAAAAGACACGTAGCTGATAAAATACTGATTGAGAAAGCTTGGAAGCAATATTTTTCTAAAGATTCAAAGTTAAGTGAACGTTTAGCATCATTACTTGTTGCTAATATCATGAATATAAAAACCAAACTTGGAATGGGGTTGAAACGAAATAAAAAAATTAAAAAGAAGAAAATAAAGGGTAGCGGAAAGGTCAAGCATAGTATGGCAGCATTAAAGAAAGCTATTCTTAATGCTCGTGGTGCGCTAAAAAATACTTTAATTAACCCTGATAATCCTAAGAGTGTGTCAAAAGCTATTAAAATTGCATCACAAGCCGCAAAACAATCAATTAATAAAAAGTCAAAATTTAAAGTTAATAAACTAAGAATAATTCCTATACCAAAAGTAGGTGGTTTTCTACCATTTCTAATTCCATTATTTGCGGGATTATCAGCACTAGGTGGATTGGCAGGTGGTGTTGCAGGTGTTGCAAAAGCAATAAATGAGGCAAAGGATGCAAAAAAAATGTTAGCAGAAACTCAAAAACATAACCAAACTATGGAGGAAATTGCTATTGGAAAATCTGGCAAAGGAATTAATTTAAAACCTTATAAAAAAGGGTTAGGATTATATATTAATCCGTATCCAAAAAACTTTCGTTGAAGCTACCTAAACGAGCCCTTACTGATGTTGATTTAAGAAAATATGCCAAGAAATTTAATATCCCTCACTTTAGAGGGGTATTCATGAGAAATGATTTGCCTAAAAAAATGTATATAAATGAAAGTGGTATAATAAATTTAGATGATAAAACATCAGTAGGAACACATTGGGTAGCTTACATAAAAAGAAATAAAAATATTTTATATTTTGATAGTTTTGGTAACCTTCAACCTCCAATAGAAGCAATTGAATACTTTAAAAATAATACTATTCAATATAACTATGATAGATTTCAAAAATTTAATACTGTAAATTGTGGACATTTATGCTTACACTTTTTGTATTCAAATTCTTATATTTATAATAAATAATATATTGCTATAAATACCTGAGTTTTATTTTTAATTTGTTATTACTATAACTAAGCTTATCGTGAAAGGATTTTTAAATAAAAAATAATGTCTATGACATTTACAATTATTGGAAATAAATCCGTATTAAGCGCCGATATTTTCCCTCCTATAGATTTGTACGATGAACAGTTTGAATTGGGAATAGTCGACTTTCAGACATTTAATTCAATACCAAACATTGACGACACTAACAGTAAATTTTATTATGGAGATGGTAAAGTTATTTCAATACCAGTGGGTTCATATGAATTGGAAGATATTCAGGAATATTTAAGGTTAAGCATTGGTGATTCTAGAGTAATAAAACACAACAGCGAATTTAAGGACAAAGCTGATAAGCAAATAAAAGAAGTATTTTTAAATTTAACTGCAAATACAAATACCCTTCAAAGTGAGATAATATGTACTGAAAAAATAGATTTTTCGAAAGAAAATTGTATTGGTTCATTACTAGGATTTAATAAGCAAGTATTAGAACCTAATAAATTACATGTATCTAACTTACCGGTAAACATTATTAAAGTAAATAACATACGTATTGAATGTAATATTACATCCGGTTCCTATCTAAACGGACGTTTAGTACACACAATTCATGAGTTTTCACCTGCAGTTCCACCAGGATATAAGATAATAGAAATTCCAAAGCAAATCATTTATCTTCCAATCGTTGTACAGAAAATAGATAATATTTCTATAAAAATTGTTAATGAAGAAGGTGAACTTATCAATTTTAGAAAAGAAAAAATTTCCTGCAGATTGCACATACGAAAGATTCAATAATGGGTATATGTCATAATTTAAAAACAATATATAATTCGTCGTTTAATCAAACTCAGCGTAGTCCAACCAAGCCTTTTAAGAGGATAACATTAAAAAATAAACAGTTTCTTAAGTCGTTAGGATTTAAAATAAATACTCTACAATGACCGCTCATATGCTTAATATTGAAGATAAAATCGTTTTCGATGAATCTATAAGTCAATATGAGATACATACATATAATCCATATTCTACAACTACTTTTGAAAATAATGACGAAATCCGTATCCCAATAAATCAACATAATGTTTTTACTTTACCATCTGAATCATATTTATATATTGAAGGCAAGACAAAAGACACTTCAAAAGCTACACCAGTCTTCATACTAAATGGCATTCTATATTTGTTTGAAACTATAAGATATGAAATAAATTCTGTTGAAATTGATTCAAATAGAAATCCTGGTATAACATCTACTATGAAAGGTTATGTTTCGCATAACAATAACGATATTCATGTTCAAAATTTTGGCTGGTGTGATAAGGATACCAATATAATAGATAAAAATGGAAACTTCAGTGTATGTATTCCTCTTAAAACGATATTTGGTTTTTGTGAAGATTTCGAAAAAATTATTTTACCAGTAAAGCATGAATTAATATTAGTTCGATCAAAAAACGATAATAACGCTATTTGGATAGAAGAACTAAAAGAAGTATTACCAAAAGTTGTCAATGAAAAGATTTCTTGGCGAATGCCCCACGTTCAAGTCTCAGACAAAAAGAAATTGGATTTATTACAAACAATAGAACGTGATAGATCATTATATATTGGTTTTCGAGCGTGGGAACTATACGAATATCCTGCCTTGTCAAGTTCAACAAATCAAACCTGGTCAATAAAAACAACTACATCTCTTGAAAAACCACGTTATGTCATATTAGGATTACAAAGGGAATCTAAAAATGACATTACAAAGGATATGAGTAAATTTGATACTTGTAATTTAAGAAATGTAAAATTATATTTAAATTCTGAAATATACCCATACGACAACTTGAACTTGGATTACAATAATAATAAATATTCGGTAGCCTATGAAATGTATGCAAATTTTCAAAAATCTTACTATGATAAAAATCCAAACCCTGTTTTAAATTTAAAAGATTTTAAAGAAAAAGCACCCCTAATAGTTATAGATTGTTCGAAACAAAACGAATTTCTAAAATCTGCCCCAGTGGATATTAGACTTGAATTAGAAACATCAGAAATGATTGTTGGTTTGGTTCGCGCCTTTGCCCTAATTATACACGACAAAATTATTGAGTATAAACCTTTATCTGGAATTGTTAATAAAATTACATAACCATTATAAATAATGAATAATATCTTTAAAGTCATTAAAGACTAACCATCTCATAACCAAATAATGGATTATAAATTTTTAAATAATCATGAACAAGTTTCGAAAACGATTTCAAAAGTTGGAGCTGTTTTAAAAAAATATAAAGAAAATGAGTGTTTACTAGAAAATCTTACTGATGAAGAATTACATTATTTACCGACAGAGTTCTTTTTGCATTATATAATGTTTTCCACCGATATTGAACAAAACTGGAACCGGCTTCCAATACATTTAAAAGAAGATCACTATATGCAGGAGCGTCGATTATGCTACAAACATTATAACAAAGGAAGAATACAAAGAGATGGACCTCCATGTCAAATAAGAAACTGTTGTGATTGTAATTTTAATTTATATTATGATTCTAATGGAAATAGTTATACCTTAATAAATAAATAAATATACCTTAATAAATAAAATACATGTTCTTTCATTTATAAAATTTTATTTATATACACTCTATACATATTTACAATTATACATATTTATTAGCTTTTTCTTGTATTTGAGTCTTAAGTAAGTCTATACAAAGCGCCTTAATTTCTAAGCTTAGTAACTTTACATTCATATTTGATGATATATTAGTAAACAATTTATAGTAATTTAATTCTATGTTATTAATGTTATTTAAAACAAAATTTTCATAAAAGTATTTGTTATGGTTTTTATAATTTATTTCATTACTTTCTATTAGTAAAGAAAACAACTTATTCTCCACTTCATTAAAAATATTCAATGCAGACTTTGACCATGCCGTAAGTTGATTTAAAGAAAACGTAATGCACTCTGCTAACTGCATAAGTTTCTGCCAAGACTCTATTTGCATGTATACAGATGATCTTGGACCATTATCTGCCAAAATTGATTTAAGGTGATAATTTTGCTCGATAACCATAGTCGGTTTTTCATACAAAGTTTGAAAATGAATTGTACATTTTGACAATACAATACATGGTTGCTCCAGATATGTTATTATTCCATTAAAATAATTGGAAATACTGGCTTTGTTATTTAAAATAATTTCCAGTCATTTTGTGATAAATTTACATACTGCTCGTTAAACTTTTCAATCACACAAACACTCTCACAAAAATTTTTTGCATCTAAAGCAACTGTAATTTGCTTAGTTTTACTTGTATTTAAAAAATATGAGCACTTAAGCAAATATATTGGATTTATGAAATCAACTTTATTTAATGACTCCATTGCATAAAAAATATATATGATCAATTACGCTACAATTTTAAATTGTAACTAAATAAAATTAAAATTGTCATGACTTTTATATGCTTTCGAAATTACTCTTTTACCTCCCCCTCCTACTTCTAAATTATAAATATTAGTAACTCTATTAAATCTATTTTTTCGTTCCTGTAATTTTTTAAAATATGAACTAGTTTTGTTATCTTTTTTTCTAATTCTTTCTGATTTTAATTCATTTTTAAATATATTTAAATTTAAACGTTTAACTACTTTTAAAATATAATCCTGATTGACCGGTGAATGTAATTTTAAATTTTGTAAAATTTCCAAATATAAAATAGAATTTATATTAAAATCAATAATTTCATTGAAAGATAATTTTTTTAATTTTTGAGTGGTACAATGATCATAAGAACTATTATATTTACCAGTACTTAAAACTTTTAAAATATTTTTCCAACATGTATGACCTACATCACTCTTTATATAAAACTGATACTTAAATTCAAAATTTTCTCTAAGGATTAATTCAGTTGAAGCCAATTGGCTAATTGTATATCCTATACTTAAAAAATCTTTATAATTATCTATTAAGTGATATTCCTCGCTTTCCCTTAAGTATTGAATCCAATGTTTATGGCAAAACTATAAAAAAAAGAAAATTTGCAATAGTTATATACATTAATGCGGATATCACATACACAGAAGAAAAACTCACCGATTTTCCCGAAACTGTTACAATGTTTACACATGTATATAAAATATTTTGATCAAAATTAACTACTGCAACACAATAGTTCTCAAAGTCACTCATTGTTTTACAATGTTTACACGTACAATTACTGTATAAAATAAGTATTTTTTAAACGTAATTTATATATATATATAATAGTCCCCACTTTATATAAATATAGCTTAAAAAAAATTTTTTGCAAAAAAAAATAAAAATTTTGTGCCCATATTTGGTTAAGTCATGCAATTTTGTATTCATATTGTTCAAGTCATGTAAATTCAATGGATGAATTAGCACCCTTATACTTTATGAATTAACCTTATTTGGATATATTTTCTATGTACAATAAAATCTACAATCTATTAGTAATTAGTGCAATAAAATTAATCATTAAGAATCCAATCAAGTGAGTCTTGGCTCTCATATCCAGGGTCTCCAAATTCAGATATAAAAAGTAACCCGGCTCTAAAAGTTTCACAGAAATTATTCTGATTGATTATAATTTCATCAAAGAATTTAAATTGATTAAACATATTTAAATCTATTAACAAATGACACTGTAATCCACAATTTAACTTTAAATCAATGCCTAAATTAAATTTATTTGGTATATATATTATGTTTAAATATATCTTGCTTATATTATCAATTAATATCAATAATAACAATTCTTTTCTATCTAAAAATAAATTAAAATTTACTTCAATATTTAATAGTCTAGGTAAAATAAACATATGTTCACCTTCATTTATTTCAAATAATAAACGTGGAGAAAAATTTTTAATATACATTTTCATAAAAATACGCTTAACTTAATCTTAATACAATCAATCACTTCCAATTTTAGTACTTTTCTATAATCACTGACTAACCTTCTTCTTCAGAGTCAACGATTTCTGTGATTTCGTTGTTATCGTCAGATATATCGACAGTTTCTTCAATCAATTCACAATCTGAATCTAAATTTGAAATATTTTCACAGTCAGATATATAAATTTCCTCATGACCAATGGCGATTTCTTCACAGACAGAGTCTGAAATATAACTACTCACAGTTTCTTCAGTACCATTTATAAACTCTATTTCATCGTTGGACCCAGTAATATCACTTTCAAAATCACTGCACTCATCATCAGAACTTATATTTTGAATACAGTAGTTCCCCGCTTTGCATAAGAATAATTTATATACACAAGACTTTGCATGACAATTTAATAAACAAACTGCACAATACTTAATGTAACACAATCATATTCTTAGACTTATATATAAATTATAATATAAAAATTTAACAGGGTAGCACTTTACTTATTTAATACTATAATATATTTACCATCAGACTATCAATTCTTAATTCTATCATCCCCGCGCATTTAAAATAAATAAAATTCTCGGGGGCCCCCGACCCTTCGAGCAGTTTTATTTTAAAAAGTTTGTTTCAACTTAAGTTAGAGCTTTTGGTTTAGCTAATTGTGATTCTACTATTATCCACAACCTATATAGCCTCATACATATGGATCAAACCGCTACCTAATAAATTTGTATAATAAAATATCCTCCTACTATTTTAACAGTTACTGTGGTGTTATAACCTCATATATGTAAAACAACACCATTGTCTGACTTATAAGACTTTATGATTATTACAACACATAAAAAAATAACTGTATGCTTTGAGAATCATCAATGATATAATGTACGTATATTATAACTTTTAGTATACTTAAATAAATAATCTAATACAACAATACCCAATCCGGCCCTCTACATTTAACTAAAACATGAAATGTATAACAAAAAAAATTTGTCGACGTTTGGAAAATATTCCCACCATGTGTAATATAACGTCATTATAACATATAACTAACACTTTTGCACCACGTAATAATTAATATCGCTATCTCACTCTTTCATATTACCCCACTATTACCCCCCAACATTGTCTAGCCACGCCACCTCACAAAAAAATTTGTCGACGTTTGGAAAATATTCCCACCATGTGTAATATAACGTCATTATAACATATAACTAACACTTTTGCACCACGTAATAATTAATATCGCTATCTCACTCTTTCATATTACCCCACTATTACCCCCAACATTGTCTAGCCACGCCACCTCACTCCCCACCCCACTATTACCCCCAACATTGTCTAGCCACGCCACCTCACTCCTCACCCCACTATTACCCCCAACATTGTCTAGCCACGCCCCCTCTGCATACCGTGACCTATATGCATCCCCACTCCAATAATTTCCAACTCAATTTCAAATTTAAGCCAGAAACGGCTCTACTACCCTACTACTGTGCGATACAGCTTATGCCTAGTCTCAAATGTTGAGTCAGCCAATTACTATCTGCGCGATGCAGATTATACATGAACTTGAACTCAAAAAGTGGTGAGCCAATTACTAACTGCGCGATGCAGTTTATACATGAACTAACTAGATTAAGATTAACATATTACTTATATACTATTTTATTATCTCTAGAGTGCTTGGTCAGCAAAGATACTGAAGAGACATTGTTAGTTTGTGTCGTATGGAATGTGTGTTATAACACCTCCCCTGTAAGATAAAATCTTATGCTTCAAATGTAGCAAAAGGTTTTTGAAACTCTTCAATATTTTTGCTACTTATTTCTTGTAAATTTTCATTTTTTATTATTTTTATTTTTCTAAAATATTTGATTAACTTATATACTACAATAGTAATTATTATGAATAATATAGGTAATAATGTATAATTAATTATGTGAACATGGTCTGAGATTCTTCTGTCATCGAAGTCTTCAGGTAGTAGGGCTAGGGTGGTCTGTAGCTTGTCTACGTTGCCTAGGTCCAGGTGTTTTAGGTTGGTCACGGTAGAGATGTTTAGGTGTTTGTTTTGGATCTCTGGTATTTTTGGCAGGGAAATGGTGTTCCAAGCTTCGACTTTCTCTTCTATATCTATGTACTGAAGAGTATTATCTGAAACAGAAAATTGACAATCTCGTGCAAGGTGTATTATATATGTTCCTTGTAGACGTATGTCACGTTGGCTGCTGCATATTAAGGTGCCACTGCTTTCGTCATTTGTGATTAACATCCAGGTGTTGAATTCGATGTTCTGGATCTTGATACCGGTTAGAGAAATCACTAAGGGTTGACATTTGCTGGTTGGCTGGTTTTGAATTAGTTCTATCTCGCAGGTGGTTTCCTCGATGTTGAGTGGTTCGCTAAGCTTGCATAGGAATTGATTGTTATATATTTCTTTGCAGGGTGCATTAAAATCTACATGTTTATACTCATTCACAATGGTGTATTGGGTTCTGGGAATAATCATTTGGAATTTATTGTTATAAGGTATGGGGATTGAATATAGTTTATAATACGTAAATATATTAGGGTTTACTAGTGGTATATTTATTACAAAAACGATTAAGTTTTTATTGGTGTATGCTTTGACTTTGCTAATAGTTTCATATTGTTGAATGTTCTCTGATGTAATATCGTAAGGCAGTTTGATATGTTTGGTTGTATCAACATGTTCCTTTATTGCTTGTAATTCTGCTAATAGGTGATCAGGTTCCAGGATTGAACCACTAAGCGTGTTCAGTTTAGCGAATGTTATGTCAGTTTCAATGGTTCTTAGTAGGTGCAAAAGTAATTGCATTGATTGACTGACAAGTCCGATCGATTCTGTTATAAAGATGTTAAATACTTGGTGTTGGAGTTTATCGATATCGTTCATTAGGAATTTGGTACGTTTATCTAGTTCTTCTTGATTAGAATCAATGGTGTGTAGGGCCGATTTAAATTGATCGAGTATATCGTTTGTTAATTTTATTTGTTTAGATATAGCTTTATTTAGAGTTTCTTGTTTATTATCAAGTGTCTCCAGGGCTAAATTTATACGCTCGCCGTCGTTAGCGTCTAGGTTTCCACCGATTGCTTTCCAAACAGTACCTAAGCCATCTATGAAGCCTCTTTTTTCTCTTCGAGTTGGGAGAATTTGTTTAAATTTTCTACTTATTTCCATATCCAGGATGTCCATTACAGCAGTGCTGTGCCCATAGGTTGTAAATTTCTTTTTTTCTAATTTCGTTTTAATATCTTCTCTAGTCAGGTGTACGTGGTTATAATATTTTATTAAGGGGTCCAAATCTATTTTCTTGACTAAAGTCCAATATTCCTTGATGTTTTGGGCTGTTCCTAGTTGCACAGGATATAATCCTGGGTTATCAGTGATTTTAATAATTCGGCATTCATTAATATCGCTGGTGTTGATTGCGGTGATGATCCTGCAACAATCAGGATTTCTTAGTACTTGATCGTATTTTAATATATTTATTTATAATTAATTAATAAATAAATAATTCATTTGTATTTCGGGATTTGAGTGCATGATGTATTTGTGCTTTGTAGGCCCGTGTCGTTTAAATACTTCTAGGACTTCTTCTTTTGTTCTATTAAAAGTCCTTGTGCTCTAGGGGGCGTTTGTATTATTAATTTAGTTGGTGAATTTTCAAATTCTTTTAGGAATTCGGCAAGTTTGTCAAGGCAGTTTTGTTGATTGCAGACAAGATTTATTGTGTGTCCAAATGTTCTGCCTCGCGTGAGTTTGTATAGGCCCTCTACGAGGTTATTAGTTCTTTTAGCTTTATTTAATATGTATTAGAAATGGGGTGTGTCTTTTGCTATTAATTTTGCGAATCCGTTGTAGTATCTTGGTTTTCGTGTCTGGGGTTGAATTTGTCGTGAACTAGGTGTAGAATATAATCTGTCTTAGATTTATCTATTGGTAGTGTGCGTTCAAATAGTACATTACTTCCTTCTTCGTTAAGTTCGTTTAAAGTTGGGTTTTTCATTTTGGTTTTCACTACGTTATCTACATGTATTTCTCTTAATTTTTTTTATTTTTTAGATCTTCTATTTTAGCTATATAGGTATCGGATACTTCTAGTACTTTAAAGGGTCCTGTGTTCATTATTCGGCTTTTACCCTGTTTTGATTTAGTGTTGAGGTATACGATATCTCTTTGTTTTACGTTTGGGTTTTTAACAGTAGCATTTCTCTTAATAATGACCTGTTCTTTTCGATTTGCATTTATTTCTTTAATTTTTGAGTATAGGGTTGAGATTTTATTTTTATGATTTTGGATGTATAAGTCTATGAGTTTTTTGTCATAATCCATAAGCAATACTGACTTGGTTTGTAAGTGTCCATTTATTATTTCAAAAGATTTGTATGCTGTACTGAAATGTGGGGTTTCGTTATATCCTATAATAGCATATTTCATGATTGATTCGGGTGTAAGATCATGTTTATGTTTCACTATACGATATAGTTCTAGTATCGTGGAATGTGCTCGTTCTATTGGAGAATTACTTTCATGTCTGTATGGTGTTGTTATATGAATTTTAATTTTATATAATTCTTGTAATTCTTTGATGAGATTATTTGAGAATTCAGTTATATTTGTATATTTTTTAATATTATTTGTAATATGATTGGGTATGCCGTGGTGTGAGAAATACGTTATTAGTTTATCGGCAATTTCTGTGGATGACCTATTGGCGATTTTGTATGCCTGTGGTTATTTTGAAAATACATCTATTATAGTATTGTCTATACCAAACGTATCTATATGTAATTTCTCAAGTGGTCTCTCAGGTGTTTCGGTGTTATTTAGCGGTGCTCTAATTGGTTTTCTTTTATATTTGCACTGTTTGCATGTGCTGCAGTTATTGATGAAATTTTCGACATCTTTTCGTAGACTAGACCACGTATATCTTTCGCAAATTAATTTGTATGTGACGTCTATTACTTCATTACTTGCTGATTCTGATTATTACTCTGGTGGTTCTTTTACTTAAAAAAAGGTTTCATGTTTTTATTCCGCTATTGCCATGTTTTTGTGTTAGTGTTCATGTATACTGTGTCTTCTTGTGCTACCTTTGGATTTTTAACAATAGCTTTAATCATGATAATAACTTGTACTGTCTGTATTTATTTCCTAAACTTTATGCACATAACATTGCTATTTTATTTTTGTGTTTTTCAATGTGTTAGTATATGGATTATCATAGTAGCTGAATTAGAAATGCTGACTTAGTTTGTTAATGTAGCATTATCTTTTGTACTGGAGTATAGGGTTTCATTACATCTTATAATAGCACATTTGACTTGGATAGGTCATGTTTATGTTTTATACGGTGTACTCTGGTATTGTGGAATGCGCTTATATTTTGCTCTCACAGTTGTTTTTGTGTAATTTAGCGGCGTTCAAATCATGGTATTTGCATGTGTCGCGATTGATAATGAGAGTTTCCACGTATTTTATTAGAATACACGGGTATATCTTTCGTAAATGACCTTGTGCGTTGCGTTTGTTTCTTGATGTCTGATATCATTTTTTATTTTATGCTCGTTTTTATATTTTCCGATGGTGTTTATCTTTTAAATTATTGTACATTTAATACGTGTTATCATTACAATGGGTTTATTGACTTTTATTTTTAAATGTAGTTTTTGTTAATGTAGATATTAATAGGTCGTGTTTCTTTATTTTAATTTAAATAATTTACTCTTTTTATTAATTTTAATAATTTTAACTGCGTTGGTAATTGTATCGAAATAGTTATTACTTGATGTCGCTTAATTTGTATGTTTATAGGGTTTTACTGCTGGTGATAACCAGTGTTTATGCGATTTTCTGCATTAAGGTGGTTGTTTATGATTCTCAATTCGTTTCATCATTTCCTTTTTCTTTTTGTCTGTTGTGTTTTGTAAATGTATTGTTTATCGTAATATTTGTAGTAATTTATTTAAATGGTTGTTTTGTATAATTCTTTTAATAGTTCATACAATTTTCTTTATTAAGGTGGTTGTCCGTTTTAGGGTTTTATTATTTTTAGTTTTAAATTTCGGAGTTAAATATTATATACTCAGGTGGGTTTGGTTGCTTGCGGTTGCGTATTTGAATTGTTAATGTTCGGGTAGAAATTTTAATTTTTCGGAAAGTATTGAAGACTTTTTGTCAAGTTAAGTCAATATATGTTTTATTATTTTCATTCGTCATGATATTTCGTCATATATTTATTTATCCAGATATTATTTTTATTTCGTTTAATCCCATATAGTTGCTTTAGTTGTGCCGAATTTCTAATCTTCTGTCCACGAATTATTTCCTTTCTGTGATCATTTATCCACAAAGTGTGTGCCTCGTTTTCTGAATCTTCTTGTTTTTCTGGTATGCATTTAGCTTTGTTTCTTTTTTTCTTTTCAATTTTTTCTTTTATTTTAAAATTTTGATTTTTATTATTTCCCGCTTTTCCTTGCTTTATATTGTGTAATTTTTTTACTTCAGAATATTGCATATTTTGTTTTTCTGCTACTTGTTTGGTTTTTTGTAGATTTTTTACTTTAAAATCTAGAAAGTTTGAATTTTTTGATTGTTGCTTAACATTTTGTTGATTTTGTATTTCGAAATGTTGTGAATTTTGATTCTCTGATTCTTGTATCATATTTTGCTGATTTTCTACTTTGAAATCTTGCATGTTCTGATCTTCTGTGTTTTGTTTGACGCTTATTTTTCCTTGCTTCATTTTTACTTCAACAATTGTCTTTTTCTTTACTTCTGTTTTGTTAAACTCTTCAAGTTCTTTTTCTTTTTCATCTGTATTCAGAACTTCTTCTGAATTATTCTGGCATTGTATTTTAATATTTGTGGGCACATTGTTTGCTATTTCTTTTTGTAATTTGATATCGTTTTTATTTTCATTTATTTCTGTGTCCCGTTTTTCTTCTGAATTTTGTTTTTGTATTTTGATTTCTGTACTCTCGTTGTTTATGATTACTTCTTGTAGTTCCGTCCGTACATTGTCTATTTCTTTATTCTCAATGGTTTGTTCGATTATTGTTTCACACGGTTTTTGTGTTGACGGCTCTGTTTGAAAATCTTGTGTGTTCTTCACTTGTTGTTGATGAGGGTGGTTATATTCCTCGTTAGTATGGATTTCGTGGTTCGTCATATCTTCTATTATTAATTCTAGAAGTTCATCCATTGTGTTAGGATTTTGGCGTCTTAATTTACATCCAAGGGGATCGTTTAGCTCCTTTATGAAATTTCTCACCATCAGGGAATCGTGATGTTTAGCCAGCGCTTTCATATTTAAAGATGTTTTATTGTGAAGTGTGTTCAAAACATTAAAGTTGTTAACTGATTCTAGACATCTAAAGTAATAAGTAATAACTTTCTCATTAGGCTTTCGTTTAAGTATTGTTGTATGCGGGATATGGCTGCGGTTTTTAGTATAACTATTTATTAAAATAGTTTTTAATTTCTCCCATGTATTAATATGTTTATTCTTTATTAAACTTGCTGCGTCTCCAATAATCTTGCTTTTTATAGCTGAGAGCAATAGACCGTTATTCCTAATAGCTTCTTTTTTATCTTCATTTTTACCGGGGAATATGGCAAAATTATCTATGATCACTTCGCAATCTTCTATAAAATTCGTCAGCGAATTGTTTCCATTATATTCCTTTACATAATTTAGATAAATATGGAATGTCTCCATTTTGATTTATAGTGTAACTTTTATTTAAGAAAAGTCATTTTGTAAACATTTTATTTTTTAAATATTATTATTATTATATAGTTAATTTGCAAGTATTTTATTATATTACATTATAGTATTTATTACGTTATGTAATTAATATTTTATTTTACTATTACTTTTAGTATTATTATAATTTTCGTTAGGCCTATATAAGCGATTTATATTCCTTTTTAGAAAATTATTATTTAATTATTGTATTTCGTTGCGTAATTTATATTTTTGTTTAATATTATTTTTAATATTTGGTAGGCCTGTATAAACGATTTATACTCCTTTTTAAATTTAATACCTGTTTTAGGCCTGTATAAGCGATTTATACTCCTTTTTAAACAGGAAATATTATTGTAAAAATAATAATAATTTTTGTTTTTGGGAAGTGTGAATATAGAAAGGAAATATGAATGAGTACTCACATTACGATTATCACCGCGATGCCTTGCGAGATCTTCATGTCCATATGCTGCTGCTAGTGGGTCGATGAGTCTCGGAGCACTTCAACTTCTGTTTCTATTTCACTCCACTATTTATTAAGTTTACTTTATTCTTTAACTTTATTTTTGTAGGTTTCGAAATATTAAGTTAACAATAAAAATGGAAAAATTTACAGCGATTGTAATTCCTTAATATCCTACCGACTGCGCCAATTAAAGTTTGAGTAATTTAGACTTTAATAAAAAAAACAATTTATTTTAGTTTTACTTAAATAATATTTATTTGGACTAATAATCACTGTGCGATACAGCTTATGCCTAGTCTCAAATGTTGAGTCAGCCAATTACTATCTGCGCGATGCAGATTATACATGAACTTGAACTCAAAAAGTGGTGAGCCAATTACTAACTGCACGATGCAGTTTATACATGAACTAACTAGATTAAGATTAACATATTACTTATATACTATTTTATTATCTCTAGAGTGCTTGGTCAGCAAATATACTGAAGAGACATTGTTAGTTTGTGTCGTATGGAATGTGTGTTATAACAATATGTATTTTTTGTTTTCCACAAATTTAACATATATATGAAGTTTAATCTAATCTTTTTTTTGTTGCAGGTTGATAAAATAACATCTAGATGGCTCTTTTATTATATTTTAAAGAAAGTTTTATTTATCAGTATACGAAATTCGTATTGCTGCATTGCTGCATGTGTTAGAAACTCAGCAGAAAATTAACAATCTGAAAGCAATCATGTTTGTTTTAAAAATTGGGATAAATCTGCTAACTCTATAGAGACTGATATTATTGCAGAAGGGTTTAGTCGTAGTGTAGAAATGCATGGAGTAAAATACAATAGGTTAATTGGTGACAACGACAGTAGTGTTATGGACCAAATATCAAAAACTTTTTCTTATGATCCCAACCTATTCCTATATGTAGGAATTATCGGCGAAGACTTGGTGAAATGACCAAGCAAATGACGAAAAGGTCTGTAGTTGTGCCACGCATACTCAAAGTGAAGCTATAAGAAAATATTAAACGCCTTGTAGCTGCAGTACAAGGGTCTGTGAAATATCGAAATAAACAAAACGCACCCTTAAGTAAAAGATAATCTTACGGAAACGGATGCTGACATGAAAGTTGATTTCAAAAATAGTCCATACCATGTATTGCGAGTATTATTTCTGCACAAAGAAAAATGCAGCAGTTGAATTGGAAACAAATATTGAGCCTGATTTGCAAACGTGTGGTCTATGGACCGATATAAATTATATATTTAATTTTGTTATTAATCAGGCAAACAGTCTAATTCATAATGTAAATAATAACGCTGCCGAATGTTTCAATTCTATTGTTGCAAAAAACGTAGGAGATAAAAGAATAAATTATACACTTCGCGGATCTTATGAAGCAATATGTAACATAGCTGTTTCATCTTACAACAGAGGGAAGGAAGTGCACAGGTCATTGCATAAGGCACACTTGATGGAAATAGTCCAGGAAAGTAAACGAAGGAATATTCAAGTAGAAAATTTAGAGAAAATAAAAATATAAAACTCAGCCCTTTAATATTCCTCAAAAATAAAAGGCCGCAGAAAAACGTTAGTCAAGCTGATAAAGATTAGGCTTGGAGGAACAACCTGATACGAAGCCCGCTTATTATCGAAACAAACGAGAACCATTTAAAAAATCACTTTGTAAAACCTCAGTGGTGATAATTGAGCTTGAAAAGAATACAAAAGAGCAAAGTCGCAATAACTTGTGGAAGCAAGAAAGATACAAGCGACTAAAGTCATATTCATTTGGTAGAGTTTGCAAAATGAGAAAGAAGACATCTTGTGCAAATTTAGTCAAAAACCTTCTTTATAGCACATTTTCTGGAAATAAAGCAAGATATGGTATAGAAAATAAACCTGTGACTAAAAGTGGCCGTACACATGATTCGCATATCTGGAATAATCGATTCCACCACAATTTACCTCAAAACCTATCTATCGAGACACCCGAAGCTCTGAGCCTATGGAGACCTCGCCCTCGACTTCGGAGAATGACACGCTTGAATTACATAAAGCAAAAACCAGATATTAACAACGAAAATACTTCCGATGAGCATTATGAATATTTTGAATCAGAACCGGAAGTTGACCACGAAAATACACCTGAAGAATATTATCAATATTATGAACAAAACCATGAAAACGAAAACCAGGATTTTCAAAACCTAGCCTCAGAAAAATAAAGCGAATAAGAATAAATACACATAATCCTGATTCACTACCGTTTATATATATTCTCAAATATAAAGCTAAATTACTAATTGACACAGGGTCCTCCAGAACTATCATTAACCCACAATGACATTATAAGGCTTTATAAACCAAATATGCCTCACATATCTAGATGATATAGTTGCTGATGATGCTGAATAATCGACCCCCTGAGAAGTCTACTATGCGATTAACAGTACGGAAACTCTTTGCTGAAGCTAAGGCAAATCAGAATGATACTTTAAATGTCACTCGATCTGTCGCTCAATCTGTCTTTAGCTTCCAACTCCCACCAGCTGGTGTGACCAGGCAGTTAATTTCTTATGTATAACATCAACATATATATAATCATAAATACCCAGACGAGTCTAATATTACTCGAATGTCATAATTTAATCACCTTAAGATAAGACTAATATTACTCGCATATTTTAATCAACTAATGATGAAACTAATAATATTCATATAGACAGCAACAAGTTGTATTATCTGCATAGTAACCATTTGCCTACAGGTCATCAAATGACAAATAATACTATATAAACGCATGGTCACATTACTCAGGAGCTCAGTCTCAATATAATAATCAACGCAGTAGTTGTGTTGTTCAACTATACCGAACACACAGCTAATTAGTTTAGCTTTAAAGCTTACGTGTATTATTATTACAAGTGCAAATAAAAGTTCAATGTCTTTTTTTTTGTATTAATTAGGTAGGATTGTGCAACGTCTACGGAAGGAAGGAAAACCCTACACCACCAAGACGGAAGAAAACGAACTTCGCAACACACAATCCACAACTCAACGGATCGAACTGGAAACTCTTCTACAATAGATTGACGCTCCTCATAGATCACCAGACGCAGTACGCAGCCCACTATAGAGGCGCAGAATCAACGCAAGCTGTATCCCGCTATAGAGGAACACCACAACCAAGAAAAACAATTAAAATTATCATCGCCGCAATACTACTACTCACACAGGACTAGAACACTCGAAGCAAAGCCAAAGCCAAAATGCCGGTAGATTCAGCTTCAGCATCTACAACTTCTACTAGTTTACCTCCTTTTAACGAAATTATTAGATTCATTAATAGACCGGTCAAATTAGACCAAAAAATAAGAGTAAAGTTACCTAAATTCCCACCAAGCTGAAAATCGGTAAGATTGTTTAAAATATCATTAAAAACAAAATTTGAAAGTTCCCCATCTTTCCCCTGTAAGGAAAAAATGTTATTCAAGGTCAAAGGTAAAAAAAATGAGTTTTTCGCGATTTTCAGCAAAACGGTAAGTTTTATCATAAAAATACCTCAGACAAAAATTGTAGATCATAAAATTATCTACAAAAAATTTATTAATACTTTTTTCTCTACGAGCCACCGTTTTTGAGATATAACGATTCAAAAAGTTGTAATCGTCATAATATGCATGAGTACGCCACGTATATATACATCTCTATAGTTGTAATATATGTGAAAATATTTTTCTATCGGTCATTGTAACTTACACTACTAATATAAAATATACATAAGTTATAACTATAAGAATATCAGGTAAATTGAAACCCAGTCCCTTAATTTATACGCCATTGCAACCTTGAGAAAACATCTGTCCCCTGTTCAATTGTGTGCGTGGGTAGGGTCTTATACCTGCTATAATAACTGAAATACTGTTAGTCTTGAACGCCAGTTGGTAGTGAAAACACGTATTTATCCTAACCTATATCGTGCTGTTTTGAGTTTTATAACAAAAATGTCAGAATATTGTTTTATTTGCGCTAAACTTTTAACTGAAAGTGAAATTGTTACTGTTGAACGTGGTATGAAGACATTAATTAATGCAAGTATCGAAAGAGCAGATGAATTTTCGGAGTATCTAAAAAATCAAAAATCTGTGACAATACATGAAAATTGTCGTAAAAATTATACTCGAAAGTCTTCTATTGCTGCAGCTAATAAAAGACAACGTGAAGAACAAGAAGCCAGTACATCCACAGAAAGTCCTCCTCGTACTAGATTAAGTTCGAGTGAATCAGCTTTTTTTCTAAAAAACAATGTCTATTTTGTGGCCAGGAATTGAATGAAGAGTATGAGAAAAGAAAACCCTCAAATATTCGCCGTCGAATCAGTCAAGTAAGTACACTTCAATTTAAAGATTCAATTCTGGAAATAGCTCGGACTCGTAACGATACTACAGCAAAAGCTGTTCTTGCTCGACTCGAATTTAAATATGATTTAGTTGCTGCAGAAGCTAAATATCATCACGATTGCTAAGCTTCTATCATGAAACCTTCCACTGGACTTAAAATCGGTCGTCCTAAAGACAAAGCTACGAATCGGGCAATGGAGGAAATATTTACTTACATGCAAAATAGCGATGACTGTCAGTTTACTTTAAACGAATTAAAGAATATTCTTTTCCAGACGTTAGCAAAATTGTTTCTATTGCGAGTGGTGTCGTTGGTGATGATAAAATCAATTGTTATAAAGCTCGTGAAGTTGGGCTTGCTTCTATGGCAAAAATGACAGGACTCACATTCAATAATATTAAATTAAAACGCTCTGACAAAGTTGTTCCTCTTTTAGCTATGACTAGTACCATAAAAGTTCATGAAGAAAAAGTACCTGTTGACCCTGTATTGTTGTTCCAACGCATGAGTATTACTGCAGCATTTCAAGATGAAATAGAAAACTATTTTCAATATGAACTATCTCCCTACCCTCTATCGTTATTTGATGACATCGGGATGCGTAAAACACAGAAGTCTGCAATTTACGATTGTTTCGAAAAGGTAGACTTTGATATTAACAACACAAATGCGACATACATCATTGACGGAGGATACTTACTATATCGCGTTGTGTGGGATAGTGAAGAAACATTCAACGTTATATTAGATAAATACGATAATACGATAAGTACGATAAATCGTACTTAGATATACTTTAAGTTAGTCTGTAAAAGTATAAACATCAATCGAGATCATTTTACTTTCACTTGCTCAAGGATCTCTAGAATAACCCCACAATAGCTGTACGTGTTACTTTGATTCAGTAATGGTCAATTTTTATCGCATACTATTGATATTGCCACAAATTAGATTTAAGAAACAAAAGTCGAAAAAGACACCAAAGCAGAAAGTGCAAAAGAAACAAACAAAAGTGTTAATTCACAAAACAAGAAAGATTCAAAAACGAACGAAACAAGTAAAAGTAAAGATTACAAAATAAATTAGAAATTAGTGTATTAAAATAATCAACCAACTAACAAATAATATTAACGTCATACATATGCTAAATATATAATAATCAAAACTAACAAGAAACAAGTGTAACTTAGCATTTGAATTTATTAAATAAAATACAGTTTTTTAAATATATGTTTTTTCATTCTTATACTAATGTCAACAAATACTAACAACCTATAAACAACGACGACCACGATATATGAACTAGCACAACGTTCTTAAAATTACGACTGAATAAATTTATAAAGTAAATTAATCTACTCAAATATAAATTTGTTAATATTTTCGGCTCTCAGAAAATATATAACTCCCATCCGACTCAACTCTTATAAATCAAACAAGTCAAGATCTTGTCTCACGCTCTAGCGAAAGTACTAAAGCGTAACTATACGAAAAGTTGGTACTAGAAATCATTCACAGTCTATTGTTCAAACTATAAACACGTATTCGTGAATAATCGATAGACTAATTGTTGATTTAATTACCAATTATAAAACAACAATAAAAATATTACGATATCAATAAAGTTAGTGCGTTAATATTTGTTTTATTATCCTTGAATAGAACACGTTACAAACGTTAGAAACGAATAGAACGTTACAGAAAATTCTAATGCATTGTACGTCACATCCGCAGATATTCCATATCATGTATACAACAGAAACGCATGCGATAGTGAGTGGTATTAATACGTCATTAATCACTAACAGCTGACATATGTATCCCATCAAGTATTAAATTTCCGTGGTCGTGAAAATGGAAATATAATCTCGAATACTTATTTCTTTTGTGACATCTCATAAATAGTTAAAACATGCGAAAAAACTGAAATTCAAATTTAATATAGTTAAATCTTTGGATATTTAAAAAAAAAAAAATTAATCCGTCCACTAGTCCATTAGTACTAAACATCATAGGTTAATTACTAAAAGAATGGTTCGTAGGATGAACAAAACTGTTAAGTCCTTGACATACTATTCTTACCCTGAAGCGAAAGGAAATCTGTCTCGTGCCTGTGACTATTTCTACGAAAACCTGTTCACATACATCCACACGGCCACTATGGGTTCAATAGTAATTTTTGACGGATATCCAATTAATGCTACACAGAAAACACAAAATCTGCAGAAAAATATCGTCGAACATAGAAATACAGTTGCTCGGATATTATCTTTGATGAAACAATGATTTCTCAAGTTCCACAACAGAGATTTCTAACAAATTCAAAAAATCCGCTTAATTTCAATGATGAAAAGAAAATTCGAGGAGACAAATGTAGTGGTTTAGCAGGCTAAAGAAGATGATGATGTGCTAATTGTTACCACTGCAATTTCATTGTCCTCAATATATGATAGCGTTGGTATTGTCGGCGAATATATCGGTCTACTAGTTCTACTGCTAGCATTGGCACCATCTTTAAACAACATTTACATGCGAAAACCTGGTAGAGGAAATACGGCAGAAGAATATTATTCCACAAAGTCATTCAAATATGACAAAGCCCTCGAGAATATACTTTTTCTACATGCATTTACTGGTTGCGATACAACTACTGCTCTTCTTAACCAAGAGAAAATAAAGTTTCTGTCCATCGTCCAGAAGTATCCGCAACTAAATGAATTAGCTGAAGTGTTCAAGAAACCGAATAGGGATCCAGACAGCACTGCCGATGGAGGAGAACGATTTCTTGTAGCTTTATATGGAAGGAATATAGAACGCGAAACATTGGATACATTGCGCTACCAACGTTTTGCAAAATCTATCACCAAAAGCAAATTTAATTTTGCTTCTCCGCCGCCAACAAGAGACACTGCACGGTATAACTCATTTCGAACATAGTATCAAGTACAAGCATGGTATGGAAATGAAAAGAATCCACAAGACTGTGGTTGGAAACGTTGTAATAATGGGCTTATTCCAGTGAGATCAACAAAGGATCCAGGTCCTCAGGTTTTGCTCAACTACATTTCTTATAATAGTCCAGTCATTACGCTTAAATTAGGTAAGAATCTCGGAATTCGAGATACCCAGCTGTAAGTCTGTAAATACTTGTATATTGACACCCTAAAAGTTGTCTCAAAACCTACATATGGTAGGGTGTACGCAACTATTAAATTTCAAGGTCAAAGGTCACAAAAATCGGTTTTTTGCGCTTTTTTTGTAAATATCTCATTTCCTATGGGTTTTTTGCTATTTGTATTTATTATCAATATTATAGAATACAAAATTCTCTACAAATTTTGTTTAAAAAATTCTTATCAAATCGAAATAACAAAGATATGCTCATTAATATGTTAAATTGAAAAATTACAAGCTGCAAATATTGCTACTAAACAAGCCAGAGATGATGCGGATGTTCTTATTGTTGAAACTGCAATTGAAGAATCAAAGTCTGAAAAAACTGCAGTTATAATAGGACAAGATAGATATTGATTTACTTGTCATTTTAATTGGGCGTACACTGTCTTACGAACAAGAAATTTTCTTTAAAAAAGTTGGGAAAGGAAATGTAAAAACGGAGATATACTCGACTAAAAGTTTTGATAATTATCCTCATTCCAAAACACATATTTTATTTCTGCACGCATTAAGTGGCTGTGACACAACTTCTGCGCTTTTTAAAAAGGAGAAAAAATCATTTTTAAAAGTTTTTGAGAAACTGACAAACTTTGATGAACTAGCTGCAGCAATTGAGGAAGAAAATTGTTCGGCCCAGAGATTATTAGAGAGTGGAAAAAAGGTTGTGGCAGCGCGTGTGGATGGAGAAAAGATGGATGGAAGTGCTTAGTTATCTATGGATATTGTAATGGACAATCCTGCGAAAATGTACTAGAAGTTCTGCTTAACAGTGAAGATGAAGGAGAAGAAACGTTTTTTATTGTTGAGGAGATTTACGGGACTGAGGGCAATGCCACTTAAACGTTAATCGCATATATTAAACATAGAGGAGGAATAATTAATGTATGAATATGAATAAAACAAAACTGTATAAAATCGGGTGTTCCGGTGAATTAGGCTTACTAGAGAAACAACTAGAAAGAAAACATACCGTCAACTCTACCTCATGGTGGGTGGTGTGGAAATGAACAGTAAACAGTTCGTATAGATATAGTTTATTTATCTTATCTTAATATATATAAATTACGTGTCACTGTGTTGTCCGCTATGGACTCCTAAACTACTTAGCCGATTTTAATGAAATTTGTACACCGTGTGCAGTTTGACCCAACTTGAAAGATAGGATACCTTACATCTCAATTTATTTATCTTATTGCTAATTATTTGTCTATTAATTAATATTGACATATGACATATTGACATATGACATATTGACATATGACATATTGACATATGACATATTGACATATGACATATTGACATATGACATATTGACATATGACATATTGACATATGACATATTGACATATGACATCGGGCGACGATGATGGCGACATCTGTTGGCGACTAGATTGAGTAAATATTCTGTTGAGTAAATCGAAATCTGTTGACTAGATTGACTAAATATTCAATAGATGGCGCTATGTCAAACGTCTAAAGTACAGGTTAAATTTAGTTTGTAGTAAAACGAAATACAGTGAATTTTACATGTAAGTATTATCACATAATTATATCATTATATATATTGTTTCAATGCGCTATAATAGCGTGTTTTTCAGTTTTTTTTTCTTCTTTTTTTCTATATTTTTTTTTTCAGTCAAATGCCACCGAAGAAATCTAACCTCAACAACGCGAGGAGCACAGAGGCACGACGCAAACGCGTTGAAAGAGCTCATCAGTCGGCAGAACAAATCACAATAAGAAATGCAGCAAATGTAGAGCGTCGTGCACAAGAATGTCAAGAACAGCGTGACGAACGTCTGCGACAGAATATTGCAAGAACAAGAGCGGCACGAGAACGAAACATAGCTACAGCACGAGTACGAGAACGACAGAGGCAGCGGATCAGCCGCTCATTAACACGTGCATCATTTGTTCGTCTTGCTTTCGAATATGCACCAGATATTAACTACTCTGCGCATTCAAAAATTGCTATCGGTGCAATGGATAAAGTATGCCAATATTGTCAGGCATTGAAATTTCGAAATGAAACACCCGGCATGTGCTGCGCATCGGAAAAGTTGTGCTGTCACCTCTACCCACTCCGCCGGAACCTTTATTATCCCTTCTTGCTGGTGATTCAGATGATTCAAAATTATTTTTGCGTAAGATACGCAAATTTAATTCTTGCTTCCAAATGACGTCATTTGGGGCAACTAAAATTTGCGATCTCGCATCCCATGGACGTAATTTTGAAACTACATTCAAAATACAAGGCCAAGTGTACCATAAAATCGGATCATTGATGCCGATGCCTGATAATGATTCGAAATTTCTCCAAATTTATTTTATGGGCAATTGTGAAGAGCGCGTAACAACTCGGTGCCAGTATAATTTCATTGAACAAGCAGAGGAAAGAGCAATCGTGATGTTGCTGGAAAATTTTTTAGAAGATCAGAATCAACTAATTCGATTGTTTAAAAGAGTTTCGCCACGATTGCAAAATGACAACTATCAAATCGTCATAAAAGCCGACAAAGTACCATTAGGTGAAAATGCTGGTAGATTCAATGCTCTAACTGTTGACGAGGTTGCTGTTATTATGGTTGGTGATCCAGTTGAAAACAGAGCTATAAAAATTACACGGCGAGACAACACTGTCAGTACGATTTCAGATCTTCACCGTTCATATGATGCACTACAATATCCATTAATATTTTGGCAAAGACAGGATGAATAACATATTAATATCAAACAGTGTGATCCAAATACCGGTAAATTTGACTATTAACTATGTATTTCCTAACTGTATGAACGAATTTTGATTTCTTTTTTCATTTTATTCTTTATTTTTTTAGGCGCTAATGGAAATAAAAAAGTTAGTTCTATGAACTACTACGCACACCGATTGATGGTTAGACTAAATCAGGACAACTATATCCTTCGATATCGTCAGCTATTCCATCAGTACATTGTTGATATGTATGCTAAGGTTGAAAGCGAACGCTTGCGATTTCTTCGATATAACCAGGCTAAATTACGATCAGAAGAATACATTCACTTACGAGATGCTGTTGTTGGAAACATCGACGGAAATTTAAACCCCAATGACATCGGTAATGCTTTCATTTTACCTTCAAGCTACATCGGCAGTCCACGGAACATGCAGGAATACATACAAGATGCGATGACTTACGTACGTCATTACGGCCGACCGGATTTGTTTATTACATTCACATGTAATCCAAATTGGAAAGAGATACAAACTTTACTATCACCAGGACAACAAGCACTTCATCGTCATGATATAACTGCACGTGTGTTTAAACAAAAATTGAAATCCTTAATTGATTTTATTGTTAAATATTCAGTTTTTGGTATCACACGTTGTTGGCTGTATACGATTGAGTGGCAAAAGCGAGGTTTGCCTCATGCCCACATTTTAATTTGGCTTCAAGATAAAATCCGTCCAGAAGAAATTGATCAAATAATATCAGCCGAAATTCCAGACCCATCAATTGATCAAGAATTATTTGATATTGTTACCAAACACATGATCCACGGGCCGTGCGGTGCTTTCAACATAACGTCACCATGCATGGAAAATGGAAAATGTAAGAAAAATTTCCCAAAGCCGCATACGAATGACACTATCACGGATATTGACGGTTATCCAATGTATCGCCGTAGAAATACTGAGAATGGTGGCCACACATTCACAATACGACTGCCGAATTTTACAAATCAAGTTGAACTTGATAATCAGTGGGTGGTACCATACTCACCATTACTTTCAAAAACTTATCAGGCTCATATCAATGTTGAGCTTTGCAGTTCTGTAAAATCTATTAAGTACATTTGTAAATATGTAAATAAAGGCAATGATTTAGCTATATTTGAAGTACAGAATGTAAATAAAAATGACGAAATAGCACGATACCAAATGGGTAGGTACATTAGCAGCAACGAAGCTATTTGGCATATTCTTAGCTTTCCCATAGACGAAAGAGACCCTTCTGTCCAGCATCTAGCAATACATCTTGAAAACGGTCAACGTGTATACTTTACTGAAGGAAATGTTCTCCAAAGAGCGCTTGAGGCTCCAAAAACGACACTAACTGAATTTTTTACATTGTGTCAACAATCTGATATTTTTGGCCAATTCGCAAAAACATTGAAATATAGTGTATATAGAGGATGTTCCGCGTTATTTTACATGGAACAAATCCGGTAAAAAATGGGAACCACGAAAGCAAGGAAAACCACATCCTTCCATCACAGGCATATTCAAAGCTAAGACATTGGGGCGACTTTACACGGTACATCCAAAGCAAAGCGAGTGCTTCTATTTACGTTTGTTATTGGTGAATGTTCCCGGACCAACGTCTTTTGAATTTCTGCGAACAGTTAATGGTCGAGTATTCAATACATACAAAGATGCATGTCGTGAACTGCAATTGCTAGAAGATGATAACCATTGGGACTTAACGCTTGCTGATGCTGCGTTAACATCAACGCCCAATAATATTCGTCAGCTGTTTGCAATTATTTTGACGACATGTTATCCATCGCAAGCACAAACTTTGTGGGAAAAATATAAAAATTGTATGACAGAAGACATATTGCACCGAATTAGACAAACAGATCAATACCAAAACATAGATTATACGCCAGAGATGTATAATGAAGCGTTACTGTTAATCGAGGATTTATGTGTTTTAATTTCAAATTTACCACTTAATCATTATGGTATGCCATCACCTGATCGCCCAGCCATGGATTTAGTCAACACCGATTTACAACGAGAAAAACAATATGACCAAGTTAATTTAGCAACAATTATCGCGAAGAGCGAGCCATTACTGACAGCAGAACAAAAAATTATTTATGATCGGATTATGCTGGCTGTTGCTGCTTAACAAAGCGGTTTTTTTTTCTTGGACGCACCAGGTGGAACCGGTAAGACATTTTTAATATCGTTGATTCTTGCCAAAATACGGTCACAACAGAAAATTGCATTGGCAGTTGCATCGTCAAGCATTGCGGCTACTTTGCTAGATGGTGGGCGAACGGCACATTTAACATTCAAGCTGCCATTGGACATTCATCATAAACCAAATGCAATATGTATCATAAAAAAAAATAGTGGAATAGCTGCAGTGTTGCGGAAGAGTTCAATTATAATTTGGGATGAGTGCACAATGGCTCACAAATATTCACTCGAAGCATTGCATAGAACTATGCAAGATTTAAACGGCAATGATAAACTTTTCGGTGGTGCTCTTTTACTTTTGTCTGGTGATTTCCGCCATACCCTACCAGTTATACCTCGCTCCACTTTCACGGATGAAATTAATGCATGTTTGAAACAATCATTCTTATGGCGAAATGTTGAAACACTTCCATTGACCATAAACATGCGCGTACGATTGCAAAATGATCCATCAGCACAAATATTTTCCGAACAATTACTAGATATTGGGAACGGTAAAATAGAACTGCAACCAAATACGCAATGCATTAAACTGCCAGACAATTTCTGCACTGTTTTTCAGGGAAAAAATGAATTGATTCAGAGTATTTTTCCGGATATACAGAGTAATTACTTAAATCATAACTGGCTCAGTCATCGGGCTATTTTGGCAGCCAAAAATGTTGATGTTGACGAAATTAACTTCCAGATACAATAGTTGTTACCAGGCAATCTGATGTCTTTCAAATCAATAGATACTGTTGTTAATGAAAATGATAGTGTAAATTTTCCAATTGAATTTTTAAATTCACTAGATATACCTGGAATGCCACCACATAATCTTCGATTAAAGATTGGTTCACCTATTATTCTCCTGCGTAATTTGAATCCACCTCAATTATGCAACGGTACGCGTTTGGTCATCAAAAAGATCACCGGAAATATTATTGAAGCAACTATTTTAAGTGGAAAGTTTAAAGGGAAAGTGGTCCTATTGCCACGTATTCCAATGATACCGTCAGATTCTACCATACCCTTTAGAAGATTACAGTTTCCAATTCGTTTAGCTTTTGCCATGTCTATAAATAAGTCTCAAGGCCAAACAATGTCCATTTGTGGTTTACATTTGGAAAATTCATGTTTTTCTCATGGGCAGCTATATGTTGCATGTTCACGTGTAGGAAAACCGTCAAACCTATTTGTGTTAGCTAAAGACAGGTTAACCAAAAATACTGTGCACCAATTGGTGCTACATTAAATTGAAATTGAAAGTATTTATAATTCAGAATAATAAATATTATTGTTGCCACCCTACCTACCTCATTTATAAGTTTGAGTGTTACATGTTATTTACTAAAAACTTCGTAATGTACTCATTTGTTACAAACTTGAATAAAAATGATAATGAATTTTGAATTTAATTCTTTTGTATTGATTTTTGCTTTAAATCAACTATACGAAAATTTTAATGAATTGTGTTTAAAGTCCTTCCCCTTCAAATCCCAAACCAGTTATACCACCTTTAACGTTTTCGTCTTCGTTCGTAAATAATAATTTCATTGTAATAAGGGGTAACGGTAGTATAAAATCAGTCATGAAGGTCGCCATGTTTTTTTTACAAATGACATCTATGTAAAGAAGCATGGTAGTGCCCATGTCTGATGTTCTCCTACCGTTCCTCTTAAATAGTTTACAACAATGTAATATGCCAAAAACGTTAGCCACAGCAACGCGTGGCCGGGTCAGCTAGTAATCTATAAAAAATAAACATAAAAAAAATTGAGCTTAAAATTGAAATATTTTAAAATTTTCAATGAAGTGCCATACGTATAGCAGTGACGCATCTCCGTCCCTGTAAGACATACAAAAAAATATTGTATACAAAATTTGTAAGGAATTGAGTCCTCTATAAGTTTGATAATAACTATTGTTATCGTAGGGCGCACTAGTAACGAGATATTCATAATAAACCGTTTTAGCCGCGACTTTTCCCAGATGACAGCGCGCGCCGACGTTGCCCATGTTGGATAACTTGGATTTTTCATTATTGTATTGTAAAATAAACAAACAAATACAATAACTAATAAGTTCAAGGATAACTGTTGAGATGAGATTACTATGAAATATAACGCAACAGCAGTTTCAGGTGTGCCTACAAACAAACAGCTAAAGGAACTGTATGACATATTAAAGAGATGCGCCAAAAAGAAATTGAACGACGATCGTGTAAGTAATACGTTTCAATACGTAACATATACCTAATTTAATTATTATTTCAGTTTTCAAGAATATGTAACTATACTTTTCTCAATATATTAAATGCTAAATATTAATTTTCAGCAAGAATGTTACAAAACTGGAGGCGGAACATAAGAGAACAAATGTACCGAAGTAGATTTAAAAATTATAAATATTTTAAAGGATAATTTTATACCGGATGATAATCCTTTCGATTCAAGTGTTGATCTATTCTGTTGTAAACAAATTATATCTTAGTACAAACAATAAGTGATACAAATTTTATTTATTTAAAATAATGTGAAAAAGGAGGAAGTATTATTATCAATTGAATTTACAAAAGTAATATTACATCGTTTCTTTTTAAAGACTATTGTATTGAGACAAAGACAAAGTCCATAGATTTAGATAGAGCCGAGTCCTCGACAGCAGTCATTAATTTAGAAATTTCAAACACTGCACTCGAAGTGTCCACATGCTCCTCTTTACTATAATCTTCTATAAACAACGAAACACCAAAACTAAGTAACCAAGGAGTTACAAAAGTACCAGCGATTCAGCTGAGGAAAAGAAAATATTTAAATGAAATAACCGATGCGTTTATTAATAGTAAATAAAAAAAAAATAATGAGGACGATCTACAATTAAATAAGAAAATAATAATACTTAACTCCGAAAAAGAACGTAAACTTAAAAAGCTGGAGCAGAGTGAAATATTATTTAACAAACAAATGGAGATTGCAACAAAGCAATAAACAAATAATGATATTTTAATTGGAGAAACAAATTAAAGTAGCAGTGGACAAATTCAACTTAAGCCAGGAAAAGTGGAATTGTTCTCATTAGACATTTACTTATAAAATCAATTGTGAATTCAAATAATATTATAGCATAAGATTTAAATATGTCCGAACTCAAATTATTTCATTTTTGGGTTCACTAGATCTTTTTTAGTGTTATCAGTTAGATAAGATGTCACATGTGCAAAACCACTTGTGTTGGTTGCTGTGACGTCACAAATTAGTTACACTTGCCAGAAGGGATGTTTCCCCTTCCCTTCATTATACTATTTTTTACTTTAGTCATTAAATTCATTTAAAATTCCTCTTTTTACTACAATCTTCAAGCAAGTAAGACCTACTCAATTTACAAAATACAAATCAAATAAATATTATTGAAAGACCGTGTGCTCAAAATATGTATTAATAAATACCACGCGCTTTCATAATATAAAATACAATCTTACTTGTTTGAACCTTTCTAATATCAAACCTAGTTATTAAAATTATTGTTGTACCACATTAAATAAATTGTTAAGTGTTAATATTATACGAAAATCCATGTGTTGTGTTTATTATTAATTAAGCTGTTTCAATAATTAACATTTTGGTCCTTCGAGAACGGATATCGTCATATATCCAAAGACAAATTCAACCAGCAAGCAGTTTAATTAGTAATCTAACAATTCTACAAATCAACCTACGTACAACGGAACCGCTTACTCCGACGGACTTACTCCGCAACGGCCGGTCAATGATTAAAGATGATGGTCACAAACTACAGAAAACCACGCTTGGTTGGATTGTTGCTGGTCAATCATTACCAGAACACAAAACTAATAACAACTCTACACATAATGGCATCATACAATGCTACGTAACACAAAAATGTTCTATTCAAACTCAACTTCAACGCTTTTGGGAAATTGAGAATCCTTCAAACACTGTTCAGTTCTCCCCAGAAGAGATAGCATGCGAAGAACATTTTAAGGCAACCACTACCAAATTAAATGGGCGTTTTTGCGTAGACATTCCCTTTAAAGAACATCCACACAAACTAGGTGACTCTAAAATGATGGCCACAAAACGTTTCCATAATCTTGAGAGGTCACTCATTAAGAACCCCGAGCTCAAGATTCAATACCACAATTTTATCAAAGAGTACATTTCGCTCGGTCACATGTCTCTCAATACGCACCGAAACAACGAAAACATTGCATATTTCCTACCTCAACACGGGGTGGTCAAGTCATCCAGTACAACAACAAAATTAAGAGTAGTCTTCGATGGTTCTGCTAAAACATCAACAGGCGTCTCTTTAAACGAAATTCAGGCTGTCGGTCCCAACCTGCAAAGCTCGCTTTTTAACATTCTGTTAAGATTTAGAATATCAAAATTCATAGTGTGCGCTGATATCGAGAAAATGTACCGACAAGTTCAAATACGCGATGACCAACGTAATTTACAACAAATTCTTTGGCGCTTCTCGCCCGAAGAAGACCTAAAGGCGTACCGTCTCAATACGGTCACCTATGGTCAAGCCTCAGCCTCATTTTTAGCTGTTAGATCGTTAATGCAAATCGGCTATGATAACTCATTTAAATATCCTCTAGCCTCAAAATCTATCTTGCAAGATTTTTATGTTGACGATCTAATAACTGGAGATGATAATGCTGAACAGTTAATTAATAAATGCGTAGACATTCATAATTTACTCAAACAAAGCGGTTTCTCTTTGAGAAAGTGGATTTCAAACTCCACCAATATTTTATCTAATTTAAATATCGCGTCTACAAATGAAAATACAATAGCTTTAGGTGAATCAGACAATCACAAAACTTTGGGTATCGGCTGGAATCCCAAACACGATTATATCAAATATAAAATTTCAAGCGTGCCCTCCTTTATCAACGTCACCAAGCGCACAATATTGTCAATTATAGGTACAATTTTTGATCCATTAGGCCTCATGCAACCTTGCATAATATCAATTAAAATATACATGCAAACCTTATGGAAACAAAACTTAGATTGGGATGAAGCCATTCCACAACCCTTAGCCCATGGTTGGTCTAAACTATTAAATAATTTAGAAAAAGTAAATGCAATCAATATACCGCGGTGCATAATAATAGAACATTTTCTCTCTCGAAATGCATGGGTTCGCTGACGCATCCGAAAAGGGGTACGGAGCCTGCATTTACATAAAGAGTATCGACCATGACGACAATTCTCAAGTACATCTATTATGCTCTAAGGGACGGGTCGCGCCGGTAAACACATTGTCTATACCACGACTAGAACTATGCGCAGCTTTAACACTTGCCCAATTAGTAAATCATGTATTGTCAGCATTAAATCTAAACTTTAATAAACTATACTTATGGACGGATTCCACCATAGTACTCTCTTGGCTTAAACTAAGTCCAAGCAACTTAAACACCTTCGTCTCGAATCGCGTTGCAGAAATGCAGCGCTGCATTACTCAAGAACACGAATGGCGTCACAACCTTCGGGCGATAATCCCGCAGATTTGATATCGCGCGGCGTAAGCGCCGAGGATATTTTACAATCACGACTTTGGTGGAACGGTCCAGATATTTAATTTTAAGCAATACTAATTGGCCAAGTACCTCTTTTACGTCACAAAACATACCTGAGCTGCGCAAAGTTGTCATAGTCAACCATAGCACACATATTGATTACAGCTTATTATCAAAATTTTCATCAATTTTAAAGTTACAACGGGTGATCGCCTTTTGCAAGCGATTCATTCATAATTGTAAAAATAAATCCAATTTGCTATCAGGTCCTTTATGTGTGACTGAACTCTCTGATTCCTTAAACACAATTTTAAAAATGGCTCAGCAACAATTTTTTAACCAGGAAATTAAATCTCTCCGAAAGGGGGAACCTGTTTCACCTTCCAGCAAATTAAGTTCACTACATGCTTTCATTGATGATAATGGCCTCATACGTGTGGGCGGTCGTCTCAACAACGCCGACATACACTATAACAACAAACACCCCATTGTATTGTCCTCTGACAGCAATGTTACAAAACTCATAATAAGACAAGAACACCTAAGATTGTTTCATGCGGGATCACAAGCTACACTTTTTTCTATTCGCGAAAATTACTGGCCCATTAGCGGCATGAATCTAATCAAGGGAATTATACGGAATTGCGTCACCTGTTATAAACATAAACCAACTTTAATAAAACCTATTATGGCGGCTTTGCCCGCTGATCGTTTTCAAACTAATTTTCCGTTTCAAATTACTGGTGTGGATTTTGTAGGTCCAATCATGATTAAAAATAAACCCGGGCGCGGATCCATTTTAATTAAAGCATACATTAGCCTCTTCGTGTGCCTCTCATCAAAGGCCATCCACTTGGAACTGGTCTCAGATTTGACATCTGAGAGTTTTATTAATACGCTACAGAGTTTTATCTCCCGTCGCGGCAAGCCCACTGCAATACATTCGGACAACGGTACAAATTTCATAGGAGCTAACAAGCTTTTAAAACAATTTTTACGCGAAACCAACGCTCACATCAAAGAACATTTAGCTCTGCAAGGTATCACTTGGAAATTTTTACCCCCATCACGGTGGATTGTGGGAATCCAATATTAAATCAACAAAATTTCATTTGAAACGAATATTAGGAAATACTAACCTAACCTTTGAACACACATACACAATACTTGCACAAATTGAAGCCATCCTAAACTCCAGACCATTGTATCCAATGTCTAGCGATCCTCACGACTTAGAACCTATCACTCCTTCCCACCTATTGATAGGCAGAACGCTTACATCACTTCCGATGCCGCAAGTTGTTGACCAAAATCCACAAGGACTTAAACTATTCAGGATTATTCAACACCGAACTCAGCACTTCTGGCAGAGATGGCGTCATGATTATTTAAATCACCTACAACAAAGAAGGAAGTGGAAGTCCTCAACGGGTCCAGAACCGCGTGTCGGAGATTTAGTAATCATCAAGGATGACAATTTGCCACCACAGAGATGGACTCTGGGGCGAATCACCTCCCTCATACCTGGGAAGGACAATATTACAAGAGTGTGTGAAATAAAAAGAAAAGGTGGTTTAGTGAAACGCACTGTGCATAAACTGGCTCTATTGCCTAATGAACATTAACATAAGTGCATTTCATCATGAATAAAAATTCCCTTTTCGTAGGGCGCCATGGACAAATTCAACTTAAGCCAGGAAAAGTGGAATTGTTCTCATTAGACATTTACTTATAAAATCAATTGTGAATTCAAATAATATTATAGCATAAGATTTAAATATGTCCGAACTCAAATTATTTCATTTTTGGGTTCACTAGATCTTTTTTAGTGTTATCAGTTAGATAAGATGCCACATGTGCAAAACCACTTGTGTTGATTGCTGTGACGTCACAAATTAGTTACACTTGCCAGAAGGGATGTTTCCCCTTCCCTTCATTATACTATTTTTTACTTTAGTCATTAAATACATTTAAAATTCCTCTTTTTACTACAATCTTCAAGCAAGTAAGACCTACTCAATTTACAAAATACAAATCAAATAAATATTATTGAAAGACCACGTGCTCAAAATATGTATTAATAAATACCACGCGCTTTCATAATATAAAATACAATCTTACTTGTTTGAACCTTTCTAATATCAAACCTAGTTATTAAAATTATTGTTGTTAATCTTGATGTACCACATTAAATAAATTGTTAAGTAAGTGTTAATATTATACGAAAATCCATGTGTTGTGTTTATTATTAATTAAGCTGTTTCAATAATTACCAAGCAGAACTAAACCACCTCCATTATGTGTCGGAATCTAATCCGTGTCCAGAGCGAATAGATTTAAAATCGAATTAATATTTGATCAAAAAACGATTTAAATATGCAAGCAATAATATTAATTAAAGAAACAAAAACAATTTCAGAATATTGGATTTGCTACAATCTATAAGAACAATGATATTATTAATAGGTATAGACCTAATAGATCTGGCATAGGACAATCGCAAGTGCGTATCCTGATACGCTTGTCATGATAAAGTATGAATAAATAAACATCAGTATTAAATTAACGTATACTTAATAAAGGGAATATATAAAGGTATATATTTGCAAGACCATGTATAGACTGCTCAAAACAAAACGAACTCTCTGAAACTGGTTCCGGTTGATATCAAGCTTAAAATGTAAATACAAATTAGTTATTGATGTCCATGTCCATATATTCAGTACAAACCACTATTTGAAATTGTAAATAAAATTACATAAATCTTGTAAATAGACTAACTGGTCCATTTGGATAAAATAGTTTCTCCTCGCAGTTAGTGTGATAAATTTCGAGCAGCATTCAGTACTTCACAATCTAACAAATTCCGTTATGTATACCAGATGGAATGAAATGCAGTATATAGCACCAAAAAAAAATATCAACAATATTAATAAAAGGTATTGTTAATTTGAAGAAAGACAGCTGATTATTTATTATCCTGAATTACAGCTTATAATTTCTAATGTATTGTATTGTGAATGATCATTTTAAATTTTATTCAATGTAGTGACACTACAATTAAATTAAAGGAAACCGGCAATTTTTAAATAATTTTCTTACATTAAGAACAAGTTCTTAAGTTTTTTAAGTTAACAAACTTAATGACAAAACCTAATGACCTACTCAAACACAAGAGTGCCTTTTATAAGAGTAATTTCTTTAAATATACACATATTCTAATTATTTAACAAAAATTAATTGAAATTATTACATTTTAATGTTTTATTTACTTAATTTTTTTAATGTTTATTTTTTCTCTTTCATAATTTTATTCTTTTTTCTTTTTTTAATTTTTCTATATTTTTTAAAATGTTTCTATATTTTTTTTTAATTTTCTCATTTTTATTTTTTCTATTTTTTTTTAACTTTTTCTATTTTTTTAACTTTCAATTTTTTTAACTTATTCTATTTTTTTAACTTTTTCATTTCTTTTCATTTTCTTTTTTATTTAAATTTTTTTAATTTTTTTTTACATTAATTTTTTTCAATTTCTTATTGATTTTTCTTTCTATTTTATTTTATATTTTATGTTTTTTCTTTAATATATTGTATTATGTTCAGTTGTAAGTGTCCTGAAGTTGTCCGCAGTAAATTGAGGTCTATGTAATGTCGATATAGTTCGGTTAAACACTTCTTCTTGACACAATTAGTTATTTAACAATCATGAATATTCATTTTTAGGTTTGTCCAATTCATTATATTACCACACCTGTACTAATGAAACACTCTGAGGAACTAGTCAACCCAGTATCAGATCTGCCCATTCAGCAAGGTGACAATATCAGTAATATGTGAGATGTAATTTCAATAAAATATTGTACAAATATTTTCTTTGTTATCATTCTTTTGTAAGATGTTCTTGATAGTGTGAAGGTTGATGTTCTTTTCCATTCTTGCTTGATGCTCTTTGTTTATTTGAAGACGATCTTAAATAGTTGAATAGTAGTTATTCTTATTAAATGATTACTCAATACTTCCTCTTAACACAAGGAGAATTGTTTAAGGAGCACCGTTGATGGAGGACCGTCGCACTGCTACATGAAGGAGAGGCGACCACGCCTTCTTTCCATAAAACCCTTTAGATATTCGATTAGCAACGTTATTCGATACTCGGGCATATTGGAATTGCAGTACTGATCGATTGATATTGAATTCTATACACGACATGACATTTCATATAGCGCACACGTTATAAGCAGATGTTGGTTTGTTAGATCGAGTCACTTTACCAGAATGCGTCAACGTTAGTGCTAACCGGGCGAACACTCCTACATCGTAGTTAGAATTTTTTTCAAGGGTCTTCACATATACCACATCATGTTCATTTGTCTGCAATTTGTAGGTAACCGATACATCACAGGCAACCAGTAAACAGTGCATTATGGGTCTCCGGAGATAGATGTGTCAACTAGCTTTAATTATAAGGCTCATACACATCAAAATTCAAGCACACTTGGCTGAAGCGGACATGTAGTTTGCTATTTTTATTTTCAAAATGACCGTCAGCATTAAATCGTCGGGAAAAAGTTAGAGAAAGAGTGTAACTTTCTGACACTTCTATTTTTAAATTACCTCTTGTCTGCTTTTACCTTCATTGCATGTTATATTTTAAATAAACATTTTTAATTTACATTTCGTTAATCATTTAGTACTCGAACAATTTTGAAAGTATTGTAACATTTTACATAATGGTCCAGGATAGCAATTACTAAGCTTATGACAAAAACTTCAATTCGTAATTACATTCAGCCTTTGTGCCCGACTCTACTTTAAGGATAATATAGAACTCAATCTTTTTGAAATAATTTGGACGGTAATGCAGACTATATTTCTAGCGTACGCTGGTAGATGGCTCTTCAATTCGATTTAAAGTGTGACATAAGCCTAATAAATTACCTATGAGGTTTAATCTATCCAACCTGAACGGTTTTGAATTGAACAAATGTCAAGCAATTTATGATGGTCCAAACTACTTCCAAATTTTCTATGTACTTCAAATTATCAGATAATTTTTTTAAATTTATCAAGTTTTTACATTTCTGCGAAGAAAGGATTCATAATTTGAACCACCATTTAACAATTTCCAATTATCTGTTTGGCTGCATCACTATATAATAATTTCTAATTCAATAGTTGAGAATATTAAAATGTTCTTAATGTAATCAGTATTAGTCTTTTAACAACGATATACCTTATTTCTTAATTCTTATTTTCCTCGCACAGTTTCATGTATTGTTGAACTAATGCTTGAACTACACAGCAAAACGTAAATTTAATTGACCAAAAATTCATAATTTGAGAAAACTTCAACTGCAATTTATATTTTGTTGTGTAACCAATATAAATGTAAAACAGAATTGTTGTTACCAAAATAATAAAATACCAGCTGTCTTCATCTTATCTTCAACTTATCATTTATTTAAATAAAAATTACTATACCCCAACTTGATATGTATTTATAATTTAATATATTACTTTGGTGTTTGGCGAGAAGACAGTAACAATCAATGCAAACGACAACAACCAGCAACAGTGCAGGAGACGATATTGAACATAATGGAGCAGTTCAGATTGTAAATTTTTACTATTTTTTTTCTTTATTTAAAGTGTATTTATCAGTGTACATTATTTATAAGAGTATTCATTTGTTACAAAGTAAATAGTACACATTAACTGCACACATTTATTAGTAAAGTAAGTTAATCCTACTAATATTATAAGCGTGAAAGTTTGTGAGAATGTATCGCAAAAAGTACTGAACAGATCTTAATGAAGCAGACATTTATACATGGTCATGCACAGTACCTTTTTCCTTAAAATATACTACTTATGTGTTATATTGTAGAAGCAAGAACAAAGTACCGTAGATTGTACAGAAAATGTATGTTGTATTTGTCCACAAAGCGAAAATGTAGATGCTCCAAGTACCTCAACTCAAGTCAAGGTAAAATTGATCAAAGTTACTCGTGGACTGTCAAAATTGAAGACAATTGCAACAATTTTGAAGAATAATGAACTTCTTAGTTTTCTGAACACCGGGGAAAAAGTATTCGATTCACTAATAGTAAAAGTGTTTCTGCTGAATGAGTAAAGTTGAGTCCTGTGAAAAATAAGAAGATTTTCAAACTCTTTTGATTGGGTTCAGAATTGTTTCATTGGCACTAAATCATTATTTGGACAAAGAAAAGTTAAACAACATCAAAATTTATCTATTGTTACTTCACACAAAACAAAACAGACATTACTTAATGTCATCAAAAATATGAGACATGAGTTTTTTCGATCTCTTCTTTTGAGAATAAATTCAGTAAATGATTTTAAATCCGTAAGTGAAAGACATCATCGATCTTGTTATACAAATATTATGAAACAAGAACATACAGCACAGGGTACTATCAGTTAGTGTAAAATTATTCAACTGTATTCAACATGGCGCAGTTCAGTGATACCACATATTAAAACATAATATTTTTTACTTTTACAATTTCTATTGGTAGAAATACATTTGAGTTTATTATTCCTTTTTCAATACTATTTGTTACATTTTTAATATCAGTAGATATATGCAATTATTTTCATTCAATATAAATGTGTTTTTTAAAATAATATGAGTAATGACCATTGAACACTGGAGCTACATTAAATGTTTTTTAATAAATGTTTAATTATATAGTATTTAGCGCTATAGCACTATAGTATTTACATTAACTTTTAAAAGAAATATTCATTAACAAAACCCTTTGTTCAAAAGCACGTTCAAATAATATTTATATTAGAGCTATATATCAAAACTCAAACGAGTGTCGTCGAAGCGGTATTTGGATTTGAAATAAACATAGCTAGAGTTCAAATGAGATCATATAGTAATACAAAAACATTTTAAAACTATATAAACCTAGGAAAAAGGGGAGTCTGGGTTAGTCGGTCAGTCCAGACCCAGTCAAATAGGCAGTCGGCCCTCAGTAGTTGAAAGACCACGTCACTATGACACTTTGGTTAAGAAATAGTCAATCAGTTGCCTCGATATACGAGACGTAAAGTTACTAAAGAAATAACAAAGTAAATTGTCAATTATCCAATAAAGTAAAGAAATGTATTAAATAGTTGAATGTTCAATAAAGAATAATAAGTGTTAATGTATACATTGTTTTAATTGTAAAGTACTTAGAATTATCGGCCTCGTCGCGTTAAAATAAAGTTCGATAGTTCGAGAGGTGCAGAGACAACAGACCTACAGAGCAAAAGTAAGTAATTTAATATATATTGATAATATTATTAGATGAATTTACTAAGTCCTGATAGTTCGAGTATATAAAACATCAACAATAAGCTCGGTCATCCACAATAAGCTCAGATATAAAAGTTAAAATGTCCATTGGAAATGCAGTATATTCCATTCGCCATAACTTACAAGATAATATTAATGTATAACGGATAATGTTAATATATAGCAGATAATGTTAATATATAACAGATAATGATAATATATAACAGATAATGTTAATATATAACAGATAATGTTAATATATAACCGATAATAATATTTGATACTTGGGGTAACAAATGTACCCTAAATGCATTAGTTAGCATATGTATTAGTGCATCCATTCCGCCACAGACCTCATCTATTTTATACTAAATTTTAGATGCAGGTGATAAATGTTATTTGGATAACTTTGAAAGGGCTGCAAAATCATTGTTAACGATTCATGATATAAAAGTTAAAATGTCCATTGGAAATGCAATATATTACATTCGCCATAACTTACAAGATAATATTAATGTATACCGGATAATGTTAATATATAACGGATAATGTTAATATATAACAGATAATAATATTTGATACTTGGGGTAACTAATGTTCCCTAAATGCATGGATGTTAATCCAAATGTTATTTGGATAACTTTGAAGGGCTGCACAACCATTGTTAACGATTCATGATATAAAAGTAAATATGTCTATTGGAAATTTTTCAAGACTTGGAAAGAGTAGTAGACAAGACCAATTTACGAGGAAGATCTGAAATCCGCTTAATAATCGACCACGCAACATTATAGCCCGAAAACAATATAGGTGAAAATGTAACCGTCGTAGCCTGTATAAACGCACCAGGTCAGTATATACCTCCATTTGTTCGGTTGTGTGTGTCCAAAGGTGTGCACAAACGGGATGATTTTCTCATTGGTATGCCACTCGGTACTGAAATTGTTATGACAGAAAAGGGCTTGGTAAATAAAGAAGGTTTTTAATTATGGTTGCAACATTTTAATCGCTGCCGTAACTAAGGAACAGTTATTCTAATCTTGGATGGACATGCGTCTCACACAGTCATAGATCTATGAGACGCTTCTGAAAAATTGAGAAACCCTCGAACTCTGTTTAGTTCTCCGCAGAAGAGGTTGCTTGCGAAGAACACTTCAAAGCGACAACCACTAAATCATTTGATGGACATTTTTGCGTAGACATTTTTATAATACCACCAATCATAATTAAACATACATTACCAGACGCAAACATCTTATTCTAGCTAATAAAACATCACGCCAAGTCAAAATATAACCTTAAATTCAAACCATGTGGTGACCTAGTGCTGTTAAGGACCACGATGGATGACTTCAAAGGTCCGAAATAAATATACTGATATCGAATGTCCAAAGCATCCACAAGAAAAAAATTAAACTAACATATGTTTTATTTGACGAAAACATTGATACAGCACTAATAATAATAGTATTAATATAATATCAATAATAGTAGGATATAACCCGCCAAACACACAAATACTTGATTCCGCTCTAAATCTAATATTTAACTCTACCAGTAGTAGTTCTGGACGCTCAAGAGTTGTACAAGTGTGGTCAGTCTCAGTATGGGACCGTATTTAAGCGAATTTCTGCCGGACGTATACGGGCTACTACGCTTTACCTATCCGAACCATGTAAATGTAATGAGATCGCTCTGGAGCTCTCAGACTGCACGCTACAAAGCCGTCCGAATACGGGCGGCACTACCTCGCACATTAGAAGCGTATAAAGGCGAATTTTCTCCAAGCGTTACTACTACTACAACGATATACTATCCGAACCTTTGTAAATACAAACAGCCGCCTAGACTGGAGGGGATACGTAACATCGCTTCTTCTTTCGCTGCAATACGGGTCTTTTCGCCTCTATCGCGACATCGCGTATGACGAGTATGTCCCTTTAATACCAGTAGTGTATCGATAAAAATTAAAGTTAAAGTTTGCTCTCATAATAAATTATATTAGTGCTAAAGAACTCCAATACACCCTTACAGTTCACAAGTTAGTTATCTGACAGGCTAACAAAACAATACAAACCAAAAACCAATAACATAATAAGATAATATACCCTTATCTTATTACCCAGATTTATGACGTAAACATCAACAGGATGCTGTATCATAAATATAGATAAATAAATTAGTATAAACATGTATTGTGACACACATAGGCGGTTTCCTTTGTAGCTACTCCAATTCGCCGATTTACGTCCGAATACGCCGACGCTTAAATACGGTCCCATACTGAGACAGGCCTGTTAAGTAAATGTAGCGCTCGAACACGCTGAGTTCGAACATGTTGAGTGAGCGGTCGCCATTTTTTCCATCAAAACAAATTGTGGCTACTGTTCTGATCCGTAAGTAGACCTTCTGAAAACCCGGGGTTTAATTTCAAACTTGTCTGTTTAAAAATGAACGAAGTATATTCTGCGAACTATATAAAGGGTGGTGTCGAATACATTATAGCAGATACGTACGATGTGGATGTAAAATTACATAATGGTAAATAGCAATAATATGATATGAATACATTTTTTAAATTACTAGGCACTGCTTCAATAGATCCAGAATATTTAAAAGGTTATGTCGAAGTACACTTAAATTCCTTAGAAATATCTAATCCTGCTGTTGAGGATGAAGTAAGTACTCCATAGGCTACTTCACAGGCGGAAATCATTCCACAAGGTTAGATTGCGATATATTTCAAAGCGAATATGAGTTTTAATACTTTGCGACTAAGAGTTATTTTTATTTGCAGAAACAGAAAGTTTTACGCGGAATCCTAAAAAAACGAAATTATTAGTCACTTCTTATATGGTTATATGGTGAAGGCCAGTGTAAAGGCAAAATTCAGAGACCCAAACATAAAAAAAAAAGAATCTGTGGGCAGTTATTGGCAAAATTTTTGAAAAAGAAGGATACAAAAACTTCGCTTGTGATATTCTGGACAGAAAATTTCGAAATTTAAAGAAAACATATACCACTATAAAAGATAATAAATCCTCCACAGGTAAAAGACGTGTAAATTGGGAGTATTTTGACATGTTTGAAAATATCTTCGAAAGTGACTGTACGGTCAACCTTTGACGTACAATATCGTCGTTTAAATTACCAGTTACCCAACCTACTGCAACTGATTTCGATATAATGGGGCCATCGACGAGCACATCCACAAATCATTTGGTTTCAGATTCCCCGACACCACATGATAGTTTACCATGTACATCAGGGTCATCGGGAACAAAACAAAAAGGTGGTAAAAAACTTGTAGAAGAACATATACAACTTCTGAATATTAATTTCGGAAGGTATAAAAGTATCCAACCAAATTCAGCAGGAAAGAAATGAGAAAATAAAAGAATTACTTAGAGAAAGGAATATTCCTGGAATCTAAAATATGTTTTCAAATTTTATGTGTTATATAACATCAAAATAATTTTTCCATACAAATATCATCTTATTTATAATTTGCAAACTTATCATCTTATTTATAGTTTGAAAACTTGCATTTTTGATAATAGATTTGTTCACATTAACCTAAAAATATGTTTATACCATTTATTTGTTTACTATCTAAAAATGACATTTGGTATCAATTTATTGTAAAAAATATTTTATTATTTATAAACGTTATTTACACATTTGGTAATTAATATTATATAGTGAGATTATATATCTTCATAATATATTTCATTATTAAAAATTTTTGCTTTCAGTTTTTTGTCAGAATAGCAAAATGCCGACGTTATGTTCTGTATGTAAATCAGCGAAGGGGGTATCAAAATTTTGCTTGCCTAATCCAACTAAAATGGATAATCATAACATCTTTGATGCATGGATTAAATTTATTAACAAACCCATATATGCCAACTCAAGTAGGGAAGAATTATGCCGAAAGCAAATTGTAATTTGTCGAAGACATTTTCAGGACGAAGACCTAATCTTAGATTTTAATAGAATTGTTCCAAAATTGAAGAGCATTCCCTCTTTATTTCTGCCAGAAGGTAAGCTACTACGGTTGTAAATGTTTTCTTACTATAAATAATGGACAGCATTTTTAATAAAGTACTTTTTGTAGATCATCAAATCAAGCTTGAAACTACTTTTACTAATGACAATAGCACATCAACACCCCAAATATCAAGACCACGGTCAACGTCAATAGTGAAAGCAAAGGATTCAAAAAAGAAAATAATTTGAAAATATTAATGAAGTACTATTATATTTATATATTATATTTACTATTCATCTCAAAAAATATCTTTAAGAAAAATGCTTTAAGAAAATTTGACTTCTTCGGGTTCCCAATTTATAAACATTTAGTTAAGGTTAACTGGAAAAAGTAAACAGGGCCGACGTTATACACCAGAAGATAAAATTCTTGCCCTTTCTTTGCATAAACAAGGACCTAAAGCATATAGATATTTTTCACATTTAATTTCACTATCTTCAACTGCCATTTAAGACAGGTTTGCTGCAAAATTATGTATAAATATTATTATTATTAATATAATTATATTATTAATATTATTAATAACACTCTTATTGGATAAATTCATTGCAGGTATTAACGATTTTTTCATAAAATATATCTGGGACATGTCTAGTGGTTTAAGCTCACAGGATTGAGCTTGTGCAATTATATTTGATGAAATTTTTTTAATGCCGGGTCACTACTAATGCTTTATTATTTTATAGTACAATGTTTGTTTTTATAGGTCGTATTAATATAATATGTGTTTCAGGTTTAAAGTATCAAAAATTCAATCCAACAAAGGTGTTTTATCTGGCTTTCAGGATTTAGCAAATGGCAATGTTTCATCCAAGTTTGCGGATCATGCTTTAGTATTTATGCTAACAGGCTTAAGAAAGAAATGGGAAATGCCATTAGCATATTACTTTTGCGAAAGTAATACAAAATCAATAAACCTAGTCAAAATACTAAAAGAAGTAGTCCAGAAGTCCTTATTTGTGACCAGGCCTCAACCAATGTATCTGCTATTAAAATCATAAAAGCAGAAAGCAATAATGACGATAATAACCATATTATAATTAGTGGGCGTAAAATGCTACATTTTTATGATGTCTCCCATATGTTAAAACAAATTCGAAATACTTTCATTGATGCAGATATTATATTTCATAAGAGTGGTAATGAGGTACACGCATCATGGAACAGCATATCGAAATTGTACGAAATAGACAAAATAGAAATGACATAATTCAAGCTGTACCAAAACTGACCGATTACCACGTTTTAAAGAGCAAGATAAGGATAATGAGAGTGAAATACTGTTCACAGGTGTTTAGCCAACGAGTGGCATCTTGTTTGCGGGTCTACAGTAAGACAGGTAATAATTTGTTATGATTTTAAATTTTTTGATTTTATAATTATAAATATACTGTAGTAATTCTTATCTTGATTTTAGCTCCAGAACAAGTTGGTAAATATGCGTATGGTACTGCAGAATTGCTAGACTTCTTCAACAAACTTTTCGACTCTCTTAACACCAACATTAAAAACACTGACCGGAATAAATATAAATGTGTTGCTGAAAGGGAATCATATCATATAACCAAGTTTATACCTAATTTTAACCACATTATTATTATTGGTTTTACTACATTTCAGAACTTTTACAGCTTTCCAAAATGAATGATTTCATTATTGAATTTATTGAAATATATAAAAATGTTTATGAAATAAAATCGATTCAATTTACCACCATAGTAATGTGAGAGAGGCCGCATATAATAGATAATTAGAGAAGGTCCAAGAATACGACGAAAATGCCACAAAATGGTAAAATATAAAATAAACAACCTGCGGACCACTTTCTCAAACGAATTTAAAAAAAGTGAAAGAAGTGATGCAGGAATTGGCGAAATTTATAGATAGACTCTTTGGTATTACGCCTTAATGTCATTTATCAGCGACCGCGAACCTGCTCAAACTAACGTCAGCACTATGGAGATAATTACTATCAAGATCTAGAATAGAAAAGAAGAGATGGTAAGTAACTGCAAAGCTACAGTAAATAATCAAGAAATTTATTTCATATTATTATGAAACATAATCTTCCAAAATGTGTTTTTTTGTATTGACTCATCTTGCCATTCACCTCTTCCTTCATTAATGAAATATTGCACAAACTTATTTCTACAATGTTTACCGTCATTCTCAATCCCCCACTGTTAGTGTTATTCTGGAGTTCTGCTAAACAATCGCAGTTCAATAATCTCATGTGCAATCGGGTGTACTGTATGCATCTAGAGATCGTCTCCACAGAAAATTGTAAAGATAACAGCACGTCAAGACGAGAATATTAACATTTTTCATATTTATAGTGAACTGAAAAAGTCTAAAAGTACTTGACAGTATACCAAACGCATTTTCGTAAAACTTAGTATCATAAACTTGAATTTAGTATCACGCCACCATCTCATATACTTCCATTAGTCCCAACATCACACATTATGAATTCGTAATTCGAATCCGCAATAAAATAAAAGAACTATACTTCTTATAATTCCAATTCAGTGAACCACTTCCTTTTGACGGAATTGTGCGGACATGCTTGCCGACAATAGACCTCAGAGAATTTGGAAATCGCCATCTATTTTGAAAACCTTGAACAACTTTTCTCTATTAAAATTCATTCTAGGGGAACTAAAACAAACAAAAATTATTAATAATTTATTTTTTATTTTAGGACGAGTCATTTTCAGTCCGAAGACGAAAACAAACAAGAAAACGCAACAACAAACAAGAAAGTGCTGCAGTTAGTTGCGGAAAGGCTAAAAAAAGCCTAGTATGAATAAAGCGTTTGCGAGACATATGGAGGGTGAGTTGAACAAAATGCACCCGGAAATAGTACCCCATGTAGAAAACGACATCATATTCACAGCCTATATCACAGTTATCTCAGCTGTTTGTGAATCAGTAGTGTGCAGTAAACGTAGATGATTTTGTCATGTCATATTATACCATAACAACCAAATGGAGTTCGTCAACTTTTCTGATAGCTGAAGTAATGATTAATTAATATAAATGTGATAACTAATGGGATATTAGTTAATATGAAATAATGAAAATAATATGAAATAATAACTGTAATATGTTGGACAAAATATAATACCGCTAGCTTTAAAAGCATAACTTAATTTTATATAATCTTGGAGTACTACAATAATTACCCTGCAAGTTTCTGTTATTATTTTGCAAATGTTTGGTGTAGATATAAACCCCTGGATGGAAAACCCCTTTTATAAAGAAATCAAATAACAAGAAACCTCCACGTATAGATTATATCTCAAACGTAGTACTAAAAAATCTCGTCAAGAAAGCTATAGTATACCTCTGCAAAATATTCAACGCCTGCTTAAGCATAGGATACAACCCAACAAGCTGGAAAACTGCTAAAGTTTTAGCCTTCCACAAACCTAAGAAAAACAACACTGTAGGACACAATTATAGACTAATTAGTCTATTATATAAAAGAATAATTTTAAACCGCATGCAAACTTTCGAACACGACAACAACATAATAAAAGAACAATTCGGAATTGTCGAACGTGTGTCAATGCAATTTAATACGAAAAGAAATACAGGATTTGTACTACTGGACATGGAAAAAGCTTTTGACACAGTGTGGCATGATGGTTTAATAAACAAACTAACGACAATAAATTTACCAACTAGGCTTACTTGAAACATAGAACATTTAAAGTTTCACTAAACGACGATGTATCTACAACGAGAGAAATACCAACAGGAGTTCACCAACGCTCCTTACTTAGCCCATCACTGTACAACTACTTCATCAATGATATTCCAAAAACAGACAACACCCACTTGACATTGTTCGCAGATGACACAGAAATCTACATCTCAGCTAAACTGGACACCACCATCACTAACACACTATCAGAAGCCTTGGACGAACTGAAAGAATATTACTTTGGAAACTTTAGATGGAAACTAAAAATAAACACAAGAAAAGCAGCAGCCATATTTTGTACACACCAGCGAAATCCTCCAAATGCCAAGATAAAAATAGACAACTGTTAATAAATGCATGCAATATTCATATTTGTATATCAATATCTTGCTTTTATTTTTAATTAATGTTAGAATTAAGATTTCTTTGTCTCAATTCATTTATATTTTATGCCTATTTGTTTTTATATACACTGCTCGCTGTGAGCAAACGATACTACTTCTTATGTAAACATCCTTTGTTTTACGATTTACGTTCCTAATTCGTTCGATTGGTTCCTAATTCGTTCTTATTGCTCCAACTCTCAAACCTACAGCACGCGCTTAACCTTTGGTACATATACATAAAATAATAAATACACATATTTTTATTTATAACTAAAACCGCGAGTTAAACTTACTTAGTGTCGTAACTAGTATTCTTATTAACTAAAATATTTAATCAATTTATATGTAATTCAATAGTGTAGTTTAGAATAAATGTAATCTCAAAAAGTTCTGATGTGTTGCTGCGTCTTTTGATATAAATAAAAAATTGCTATTAATTACTAAATAGTTAAAAGGTCCTTCATAACAAAATTGTGCGCCCACTAAGCTATTGAAAGGACCTGAGCGACATTTGCCGTTCGAGAATTTGGATACCGCCGACAGATCGCAGATACGCCCTAGCCAGCCTATAGATCTCTATAAGGTCCAAACTCCGCAAACACAACAATATTATTGAATGGCCCAATGCAGTTAAATATCTTGATTCACGTACTCCCCACGTATAAGCAAATCAAGCCATTGGGGCACTATACGAACTCGTAAAGAAAGATAGAGAACTAAATACACACAACAAAAACTTAATATATAACAAATATGGAAACATACTTCCAAATAAAACAATAAGAAATTGCAAATTATGCAAAACAAATGTTTAAAACTAGCACACGACTTATCTTATGCGCCATACATTAGAATAAGACACATTGTAATTAAATATTAATTATTGTAATAACATTTGATTAATAAATATCTTTGAATTTGCAAGGAAAGCAATCAAAAATAGTAACTCTGCCCGAGAACATCTAATTTAAGTAGTAAGTAGTTGTATCAATAATTTGTCGTTTGTAATCAAGTACTTCGTGAATTCAGTGTATTTTGGTGTTATTATTAATTTGTTAATTAAAAATAATGTTGGTTTAATATTAATTTGTTGAACTTGAATTATCCATTAGAGAAAGAGAGAACATATATAACAGAAAAATTCAATAATAAAAGAACAATACTGTTCATAGATACAAAAGAACAAAAATTAAATTTAATTTAATGGTTTTTATTTGTCAGTGGGGTGAAGCGTCTTCAGTTGATAGCTCTATAAGAAAAGATGAGCATTTCCAATGAAAGTTTTTAGTTCACTTCTATTTTTCCACTGTTTGTTTAGTTTATTGTTTATTTACTTGTTTATAAAGAAACTTTTGAACCGCAAATTAGTATTAGCAAAAAGAAATTGAACGGGATGTTGTCGCACCACATTCCAATTGTATTTACAGAGAGTGTTCAAAATTAGAACTCGATAGTTTATCAGAAAATAGTTAAAAAATTGACAGCAAAGTTGTTAAGGAAAAATAATACTTTTACCACCTCTTGAGCTGTTACTTCTTTGATAATTATGGTAAAACCAATCAATCATCGCGTCAATTTGAAGTTCTCCTTTCTGATATATTACAAATATTTCAACCCATGGGTTAAAAAATGTAAATCAAAAAGCACTTACCCTAAAACAGCAATAATCTATTTTCTTAAAGAAATGCATCATACAAACCAGCACTAGCTAGCACAGCGAAAACTGTTCTGAAACAAAAAAAAAAATATTACTTACTGAAAAAGAATTAAAATAAAAACTTAATTGAACAAAAAATCACTTCGCAACGAGTATGTGTTTTCTATGAGCCATGAGAAAGGAACGCAACTAGTACAAAGAAATAATAAATAATAATTTCTTAAAGTTTCACAGAATTAAACAGTTTTATTAATTCTATTGATTTGAAGAATGCACTGAAGCACTTGACAGTTGAATAGAGCAAACAAAATAGTAAAAAACAATTTGTGAACTTGAATAATTAAGAGTTCATTACCAGTTAAAAAAAAAAAAAATTTATTTGTCTAAACAAGACAACAAGATTACAAGCAGGACTAAACATAAATTTTCGTTTTAGAAAAATTAATTTTGAAGTATTTTAAAAGTCTGCTACTGCAAAAGTCACTAGATGTTTGGTAAAACAAAATCGCTCCTTCATTTCATATATTTTGTATTTTTTAGTTTAAATGAAACATTATATTATTTTTGATTATTCATTCATTTCCTTTATGTATTGTTATTAAATATTATTTCGTATTGCTCTTTTTGTTTTATATTCAAAAGGTTTGAACGTTTTGTTGCTCGTTAAATCACTCTTAATACGGCTCTGAAACCAGCAACAGCCAAAACAACAAAATAAGAGCAACCTCAAATAAGTTATAAGAATAATTACCTTTACCAACCAAATTCAGAAAAGGTATTTACTTAAACTAAACATTTACAGCAAAACATGTTATTGTTAATCATTGCAGTTTCACTATGAAAATTAGATGCAGAACCCAAGAAAACAAAATGTTGCCACACTTTTCCATATGAAATTATATATTTACCTCAGCAAAGTGTAATTTCGTTTCTGTAGAGTAGTTGTAGTTTTGCTGAGTAATGTTACGCCATTACTACATTCTATTCGCTTTTACAGACTGCAGGCCACTGGACACATAAGCCTTCCATCTCAAAATTTAAGGCAAGGAGACGACTGGTATCTAAAAATAAAACCTTTGATATTAATATGTCTACATAATTCTGTTCAAAAAATGTTTTTAACAAAATGTAATAACACTTATAAATCAGCAATCAGAATATGCTACATAAAATGCACCCCGTTAAACCAAGTCTGGAATGAAACATTAAAGAAATTTCTATTGAACAATGTTTACAAATTATTATTAATTCAATGATAAAACTATTTTAATATTTTATTTGCCGTTATGTCAATCGAAACAAGATATCATTGGATCATTGTGTAACGAATAAAATCATTTTTATTATTAGACGCTAATGTTTCCATAAAGAATTTAAGTCGATTTATTCTCTTCCATTGAAAAGTACAAGAAGTAAAGTTTAAAAACGTTTTTTTGTAAAGTAAGGGAGCCTTAAAAGTCCATTAAAATTGCAATGTTAAGTTTGTTGAGCTTAATTTTTGTTGAATTATAACTAAAAACTCATATTCTCAGTTATCAAAAAATGCGTAATTATTCCCCTACATTCTCCTCTCATAATACAAGAATTTCTGCAATATTAATATTTACAATATCTAATTGTTATATATATATTTACCTTCATTATTATTTCAAAATGCATCAAAGGATTCATTTTATGATCATATCTTTCAGCGAACATTAAATAGTGTCCATACATTTTTCTAAAAACAAAATGCGCAATGAATAAGGTATTGATAAAGTAATAGTCAACACCATATACTGTATATATTTATCACACCACAAATAGTACCTTGTAATAAACCAGATCCTTCTTCTTTCAAGCTTCCTGTTCTCAGAATGGATCGACATTATCCACTAATCAGTATTTTTAGACTTTCTGGAAACAATAAAAATAATTTTTATATTAATGAGCAACAGGATTGCATTAACAGATTTTAAATGCATAACAAACCCAACCTAATAAAATGTCATTATACAAATGTCGGTGTTCGTATATAACAAATATAATAACAATTTATATAACATAAATAAAAAAAATCATTTAAAGATGACATTATTACGGGAATAGTTAATAGGCAGTTATAATTTTTATAGCAAAGTCTTTCACGACCAGGAGGTAAATATTATAAAACTGATTTTAAAGAATCCACCATTTTAGAACAAATATTATAAAATAAAGTTATTTTGAACTTACTTATTGGAATTTGTTAATAACTATGACAATTTGTGACTATTGGTGACAATGCTAATCCATCAAACTACACCAAAGATAATATATAAAAGTGCAATAAACGACGTACTGCCAAAAAGCAGAACAAAACAATGGAAATGCGACGCAAACAGTAATGCATATACGCAGATATCTATTGTTGTAAGTACGCATAAGTCGTACTTATCCTTTCTATTTTTAATATAAATGTTATTTATTTTATAAGAATTATATTATGTTATCTTTAATTTTAGTATTAATATTGTAACAAATAATTGTTTAAAGTTAGCGCTTGTAAACATTGACTCTGGTCTGTGGATATTTATACTATTTTAATACTGGTAATACCGTATCAGTGTTGTATGATGTAAAGTTAACAAACAAATTGTTAATATACCGTTTTGTACTGGAGTCAGAAAGCCAGTCTCATCAAAGGTCTCAACCGAGTCTTATCCTGAGTCTCAAGTGCTAAACATTAACAGTTTTACTTCGTTCGTACAATAACTCTAATTGTAACATCAAGTATTCACTGTAAGCACGTTTTCACTATTAATCAATTTATAACACTAAGAATTACATTTTGTTTTATATCTGACATCTTTATTAATCTAATAAAATACTTTTGTAATTAAGTATGCAGATATAATATTACAACGAATAAATGATATATTTTAATAAAAGTGTTTGTATTAATAGTATTTAAAGATACTAATTGTTCAACGTCGTATGTCGCAACAAAGGTATACTTTAGACCGCTCAAGTATTCACTAGTTGTAACAATACTCCGTTTTAACAAGAATCCTGTTAATCATCTTAAGAGAGTTAATTCTTATCTACCGTAATTGGCCGTTGGAAATCGTCATAAGAAGAACTACATTCAGAAGCTAACTACACAACGTGGTGCACTAGCCCAGCTGAGAATCTTCCCTTAGAACGAGCATATGTTAATTAATAATATAATTAATTATCAGAAGTAACGTCCCGGCGATAATCCAAAACCAATTCACAACATTGGTGTCAGATGTGAGGCTTGAAGAGATATTCCTACACATAAATATCCAAGAGGTACGCCCAAAATTTTTTCTATATATTCTACACCTGGATGCAGATCAATTAATCTGGATACCACTACGCCGATCGATTATTTCCAAAATTGCCGAAAAGTACGAGCTAGAACGTCATTTCATCTGTATTTCACATAATTTTCTACAAGTATCGGCGGATGCAAAACTACAGCCAGCTGAACCTGGAAAAAGAAATCTTTTGCCCTCCCCCGCGAATGGATGGATGCTTCTAGAACACATGGAATAATCTAAATCGATGTTGGTCGCTTGCAGAATTCCGCACACAGCTGTGTATAGATCATAATCACTGATAAGAAAATCTTTAAGTATAATAGAACAGTATCTTTTTTTTGTATATAATTATTACTATAAATTGATAATTGTATTTTTTTATATAGCAACGTTATTAATGAAGCTATCATTTTTTTTAGTATTATGTTCAGTACTTTTGAATATTTGCTATAATCCAAGTATTTTTTATTAGCATCATTATTAACGTGGTTATAATTTTTTTTTAGTATTATATTCAATACTTTTGAATATTTGCTATAACCTAACTTTTTTTGTAGCATCATTGTTTGTCATTGAAGCTATTAATTTTTTTAGTATTATATTCAATACTTTTGAATATTTGCTATAACCTAACTTTTTTTGTAGCATCATTGTTTGTCATTGAAGCTATTAATTTTTTTAGTATTATATTCAATACTTTTGAATATTTGCTATAACCTAAGTATTTTTGTAGCATCATTGTTTGTCATTGAAGCTATTAATTTTTTTTAGTATTATATTCCAATACTTTTGAATATTTACTATAATATTTTTTTATAATTGTTTCCACAATTATACTAATTGATGTTTAATATTTTTTTAGAACCACATTTTTTTTTGAACGAGAGGGAATTTTGAAAAGGAGAAGTAAAGAGCTGAATCAGTTAGATAGCAGTCTGTTCAATCAGAGAGACTACCTTCCTGTTACAACTGCAACGTCTGAGCCCCATTGGAAATTTCCTGTGAGTTACTGTTTTCGCTAACAATTTTTCCTTGTCAGAATCCTATCTTTCGGAGAGTCGTTTATTGGTACAAAATAATCTTTAGTCTGTATATTATATATAACTTTAATTAAGTACTATGGCACCGAGCGTTCATTCCCTCACATTAGTTGAGAATACAATCAATCTAATCAATGAGTTTTCAAAAAATCTAGAAGTCCAATCAACATCCTTAACGATTGTTGAATTAAAAATCAAAAACTTAGAAAAGGCTTGGGTCAAATATAATAGTATCGTAGAACCACTGCTTCCAACTCTAAAAAATGAAGAAGCTACGGCTATCGTTAGTAAGTCTATGGAAGTTGAAAGTATTTACGACGACACTCTTATTTCCTTGTTGAATTATAAGCAAACATTTGAGGATGATACACATATTGTGGATGACTCAAAAAGCATAGATTCAATAAGAAATTTAAACTTAAGTCCAATGCAACTAACCGTTTTTGATGGAGAATATACTAATTGGCAAAGTTTCATTGAATTATTTACAAATTTAATTCGTAATAATAATAAGTTATCAAGCATTGAAAAAATGCACTATTTAAAATTAAATTTGACAGGAGAACCACTCAAACTCATAAAGAATTTTCCTTTAACAAACGATAATTACGAAATTGTTTGGAACATCCTTTGTAAACGTTATGATAACAAGGTAGCACTTATTGAAACCTGTTTAAACAATTTAATAAACTACAATGTTATACGTTTAGAATCAGAAACTAATATCAAAAAATTTTTAGATGAAATTAATGAGTCGATTAGAGCTCTAACCGAGTTGGGAATTTATTCTAATCATTCAGATTTTATTTTTATACATATTTTAAAGACCAAGTTAGATTTTAACACATTAAAGGAATGGGAAAACAGAAATACTTCTGAATTACCAACCCTAAATGATTTTACGAATTTTCTTGAAACACGGTGGCGCACTCTAGAAAGAAGAAGGCATGTTGAAGTTAAAACAGATACAAGTCATTCTATTTCTAGTAGTGAACCAGTTTCAAGTGAACAATTTGCTAACGAAGTCGAAACAAAATTTAAAACTTTTTTTTGTAACCATTGTAAAAAGAATGGTCATTTAGAGAAATATTGTTTTATCAAGAAGGAAAATGCGGATACGGTAAATCCTGTCGCGCAAATTAATATTTGTAGGAGAGCTACGGTATTTTCAAAACCTTCTGTTTATTGTAAAAGATCAAGACATCTTATATCTGATGGTCCTCAAGTATCTTTTACTAAAAATACACAACACAATTCAAATAATGAATTATGTTCTTTTTATGATTTTAATGAAATTAATACGGGTAATTTACAAAATACTAATAATATTCTAAGTTTTGACAGTAAAAATAAAAATGTTAAGGCTAAGCAAACAGCTGACACTGTCCAATTCAAGATAGTCGCAGCCAAAGCTAAAACCGTATCATTTTTATTAGATACTGGTTCTCAAATCTCCTTGATTAAACAAAATATTCTAAATAATAATATCAAAATAGATAGTACATCTAAAATTTTATTAAAGGGAATTTCTGAAGGCACGCCTTATACTTTAGGTTCACTGAAAACTTCTATAATTTTAGATAGTTCTAGGTCGAAACAAACCTTTCAGGTTGTGTCAGAGGACTTTCCCATTCAGCATGATGGAATTATAGGATTAGATATTTTACGTACATTTAAAGCAGTAATTAATTTGGAAACAAACAGCGTACAATTCTCACAACATGGCAAAATGTTTGAATTCCCATTATTGAACATAAACAGTATTATCATAGTTCCAGCACGTACTAGGAAATTAATTCCTATGTCGGGTTCTACGGTAGGAGTTTGTGTAGCCAAGGAATTGCTACCTGAAGTTTTTTTAGCCAACGCATTAATTAATCCTGTCAATAATATTTTTTATATATCTATAACTAATTCCTCAGCGAAAGATGTAATACTTGACAATTTTAAACCAGATATTATTCCAATAAATAAATTTAATTTTTACCATTTTTTGAAAAGAAATCCTAACGATCCTAAAAGATCCTTACGACATCTTTTATTTAATAATATAGATTTTTCAAATGTTAATTCAAAATACTTAACAGATTTAATGGAAATCTGTAATAATTTTAATAACATATTTTTTTTCCCGGTAGATAAGTTATCTTGTGCGAGTGCACTGAGTGACTCACCTAACCCTGTAAACATTAAGCCGCATAGATTACCTCATGCGCATAAAGAAATTGTTGAGAAGCATATTCAAGAACTGTTGGCTAACAACATTATTGAAAAATGCGACTCACAGTTTAACGCACCTCTGTTAATGGTACCTAAAAAAGCAGATGCGTCGAGGAACAAACAATTTTGCGTTGTAATCGATTATCGTAAACTTAATGAGCAGACGACAAGTGATGTTTATCCTTTGCCCCTCGTACTTGACATACTAGACCAACTTAGTGGTGCAAAATATTCTTCTACGATTGATTTAGCTACAAATAAATTTACTAGTAATAAACCAAAATTTAAACTAAGTTTTGATAAAAGGGTCAATTCTCTTTTTTCACCTAGAAAGTATACGGTAGTTAATAGGAATAGATTAAAGAGATTTTGTACCAATGAATAAAACCTTGACGAATAAGATGGATTTTGTCAGGGATGATTGTTTTGTGAAGCAGTGTTAACTCTATACGATGGGATCAGAATCGTTGTCGACACTTTGCTTCTCTTTTTGTTTTTTTCCAGAATTGTAACTCGTATATTTTGTTTTTATACGTGTCCCTTTTTTTTTGGAAGGGGGTGTTGTGATAGTACGATATCGTCCTATCTTCCTTTTTCTTTTTCTTGGAAAGAAACGCATATGTTTTGTTTAATATGCGTTCCTTTTCTAGGGTTGAAGGGTGTTGTAAGTACGCATAAGTCGTACTTATCCTTTCTATTTTTAATATAAATGTTATTTATTTTATAAGAATTATATTATGTTATCTTTAATTTTAGTATTAATATTGTAACAAATAATTGTTTAAAGTTAGCGCTTGTAAACATTGACTCTGGTCTGTGGATATTTATACTATTTTAATACTGGTAATACCGTATCAGTGTTGTATGATGTAAAGTTAACAAACAAATTGTTAATATACCGTTTTGTACTGGAGTCAGAAAGCCAGTCTCATCAAAGGTCTCAACCGAGTCTTATCCTGAGTCTCAAGTGCTAAACATTAACAGTTTTACTTCGTTCGTACAATAACTCTAATTGTAACATCAAGTATTCACTGTAAGCACGTTTTCACTATTAATCAATTTATAACACTAAGAATTACATTTTGTTTTATATCTGACATCTTTATTAATCTAATAAAATACTTTTGTAATTAAGTATGCAGATATAATATTACAACGAATAAATGATATATTTTAATAAAAGTGTTTGTATTAATAGTATTTAAAGATACTAATTGTTCAACGTCGTATGTCGCAACAAAGGTATACTTTAGACCGCTCAAGTATTCACTAGTTGTAACAATACTCCGTTTTAACAAGAATCCTGTTAATCATCTTAAGAGAGTTAATTCTTATCTACCGTAATTGGCCGTTGGAAATCGTCATAAGAAGAACTACATTCAGAAGCTAACTACACAACGTGGTGCACTAGCCCAGCTGAGAATCTTCCCTTAGAACGAGCATATGTTAATTAATAATATAATTAATTATCAGAAGTAACGTCCCGGCGATAATCCAAAACCAATTCACAACACTATGATATGTCGCGCACAGATGCTGCGGCTGCGTATAAGAAATAATACAGCATAATACAGTATATACGAGTACACCAAATAAACCAAGTTACTGAGTCCCACTATCGTTGTGTCGACCACTTTGGCGCCATCTCTTTTCGCCGCATAAAATCTGGTTGCGATATTTGGTAAATCTCCTAAAATCTCAATTTAGTACTATCTACTGAATGGGTTTGTGTCCTCATTTTTTAGTGGACAAGGGATGAAATTATTTTAAGAATAGTCAAAAGTTTACATCTTTTGAATATTACATATTTTTCGATACGAGATTTTGTTCGTCCAGAAATTGTGACTAGTGTGCAACAGAGATAATAGTGTGCAATTGATGAGAATTAAAAAACGAAGGCGGTCATTTTAGTCAGCCTGGAAGCCTCAAATTGACCAGATACAAAGGAATCGGAACTTTTTTTAAGTGCCTTTTTTTAATTTTCAATCTAAATAAATTTTAATGACTTTCTTAATTGTTAATATATCCTAACATATAAGTATACTTATATGTTAGGATATAACTATTGTTATTCAAAAATAGTTGGACATTTGAGGTTCTGTTAGCTAACTTTATCAATTATCATAAGCTCATTAATTTCATGTGGGAACTAAAAATATAAACTAAATTTTTCCTATCTCCTCATTTTCGCAAACATCTCTCTTGATTTTTCTTCCTAAATCTGTCCTAAGACTGCTGAGAACCCTTTATTTGATTTTGACTTGGTTGGAAAGAATGGTTTATGTGATAAGTGATTATTATTTTAATTTTCATATTTTATAAAATTGAATATTTTTATTAAAATATTAATTGAATAATTATTTAGTTCAGTTCATTTTTGAAAACGTGTAAAGTATTACGTAATATTCATTATACTACTTTTAATTATGAAATAGACAATATTCATGATTAGGGTTGACCATAATATTTAACCATTTTAAAAATAATATCGTGACAGTTTTAAACTTTCCAAGATTCAAACCAATTATTTTAATATATGTAAAGATTAGAATATTTGCTAAAATAAGTTCGTAAAAGTTTAAGATGAAACGATACTTGGCCATTTTTTCCGCGAAATATAGATGGTGACACTATAAAACAGGTTAAATATTATCAAAAAAAACATGTTTTATGTAAGTAACTATAAACGCGAATCAAAATCTAAAGCTGCAATTAGTTAGATGAATAACGTATCTACATTTTAAGCTTTCTTCCACTCTTAATTAAGTTAATCGGGTACTGATGCTGTTGTACGTTGCGTAAATACTTCAACTTTTGTTATGGATTTGAATATATATATGGACGCTGTTATGCATTCATGTGTCAAGCGCCAAAATATTAAAAATTGAGTTAAGCACGAAATGTTGTTTCTAATACAATAAATAAAAATATTTTTTATGAACTATGTGATAAAAAAATTTGCATTCTATGTAAAAGCTTAAACTTATTATTACAATATCTCAATGCAGAATTCTCGTTTTGCAAAAATGGTTCATCCGCCTAAAGCATTAGGAAACACATTAGACTTCGCCATTGATCCTGATGATGAAGATGAGAATCAGTAATAATAAATCAAAAAGAGCACTAAAAAATAATATTACCTTAAATAAATAAAAAATAATAATTTTTATTCACGATTTTCATATTATTATATAGAAATTTATTGATGAGAAATTTGTTATAACTTTTGTTTCAATGTTAGAATATATTAATATCACTTAAAAACTATTGATGTAATTTTGATAAAAAGTTCGTATGTCACTGTTGATAAATTTAATAAAAGAATAATTCCAATAAAAATCCAATTCTAATTTGTGAAGTATAAACCTTAAATTATTTTATTAATATAAATAGTCCATAAGTTAATTTGCTTTTATGTGTCAAGAGACTTTGAAACATATTTACAAATTTAATTAAGCATATTGAATTTTGCAATAATATTTTTTTATATTTTATCAGTTATTCTTTAAATTCATGATATTCCAATGAATAATTCATGAATATCTGTAATAGTTCTAATATTTACTTGCTTATATGATAAAAATAATTCTAATTATTCTTATCTGAACAATTTGAATTAGAAAAACTAGAATGTTAATTTTCTCAAATCCCAGTATCTGGCGCTTGACACATGAATGCATAACAGCGTCCATATGTTATTACAACAAGTATGTGTTTTCCTGATATCTTTTGACCGGTTGTGGGATGATTTAAGGCCAAGGGTTGAAGGGTTAAGGGTTGATTTAAATTTCCCGTGCGATACCCTTTTGACTTAAACCGCTACCCGTTTGATATCTTATTTTTTTAGGTTCTATAATTACGATATAGTTCTCTTTCTAACTAATTAATTAACAAAAGCAGACCGCCGATTGCACCGCCCAACTATCGTAATTTGGACTGTAATATCTAAAGTTCAATAGAATAGTAATTGTGTAAAAGTGATCGAAAAAATTATTCGAAAGCCAGAATACCATTTACTGATATTTTCCTTATACTAAAAATGTATTAAAAACTAATTAAGTCTACTCTTTAATATACGAGACTAATATCAATCATTTAAATGTATTTTAATTAAAGATACTTAAAATAACTTTTCTATTACAAAAATCTGTTGTATTTTGTTTAGAGTCTGTAAACATATTTAATATAATATAAAAATGTTTAAAACAAAAATCAATTTAATTTTAATCCAGTAATCCTTTTTGATCAAATTCAATTAAGAGTCTTTTAATAATGTTATGATATTTCGGATTATTGAAAAGCATATTAAGTAGCTCATAAGATTCAGGCCCTTCTTGAAGCAGCAGGTCAGCGTCCACACCCAGTAAACATTTTGGAGTAAATTCTACTTAATTTCTATTACGTATCATGAATTTTTTGTCTGGAACGTGTTCGTTTTCTATTCAGTCGTTCAAAGGAAAGGTCCTTTTTATGAGCTACAGACATTGCAACGACGGTTCACTGCTGAATTAAAAGCGGAGTAGGTTTATGATTTATGACCGGATAATAAAAATATACCCATGTGGGAAAGAAACAGAAATACTTAATGAATGATGTTGGAAAAAGAAAGAATATTATTATGAAAAACTAACACAAAATCTGTGACAGGTAGAGAACTTGTAAAGCGTTAGAATAGAATTGTACGAGTGACTCGAACTTCACCAAATAGGACACTTCACCAAATTGTTTACTGGGCAGCGTCAGAAAATTCCATTATAACAACCGGATATTTAGTAAAGGCCATAATAACACCTGGAAACAAATATACGAGTATTATTTGTCTATTTGCACGTAAAGATATATTGTACAAAGTGGCCGTCACATTAAGTGATCCTAATTACAAATGCTGTACTTCTATAGATTATGAAACTGTTTATTTAATATTGTAAGAACAATGTTGTTGATGCATTGGTGCAATGATGACTACCGATTCAATGTTGACGAGATTGTTGGGCACTGCTGCAAAGAAACAAACTTGCAAAACGTCGTACTTTAAAAGAAATTCATGCAGCGTGTAACATTTTCATCAGAAGACGTGATGCCATATCGAATAGTATATGGAAAATAACGTATTTTCAACATTGTATTCAGATTTATAATTGATGGAACTGCAGCATTTGTAATTGATAATATCATTTCTGCATTATACTAAATTTTATTTGTAGTTCCCCAGGATCATTTTTCAAAAAAACTCTGTTCAAATATTCTTGCGTAATGGGCTTGTGCCCTATGTCTTAATTTCTATAAAAGTGTACTATATATTGATAAAGTGGGTTACTAGAACCTCAAATGTTCAATTATTTTTTAATAACTCATTATATGTTGGGAGATATTAACAATTAAAAAAGTAATTTTGTCTCTTTAATTATTAAAGGGATTCAACGTTGTACACATTCCAAATGCATGTGACATCACAATCCTTGTGTAAGGTTACCAACCTTACAGCTCATAAATCTCTGCTATATGTATTTGTATATCAAAATATGAAATATTATTTACAGCTATTTCAAGGAACAATAAAATTTCAATATTATGTCTGCCTTAGCAGGTTTAAATAAAATAAAAACTTATTATTCTTTGATTTGACTTGATTATTTCACTACCAACAGCTACAGAACATTACCACAGCATTGACCTACTCAACAAATAACTATCTAGCGCTAAAACTACAATTCAAACTTTTAATTGCTATATCTCCGTCAATAGTTAGATATTTAATAAAATAGACACGCCAATACACATTTATTAACATCAATTTCAATCAACAATTGAAAAATCAACCACTAAAAAATGAGGACACAAGCCCATTATCATTATTAGCTGAGAGTTTGAAACGACTAATATCGTATTTCCGACCTTAGGTCAAACATAGTCATTTAACTGTAGTTTACCGAAATTAAGGTCGGACGTCAATTTTCTTAAAAAAAACTTAAAGAATATTCCCTTAAAAAGTAAACAATTTAAAATCGAACCATAGAATTCTTTCTTCAGTATTTCGACATGCAAATCCAACAAATTCATGACATATCCGTTGTAATTCATTTTCTGTAGAGTTGTTTTTAAAACCCGGTGATAATATTGGACTAGCTCCCGCTGATAATAAATTCGAACTTCATCACTAGGGGTGGTGTACAGAAAATGAAGCAAATCTATTGCAGGACAACCCCAGAAACTCATAGAAAAATCTTGAAGGTGGGCATCTTCTAGAATTCCATCGTCAGTGTATTTGAACAGGATGTTTTCAATCGAAAAGTTTCCGTGGTTCAAGACGTTGAATCCATCAACTTCAGGACTTGCAAGTTCTCGACCTCTTGGTGATATTTTATCTTGTAGGTTGATCTGAAGGAAAATATTCTTACTTTATTCATTGCGTCAAAGTTAGCGTAAGTATTTTAAAATGGAATCAAACAAGAATTATTTAATATTATTTATATACATAATTTCAATCTTTAAGGTTTGACAAATCAACCATAGATCATCTAACGTCACAACAGCGTTTCCAAATAATCCAAAATTTATGTTCAAAATCAGTAATCTGTTAAAACACTTATCGCGCATTTCGTGACGTATACATAAATTGACATAATGACGTTCACATAACTTTAAATATCTACATAAATAAAGCAATACATTTTAGCAGCGGAAAATCTAAAAACGGCTATTCTGTCATTATAGCAGACTAGAAAAAACGGACAAATTAACTGTTTAGAGCTATACTTCTCTAGTGTATACTTCTTCGAAAACGAAACAGGCAACATGGATCGATATGATAACAGATTATTTCTATAGGGATGACCGATATGGACGATTTGTGATTCCAACAATTTGGTCTACGTGTCACACTCAGGCAGAATTAATCAATTTATTCAAAACAAAGTTCGGAGATTGTATTAAAGAATGGTTAAGTGGTACAGTGGACTGACTTGTAGGATCTTGCCATTTACCACCTTAAGGCTATTCTTGTAAGCTATTATTTTACATTTGAGGGGTAATAGTACGTCATAGTACAAAAGTTAAATGTAGGTGGCAACTTTTCTTTAACATTTAAATGTATTTACAAAAACGTACTGGCTAACCCTGTTTTCTTGTGTAAAAACCTTAATAGCTCGGTTGTTCAAGACGAAAAAAAAGTAAATCGACTAATACCGTATTTCCGACCTTAGGTCAAACATAGTCATTTAATGTAAAAAGTGCTGCAGATATCTTGTTTCCTATGCTTTAAATGACAGTTAAGAGTTATTGGTATAGTTGTATAAAATAAAATTACATTCTTTCGTGTGATCAACTCTTCCCGGTTTATAGCGCGGGGAGTGCAAGCCGCGCATTCGTGTATTGTATAATAGAGGGACCATGCAAGTTAATACTGCACTTTCTGATAGAAATGTGAAATTCGGTACAATGAAAGAGATAACTTTTAGATTTGGAGCCACTTAAATTATATTTTATAGAAGATTCTACATGCTGGCCACCACGATTGAATAAATTGCAATATCTAAGGCAATATCTCCCACTCACTGTTTTGATATTTAATTTACTGTTTTTATTTAATATTGTAATCTAGATTTCAGGTTCTCGTTTAAGCATTCATTCTCACATTTGTGTTTTAGTTTAAGTTTAGTTAATTTAGTTGGTGCGTATGCATCGTTAGTAATATAAATTTTGACAGTTCGACATAATTGTATGTAAAATAATTAAAATTACTATTTTTAATAACAATTAGTAATAGAAATTGTTTTCACTTCTATTTTTTTAAAAAACTGTCATTAAACTTCTTTTAAAAGTAAATCCTACTGCATTTTGACAGATGTCACATTTTGGAGGTTATAATATAATATAGTTTTCCTTAATTTAATATTTTAAATTTAAAACATTGGACTTTGTAAGGTTCTAAAAAAACTAAGAAAACTAAAAAATAAATTAAATTCAAAATGGTACTGTGAATGACTACGCGTATTGCCATATGCAAAACAATTTAAATTAAATACAAAATTAAATTAAAGCAGTGAATGAAGTTAACACTTTTTTTTAATTTAAAAAAAAAAAATGATTATAGGTTAATACGGTTTACAAGTTTAAAAAGCTCAATTACGGAATTTATTACGTAACTATGAACAAACCTTGCTTATTTTATTGTTTATTGTTAGGTTTATTGTTATTGATAGATACTTTATAAGTTCTTCAAAATATCTCAAATAGGGAATATGCTTTACCCTATACGTAACTATAATATTTAGAAATATATTACCAATTTCTCAGCATAGATTTCATATCCTGCCCAATTAGAAATGACTTTAGATAAAGTTTCTAAGCATTTTCTGTAGTAGCGGTCAAACACAGAATATCTTTCGTTTGAAAACGGGCTGCATAGGTAGAGGCCGTTAAAAGACTCTTCCTGCAACAAAGATAATCAATATTTATACACCAACATATTTTTTAAAAATATTTAAGGCTTAATATATTTTTAATCTGTTTGTATAGGGTATTTAGGAGAAGTCATGTGCAACTTCAAAAGCGAAATCGTTCTTGTTCGTGTACGAAAACTTTTAGTTATTCGTACACGAGCACGCATGTGTTGACATGCTATTATCACTATATAAGCCTTGTGCTAGCAATGTTAAAGCAATAAAAAATTCAATAAAAAATAATTGTTAACATCTTCCTATATTATTGCAACTTAGTAAAAAATAATTCAACTTTATCAATATATGTTGTACACTTTTACAAAAATTAAGACTTAGTTGATAAGTTCATTAAAAGATAAATGCATAATGGGCTTGTGTCCTCATTTTTTAGTGGTCGATTTTTCAATTGTTGATTGAAATTGATGTTAATAAATGTGTATTGGCGTGTCTATTTTATTAAATATCTAAATATTGACGGAGATATAGCAATTGATAGTTTGAATTGTAGTTTTAGTGCTAGAAATGGTCGGCCATATTTGTATGACGTGAAATGCATTTTAACGTCAGTTACTTGTTGAGTAGGTCAGTGCTGTGGTAATGTTCTGTAGCTGTTGGTAGTCAAATAATCAAGTCAAATCAAAGAATAATAAGTTTTTATTTTATTTAACCCTAAGGCAGACATGATATTAAAATTTTATTGTTCCTTGATATAGCTGTAAATAATATTTGATATTTTGTATAGATAAATACATATAGTAGAGATTTATGAGCTGTAAGGTTAGTAACCTTACACAAGGATTGTGATGTCACATGCACTTGGAATGTGTACAACGTTGAATCCCTTTAATAATTAAAGAGACAAAATGATTTTTTTAATTGTTAATATCTAACTGTGTGTTAATTGTTAACATATAAGGAGTTATTAAAAAATAATTAAACATTTGAGGTTCTAGTAACACACTTTATCAATATATAGTACACTTTTGTAGAAATTAAGACATCGGACACAAGCCCATTGAATGTTTTTAATGCCGGTTTCACACCAGAGAGACAGTTTTGAAAACAGTTTTGTTGTCAAAAAACAAAACAAAATCATATTTTGTTTTATTTTAAATCAGTTGTGCTTTCACACTGAACAGACTGGATTTGTTTTAAGTGTTTTTCTGTGTGTCCCATAAAAATTATAAACATGATAAACAATAGCTGACAAGCGCAAATGTTCACAAAAAATAAAACTGCGGGTTCAAACCAAGCAGACTAAAAAACAACAACAAACTTGTTTTCCTTTGATCTTACCGTCTGGGACTTTGACCAGATGTGTTTTGATAACTAAAACAGTTTTTAAAGACAAAAACGTTTTAAGAACTGTCTCTTTGGTGTAAACATTGGTGTTTTTGTTTAGGAAAACAAGTTTTTGTTCTTAAAAATATTATACTGTAGAATGGTTTGCATATGTATCAGGGGCTAGATTCTTGAAATATTGTCTGATGTATAATAAAACAAAGTAATTACCTCTTCCTGCAAAACAACGGATGCTGCGTGCATCTCAGCCAGAATAATCAGAGCTAGCTTACATTGGTCCAGGTTGAGTCCATTCCTCCTGTTGGCTACAACATACCCTATGGGTTGTTCATCCTCCATTATGATGGTGGCCATTGATTTTTCATTACTCTCACTTGCATAAAAGGCACTACCAAATAATGTTTTTAAATTACTTTATTATACTACTGTTTACTTATTGTACTGACCATGGCATAATGTTGTACCACGTAAATTTCCATCTTACAGAAGAATTTTGCAAAAAGATGAATAAGTTGTACAATGACCACTGTACTAAGGAATTTCATGGCTTTTTAACCGCACTACCTCGTCTTCATTGTTGTCTTTTCACACATTTGGGTAAGGTGGGCTGAGGGTGGGGCGTTATAGTAGTCTACTAGTGTAACAGACTTGAAGGAATTTTTCTTTTTTAATGAGAATTTACGCGCTATCAACCTAACGATATTTAAAAAATGATATATATATATATATATATATATATATATATATATATATATATATATATATATATATATTCTATATGTGACTACTATATATATTATATATACTAGAGTTTATCCCAGTCGCAAGCGACGACTGTCTTTTATGTGTGATTTGAATTTTATTTCATATTTTAATTCAATTTTTTAAATTGAAATATTTAATTCGTTTTATATATATTTCACATATAACAACAAATAATTTTTCATATAAACTGACTAAAAAAAATATTTTTTTCAATTTGTTCATTATTTGACCAACTTTTTTCAAAATTTGATTTTTTTTTTCGATTTGTAAATTAGGTACCAAAGTTAGCTCATATATAAAATTTCAACTTTCTAGTCCAATTTTTACTCTCGACTCAAACCGCCCCTGTGCCCCCAAATAGAATTAAATTTTTTTTTTAATATCACATTCAATTATTACATAATTCAAAATTTGAGTTTTCTCCAAAATTTTCTACTGTGCTCCCTAAGTTTTTCAACACTTCCCTTTTCAATTTTTCAATTTCAAATTTCAATTTTCAAAAATGTTTTACGAATTTAAAGTTATAGATCAAATAGTAAACATTTTTTTTTCAGTTTTTCTAAAATTACGGTTTTCCAGAAAATTCAAGGAAATATCCGAGGACACCAAAAGTCTTAGAATTTTTTTCTTCCAACTTATTACTTAACAATAGCCGAGAGTTTTAGGGTCTACTATCGTTAACGACAGATGTAACCATATCAAACATGGACACGTTTTCAGTGGAATTTAATTTGTTTTGAATATTGTCTTAAATATTAAGTAAAAGGAATACTCAGCATCTACAGGGTAATCATAAATTACAGGATATTTAAATATGGTATCACTTCGACAGACATCTTTGAATGCTTACCGGCCATTGAGCTTCTTGGTGTCGCTGCCTCGTCTAAGAATGCTCATCAACTTCGGCAGAATCCGCATCAGCATATCGCTTTCCTTCGGGAACACCTGGAACCTCCGCAGCAGGTCAACGCGATGTTCTTCAGCAGGCATCAATTTAGCCAAGAGCGATATTTTACCCTGCCGTTTCTTGGATGTGTACGTGACGGATATCTGCTCATACTCACAGAAATTGTAGCTGCTGCTACAACTTTTTGCAGGTCGAATTAAAACAGACGATATTTTTAACGATGTGTCATTTTCCTTTTCTTGAAGTATTGGTTCCAAGAAACTGCTTGTTATCCAGTGTTCTGTTGTCATCTGAAAATAAATTCAGAACGATGTCATACTATGTTTGCAGTTTTTGTGGTGTCGTGGCCTTATACATGTGTATTACACCTCTACCTAATAAGTTTATGACTATTTATGTGCATAATCAATTTGACTTGATAACAACCAAACCCAGAAAATTTAATTGTGGTTTGAGGACCGATCCCACAAACACACTCCACTGTGTTGTTGAACTATTTTTTTAATAAGTTACAATTTTAAATATAAATTAAAAAAAACATATATTTTAGCGAAAATATCTTAACAATTATATTTTACATTAAGTTAAATTTAACAAATACCTTTAAATTTATTCAAAAATATTATATACACGTCGATTTCCGACGGGGCAAAACACTACTCAATTTATAGTTTTAACTATATAAAAATGAATGCATGGTGCAAACAGATTTAAATTATTTTAATCAACTTACTTTTTATTATATTAGCACTTTTCTCTTCTCTTTGCCGAACCAGCGATAAATTAACTAAACACACAAACTAAATAATTAGCCGATATTTTTAATGAAATTGATACAACAGAAATCAGAGTCAGAGGTCACAATCGCAGATAGCTTTAAAATAATTAGATTAACTGCATGTTGCAAGACGCCGTAATCTATCAGCAAGAATCGTGAAAAGTTCAAAGTGGCAAATCTCGAATAGGACGTAAAAAATACGTTCAAAAATCTTTTCAATTTGGCAATATTCTTCCTTGTGTTGGTTTATGACAGGTGCCTGTTCTCACGCTGGAAAAAGACGAGTGTAAACGTTGAATAAAGGCAAGCGTTCACAGTTCCGCATTATACGCATTGTAGCGCTAGTCTACCTACTATAATGTTCATAGTTGTCAAAATGTCCCACCCTTTTATGAAAAACGCATAAGATATATATTAAGAAAACTACTTTACTCATATTACGAGCGCTTTTTTAGAGCATTTGTATTTGCCGCGTTACTTACAAAGTCTACTGACGACTGACAGTTGTGACGTTTAACTAAATATGAGAGTGAGCTGTTATTATTGTGGACAATAAAATATCCTGAAAGATATAATGAAACCTGAAATAAAGGTTTTAAATGTTTTTTCTTTTATTTTTACAGGTGAGTGAATGTTTTGTAAACAGATAATGGTTAAGAGGTAATGGGCTTGTGTCCTATGTCTTAATTTCTATAAAAGTTTACTATATATTGATAAAGTGGGTTACTAGAACCTCTAATGTTCAATTATTTTTTAATAACTCCTTATATGTTAAGAGATATTAACAATTAAAAAAGTCATTTTGTCTCTTTAATTATTAAAGGGATTTTACGTTGTACACATTCCAAGTGCATGTGACATCACAATCCTTGTGTAAGGTTACTAACCTTACAGCTCTTAAATCTCTGCTATATGTATTTATATATCAAAATATCAAATATTATTTACATCTATTAGCAGGGTTAAATAAAATAAAAACTTATTATTCTTTGATTTGACTTGATTATTTGACTACAAACAGCTACAGAACATTACCACAGCACTGACCTACTCAACAAGTAACTGACGTTAAAATGCATTTCACGTCATAAGAATATGGACGACCATTTCTAGCGCTAAAACTACAATTCAAATTTTTAATTGCTATATCTCCGTCAATATTTAGATATTTAATAAAATAGACACGCCAATACACATTTATTAACATCAATTTCAATCAACAATTGAAAAATCGACCACTAAAAAATGAGGACACAAGCCCATTGCTTAAGAGTTGGAAATACGTATTGTCAATAACGTCATTCCGAATATCTGGTGGTTCGTAAGATATGAGACATGTGCTGTGGTAGATAAAAACTTTATTTCTACATATACGAGTATATTATATATTAATATGCAGATAAAAAAGTATTAGTTAAGGGAATACGTCAACGAACCGTGCATTTTGGGTAGGCAGTAATTTTTTTGTTTCAACAAGTAAAATTTCAAACCTGAATATAAATAAGAATTTTCCTCTATGTGGTACGTGGTATGTGGTCTTCATCTTAAAAATAACGATGTAATTATTTATATCAAAACTTCGTAAATTTAGTATAGAACTTTTTTTTTAGGTAATAATGTTTTTACAACTTTTATTAATAACTCTTTGTTGAAAATTTTAAAATAAAATAGCTACAAACAAATATCTGAAATTAGGTAGTGTTAGACATAGGCTGTAGTACACAGGACTGTGAAGTCGGTCTCGAGGAGTCTAGAGTAGGAGTCGAATGTTTTTTTACCGACGTATAGTTTGTTCCGTTCATAACAAACACGTTTCATATCTTTCACAGTTACAAAGAAGGCACTTACATAAGCCATGTCATTTATTTTAATTATTTAATACAGAAATGAAAGTAAAAAACAACGTCATTTAAGGTTCGATTTATGCGAAGTGTACGCTGCCACAGGTTTTTTAAAATCGGTTATCGGTTATAATGAATATCTTTCAACAATTATCGACTTCTATTAACCTGTGCTATCACTGCTTAAAAGGATAACCAGAAGACCTTAAACAGCTTGCCGCAATATTGATAATTTATCAGGATTGCGTAGTAATATTTTTTTAGGGGATCCGCACATTAGGCGACTGATTGCAAACCTTAGCTCCGAATCTACCCGAACTGAATGAGAATGGAACTGTGGTGTTAGTGAGAGAACGAGCGTATATATGAGTGAGAGAAAACACACGGCACGAACGAAACTAAACTGGTTTTGAGCATAATTTCATTTTTATTTATTTATTTTAATTTGATAAGAATTTCGTTTAATTTATTATACTTTTTCAAATTGGGTAATGTTAAAATCTTGCGGTAATGACTCTATTCCCATATAGTTTACAATAAGTTTATATTCTTTAACGTTCAATAAAATGCAGACGGCAGAAATTATTAATTAAATAAATGTGTCTTTTGTCGATTATTTTTGTTTTATTTATCGCATATATTATAGTATGAAGGAACAGGAAGAAGGGCAATCAAATTCGAGGAAAAAATGAGGAAAGCTGAAAGCGAAATAAGAAAAATAAGGGAGGAGAGTAGAAAGGAGGGAGGATGAGAAGGAACGAAAAGGAAAAAGGAGTACTTTAAACGGAACGGAATGACGACAGAGAAGGCAAACAGAAGAAGAGAAGAATACACAAGTGTGGAAGAGGAGCTAAGGGCCAGAGACAGAGAGATACTGCAACAGGAAAGAATGGAGAAAATACACAATAGCAAATACAATGAAAGATACAAGAGGATTTGGGAGAGAGAGAGAGATACCGGAATAAATACGAGAAAAGCACAAGGAACAGAAGAAGAATCGCAAGATTTAGATTGGGAAACGAAGAGAAAGGCAACACATACTGTGAAAATAGAGAGGAAAGGATGCGCAGGGTGTGTGGAACAGAGATAGAAACGCTGGAGCACATTAAGTATTCATGTGACAAAAGAATAAAAAGTCAAAAGAAGATTGTGGATGGCGGAGATAGAGAGAAGGAGCGGGAAAGAGAAGGAAGGGTAGAGTAGAAACTGTTAAACGTCAGTTCAGAAAATAGAAGATTTGCGGAAAGGAAATAAGGAAGACAAGAGGTGGATGGCGGAGATGGAGCAATAAGGAAAAAGTAAAGGAAATAGAAATAGTAAAGGAATAGAGCCAAGAAGAAAGAGTAAAGTGAGAGAAACAATGAGGAGTAAGGAACAAGAAAATATAGAAATAAGAGTATAAAAATCAAACATTGCTGTTGGAATTATTAAAAATGTTAGAATAGTTTTAAGTTTAGGTTGCCAATGAGATGTAACTATGTGATTTAATATTGAAAGAATGTAAAGTCTAGCGACACACACATTAAATTAATAAATAATATAGTACGAGGGTAGTTTGATAAGTAAGTGACTCTTTGAATTTACTGCGCAGCTACCGTTATCCGCCATCTGTTAATAAACTACTGTCAAATTTTGAGCTAGCTGCGTTATTTAGTGTGTGTTTGACAGCTATTGAAAGCAGACAACCAGTAATTGAAACCAGTTATCCGCACGATGGATGCCCCAACTGCGATTGAGTCCAATCCTTATCCAAAATCCATAAATTGGGCTACGAACTGCTATAAATTGGGCCACACCCAACTATTTCCTGCTACATGCTAATTCATGTTTCCAAACCTGAAGAAATGGTTGTGTTGTAAAATATTGATTGAATGAATTGATTGAACAAAGAGGACATCACTAAAACCATTGACAAAACGCCTATTTTGAGGGTCTTGAGAAAACCCATTATTTGGAAAAAATAAAAAAATTGGAAAAGCGCGGGTTATATGTATATAAAGTGATTTTTTCCAAATAATTTCTTTTATGAGAAATAAAGAATTTTAAAAAAAAAAAATTCACTGAAGTCTAATATCAAACTACTCTCGTATTTTAATATTTATTTAATTAATTTGAATTTAAATATGTAAAATATTTAAATAAATATATGTAAATATTTTGTAAAAATTATGAGAAACATTAACATGAGAAACGTATCAACACATATTTTCGGGTAATATGATTAAAACATACAACTTAAAGTAACCAGAGTTTACCCCTTGCATGGCGTGTATGATATGAATCCAATAAAATAATTCGTAATTACATTTCATAGTTAATTCTATTTTTAAATTAAAATATTTAACTCGCTCAATAATAAAATAATTTTTCATATAAATTAACTAAAAAAAATATTTTTTTCAACAAAATAAAAAATATTTTGAATTTATTCGTTATTTGACCAACTTTTTTTCAAAATTTGGGATTTCTTTTTTCGATTTGTAAATTAGGTACCAAAGTTAGCCCATATTTAAAATTTCAACTTTCTAGCCTAATTTTTACCCTCGATAAAACCCACCTCCGTATAAAATTTTTGAATTTTGAATTTCTTTTTTTTAATAACATATTTCATTACTAAATAATCCAAAATTTAAAATTACTACAAAGTTTCATACCGGGCCCCCTAATTTACTCAACACCCCCTTCCAATTTTTTAATTTCTAATTTTCAAAAAATGTTAGCATTGAACACCGTAATACACATGCCAAATTTCAACTTTCTATCTTTTACGAATTAAAAGTTATAGAGCAAAAAGTAAAAAAAAATATTTTTGTTTTTCCAAAATTACAGGTTTCCAGGAAATTCAGGAGAAAATCTGAGGACGCCAAAAGTCTTAGAATTTTTTTCTCTACGAAATAGGAACTTTTTAAAAACATCGCCTTAACCGTTTTTGAGCTACCATACGAATCGCGTAAACATATAAACAATTTTATAAGTTGAAGCATTTTGAATTTGGCGTTCTTTTCTTCCACTATCTTTTATTATTTTCTACTGAATCAGAACTGGCAACACTAAATATTTCTTGATAGCGTCTTGCGGTGTTTATGTCTGACCACGTTTAACATTCAATAATGGTGATTGTGTCATATTACGCGTTCTACTAAGTTTACTATTTTTTCCGTCTCTAACATATGATTTGTACATTTATTAATTATACTTGGTGCATCGGTATTTACTGCATCTTTAATGGATAGATTAAATATAAGGTATAGTTAGTATAGTCGTAACGCAAATATCACAAATACGTTTGATATCGTTTGCGAGATGTTTTATTTTGCTTATTTTACAATGCATTGTTCAAAAGACTGATTTATTTATAAATGAATGTATTTCAAATAGTTTATTTCTTAATTTAACTTGTTGGTTGACATCCACATTAAATAATGAAGTTGCGTTATAATTTATTTGTGGAGCTTACATATGTAGAAATACTTTGATATACCGCCATCGTTACGATGTTTGTGTTATTAAGAGTTTAACCTTTTTTTACAATAATAATAATGTTTGATTTTTACCTTCCAGAGTCGCGAAGAACTTTGTAGTGTTCTTCTAAAATCAAACAGTTGGACAAATCGGAATTATTGAGTATTGATGGATTAATAATGTAGGGATGGAGAGTTTCATTAACATAGATTTCTGCATTTGACAATTTTGAAGCATAATTTTAGATTTTATTCGAAATTGACACAAATTCGTTTTGATTACGAAGGTAAGTTTTTTTTAATATTTACTGTATACTAATTTATATAATTTGATGTTACAGTTGTTGATTAGATGTTGACAGATGTTACATTTTCATATAGTTCATTAAAACTTCAGATTTCTTAAATTTTGTTTGTTATAAATAAGACAAATATATGTCTTCCTCTACAAAAATTGGAGATGTTTGGGCTTCAAATTGTAAAAGGAAAAATACTTTAATTATTACAACTTTCAATCACGTTCTTGATTGTATCTGATGTACCTCATAAATTGTATTAATAGTCTAAAGAATACCATTTCTGGAATCTACTTGACTCAAAACAATTGTTTTGATAATAATGATTTTTTGTTATGTATTGTTACAAATAGAACAATTACTTATTTATTAAATTAATAATAGTGCAAGGTCATGAATATCAAAATTACAAACTTTTCATTCTTTCCATTAAATTGTAATGAAGTGTAATAATATTAAGTAATTAATATTTTGTTCACGTTGCAGCTTAAACGTCTGCAGCTGCCTACAAAAATGCATGGGGCCTGAAGAAGCAATTTAAACCTCACGAAGACAAATGCCATGGCGCATTCTAAACTAAAACGAAGCCAGGTAAGGAGAGGGTTCTACAGATTCCTATATAAGAACGTAATAGAAAATGTACGATTTATTCACAATATAAACGATGTGTGGTCTTTGTTTTGCAGATTAACCTACTAGACTCAACAAACTTGTGAATTATCTGGAACTTTTCTGGGTTTGCAGAGAGATTCAAATATAATATTTGACGTCAAACAACTTGTGATTTTCAGTAATGTTGTAATCGCTAATGACTTATTTGTGGGTGCATCTACTAAAGTAAAAATCGTAACAAAAGGTAAACATCATTTCGTACATACATTGTAATATAAATTTTACAAAATATATTAATTTTAGATATTATTTATAAATATATTTTGGTATGCATTGATTTACAATCGCTTCACAAAAAATTAATCTTCACTAAAATAGCTCTAATCTGTTTCCTGTTAAATTTAGATTTTTGTAAATTATGATTTATGCATACATTTATAATATGATCTAAAGTTCCTAATGTTTCATATAGGCAATTTATCGTCACTTTTAAGATTGATTTTGAAAATGTGAACTGGAAATTTGCAATTTTTTAAACGCTTGAAGAATCAGTTATTATAATAGAGTTATTATTATTGATATCTTCGTCAATGGCTTTTAATACAACTCATTTTTCAGCAGTATAAGGATATACTTTGTTGTTTACTTTAAATTTACCTATTTAATGAGATAATAAAGTTCTAATAAATTCAATTCAATTCAACTTTGAAAATAGTAAAATTTTGATGAAATGTAATAATAAAAATTAATTAATTAATAATAATACATAATTAATTAATATTTTCTGCTCGTTGCAGCTTAAACGTCTGCAACTGCTTTCAAATATGCATGGAAACTGACAAAGCAATTTAAACCTTATAAAGAGAATCCCGTGGTGCATTCTAAACGAAAAGAAGCCAGGTAAAGAAAAGGTTCTACACATTGTATTTTAAGAACGTAATAGAAAATACACGAATCACGAAAGCAAACTCAGCTTTATTTTCTTTTAAATAAATTGGAAACATCTGTCAGTTAGATATATATGATATATTCATATGAAATATATTTTTTAAGATATATTTTTTATTTAAAAATATTATTTCAATTGAACTGTGGCTTATGTAGTCATTTGTTTTTATATGGTTATTTTAATACTTGCCTAATATATATTGTTCTGGATGCGAAAATTCGTAATTAAACAACTGTAACCACGAACGACCAAGTCTGTTTCCTCTTATCTTATTTTTCTTCTAAATATCTATTTTTCGTATAATGAAGTATATTTAAAATGAAGAGCTGTTTTTCAAATCCTCACGGTTTGTAAGAACATAATTAAATGCTGTGTACGGATCAGTTTCTTGGGCTACTAATTGCATTAATTACCACTCGTTTACTATTTTATGCGATATCTATACTAATTCTAAGTTACCGTTTTTTTTTCGGGATCTTTCTTATATTTAACATCCATTTAGTGATGTGCCCAAGTGCTGTAATAATAATTTCACAAAGTATATTTACAATTTCAGATATTTGTTATATTATTTTTTGGTTGTTAGTAATAATAATACAAATAATATTCACACCAAATGTGTTAAATCAACGGTGGACATTAATTTAAATATCACAGTCATTTAACAAGCAAAAAGAAATAACTTTCTTTCTTGGAGAAGTAAATGGGATTTATCACAAAACATTTAGTAAATGTCTAGATGATATTATGTAGTAGATGATATTAAAACTAGCAAAAAGTAATTCGACCGTGACAGGAGAGGGGAACTATCAGAAAACTTGCCCCCCCCCGGGGGGCAAGTTCACCAATATGTGTACGGTCGGTATGGGCGGATCATCATTTAGAGCCCCTACCCTGCCAAAGAAGTTAAGCCCATTTTATGTAATAGATGCAGTGCCGGAAGGATACGCCCTCCATAACCTGCGATAGTAAACTTTTGAAAATAACATGGAAAAGAATTAGAAAATTAGTTGACATACCTGCTTAAAACAATTTAACGCCATCCTTTGGACCGGACGGACATTTCACGATAATATAGCAATAATAATAAAGCTAAGAAGTCTGATTAGGGGTTGTTTATAAACAATATTTGAAAAACGCCTTGCAAATATCAGATATGCAACCAATTGTACACCTTACGTGTACAATTTGAAGTATATCATAATATTTGCAGTGACATAATTTTGACAAGTGATTTATATGTAAAATGGTTAAAAGTACACAGACTAAAGTTATAAAACGTAACTTTGCTATATGTCCAATACAGCGTGAGACGAAATAGGTGGATATAGAAAATCCAGTTACAGTCAGTATGCACCAATGTCGAAATAATCTGACCAACTTATAATAGTCCAGAAGAACTATTATAAATTTATCGTCATTGATTATTTCCTAATAGTTTAAGACTATCGATACGTCGGCGGGAACAGTAGGGCGTTCTATAATTGAACGCGGCATCTTGACTAATGTATAATCACTTGCCTGGTAGGATCCAAGTTCTCGTATCAGGGGGTTCGTGCTGGCTGGAAGAGATCTGTAAAAGGAAATTGCCTTTGCATGTGTAACACCTGCCAGTGTAGAAATGTGTAATTCGTGTCTGATGCGTACATTGCGGATGTACCAACCACATCCCGCAATGCAGCGTAAAAGTTTATTTTGCACGGTTTCAAGGTGTTCAAAGTTCGGCGATTGACCCCATATCAACGAATCGAAGAGTAACAGTGGCCTAATGTATGTCTTATAAATCAATAGTCGGTTCGGTATGCTCAATTTTGAATTTGCGTGCAGTAGCGGTCGTAGGATAGCTATACGTTGGTTTGCTTTGTTTACACGACTCTCAATCTCAGGATTGAAATTGAGAGTGCGTGTAAACAAAGTACCTAAGTAAAGTATCCTAGGGAGCCATTCGCAACCAGTGCGTCAGTTTCCTGGATCTAGTGAAAAGTATACATTGTGTTTTTGACGCATTAATTTTAATGCGCCATTTTGTACAGAAACTGGTGACTCGATGTAACGCATTTTGTAAGTAAATAACGGCAAGTTGCAGATCTTTGGATCTAGATATGTAGGATTGATCGTCGGCATACGTGGTCCTACAGATGGTTCTACCCAGATCCGGGAGGTCCGAGATATAGATGTTGTAGAGTATTGGAGAGAGGATACTGCCCTGTGGCACGCCAGCACATATCTTGTATGTGCTGGAGTAATCCTTCTCTACTCTGACTGTAAATGTCCTGTTGCTAATGTAGGAATCTATAAACTTTATAAAAGTGGATGGGAACTTCAATAAGTACATCTTATACAGCAACCCACGGTGCCATACAGTATCGAAAGCTCCCTGAACATCCAAGAAAGCACCTGCACAGTGTTCCCTTGCATTGAGCGCTTTTGCTACGTATTCGGTGACACGCAAAGTTGCGTGTGTGGTATTGTGTTTTTGTCTAAAACCAAATTGGTCATTAGACAAAATGTTGTGTCTTGTTAAGTATAATGTAAGACGTTCGTTGATAACTTTTTCCATCACCTTGGAGATAGCGGGTAATAGTGAAATGGGCCGGTAACTACTCAAAAGTTTTGGATCTTTCGTGCCTTTTCTAACAGGTACAACTACTGCGTGTTTCCATCGTGCTGGGAAGTGTTTGAAAAGAAGGCACTTATTGACTATGTTCGTCAGCAACGCGATTGGTTTCCGGTCGAGAATTTTGAAAAATTCGATTTGAATATCGTCAATGCCAGCAGATTTCCCATTCTTGCTATCCTGAATCAATGATTGAATATGTTTACTGGTTGTATGCCCTAATAAAAACGTATCGCTACCGCCCATACTAGGAAATTCTGCCTCATACCATTCATTTACCCTTGAAGTAAAAACAGGATCTTGAACATCCTCATGATCTTTAAATCCTGTAGCTAAGTGACTAGCGATCGCATCCGCTTTACTACGTGCGGAAAAACAAATACCATTCGGTGTTCGAATCTCCTGTATTGAACGAAACGCTGGAAATAATTCTTTCGGTAATTTATGGAGGTTTTCGAAATCATTGCTACTATTCGCGACTTCTAATTTTGTTTGCCATTCCAAGTTTTTGTGATTACGTATTTGTGTCCTGACGAGACGTCGCAGGCGTTCGTAGACAGTTTTATCCGAAGATCGCCGTCTACTCTGCCATAAGGCGCGAGTTCTTCTCATCAGGTGTATAGTCTGTACAATGTGCGGTGGTAGTGACTGTGAACGAACCTGATATGGCAAAATACTGCGTTTTATAGCCATATTGATTTTGTCATTGAGAGATAAAATATTATCCTCAATGTCCAGGGTTTTGATCATTACTGGATTCGCAGTAGTAATGGATTCGTTCAACAGATGGCGGAAAGTGTTAGTGTCAATATTAGAAATACGAGGATTTCTTTGACACTTGTTTTTCTGGAGCTTGACGTGACAATCAAACTGAAGTATCACAGCACGGTGATCCGAACTAAGGTGTGCAGATGTACTAATCTCTTTCGGGTAGAAAACGCCCTTAAAAAGGAAGATATCAACAACGTCCGGAAGTGTACTGACCTGATATGGGTAAAGTGTAGGTGTTTCTGGGCCCATAACATCGACAGAATTATTAAACGCAAACGACCGTGACAGGACTCGAACCTGCAATCTTCGGATCCGAAGTCCGACGCCTTATCCATTAGGCCAGACGGTCTACACGAAACGATTTCATATCCTTATTTTAAAATCCTTTAAAGAATCCTTTAAAGATTTTTTACAGAGCTTTAAAGCGTATTACAAAAGTTCTGGCCCATGGAAAGCGTCTGACACTTTTAATTTTACTTCAGAAATAACATTCTACAAAATATATTTAAAAATCAGTCATACAAATTTAAGTAAAGTAACTCTGATTTTTAGTTACCTTTCTCACCTGGTACCTGCCCAGGTGTCACCGAGCAATCTCCACAAATACGCAGGTATTAAAAGTACATGTAGAGACTACTTAGAACCGAAAGTTCTATGCTTTTGAAAATAAGTTATGTCAGATCGTTCTGGGATCTTGGACTATTAGGGATGTATAAATTCTTGTTAAATGTGAGGAAAATGTAAGGGAATAGTTATGATAACAGCGATTATACGTTTTTAGTTCTGATTTACAAAATTTAAAATTCAACAATTTACTCGTGAGATGTTTAATTTTAATGAAATCATAAATTTGTAAACATGATATTCAGTTGTGCAAAAATATTCTACTCTTAATAGGCTTAGTACTTCTAATGAGAAATTAGTTAGTTGCACAATGGAATTTTTATTATTTATCTGCTCTATTCATGTGTGTTCTAGTTTTCTAGTGCTCTGGTGTTCTAGTGTTCTAGTGCTCTAGTACATTCACAAACTGTTCTGAATAACGAAAGATCTCTCAATGAACTTGTTGTAACTCTTCATATAATTAATACTTGTTTGCATTTCAGAACACCTTTGTGCGGATGTGGTGCTGGTTTGTATAATGCAATATTCTTAGAAAATAGACTAGTGCTCTCTTTGGGGTAAGTGCTTTTAGATTTACATTGTCTGAAATAGTGGGATTAAAATATTCATAAGTGTCACATTATCACAAAGAATAACTTGATATTAACGCAATGGTTTTACTCTAATTAGAAAACGAAGTAAGTTTTTTTATTGTAACGATTTTTAAACATTTTATTCTTAAGCTATTGGGCTCAACTTTCCACACAAGCTGTTTGTAGTTAACTATTGGTTTAGTTAAGAATGTGATTATTTTTTTTATTAGTAGTTGATTTGTGGTTACAGTATAAAAGATGAGACATATATATCGTACTTTTTGTTTGTGTTTAGTTTTATTTTATGAAATGGAAAGTTTTATTTGATAAAAAAATGATTTTTAAAGATTGAATGAAAACATGTTCTGTTTAAAAAATAAATATGCATAAAAGAATTAGTGCAAAAGTTGAATATTGAAAGACGTGAGCCTAAATGATCGTCCTAGTACGTTTCCGACAGCAAGTTACTTTTAGTACGTTTTCGTTTGAAGTTTTGAGAATACCAAGTAACTAATAATGAGTTTTGTGAATAAACAATCGAATCGACATAACATAAGCTATATAAGGAGATAAATACAGATATATAAGTTAAGTTGATAGTTAAGACTTTGGTAACATTAGTTGTTGGTATTGTAGTATTCAACAACCTTGTATTATTATTAATTTTGTGTTTCTAATTAAGTAAATATATTTTTATATTTAGTGAAAAGTGTGTACCATTTTAAATCTTACCATAGAATGGGATTGAGATTTTACATTGTAAATAAATATATATAAATTTGTTTATTTTTTTCCAATGGCGCACACACACTTTTATTATTATTATTTTTTTTTAATATTTATTTTTGAGTGCATCAACTATTGGTAGTTATTAACACTTTAAACCAATATTACATTTTACATACATTTTTTATAACACATAATTTAATCAATTTAATTCGTTCAATATCCTCATGACGTGATATTTCAGCATCGCGATCTGATACGGGAATCGCTTCAACTATGATGTCTCCCATTCCATCCATCTCCTGTTATAAAGCTGTTCTTTTCTTCTTTTTTTCTTTACTTTTTCTTCCTTTTTTCTTGAAATTCTTGTTATTAAATTGAATTGAGTTCTCAACGGATACGAATAAAACACTGCATTTTAAATAATTGGTTCACTAGTTAATGAATATTTCTTAATCTATATTAATTAAAAACAATAGAATCGTTGAATGATCTTGCTTACAAGTTTTAAATAAAGATGGTTGCTGAATGTTTCTGAACAAATTTAGCAAATTTAGCAAAAAATGTAGCCTGGTGTAAAAAATGAACGGTAAACAATGCGTGAAGAAAATCATTGTATTGCAGTTTATAAATTAAAACAAGTTATTTTAATTTTAAGTAGAAGATATTTTAAGCAATGTTAAAAGAATTTTGAGCTAAACAGAATACAATAAAACAATATAATGTTGATTGTTTAAAGCTAAGGATGGTACAATTTCAGTGTATGCTATGTTGATGAAATTTGCTGGGTGTAAGCTAAACGCGTAAGATTGCGTATATAGCATAAAGCGCTATGATATGTAACAAGTGTGATGTATATTCGTTAGCTAATCGTGAGGAAATGGTTTTTTGAAACCAAATGGTACAGTAATTAGTAAATATCTACATACATGAGGTGATGCAGACAAATCGCAATGAAACTATCACGTCAGCAGAGTTATAAACCAACACCACCTAGATACAAAGCCTAACAACGAACTTATGACGTCACGCATTGTAGACCGGATATACAACCAAATCATATATAACCAAACATATATAAAAAAATTATAATTTTAATTTAAACAGTCTAATCGTTATGCATATAAATATTTGTTTGCAAAGTATAATGAAAAATTAATAATATTAAAGTTAACATGTATGATAATCCTTTTATATAAGTATATTAATATATGTTTTTAAATATTAACTACGAGAATTTACAAGCTATCAACGTAATGATATATAAAAATTAATATAGAAATCATAATTAAGAAAAAAACAATGAATTGAAATATATTTATTTTATTTATTTATTAATTAATTTTCTTTTTCTTGATGGGTTTTTATTAACATAAATTATTTTACATTATATTGGTTGATATACATACTGTCCTTTTATGGTACATATGTTATAACTAGCTGTCCCGGCCACGCGTTGCTGTGCCTAACGTTTTTGTCATATTACATTACATAGCGCCATCTATTGAATATTTACTCAATCTAGTCAACAGATTTCGATTTACTCAACAGAATATTTACTCAATCTAGTCAACAGATGTCGCCATCATCGTCGCCCGATGTCATATGTCATATACAGATAATTAATAGACAAATAATTAGCAATAAGATAAATAAATTGATAAGATAAATAAATTGAGATGTAAGCTATCCTATCTTTCAAGTTGGGTCAAACTGCACACGGTGTACAAATTTCATTAAAATCGGTTAAGTAGTTTAGGAGTCCATAGCGGACAACACAGTGACACGTAATTTATATATATAAATTAATAATCTACATGAAAACAAAAAAGTGTTATTATTGTGTAACTAAATACTATCCTAAAACAAATAAAGTACCTACTATATAGAAAACAACTACAAAATGAAACTGTGTTTAAAAAGTAATATTACGATGATAATTATATCGCATAAACAAATTAGCGCTGCATTCAACCGTTCAGTAGGGAGCCGACCGCGCGAGTGAGCCGCGCGGCATGGTATCTCGTTGAGCTACACCCCCCTCCCGGCTTGCCCGCAAGCACCGCCTCTCTCCCGCCGCGCCGGCCAGCGCAGAGAGCGAGTTGGTTTTGTTTCGGAGTTATTTATCATTGTAATCTTTAAAGTTTTTTGTTGAAATTAAGTTATGTCAAAGACAATTTTATTCACAATGAAGTACTCTTAACCAACAACATATTTATTTGAATAAAGATTAATATTATTATGTTGATACAACTTAAACAAATTATTTCGACCAAATTAGGTACCATAAAAACGGTTTTTGTGAGTTAATCTTAAAAGATAGACATATACTATCGCGGACTGTTTTTTAGATCATTAAAAGAGCTATTATTCTTTAAAACATATTTTTTGTGTATCTTGAACCGTTTTCACGGCGCACGCAACGGAAGGCTTCAAAGATGAAATAATTTCTCACGTTTTTACACACTTCACACATTTACCACTATATCTTTGCTCCTATTGGTCGTAGCGTGATGTTATAGCCTATAGCCTTCCTCGATAACTGGACTATCCAACACAAAAAGAATTATTCAATTCGAACCAGTAGTTTCGGAGATTAGCGCGTTCAAACAAACAAACAAACAAACAAACAAACAAACAAACTCTGCAGCTTTATAATATTAGTATAGATTACACTATGGCAGCAATCTAATTTGTCTTCCCAGAGCAATTCTCTTATTTCCAATACTTTTATTGTTTGATTTACTTATCTATTGGTATATTTTGTTTACACTGGCCACATTTAAGTTCTTTTAACGCCGCATGTCAGGTAATAATATTTTCAGTTGCTATTTCTGCATCTTGTTTAGAGCGTAACAACCTATTACAGGTCTTAGCTGCCTCAACAGCACGCTTCTTCCAAGTCAATCGGTCCAAAGCAACTCTTTGCCGGTTTTTTACTTTCAAAGTTTTGATGTCCTCTACTGTGTCGTCCAGCTATCTTGTTGGTGGTTGTCCTCGAGTATCGGATCCCGCAGGATTGTTAAAGATGTATATTCTAGTAAAGTTCTCTTCAGCGGATCTCCAGACGTGGTCGAGCCATCTCAGCCTGTTACTTCGGATGACCTGTGCAACTTGAGGTTGTTTATAAAGTCCATATAATTAAAAATTATATCTGGTTCGCCAGCATCCTTGATCTTTAACCAATGATGTCTATATCGAATTCTGCATCAGTAACCCAGTAAACAATTTGGTGAAGTGCCCTATTTGGTGAAGTTCGAGTCACTCGTACAATTCTATTCTAACGCTTTACAAGTTCGAAGCAACAACACAGAAACCAATTTTAGTTCAAATTCATTCTCTACCTGTCACAGATTTTGTGTTAGTTAGAATTTTTTCATAATAATATTCTTTCTTTTTCCAACATCATTCATTAAGTAGCAGTTGTTTCTTTCATATTTTTCTTAGTTCACTTTCATTTCAAAGTGAGAGAGAAACGAGAGGCGGTTAGACAAGTAAAATATATTTTTCACCGTTACACTTGTATACTTGTATAATATTTCGTTCAATAGAGTATGTTTAAAGTATATGCTATCCTTTTTCAACAAATATTTCTTTAATGGTAATAGACAGACGCTATCTCTCTCAATCCCCGAATATAATGTATTTAAACGAAGATAGTATCCAGCGATGGTAAGACAGAGGTTTTAAACCTAACGCAGACCTGCCGATCGTGGATTTTTGAATCACCAAAACAATGTAAAAAACTAATATAACGAGTATTGTTGAAGATGAATAATATTCATTAAAAAAATCAGGATCCGTACTAAAGATTACATCTATTTATTTCTTCATTTAAATATTTATATTTTGCAGACTCTAAAAAGTAGAATTCCATTAAGTTTTATACCCCTGCTAGTGTCAAGTTTATAACTCCGGTCATAAATCATAAACCGACTCCGCTTTTAATTCAGCAGTGAACCGTCGTTGCGATCTCTGTAGGTCATAAAAAGGGTCTTTCCTATGAACGACTGAATAGAAAACGAACACGTTCCAGACAAAAAACTCATGATATGTAATAAAAATTAAGTAGGATTTACTCCAAAATGTTTACTGGGAACATTAATTATTTGATGTTTAATTGGTGAATCAGCGATTATTCTTGTATACCTGTAGTTTCTAAATTGTCTGAATATTCTAATTTTTGCAAAGGATGCAATAGAATTTTCGTTCTAGTTACAAAGTTGTTTGCCGACGTAATTTTTTTGCACATTCAAGTAATTGTCGCATTGAAATGTTATACTAAGCACCAGCAAAGTATTTTCCAAACCTGTCTTCAAGGGCATCAGTTTGAAACTTTCCTTGCAAGATATATTTAGGCTTTGTATCGAGGTGGTGTTGCCCTAGCTCCGCTAATGAAAGAGTAACAATAATTTAAATTTTAAAAATTCCCGCTGTACACCCTTTACCAACAATAATTTACTGTACCACAAATGTGGCACTGAATTCAAATCAACGTTACAATATTAAGAGAGGGAGAGAGAGATAATTATTTTAAGATACTAGATTTTCTTCGAATATTATACAAATATCTCAATCAAAGTTTTACAAAAATTTAACTTATACTATTTTGACGTTGAATCTGGCGGTATTTCGCTAGATTCAACGGCACAATCAAACAACAAACATTTTTCATAATTTTTATTGTATTTTAGTACCGTGTCTCACTGCAGTTACCCTCTCTCTGAATATATCTCGGTAATAATCGGGGTTACCGAGAGTTACCGAGTACTTATCACGTTGTGCACGGGCTGCAGTGAGAACAGAGAGTAGTTGAAAGGCAGTGAAACAACGAACACAAGCAAGTGGATTAACAACTGGAAATTATGATTAGATTCATACATATTTTGTGATATAGTTTTTTAATATTTTATAATATTTATCTGTTTTTATGGTTTTTTTTATGCAAACTCCTTTGATGAGTTTTGATTACTTAAATGTAATTACAACGCCGGGCACGGGTATGTTAAGGCCGATGGATTTTTAATTTTATATTGAATAATGATGTTAAAAAATTATTTTCATCGATGATATTTCTGCTAGTGGATAAGTAGTGTTTTTTTTTTTGGTATGGATTTTACCTATTTTTGCACTGCAGTATTCATAATTTTCATGGTTTTTGTCATCGATGCAAAGGGATCTATTTTTGGGATTATTCAAGTAGTTTGAATTGTAAATATAAAAAATATTAAATAGAGTTGCCCTAGTATATTATTTATTTTATAATTTAAACCAATCCATGTGATATCTGATGCTTTGTACATTTATTTTTACTATTTTGATTAAATATTTTATCTTTAAATAGATTTATTGTGTGTATTTTTTCTATATTATTTATTATTATTATTCTAATGTAATGAAGGATTGCATCCTCAATATTTCTTCTTTACATTATCTAAGCTAACATCTTATATTCTAATCCTACTTATAAGTACACATCACTGTCCTATAATATAATTTTAGTTTTAACAATTTTACACAGTACCATATAATATTTGCTCTCGTTTTTCTCGCTAACATAGCTGAATCTTGTGTTGCCAACGTGACACCACATCGTACAGCATGTTTGCAACTATTGGTTTAGAGCTAACACTTCTTATTGATGAATCTCACTTAGTTTATTCATATGGATCAATCCTAAAAAAAATAAAATTAAGTTTGATTCTCAAAAATTAATACAATTTTATTTTTTAAAATTAGCTCTCACAAATTAAATATTATTCATTTTATATATAAGTTCTCTGTGTTCCCAATTTTTTTGGTAAATAAATAATTTTGTTTACTTGACCATTTCCATTTCCTTGTTGTTCGCTGATTGATGTTGGTTGTTGAATATTTCTTATATTATTGAAGTGTTTGGTTTGAGATTGAGAATTAAAACAAACAAAAAGTTATGAGAAATGACAAAAGAAAAATACTGAAGTTGTGATATGAGTTTCAGAAGTTTGATATTACAGACTTACCATCGTGTTTTGATTGTAGCAGCCGGCGTTGTCCGTATGTTTAATTTAGTTATTGAGTGTGTAATGTGAGTGTTGTAGCAATTACTGTTATCTACAAATTAATTATAAATATTAAAGTCTTAAGGAAATGATTCTAACTTCAATAAAATATAAATATGCTGCCAATGTCTAAGCAAAATATTCAAATAATAAATATTACACAGTATTTGGACGAAATCCAACAGTAGTATCTTATATGTTAAAAATCATTGTAAATTGTTTGATGTAAATAATTGTACTTGTCAGTTATTTCCCCTCTATTCCCTCACCTTAAGACATCGCACAAACCAAAACCTTTTATTTCAATCCAATTCGAATACGCATTTCTTTATCTAGTCGAACGACCTTCAAATATTTTCATTCCTTTATTCTTTACAAAACCCGTTCCATTTCTGTTATAAACAAAACTACATTGTTTTAGATTTAACAAGTAAAATAAAATACTAAATTTAATTCTGTATCAAAATTCTAACCAGAGCTATAAGACATAAAACTTGGTAGTTGTAATTATAATTTGTAGAAATATATAAAGATATTAAGTTAAACGAAGTGTGCTGTTTCATTTAAATAATCGGTCCAAATTGGCTTACACCCAATTGAAAAGAACGTTGTACCAAGATCATCAGCGAATCGACTCTTGACAACGTTACATGGACCTTTAGAGCCGGATAATTGTGAAACCAGGTCCATCGAAATTATATATCACGATACCGCTGAACTATCGAAGAAGAAACATTGCACTGAAGATTAGCTAGCTGCCATATAAGTCTACAATCTAGACAATCAGGTACGTGTCCAGCTTATCTTATTCAACATCCATTCATTTAATTTAATATCGATATACTATCAAACATTTTGGATTTTTCATTACGTTTCTCTCAAAATAAAACTCACCTTACCTTTAAATAAAATTCTAAAAACTGCCATTTTAATAACTCCACTTATCTCATTTTCTAATAACCGATTACAACATGTCAGTACTAAAAAGATTAAAAATTAAGAGCGCTGCAATGAAGGAAGACTTATTATCACATGATAGATATTGCGAAACCTTTGACATACATAGCAATACCTACGATTACTGTGAGATTAAGATAAGAAAGACTTCTTTTGCACCGCTTTTAGAGCAATTTAAGGATATTTCAATAGACTTAAAATTGAACAGTACTAATGAGGATAAAAGCGACGCAAAGCAAAGTGAAGTGTTAGAATTTCAAGACAAATATTTTAAAATAATGGCCAAATATGACAAAATAACTGCTCTTGAAGAATCATCTTCACTTGTTAAGGTTAACAGCCAATCAATTGTCTCCTTGCCAAATATAGAAATACCTTCCTTCCACGGGGATATAGGGCAATGGGAGTCCTTTAAAGAAACCTTCACGAGTCTGGTGCATAACGAACCCAGTTTTGATATAATGAAAAAATTCCACCACTTGAAGAATTCTTTAAAGGGCGATGCAGCATCAGTGCTCTATTCCTTGCAACTTATTCCGTCAAATTACGAAATTGCTTGGCAAATGTTGGTCAGGCGATTTGAAAATAAGAAATTAATAATAATACACCACCTCAAGTCCTTTATGGAAACGCCAGCAATCAGTTATCAATCAAGCTCAAAGCTAAGAAACCTAACGGACAGTCTCACAAAGCACATTAGAGCTTTACAAACTCTAATTCCTCAAGAAATGCTTTTTGATACCCTTATAAATTATATTGCACTAAACAAATTAGACAAAATTACTCAGAATGAATGGCACAAGTCACCCGAAGCCGCAATAGACAATCCGACCTTCACCTCACTACTAAACTTTTTATCTGACAGAGCTACATTGCTTGAAACCATGTCAGGCAATATGAAAGGACTGTCAGGTGTAAATACAAGGCAAACTTTTGTAGCCAGTCAAGCGCGAAAATGTTCTATCTGTAAAAACGACCACCAAACTTTTAAATGCCCTGATCTATTAAAATTATCTATCTCAAATCGATACGCAGAAATAAGTGAAAGGCAATTATGTTTCAATTGCTTAAGGACTGGACACACAAAGAATGAATGCTCCTCTATTTTTCGCTGTCGGCTTTGTGATAAAAAACACCACACTATTTTGCATCAGCAACAGGATGCTGATTTAGATTCAACAACTGACCCCAACATTACATTATCAAGCACCAGCCGGCTAAGTAACCATAACCCTGTTTTGTTATCAACAGCTGTTGTGCAAGTAGTTGACGCCAATAATAAGCTGTGTACTGCTAGAGCTTTACTTGATAGTGGTAGTCAGAGTAGTTTTATATCGGAATCGCTCGCAAGGAAATTAAAAATACCACCTAACAAAAGTAACATATCAGTTCTGGGTATAAGCAGTGCAAAAACTCAAATTACTAAATCACTAACAATAAATATAAAATCCGTGCACACTCATTTTGCAACAAAATTACACTGCCTCATTTTAAAGAAAATCACCGGAAACATTCCTTCAACAAATCAAGATCTTACCGACATTACTATACCGAAAAACGTTAGTTTAGCTGATCCATTATTCCACAAATCTGAAAAAATTGATTTATTACTAGGCGCGGATATATTTTGGGATTTGCTGCGTGTCGGGCGCATGAGCTTGGGAAAGAACAAACCCACGATTCAAAAGACCACCCTGGGCTGGATTGTCACAGGTTCTTACTGTAACAAAAGCAGCAGGCAGCGACACTGTTACTTTTCTCAACAGCAAGAAATTCAAAATCAATTAAAATAATTTTGGGAGTTAGAATCAGTTAATAACGTAACATCACAATCAGAGGAGGAGATTGCATGTGAAACTCACTTTAAAAAGACTACCTGTCGAAATCAAGATGGCCGTTTTATTTGCAAAATACAATTTCAAGAACCCATTCATTTACTCGGTGAATCAAAGAAAATGGCTATCAAACGATTTTATTCACTGGAGAAAAAACTTCAGATTAACCCACAATTAAATGAGTTATATTTCATTTTTATGAAGGAGTACTTAAACAATAACCAGAACACCACTTCACAATCCTATTTTTTACCCCATCACGGGGTGTTAAAACCTACTAGCACTACCACCAAATTGGGGGTAGTATTTGATGGTTCTATGAAAACCACCTCCGGATATTCCCTCAATAAATTGCAAGCAGTCGGACCTACGATACAAAATGATTTGGTATCCATCTTATTAAGATTTAGACAATTCACATACGTTGTAGGCGCCGACATCGCAATGATGTACCGGCAAGTGCTAGTTCACGAATCCCAAAGAGACCTTCAACAAATACTTTGGAGATTCAGCCCCAAAGACCCTTTATTATCGTATTGGTTAAACACTGTCACCTACGGCACTGCTTCAGCTTCCTTTCTGGCTATAAGAAGTTTGTGTCAACTTGGGTACGATAATGAAATATCAAATCCTAGCGCTTCCAAGGCCATTTTAGAGGATTTTTATGTGGACGATCTCTTGACGGGATCCGATACTATTAACAACTTGTCAAATACGTGCGCTCAAATCGATTCCATTTTAAAGAGTGGAGGTTTCACTTTACGAAAATGGGTTTCAAATGCACCACAATTACTCAAAGAATTAAATAAAAACAGCGAGCCATGCTCCAACGTTGAATTGGGCGATTCTGATTACCTTAGAACACTAGGTGTTGAGTGGAATCCCAATCTTGATTATATTCTTTCATTTACAAGTAAAATATTTGATCCACTCGGGTTATTGTCGCCATGTATAATTGTTTTCAAAATTTTATTGCAAACGTTGTGGACTCAACATCTGGATTGGTATGACCCTGTTCCAACTGAAATCAATAACGATTGGAAATCAACCATTGATAGCCTAATCCTAATAAACAACTTAAACATACCTCGTCACTCATTAATTATAAACCACGTAAACGTGCAATTACATAGATTTTGTGATGCCTCCGAAAAAGCATACGGAGCTTGCATATATCTAAGAAGCACTAATGTTCTCGGCAACGTTAAAATTTCACTATCGTGTGCAAAGTCAAAGGTCGCTCCTTTAAAAACTATAACCATTCCAATACTTGAGCTGTGCGCTGCCGTCATCTTGACTAAACTGTCAACAAAAATTATCAACACACTATCCATCAATCTATCAGACATATATCTGTGGTCTGACTCCACCATAGTACTATCATGGTTACAACACACTCCGAACACTTTAAAGACCTTTGCGTCAAACCGTACATCAGAAATTCTATATAACATGACTTCCAATCATCATTGGCGTCATGTGAATTCTAACTCAAATCCGACAGATTTAGTATCACGAGGTGTAGAACCTCAAAACTTAATAGAGAATTCGCTTTGGTGGTCAGGGCCTTCTTGGCTACACAATGTAGAAGAAGCTTGGCCTACCAGCGAATTCACAATAAATCATATACCAGACATGCGTAAATGTACTACTATCAGCACTCATACCAAATTAGAAACCGATATATTTTCTTTGTATTCATCATTAAGAACACTGATGAAAACGCACATGAAGAGAGTTTTGAAAAATTCAAATTTAACGTGTTATAATGTATTGGTACAAATTGAAGCCAAACTAAATTCACGTCCATTATACCCTATGTCCACCGATCCTTCAGACCTTCGTCCCATCACACCTGAACACTACCTGGTTGGTAGACTGTTGACAGCCCTCCCAGATGTTGATTACACAAACACTAAAATGAACAACTTACTGCGCTTCCATTTTATTCAGCAGCTTCTGCAGCACTATTGGAAACGCTGGTCAGCCGACTACGTTAACCATCAACAACAACGACAAAAATGGAAAAGAGCCACTGGACCCAACATCATACCTGGAATGCTGGTTCTCATCAAAGAAGACAACGTTCCACCTCTGCAATCGATACTAGGTCGTGTTGTTCATTCAATTGTTGGCTCTGACGATCAAGGTCGGGTCGCGGTCATAGCCATCCAAGGAGGACAAATTAAAAGGGCTGTAAGAAAACTAGCACCCCTGCCCGAGCAGCCAAATTGGAATTCGAGCGAATCCAACGCCGGGACCATGGACGAAATCCAACAGTAGTATCTTATATGTTAAAAATCATTGTAAATTGTTTGATGTAAATAATTGTACTTGTCAGTTATTTCCCCTCTATTCCCTCACCTTAAGACATCGCACAAACCAAAACCTTTTATTTCAATCCAATTCGAATACGCATTTCTTTATCTAGTCGAACGACCTTCAAATATTTTCATTCCTTTATTCTTTACAAAACCCGTTCCATTTCTGTTATAAACAAAACTACATTGTTTTAGATTTAACAAGTAAAATAAAATACTAAATTTAATTCTGTATCAAAATTCTAACCAGAGCTATAAGACATAAAACTTGGTAGTTGTAATTATAATTTGTAGAAATATATAAAGATATTAAGTTAAACGAAGTGTGCTGTTTCATTTAAATAATCGGTCCAAATTGGCTTACACCCAATTGAAAAGAACGTTGTACCAAGATCATCAGCGAATCGACTCTTGACAACGTTACAGTATTGTTGTTAAGTTTTATAAAAAAACTTGTGGTATTTTTATGAAGAACGTTGCGTAAGAAATTATACGAGCGCGAATTTATTAATTGATTAAATTAATTTATTAATTAATTTAATTATATATTTTTTATTTTATAAATCTCTATCTGGGAGTAGTGATTTATTATTTATGAAAAAAATAACGAATGTCAGCTTAATACAATATATTTTAAACATTTACAGTATGAACGTATAATTACAACTCCAATTTTAAAAACTTAAAACTAACAAATAAATTTAACTTTAAAACAATGTACAATGGAAGAGGCCGTAGATAACAATGTATAAGAATTTCTTTTCTCTTGCGAACAATTATAAACATTATGTAAACAGTGTTAAAACAGTATAATTCAATAAAACCGGTGTTGAATTTGCGAACACTTTCAATGAAAAACATTTACATTAAAAACATCCAACATGTTTGCTTCGATCCACGCAATAATGAACAAGTATTATTATAGTTTATAACAAGCGATTTGTTTACCGCGATTATTTTCTACGATGATTTATAGTATCACGCTGATTGACAATACTGCGATGTGTTGTACGCCGAAATTATGTGAAAGAACCACGTGAATGTTTTTCATTTAAAAATTGATTTATTAAAAACTACAAGCAACTATACAGTGGTAGAATGCCTTTGTTTGTCGAATATAATAGTTGTGGAGAATTAAAATAACACGAAGTACAATAGAAACCTAAACTAAAATGTTATTCGTACAAGCCTTAAACTAAGAATGATACAAATTATTTACAATGAATTGACCTGTCTAACAAAAAAAACTAAAATTACAGATCCGATGAGAATCCATCAGCTGATCACAATATTGTTATTGCACCCCAATAAAACAACTTAAAACATGGCGCCGTCACGGGTGTACAATTTTTGTAATTCACACTAAGGGATTTTTATCAGCTACTGTACACTATCATATTGCTAAAATCTGTCTAAATATCTAAGTGCGTTGGTCCTGTCTATTAAGGCTTATAGTACGCAACAATAGTAATAAGTAAAATCTGCGTATTTTCTTCAATTTATATAAGGTGTATTTTAGTCGAGACTATACGAGTCGAGTGAATTAAAAATCAACGTAAATAATCTACCTAGAATGTTTTTTTTTTGTAGTGAGGAGGAGAAATCTTTCATAAGACTGTCGCCTGATAGCCTGTCGGGCCATGTTGGATTCACCCTCGCTGGAAGAGCGCATATCAACTAAAACTCCCTTTCTCTTCTTCTAGACTACAGTCTGGTACCGCAATAGTATTCCTTCACAATTTATCTTGATACTCGAATTCCAGGTACGGTGCTGTGTTAACGTCCACTTCTTTGATTTTTAGAATTTTCGTGACGAAGACTCGAACCGCACTCCAATACTCTTGCTTTTCTACCATAGTATTAACAATATTATCTACGGTCAGTGTGGTTCCCGTTATTGACCGTACTTCTTCCCTTTCCATCGCCCATGGGCCAATGTTTAATCCGCAGCAAGTTGTAATTGCTTCCTCTCTAGCGTCTGTTCTATCCTGTTCAGCGCCGTGTTTGCGTGTGCCTTTAGTGTTTCTTCAGTTTTAGCTTCTATAATAAGTGCTGTGTCATCTGCGAATCCAATAATTGTTGCGCCATCTGGTAGCTCAATTTTTAGTACCTCGTCGTACAGAATGTTCCATAGTAGAGGCCCTAATACCGATCCTTGTGGAACTCCACAGGTTACACATTAATTTCTCCTCGACTTCTATCCAACGGTCCTCTAGATAGCTGCTTATAATTCTAGTCAGGTACTCACTGACTTCAAATTCTCTCAGCGCTTTCATGATTCCATCCCAGAGTGCTGAATTAAAGGCATTCTTGATGTCTAGCGTTACCAATACTTCCATACTTCCAGCCGGTGCGCGTTTAGTTTTATGTTCGCTACTTCAATCTTAATATATAAAAGAAAGACGGGTTTGTTACAATACAACACTTATAACTCGAGATCTGCTGAACCAATATTCATGGTTATTGAATGTTGGTCGATTGACTATTTTACCGGTGACATACACAGGTAGCCCGCGTCATTTGCATGAATATGCGCAAGATGCAATGACATATGTTCGTCATTATGGTCGGCCAGATCTATTCATTACATTTACATCCGAAAATGTAATGAATAGATCCGAAATGGATAGAAATTATTCAATTGCTGCTTCCCGGACAAACATCAAATGATCGACACGACATCACCGCACGTGTTTTCAGGCAAAAAATTCGGTCACTAATGAATTACATTGTTAAGCAAGACGTCTTTGGGAATACTCGATGCTGGATGTATTCAATCGAATGGCAAAAACGAGGCCTACCGCATGCTCACATTCTAATTTGGTTAGTCGAAAGAATTCGGCCAGATCAAATAGATGACATCATATGAGCGGAGATTCCTGCTCCTGAAACCGATCCAGACCTACATGATGTTGTAATCACGAATATGATTCATGGACCGTGTGGCACTATCAACCGCCAATCACCGTGCATGGTCGACGGCAAGTGTTCCAAACGGTATCCACGAAAATTGACGGCAGAGACCATTACAGGCAACGATGGTTATCCATTGTATCGGCGTCGATCGCCCGATGATAATGGTAGAACTATCACAACTAAAGTGAAAGGAAACGATTTCGTAGTTGGCAACAGTTGGATTGTTCCATATTCGCCACTTCTTTCCAAAACAGTCAAGGCACATTGTAATGTTGAGTATTGCAATTCGGTCAAGTCAATTAAAAACATTTGCAAATATGTCACGAAAGGGAGCGACATGGCGGTTTTTGGTATCCAAACATCCAATATCAACGATGAAATCACGCGCTATCAAGTCGGTAGATATGTGAACTGCAATAAAGCAATTTGGCGTATATTTTCATTCCCTATTCACGAACGTCATCCCACTGTTGTACATTTGGGGGTGCATCTAGAGAACGGTCAGAGAGTATATTTCACAGCGTCGAATGCTGCTCAACGTGCCGAAACACCTCCAGCGACAACACTGACCAGTTTTTTTGCGATTTGTCAAAGCAATCCGTTCGCACGAACTTTGCTTTACTCAGAAATGCCACGGTATTCAAATTTCAACGTCGGAAGCAAGGCGATGCAGTTCCTGGTTATCCAGATATGCGTTCTACTATTCTCATTCTGTATGTTTTCATCATCATTCATCATAATAAAATACTTTTATGTTTCTATCTATATTAATAAATATTATTTTGTATCATTGTATTACGTTCATCAAAGCCTAAATTAGTTCAGCTAAAAGGTAACACGACATTCATTGACTGTTAGGCGGTACGAAGTTCGCCGGGTCAGCTAGTAATATATAAAGAATAAAATAAATGCAAAAATAAATAAATACTTTCCCACTAAGGCAGCACAATCCTGGCTTTTCTCCGGAAAACTTCAATGCGCCAGAATACTCGCAAACAAATTTTTTTTTCGACAAATGAACCGAAAATGCTACCACAATGGGTGGTAGAACTGTTTTATTTTTCTGTTCAGTGCTTTTACTTGTTTTAGTAAAGAATCTTCAATTTCTTTCAGTATTTCTGAATTAGTTCTTTGTCTGCATCGAGCTGCCATCGCAAGTGTCTTTTTTTGGGCAACCTGTGTTGGATTCAAACCTTTTTTCTCTTTATCTTCTTGAGATTTACCTCCATTTGTAACGGGGGGAAATATTGGCATTAATTGTTGTCTTTGAGAAACTGTGCAATTCTGTTGACGGTCACCTGTTTAACCTCATCTAGATTTTTATCGTTACCAAGTCTCAATTTACTTTTTATTGTACGCTTGAAGATTCGTGGTTTTTTAGCACCTTTCGTTAATAGAGAAGCGGAAGCTGTTTGATCATCTGCAGAGGAGCTGTCGTCAGAACTAAGAAGTCTTTTTCTTGTCCAGCTACTCCTAACAGATATTTGCTCCTGCTTTTCTTCGTTAGAAGAATCGTCATAAATTTTACGCCGAACGTTAGTCGATCGTGCAGTACTAGTTGCAGCTTTGCGAGTATCTGCAATGCGAGGTAAACTTTTTATAGGGAAGGCCGGCGAGGAGCTATAGCGTCCCAATATTGTCACTTCAGCTTCAACTTGAGGAATTTTCCTAACTCTTTCTACAAACATGAATTTTACTACTTGACTCTGTAGTGTTACTGGATATGTACGTCCGTTGTATTTCAAACAGTTGTCACACATTTTAGGAAATCATCTATGCATTCTTGCCCTGACCAATATTAACTTCAACTTGAGGAATTTTCCTAATTTTTTCTGCAAACATAAATTTTACTTCTTGACTCTGTAGTGTTACTGGATCTGTACATCCGTTGTATTTCAAACAGTTGTCACACTTTTTAGGAAATCATCTATGCATTCCTACCCTGACCAATATTAACTTCAACTTGAGGAATTTTTCTAACTCCTCGCTGGATTCTTCGCCATTTATGATGTTTTCAGCTAGTTTCTTTGGACATTTATAGAACATATCCTGCTGTGAGACATATTTATGTTTTCCTATTGATCTCCGCCTTATAAATCGGTTACTGCGTCCTTTCCGTTTTCTTCTGGACGTTGAATCTTTGCGAACCTTGATAACTTGTTCAGGCAACAACAGTTCCTGACATTTCTGAGCAATACTGTCCACCGAGTCCTGCAACTCGTTCCTCGTGGCTCCCTTCTCCACTAAACCGTTTACCAGCTTATTTAATGTTAACATATTCTCGGAAACATTGGGTGGTAGCTCCCATTTCTTCCACAGGGCTTCTATGGTTCGCACCTATTCTATTTCTTACGGCATTACCTCGTGCGTACTGCACTGAGCATAATCTAGTGAGACGTTGCAAGATGTTATATTCTGAGACACAATGTTTGTAAAAAATGACACGAGTTGATCAACCCTACTTGTAGGTGTTGAAGTTTGACATTGAAGTCTACTCTGGCCAACTTTTGGAGGCGTAAATTTTTTAACTATGTCCCTACTCGTTACATTATGGAGATTAATACTTACATTTGTTACATTCTTAGCTTTTGTAAATTGTTTGGCTTTAAGAAGCCTTCTTTTATCGGATATCTGCTTTACAGATTTTGTAGGAATAAGTTTTGCCAATTCAGTATTTATGTTTTTAACGTTCGAAAAACGTTCCATGTTTACGAGATTAATGTTCGCCAGATAAAATAATCACCCACGATTATTCTATCTGCCCAGACTTGACCGCGTGGATAATGTCCAGAAGGGACCATCGCGCCATACCGGGCGGCCGTCAACTCCCTGCAGAAGGCGCCATAGGCTGATTGTCTGGGTGACGGACCCACTGACAACACTCTTGGGAGTAAAGAAAGACGAACTTGGCAGAGCCAACAGGACGTTTAATTGCAATTGTTTTGACCTGCGTTTTTTTTTATTTTGATTACTTAAGTAATTTGCACTCGTTATAATGGCATTATTTTCGTGCGCCTTTTTTCCAAAGATCAATATTTTACAATCAAACATCCTACGCCTTCACCAAGGCTTAGCTTAATTTACAATTTCACAAGATATTAAGGGACTCTGTAATAATCTAAAAATATATTAGACATTTCAATGGATGATCGCAAGGCGATCATTGAACATGTTAATTTCAAATCGTAAGTATCTATACCTAACTAGCAAATTCGGCGAACTCCGTTTTGCCATCAGATGGCTTCGTTTTATGTAACATTTCATTTGGTGATTAAAAGATGAAGAAATTTTTTTTTTTTGTTTTATATTTGAAAAGGAAAATTTTTATTTCATTTCATAACAGTAATGAATTTATTTCGATTAGTGTTATTTAGTTGAATTTCTATAAGTAAATGAAAGTGAATCCAAAGTAAATACTGAATCGAAGCGTTATACGTGTCCGCAAATTATCCGTTTCATTGAAGTGCTCTTTGGTAAACCACATTTTTTGTTTTTTGGTCTGACGTTAACACAAACAAAGCGGATGGTTTCCCAACTCGTGAACACGCAACGTATAACTGCCCATGTGAAAAACAATGATTTTCTAAATTTATCCCGCAAGCACTAAGCGATTGGCCTTGCGACTTGTTAATTGTCATTGCGAACGCAAGGCGAACTGGAAATTGCAATCGTTTGAAGTCAAACGGAAGATCAGTCGGAATCATTGGTATTCGAGGAATACATACATTTTCACCTGCGTACTTTCCGTTAATAATGGTTGCCTCAATCAAATTCGGCGAAAAGTCTTTTTATCGAAAGTCGAGTACCGTTGCAAAGTCGCGGTGGATTCAAATTACGCAATATCATAATAACTGTACCAACTTTGAGTTGCAAGTTATGTGTTGGAAATCCTGGTAACTCCAGAGAGTTCAAAAACTCCGTTGGATAATTTACTACATCATCGGGATTTGTTATGGAATCAACGGATTTGTATGTCACCAAATCGCCAGCAATTTTTGATTGAATGGTGAAATTCAGTGCGTGTACATCATTATTCTTTGCAGCAAGAATTGCTCGTTGACTTAACCAAGCATAATTCTGATAATTCTCACTAATGTTTGGGAAAACATTTTCAATAAGAGCTAATTGAGAGTCTACAAATCGGCAAAAGTCGTTGGTAAGAGTAATTAATCCAGATGTCGCCTCAACTGGGACTTTTCCATTTCCAACAGCTAACAATTGTTTGGAAAATTGTGCAGCACCTTGATCATTTTGAAGTTGAACTCTCATATTAGTGGTTAGCGATAATGTTTTTACGTTATTCCATAAAGGTGATGCCTTCAGGCAAGCATTCAATTCATCTGCAGGCGTTTCACGGGGAATTACTGGCAACGTCTGCCTGAAATCGCCTGCCAACAATATCATCAAGCCGCCAAAGATTTTTTAACTTTTTTTTCACAATTTCACAGTGAACACAATACCGGTTTGTCACATGAAATTAACTGAGCAGAGAACAATGAGTAGCTGTTAAACAATGTATCACGCACCGGCGCCATTTACTTAAAATATTGGTTTGTATCTATGCTATGTATCAGAGATGGCGCTGTATGTGAAAAAAGATTTTCCCGCTTTTCTGTTGAAATTTTTCCTGAATTCCTGAATTTTCTTTGCTATAAACCTCACGAAGCCCGAGATCTTTCCAACGAATGCAAAACTGTGGAAATCGGTTCGTGCGTTCTGGAGTTATAACGCTAGGAAGGAAAACTCGACTTATTTTTATATAGTAGAAGATAGTAGATTTATTAAAGTATGACAAAGTTTTTACTGGTAACGCGCCCCTTGAGCCGACCACTATCGGGATAACCTCTACAGAATTTAAATTATGCTGCTGTAGGAGTATCCCGCTTCTCGCTATCCGCCCGTATTAAACTATCCTTATTTTCAAAGCGAACCGTAACATCTATGATATACCCTGCTAAATTATTTATAAACACCAGGTCAGGTTTTAATAACCCTAGTGGTGATTGCAGGCATGGTTCCTTTCTTATTATTCCATATTTATACTTCTTAGCTAACTTATCAATTACCACATCCAAAATTTGATTGTGACGGACGATTCTTAAAGGTTTAAGAACATGACATTGACCGAGAATGTGCCCAAGACTTTCAACCTTAATTTTGCAAGCGTCATATAAAGTGTCAGGCGACCCCCCTCTTTTTGAATTAACTAATTTACACCCATAAGTATTTGTTCAAAGACGCACCGCGTCAATGAACCGGTAACCGTACGCATAGTATATTCATCCCCCTCAACAGGCATATAGGGCAATAAAGGTTCGCATTCTTATCTGAGACAAATATTCTTACTTTGCTATGTCCATCAACTATAACCTCCTCACTTGTCCGAAGGAGACCAGGGTCGTGGTCTCCACTAATTTATATTTACATTTTGGTTACTCATATCATACGAAGATGTACGCATCGATTCGTTTTTATCATATTATAATATAAAGTTAAATTTTGTTTGTTTTTGTGTTGGTCTGTAGCAAGACAACACACCTTAGCGTAAGTTATACTCAAAAGCCAAAATCAAGGTCAAGTATCGTTGCAGTTGTCAATAATGAGACTATTTCATTGTTAGGGATTCCCAGTTCCTAACAATCATGGGCCGCCTAGGCGCTAATCGTGAGTTATTAATTTACTAACCTCGTCGTAGCTCCCCGGTATGGAGATCTCAACGTGACCTTATACTCCGTTGCTCACTTACCCCTGACTTGATAAGTCTGCGAGCTCCCGTCACGTCCTGCATCCTCGCACAATCGCTTCCCTCTTGCGAGTCTGCCAGTATTCAGAGACAGAAAGGCAACAAAATGTAAGAGATATGAGTCCCTATCTCTCATATCAATATCCGCCGGAGTTTCACCATTGGACTGAACCATTTCAATAATAATAGGTCTTTAACGTAATATCGACCAGAACGGATGGGTCGTCAACCCCATCCGCCCTGGCCGTCTGCAAAAGCAAGTAATCACGCCTAAATGCCTATAGGCACGAAGATTTGTCATCTTAAAAAGACAACACCTTCACTGTTACTATATCGTTTCTATAATTATCATTGGCTCGTCACTATTAGCCGTCCACTACATATATTAAAATATATTTCGCACGCTGCACCACTCCAAACTTTACAGTTCGTCGTTGTCTTCAAAAGTGCTGACAATCTCGATCAAATACTCATCCAAATAGTACAAGAATTTAAATCTTGTTCGTCAGTTCCCCGCTTCCAAAATACCCACGGGTAGACTTATGAAGTAATAGCTCAATAATGCGGAACTAACCCGACATCGCGCAGTTTACTGTCACGGAGTTATATCGCACCAAGATATAACCCCTTGCGGGACTGGAGCAGTTTATTTCACGGCACTCGTTAGGCACACAGCCACCTTTGCTCAGGACGGGATGCATATTTAGGTCATGCCCATGACCGGATGCAGTTTAAGGTCCGTACCATTTTTTAGCCATTTGGCATAAAAAAGCATATGCTTATAAATACGTAAAGGGCGGGAGCTGATTCATATTACCCAGGACCCAATTGGTTAAATCCTTTAATAATATACAAAGAATAAATTATCTATCAATAACTGAAAGGAAGATTGCATATTCCATTAAAGTTTACAAAAATAAAAAAGGACCTTAAAGGACCGCATAAGCTTCTGGAAATGTAATAACGTAGCCGTAGTACTCTAAAGTTATATAAAACCTGTAGTTTATTGCTGCAAGTCGTTAATAAAATTCGCCACAGCTGACATCCCTCGTAAGTTCCAATGTAGTAGGTCAGAATATCTAAAATTGATATATATTTAAACCAACGTGCAGTATAGTTCATTACTTATGATATTAATACCTTTACCCCTCAAACATATCTGTTCTAATAATATTTCTTTTAATGAAATGATGACGCACATCTATCACTCTAATATAAGGAACTGCAATATTTTAAGAAGGTATTAAAATTATATACGTAAAAAATTCATAATAAATTAAAACTAATATTTACTATTATTTAATGTTAGTATAGATGTATTGTAGTCATCTGTTAATGTTGATTTATTAATTGTTTTCGGCGTTAGCGGAATTGTCAGCCAAATCACATTATTCCCATTAAGTTTTCTAGCTATATTGTTGTAGTTTAGCCTAAACTGCTGTACTGGGATACCCTAAAAAATATAAAAATGTACTTTTCATTAATCAGTTTCATTGATCAGTTATTATAAATAAGTTATATATGTTCCAGTGTTAAAAACGAGAAATATAAATGTAAATAAAAATACGTACACGAAGAAGATCATTTACTCCAATCATAACTATCACGTTTCTCATCCTAAGTGTTTTATGTATTCTATTGAAATGATTAGCTAGCTGCCTCGATTTACGTCCATCAACTGCTAGATCTACCGTCCATTTATTGCTTCGGCGGTATTTTACTTTTCCTAATATTCTGTCTCCGAATATTACCATAAAGAATCTCCCAGTACGAACAAATTACTGGTGCATTACATATAAGGTGCTACTACTGTTAGTTTTCGTCCAATTATTCTCTTATATTATTTGTATCAAATAAATCAGAGATATTTGTAAGTACTACAATTTTTTTACTTGAGACGCAGAAATAAAAACAGAAGTCACAACACAAAACTTTTTTCGACAAATGAACCGAAAATGCTACCACAATGGGTGGTAGAACTGTTGTATTTTACTGTTCAGTGCTTTTACTTGTTTTAGTAAAGAATCTTCAATTTCTTTCAGTATTTCTGAATTAGTTCTTTGTCTGCATCGAGCTGCCATCGCAAGTGTCATTTTTTGGGCAACCTGTGTTGGATTCAAACCTTTTTTCTCTTTATCTTCTTGAGATTTACCTCCACTTGTAGCTGAATTTAGCTGAAATGTTGATTTAACGGGGGGAAATATAGGCATTAATTGTTGTCTTTGAGTAACTGTGCAATTCTGTTGACGGTCACCTGTTTAACCTCATCTAGATTTTTATCGTTACCAGGACTCAATTTACTTTTTATTGGACGCTTGAAGTTTGGTGGTTTTTTAGCACCTTTCGTTAATAGAGAAGCAGAAGCTGTTTGATGATCTGCAGAGGAGCTGTCGTCAGAACTAGGAAGTCTTTTTCTTGTCCAGCTACTCCTAGCAGATATTTGCTCCTGCTTTTCTTCGTTAGAAGAATCGTCATAAATTTTACGCCGAACGTTAGTCGATCGTGCAGTACTAGTTGCAGCTTTGTATATATTTTCTTTTCCTATGGGTATTTGTCACTTAAGCTTCAACTTAAGGAATTTTCCTAACTCTTTCTACATACATGAATTTTACTACTTGAGTCTGTAGTGTTACCGGATCTGTACGTCCGTTGTATTTCAAACAGTTGTCACACATTTTAGGAAATCTGCTATGCATTCTTGCCCTGACCAATATTAACTTCAACTTGAGGAATTCTCCTATAAGAATTTCTTTTCTCTTGCGAACAATTATAAATACTATGTAAACAGTGTTAAAACAGTATCAATTAAATAAATCCGGTGTTGAATTTGCGAACACTTTCAATGAAAAACATTTAAATTAAAAAACTATATGAAAATCCATCCAACATGTTAGCTTCGATCCACGCAATAATGAACAAGTATTATTATAGTTTATAACAAGCGATTTGTTTACCGCGATTATTTTCTACGATGATTTATTAATCTTGGAGATTTTTATCGTTACCAGGACTCAATTTACGTTTCTTTGGACGCTTGAAGATTGGTTGTTTTTTAGTACCTTTTGTTAATATAGAAGCGGAAGCTGTTTGTTGATCTGCAGAGGAGCTGTCGTCTGAATTAAGAAGTCTTTTTCTTGTCCAGCTACTCCTAGCAGATTTTGCTCCTGCTTTTCTTCGTCAGAAAAATCGTCATAAATTTTACACCGAACGTTAGTCGATCGTGCAGTACTAGTTGCAGCTTTGTGATCTGCAATGCGACGTTAAATTTTTATAGGGAAGGCCGGCGAGGAGATATAGCGTCCCAATATTATTTTTATAGCTTCAACTTGAAGAATTTTCCTAACTCTTTCTACAAACATGAATTTTACTACTTGGCTCTGTAGTGTTACCGGATCTGTACGTCCGTTGTATTTCAGACAGTTGTCACACATTTTAGGAAATCAGCTATGCATTCTTGCTCTGACCAATATTAACTACAACTTGAGGAATTTTCCTAACTCTTTCTACAAACATGAATTTTACTACTTGACTCTGTAGTAATACCGAATCTATACGTCCGTTGTATTTCAAACAGTTGTCACACATTTTAGGAAATCAGCTATGCATTCCTGCCCTGGCCAGTATTAACTTCAACTTGAGGAATTTTCCTATTTTTTTCTGCAAACATGAATTTTACAACTTGGCTCTGTAGTGTTACCGGATCTGTACGTCCGTTGTATTTTAAACAGTTGTCACACATTTTAGGAAATCAGCTATGCATTCCTGCTCTGACCAATATTAACTTTAACTTGAGGAATTTTCCTAACTCTTTCTACAAACATGAATTTTACTACTTGGCTCTGTAGTGTTACCGGATCTGTACGTCCGTTGTATTTCAAACAGTTGTCACACATTTTAGGAAATCAGCTATGCATTCCTGCCCTAACCAATATTAACTTCAACTTAAGGAATTTTCCTAACTCCTCGCTGGATTCTTCGCCATTTATGATGTTTTCAGCTAGTTTCTTTGGACATTTATAGAACATATCCTGCTGTGAGACATATTTATGTTTTCCTATTGATCTCCGCCTTGTAAATCGGTTACTGCGTCCTTTCCGTTTTCTTCTGGACGTTGAATCTTTGTGAACCTTTATAACATGTTCCGGCAACAACAGTTCCTGAAATTTCTTAGCAATACTGTCCACCGAGTCCTGCAACTCGTTCCTCGTGGCTCCCTTCTCCACTAAACCGTTTACCAGCTTATTTAATGTTAACATATTCTCGGAAGCATTGGGTGGTAGCTCCCATTTCTTCCAGAGGGCTTCTATGGTTCGCACCTATTCTATTTCTTACGGCATTACCTCGTGCGTACTGCATTGAGCATAATCTAGTGAGACGTTGCAAGATGTTATATTCTGAGACACAATGTTTGTAAAAAATGCCACGAGTTGATCAACCCTACTTGTAGGTGTTGAAGTTTGACATTGAAGTCTACTCTGGCCAACTTTTGGAGGCGTAAATTTTTTAACTATGTCCCTACTCGTTACATTATGGAGATTAATACTTACATTTGTTACATTCTTAGCTTTTGTAAATTGTTTGGCTTTAAGAAGCCTTCTTTTATCGGATATCTGCTTTACAGATTTTGTAGGAATAAGTTTTGCCAATTCAGTATTTATGTTTTTAACGTTCGAAAAACGTTCCATGTTTACGAGATTAATGTTCGCCAGATAAAATAATCACCCACGATTATTCTATCTGCCCAGACTTGACCGCGTGGATAATGTCCAGAAGGGACCATCGCGCCATACCGGGCGGCCGTCAACTCCCTGCAGAAGGCGCCATAGGCTGATTGTCTGGGTGACGGACCCACTGACAACACTCTTGGGAGTAAAGAATGACGAACTTGGCAGAGCCAACAGGACGTTTAATTGCAATTGTTTTGACCTGCGTTTTTTTTTATTTTGATTACTTAAGTAATTTGCACTCGTTATAATGGCATTATTTTCGTGCGCCTTTTTTCCAAAGATCAATATTTTACAATCAAACATCCTACGCCTTCACCAAGGCTTAGCTTAATTTACAATTTCACAAGATATTAAGGGACTCTGTAATAATCTAAAAATATATTAGACATTTCAATGGATGATCGCAAGGCGATCATTGAACATGTTAATTTCAAATCGTAAGTATCTATACCTAACTAGCAAATTCGGCGAACTCCGTTTCGCCATCAGATGGCTTCGTTTTATGTAACATTTCGTTTGGTGATTAAAAGATGAAGAAAATTTTTTTTTTGTTTTATATTTGAAAAGGAAAATTTTTATTTCATTTCACAACAGTAATGAATTCATTTCGATTAGTGTTATTTAGTTGAACTTCTCTAAGTAAATGAAAGTGAATCCAAAGTAAATACTGAATCGAAGCGTTATACGTGTCCGCAAATTATCCGTTTCATTGAAGTGCTCTTTGGTAAACCACATTTTTTGTTTTTTGGTCTGACGTTAACACAAACAAAGCGGATGGTTTCCCAACTCGTGAACACGCAACGTATAACTGCCCATGTGAAAAACAATGATTTTCTAAATTTATCCCGCAAACACTAAGCGATTGGCCTTGCGACTTGTTAATTGTCATTGCGAACGCAAGGCGAACTGGAAATTGCAATCGCTTGAAGTCAAACGGAAGATCAGTCGGAATCATTGGTATTCGAGGAATACATACATTTTCACCTGCGTACTTTCCGTTAATAATGGTTGCCTCAATCAAATTCGGCATAAGTCTTTTTATCGAAAGTCGAGTACCGTTGCAAAGTCGCGGTAGATTCAAATTACGCAATATCATAATAACTGTACCAATTTTGAGTTGCAAGTTATGTGGTGGAAATCCTGGTAACTCCAGAGAGTTCAAAAACTCCGTTGGATAATTTACTACATCATCGGGATTTGTTATGGAACCAACGGATTTGTATGTCACCAAATCGCCAGCAATTTTTGATTGAATGGTGAAATTCAGTGCGTGTACATCATTATTCTTTGCGGCAAGAATTGCTCGTTGACTTAACCAAGCATAATTCTGATAATTCCCACTAATGGTTGGGAAAACATTTTCAATAAGAGCTAATTGAGAGTCTACAAATCGGCAAAAGTCGTTGGTAAGAGTAATTAATCCAGATGTCGCATCAACTGGGACTTTTCCATTTCCAACAGCTAACAATTGTTTGGAAAATTGTGCAGCACTTTGATCATTGTGAAGTTGAACTCTCATATTAGTGGTTAGCGATAATGTTTTTACGTTATTCCATAAAGGTGATGCCTTCAGGCAAGCATTCAATTTATCTGCAGGCGTTCCACGGGGAATTACTGGCAACGTCTGCCTGAAATCGCCTGCCAACAATATCATCAAGCCGCCAAAGATTTTTTAACTTTTTTTTCACAATTTCACAGTGAACACAATACCGGTTTGTCACATGAACTGAGCAGAGAACAATGAGTAGCTGTCAAACAATGTATAACGCACCGGCGCCATTTACTTAAAATATTGGTTTGTATCTATGCTATGTATCAGAGATGGCGCTGTATGTGAAAAAAGATTTTCCCGCTTTTCTGTTGAAATTTTTCCTGAATTCCTGAATTTTCTTTGCTATAAACCTCACGAAGCCCGAGATCTTTCCAACGAATGCAAAACTGTGGAAATCGGTTCGTGCGTTCTGGAGTTATAACGCTAGGAAGGAAAACTCTACTTATTTTTATATAGTAGAAGATAGTAGATTTATTAAAGTATGACAAAGTTTTTACTGGTAACGCGCCCCTTGAGCCGACCACTATCGGGATAACCTCTACAGAATTTAAATTATGCTGCTGTAGGAGTATCCCGCTTCTCGCTATCTGCCCGTATTAAACTATCCTTATTTTCAAAGCGAACCGTAACATCTATGATATACCCTGCTAAATTATTTATAAACACCAGGTCAGGTTTTAATAACCCTAGTGGTGATTGAAGGCATGGTTCCTTTCTTATTATTCCATCTTTATACTTCTTAGCTAACTTATCAATTACCACATCCAAAATTTGATTGTGACGGTCGATTCTTAAAGGTTTAAGAACATGACATTGACCGAGAATGTGCCCAAGACTTTCAACCTTAATTTTGCAAGCGTCATATAAAGTGTCAGGCGACCCCCCTCTTTTTGAATTAACTAATTTACACCCATAAGTATTTGTTCAAAGACGCACCGCGTCAATGAACCGGTAACCGTACGCATAGTATATTCATCCCCCTCAACAGGCATATAGGGCAATAAAGGTTCGCATTCTTATCTGAGACAAATATTCTTACTTTGCTATGTCCATCAACTATAATCTCCTCACTTGTCCGAAGGAGACCAGGGTCGTGGTCTCCACTAATTTATATTTACATTTTGCTTACTCATATCATACGAAGATGTACGCATCGATTCGTTTTTATCATATTATAATATAAAGTTAAATTTTGTTTGTTTTTGTGTTGGTCTATAGCAAGACAACACACCTTAGCGTAAGTTATACTCAAAAGCCAAAATCAAGGTCAAGTATCGTTGCAGTTGTCAATAATGAGACTATTTCATTGTTAGGGATTCCCAGTTCCTAACAATCATGGGCCGCCTAGGCGCTAATCGTGAGTTATTAATTTACTAACCTCGTCGTAGCTCCCCGGTATGGAGATCTCAACGTGACCTTATACTCCGTTGCTCACTTACCCCTGACTTGATAAGTCTGCGAGCTCCCGTCACGTCCTGCATCCTCGCACAATCGCTTCCCTCTTGCGAGTCTGCCAGTATTCAGAGACAGAAAGGCAACAAAATGTAAGAGATATGAGTCCCTATCTCTCATATCAATATCCCTCGGAGTTTCACCATTGAACTGAACCATTTCAATAATAATAGGTCCTTAACGTAATATCGACCAGAACGGATGGATCGTTAACCCTATCCGCTCTGGCCGTCTGCAAATGCAAGTAATCACGCCTAAATGCCCATAGGCACGAAGATTTGTCATCTTAAAAGGACAACACCTTCACTGTTACTATATCGTTTCTATAATTATCATTGGCTCGTCACTATTAGTCGTCCACTACATATATTAAAATATATTTCGCACTCCAAACTTTACAGTTCGTCGTTGTCTTCAAAAGTGCTGACAATCTCGATCAAATACTCATCCAAATAGTACAAGAATTTAAATCTTGTTCGTCAGTTCCCCGCTTCCAAAATACCCACGGGTAGACTTATGAAGTAATAGCTCAATAATGCGGGACTAACCCGACATCGCGCAGTTTGCTGTCACGGAGTTATATCGCACCAAGATATAACCCCTTGCGGGACTGAAGCAGTTTATTTCATGGCACTCGTTAACCCACGCTGTTTAGCATTTAAACAAACCTGAAAACAAATATTTCAGCATACCGTGAACTTGTATTGAAAAAATTTTTGCCAGTAAAGGTTCTCTTTTTAGGTAACAGTATTGTTCGGTTATTAAGCCAAACTTTCGGATATATCCGAAGAAGTATCATTGCATTATAAAATTTTGCCAATACTACAGAAATGCCTTCAACCTTTTCTAAGTGCTCCTTTTTAACCCATCTGGCCCGGGAGCAGAATTCTTTCTTAAATTACTAATAGTATACTGAATCCCATCGGGATCTATGGGAACTATGTCATCCAGCTTGATTTTATTTTTATTGCGGAAATTATAATTTGTTGTCCCAGGTGTGCCCCATAAGCTTTTATATAGCTCCGTCACGCTAGCTGGGTCTAGTGCGCTTGGTTTACTGTCCTCCCCTGGTTCTATCCCAGTTATATAAAACTCCGCTAATTTCCTTGGACATTTTTCAAAAAGATTCTGTTCCTTTGCATAATTATATCTCCGCACATTCGTCGAAAGTGATTTACTTGCTTCTTGCGAATGGAAAACATCTCCGGTCAACATACGGTCTTTAAACTAGGCTAAATGAATAATTCTTAAAATCTAAATTATAAAAGCCATTCATTCTTTCGTATTAACGTATATTAATAAAGTAAGTTAAGTAAAGTTAATTATCTACAATATCAAATACGAGTACCGCTGTGTTCTTACTTATTTCTACGAGACTGTACTCATACAGTATAGTATTATTATTTAATTTATCTACCGTCGGCCTATTTGTGATGCTGCGATTTTATCGACGACCTCTTATTATGTTAAGAGTTATATGGTATCGTGACCTCATATATGTGGTCTGCACCACTGCCTAATAAACTTTTTATGATAATGCGATCAATCAATTTAATTCAAACCCAGAAAATATCGTTCTGGTTCGGGGATCAAACCCAATTGCTCTTTGCTACTGTATCGTTTTGTTAAATAATTTTTAATTGAATTGTAGATTATTATGTGTATAATATAGTTTTTATTTTTTTTAAATATCCAAAACTGTCAAGTGATGCGTCCCTAATTTTATTTGTCTTTGTTTACAACGTTTAACATATTGACATTTTACGTGTCGGACGAGATAGCTGTAAATAGTAACTGACGGTGAGATGCAGCTCTTTTACACTCATTCATAGAAAAGAAGGGTTTAGGAATCAGTTGTGACGTCACAAAACAAGATACTTATCTTTTAATGATTAAATGGAAAAAAATCTATTTTAAATGTAAATTTCTCCTAAAATAGAAGAAGAATAAAAGAAGACAGTTACTGACTTTCTTTCGAATACGGTTACATATATTTAAGGTTAATTTAACATAAAAATGTACTCTACTTATAAAATCTTTAGGTTAATATTATATTATACTATTATTAAAAATTACATTACGATTCCTTCATACGCAAGATTATATAACGCTACATTTAAGCTAATCTATTAGTACAATATTCTAAGTTTATTTTACATTTAATTAATGATGCTGTGAAGAAAATTGTCTAAAAACTATCACTGTTTAAAATGTTCTTAATTTTGAAAATGCATTAGGCCTGTCTCAGTATTGAACCGTATTTAAGCGAATTTCTGCTGGATGTATACGGGCTACTACGCTTTACCTATCCGAACCATGTAAATGTAATGAGATCGCTCTGGAGCTCTCAGATTGCACGCTACAAAGCCGTCCGAATACGGGCGGCACTACCTCGCACATTAGAAACGTATAAAGGCGAATTTTATCCAAGCGTTACTACTACTACAATGATATACTATCCGAACCTTTGTAAATGCAAACAGCCGCCTAGACTGGAGGGGATACCTAACATCGCTTCTTCTTTCGCTGCAATACGGGTCTTTTCAGCTCTAATCGCGACATCGCGTATGACGAGTATGTTCAACATGCTTCAGTTTATGTTTGTATTTCAGTGAATCATGGACCAATACATAATAAGATAATATACCCTTATCTTATTATCCAAGCACACCAGATTTATGACGTAAACATCAAGAGGATGCTGTATCATAAATATAGATAAATAAATTAGTATAAACATGTATTGTGACACACATAGGCGGTTTGCTTTGTAGCTACTCCAATCCGCCGATTTACGTCCGAATACGCCGACGCTTAAATACGGTCCCATATTGAGACAGGCCTTATACTCGTAAAATGTTATGAAAATTAATATTTTGTGATCTGAATTTTTTTTAATACCTGGTTCTAAAATATGCTTAGAGCTGTTCTAAAATGTATACAGTTTTTTTTTTGATAGTGTATGTTTCAATTATGAATATACTCGTATGTATAAAATTATGTTTAAGTATAAACAAATGTAATGTTGGCTAAAAAATAGTACATTAAATATAGTCCTTATAATAATCTCATTGCCACAGCCTCCTTCTATGTCAACAGGTTTTATGGTGTCAACTTTTACAGCTGTTTATGGCAAAATATTAACATGAACATTACTTTTTATCTACCTTTTGTAGAACTGTAAAAAATTATGAGAATAAGATATTCATATCAGTAGTGACATCATCTACTTTAAAAAAAAACAGAAATGGACAATGATACACTAACAGTACGCACGTCGAACGAATACGAAGGAGAACTGTCTAAGCTTCACTTTGATTTTTTGAGTTATATTTTTGTAATTCCACTTGAATTGCGTTTGTAATTGAACTGGTACTCTGAATTGTTTCGAGAATACTTGGTGTGTCTTGGAATTCGGGTTGCGGTGCCATGATTCTAGCAACATCCACCTGTGGGGGGGAAGGGGGTCTGTGAAATGGTCCAGCACTCAATGGGCGCACCTACAAAATAAAATGAACAGTCATGCAAACAGCGACAAAGAAATAAAACTAAAAGACGCTCGCATAAGTTGGCCAACTTGCTACTAGATCGATTAACTGTGGCTGCCTTGCTCGGCTCCAAAACGAAAAGCATTTTTGCCATTGACAGTCTAATGTCGTGTAGTGAAAATAAGAAGTTTTGGAAGCGAAATTTATTAGTCTACATAGAGGATAAGCCACTGTGAAACGAAAAGCCGCATCATGCACTGCTGCACGAATCGTCCAACAAACGCCAAACTTGCCATGTATATCTTCTAATATTTGACTCACACGCTGGAGGCAAGCATTTAAATCAAACGTTCACTCATCGTTTGGTACCGGCTTGATAGAAACCAAGAGCATGTGCGATTCGGAGTCCAACATGTACGAGCGTGTGTATTCAGGTTCTAACTAATATGACAGAAACACTACCAGCGGCGATGGTCCACCACTTCCCCAGGCTCCTCTGGACGGCGTCGGCTTCATCACTTCCTCCTGGTTGTCGTGGGCTGCACTTCGTGGCCGGAGTGCGGGCAACGAAGAATCTACGCCAGTATTTGACCTGTAGAACACGTATTTATATTAATTTGAATCAGAGCTGGAGCATGAACAGTGCAACAATAGGCATTTAAACGTGGAGAAAGAAGTCGACATTTTGTATTGTGATCAGTGCCAGCCCCTAAAATGAAGCGAGTGGAGCGGATACTCCAAGCACGGGACAAAATAGAGGGAACAAAAAAAGTTTAAAGTATAATTATTAATTAATAAAAAAGAGTTAGAGATTATAGAAATTATGACTGAATAGAGTTGCGCGCCAACTGACATTCCTGCTTCATTCTGAAATAGACCCATAGAATGATATTCGTAGAATCTGAATAGCGTATTACGAAAATATAAATAAAAAAGAAAGGAAACAAAGACACCTCAACGATGAAGCGAGTTCTTTGTTGGAAGCAGCTAAAACTCTGTTTATCGTTCCAGTATGTTTTTTGGTCGGTTTTTGTCTGCATTTCGTATTTGTTTCGGGATGCGTACAGTATTAAAAATGTACTGAAATGTAATATAGATTTGAGACAGCAATGTATATTAATTTGTTTTAAGATACAGTGTTTTGAATTAAAATTAATATATTTTCTCAAAAAAGGATCTTAAAATAATTTTAGAGAAAAAAATTATTCAATTTAAGAAATATATATTAATCTTAATACAAATTTATTAAATGAAACTATTTGTTTTGTTGCAAAACGCGCACTTGAAAGTTGAAACAATGAAAACGTGGTTTAACATTAATAAATTTGTACTCGAAAATAGTATTAGTAATATTACATCTTATGTTTCTAATGCAGCTTCTTTCTTAATTGCAAAAACTAATTATCGTCGAAGTTCTGTTATCAGTAAAATTATTATTTTTGTATCAATAGTAACATGTTAAAGTAAATTTTAAAATAATTATACATAACCTCAAAAATGTAGGTTTCATTTCAAGTTAAAATGTGTATTAGATTTAATAAATATTTTACAATATATTATAAGATTTTTGAAAATAAAAGAAAACTGAACGAAGATGACTTATGTATTCAATTCATACTAAATACAATTTACCAGTCCTAAGTAGTGTAGTTGTAAATGCGACTGCTTACAATGCCTAAGACTGCGAGTTCGAATCCGATCTTCTTGAATTCGTTCTTCTTATTTAATAGAATAAAATGACCAATGTATAACAGTGGCATAGATTCATTAATTATTGATCATGGTTGCTTACTGTTTAGGAGCCAAATGTAAAGGTTCATATTTAAACTAGAACGTATATTTTTTATGATTGTTAAGACGCCAAACTGGCGACTGGCGGTACGATATTTAGATTATCTACGAGTATTTCTTTATCTAGAGAACCATGACGCATATTTCTATAATTCGTTTAAGAGACCGGCGGTATAAGGTCGGTATAGTATTTACATTAATTATTTTAAATTCGTTAGCTGCACCTTTTGTTCAAAACCACGTAGAGCTTCAAATAATATTTATATTAGATCCAAATTTCAAAATTCAAACTAGTGTTTACGAAGCGATATTTAGATTTCAGTTTTAAACAAATTAGAATTCAAATGAGATCATATAGTTGAACAAAGACATTTAGAACTATATAAACCCAGGAAAATAGGGAGTCTGGGCAGTCGGCCCAAGTAGTTAAAAGACCACGTCACTATGACGGTTTGTTTGAGAAATGGTCAGTCGTCCCCGGTACACGAGACATAAAGTTACTAAGAAAATTATCTATTATAAAAAAGAAATGTATTAAATTGTTGAATAAGTGTTAATGTGTACAGATTTTTTTAATTTATAAAATCACTAGAATTATCGGTCTCGTCGCGGATTAAAATAAAGTGATAGTTCGTTGCAGATAAGGAGAGCCTGCAAGGCGAAAAAGTAAGTAAACCTAATACATGCACATAATATTATTAGATGAATTAGTAAGTTCTGATACTATATAAAACATTCACAATAAGCTCAGTCATCCAGATTCAAGGTGATACAGTTTATCAGAAAGAACCTCACGCAAGAGAGTAAAATAATATTCCCTCTCTTAAAGTAAACTACCATAAGTGGTAGGGTTACAAATGGTAATATTTGTGTGTTTTTCTTTCAGAATATATCTTATAATATATTTAACAATGTGAATTAAAAGTAAAGGAAAGAAGGAATACGTTCAATTACCGTTTGTTTAAAGATCACATAGAAAATCAAAAGATATGATACAATATATTAACTACTAAGTGTTTTTTTTTTTTAATTCTTATATTAAATTTCATATAAAAAGGTACCCAAATGTATTTTAAATTTAAAAAATATGGTTATTAAATTTTAGACAAAATTAATACACAAATGTATCTTAAATTCTAAAAATTGGGTTATTAAATTTTATAGAAAATTAATACCCAAATGTATTTTAAATCGGATTAATGCACTGGCATGGTAAACGAAGTTAAGGTATGGCATATATGAATTTCTTTAATACCTTGTTCTCAAACTTCGTTTAGAATCTTTGTTCTTAAAATTGGTCTGAAAATTTTTAAAAATGTAGTGTTCCGATCGGTGATAGGACTCGTTTTCTGAGCGGTGAAGTATGTTACTCGGTTGGTGACCGCCTTCAGGCGAACACTTCTAAGACTAGCTCCAGTAATCGCTCTCCGATACGAGTCAAGTAAAAACCATGGTTCCATTAACAATTACAATTATTTGAGTGCGACAACGTGGAAGGAAGCGTTATTTTGTAATACGATACTGATATGACTTTATTTAAAGGTATTTTTTGTGCCTAATCTAATGGTTGAATAATTATTAAATTTTTATATAACCTTTCTAAGGATAATTTCATGTTAGATTAGTCCGCAGAGTTAACTGGGCATCGCTCAGCCAATCTATTAGTATTAGGAAAAAAGGATGGCCCCAAGTCACCGGTTATATTGTCCATATATTATATATTTGCGATTTGTTAGCTGGAGATCGAATTATTAGATTTTTTGCCTCGCTTTTTGTGCGAGGATCTTTTTTTAGGATTTTGTTGCATTCCACATGTGGGTTATTTCGGTGTATTGAACATTATTTATATATTTAATTATCTGGATGACTATTGTTGTTGAAATTTTGTACTTTTTATAATTAGTAAGTTAATCGTCTCTTGTAAAAACCCGATATAACATTCGATGCACATTTACTGCCTGCTGCTTGCTTTAAGTTTTTCATGTCATACCTGTGTGTCCATGGCCCTCTTAAGGTAGTTGTATCGTGGAATGACTTTTCAAAGGATTTTAATAAAACTTCATTTAATTGCTCTTTAATTAATTATAAGACATATTGACCTCAGGTCGATTAAAATTTACCACTCCATTATTGAGAAAAACGATATTAAAGTTTTGTTATTTTAACACAGGCTCTTATGGGAAATAGTAATTTCAATGTTATTTTTATCGAATAAAATAAAAACGATTCAAAGGAATTCAATAAAAATTTAATATATTATAGAAACAGTAGTTATTAATCACATAAAAAAAAATGGAAATTATTGTCCACGCCATTACAGAAATAAAATTTTGTAAACATTGAAAATTTTTATAAAATCAAGAAATGACTGTGTATGTGTATGTACGTGTAGATACTATTTACATGTAGTGAGAACAGTGAGACTGTACTTTCACAAAAGTTTTTAACGAGACTATTTGACACTAACGTTTCAGCTACATTGTAATTTTAGGTTGCTGAGTTATACTTTTGAGCATGACTATCACGATACAACTACCTTAACGTAGGCTTCAGGCCTTGCGAAAGTTGGTAATATAAAGGGAAGAGGTAGGGAAGGATAGAGACAGATGGAAAACAGAAAAGAAGGAAATAAAAGAAAGGTAAAAGAGAAAAAATGAGTGGAATTTATAAGTTTAAGTTTAGAATGAATTTATAATAGAATAGTTTAAGTTTGACTTAAGAGAAAATGACTTACAAAGTAAAGATTTAAAGGGCGTAATGTGTACATGGAGGAGTTGACGACAAGAAAAGATAGAAACACGAGAAGAACAAGCAAGAAGAAGAGAAATAAATACATATTTTAAATTTAACTAAAAGATTTAATGCAGCAGAACATAATGGTTAACCGGCAAAAACATTAAACAAAATAAATGCAATACAAACTAGTTTTTTTTTTTATTACAAGGTAATTACAACTAAGCAAATTTGCTTATCTAGCAAATTTTATATATAATAAGTACAATACGTATTCCAGATCCAATCCACTGACTAGTTCCGAAAGATTTATATTACACACTTCTTATTGTGTGGTACAGTGGTAGATATCACAGGGTCAGGTCTTGAGGCTTGGTCCTCTTCAATCTACGCAGATCTGTTCTCGTATCGAGTAACTGCAATATTTCATTGTTGTGGTGGTCTTGTAGACGTAGCAAATGTCTACTCGCTGCCTTCTTGATTTCATCGTCTACGGTGGGCATCTTTAAGTCACGATGTAGATTTTCATTTCTGATGTACCATGGCGCATCTGTAATACTACGCAGTACTTTATTTTGAATCGTTTGTATTTTCTTCAAATTGGTTTTCTTGGTACAACCCCACAGTTGTATACCATAGGTCCAAATGGGTTTCAGTATTTGGTTGTATAATACCAGCTTGTTATGCACGGTCAGCTGTGAGTGCCTTCCCATTAACCAATGCATTTTTCTGAGTTTAATATTTAGCTGCTCACTTTTTATTTTGACATGCTCCTTCCACTTGAGCTTCGCATCTAGTGTCATACCTAGGTATTTCGCTGTGTTGGAGTAAGGTATTGTTTGAGAGTTGAGGGTAACTGCGAAAGGAATAGTTTTCCTGTTTGTAAAATTTATGTGCGTTGATTTGGCTTCGTTCAGCTTAATTCGCCATTTCTTTGTCCACTTATAAACCTCATTAAGCGATTGCTGCAGTTTACTATTCACTTCTTCTTCTTTCTTCCCAGTAACCATTATTGCAGTGTCATCTGCGAAGGTAGCTATTGTGGCATTCTCAGGTTGTGGAATATCCCTTGTATATAATAAATACAAAACTGGTCCAAGGACGCTACCCTGGGGCACTCCTGCTTTTATTTGCTTCATCTCAGAGTACTCATCTTCTATTTTAACTCTAAAATGTCTACCTTTTAGATAGGATTTGAGAATGAGGTACCATTCAATAGGTAAATCCTTTTGCAATTTGTGTTCTAGTCCTTGGTGCCATACTTTATCAAACGCCTGTGCCACATCCAGAAAGACGCTGGAACATATGTGTTGCGTTTCAAGTGCTTTTTCGATGATATTAGTTATTCGATGTACCTTTTCTATTGTCGTGTGTTTATTTCTAAATCCGAATTGATGATCAGGAATTAGCCTTCTTTCATCTATTATTGGCTTCAAACTTTTCAGGAGTAGTTTTTCAAATATTTTAGAAATAACTGGCAGTAGTGAAATTGGCCGGTAGCTCGTGACTTCATTTGGTGGTTTACCTGGTTTAAGTAACATTATCACTTCAGCTACTTTCCATTGGCTAGGGACGTATAGTAGTCTGATAGCTGCATTAAAATGATGTAGGAGTTTTCTCAGTGCTATATCCGGTAATTCTTTAATTACCTTACCCGTTATAAGGTCAAATCCCGGGGCTTTTTTGGCATTCAAATCGGTCTTAATTATGTGTTTTAGTTCTTTGAGAGTTACTGGAAGAATTTTGAGGTTGTCTTTTTTTGCAGTGCAAGCGATGTCTTCTTCGGTAGTCTGTCGAGGATATGGCTTAAATGTTTTCTCTAAATATTCAGCGAATAGGTCTGCTTTTTGCTTGTTGTTGACCATCCATGATCCGTCTTCTGTTTTGATGGGTGGGTTCTGGTTTTTCGGCCTCTTCAATGCTTTCGCTGCTTTCCATAATGAGTAGTCCGTTTCCTTGTCTGCAGAGAGCTTTCTCAGGTACCAAGCAAAGTTATCATTCTTGATTTCTTTCAGCAGTTCTTTTAAACTATTAGCTAATGTATTTAGAATGGTTTTGTCCTGAGGTGCTCTAGTAATTTGCCATTTCTTTCTAGCTTTTCTTTTTTTGTTGACAAGTTCTCTAACCTCTTTTGGAAAATTGATATTAAAATTTTCTTTTACTTTTATTTTTGGAGAATTTCGCCATGCCGCATTTTGAATTGCTTTTACTAAGATGTCAACATCGTCTTCCAGTTCTTTAGGTGTTTTCAGCGGTATTTGTAAATTTATATCTTGTTCGAGATCTTTACGGTATCCTTCCCAGTCTGTTTTATGGTTAATGAGACTTGGTGGAGTACTTCTCATTATTATTGAACTACTAATGGTGAATATGATCGGTGTGTGATCCGATGATATTGTTTCATCACTAACTATGTGCATGTAGTTTCTTGAGAGCCCTTTTGTTATATAGAAATCAATGAGATCTGGAATTTTTTCATTATCTGTTGGCCAGTACGTTGGCATTCCCGTGGATAGGAACTCACACTTATAATCGCAACCTGCCTGATAGAGCTCCTTTCCTTTGGCCGTGGTTAAGCGAGAGCCCCAGAAAGTGTTTTTGGCGTTGAGATCTCCTCCAATGATAAATTTGTTGCCTAGAGTTTTAAAGAGATTTAAATAGTCTTGTTTTTTAAGATTATATCGTGGTGGACAATATATGGCTGCAATTTTGAATGCTTGGTTTTGTATTTTCATTGAAATTGTTGTAACTTGCATTTCTTCTATTTCAATGTTTACTTCTGCATTGTGTTTCACCCTTTCGTGAATAATTATAGCTGTTCCTCCCCTCGCTTTATTTGCTGGATGATTTGATTTGTAAATGCGATAATTATTGATCTTGATATACGACTCCCGTGTGAAATGTGTTTCGGACACAAGGCATATATCAACTTTTTTAAGATGCATAAATAGTTCTAATTCGTGAATGCGTCCTTGCAATCCGTTGGCATTCCAGGCAGCTATTGTAATTACGTTATTCATTTCTGTTTCTTTGTCGCATTGTTATCAAACCAGTTTCTAGTTTTTGTATTTTCTCAAAGATTTGTTTGTTTACATTTTGCTGCTCGTTCATATTGTTAAGAATTTGATTTAGCATTCCTTCTATTGTTCTTTTTTCTTCTTTACCGCTGGCAATCTGGCTGTATGTTTTAGGCGCTTCGCTGCTTGCGCTACTTGCTTGTATATTTGCAGGTTGAATCTCCTTTTCCTGTGTATACCTTCGTTGTACTTGTACTTGCTTCTTCTGCTTTGTAATATTGTCCCTTCTGTTTTGAAGTTCCATGGCTACTACACACCCTCTGTAGCTAGCTGGATGATCTCCTTTACAGTTGATGCATATGGGAGTCGTCTTTCTACTTACTGTACAAGATATGGTATTGTGTTTTCCAGCACATCTCACACATCGTGGATCTTTATTGCAGTAGCTTTGAGTGTGATTAAACTCCTGACACCTCTTGCATTGTGGTATTAAACGTGTGTTTTTCCGAAGCGGTTCTATTTTTACTACTATATTTAGTATGTTTCTTATTTCATATATTTTGTCTATACTCTCCTTATTGTCAAAAGTTAGCATAAATAGCGGTAGTCCCCGCTTCGTAGTCTCTCGTTTCTCGTTTATTTCTTTTTTGATTATGTTGATTGCATCCAGCACTTTTAATCCTTTCCCTTTAAGATCTTCAATGATATCATTTTTGTCGCATGATGGATGCAGCCCTTTAGCCATGACTTTAATTGTTCTTTCGTTTTTATCCTCATAAGTATGCCATTGAAGTTTCTTATCATTTAGTTGGGCGGCTAATGCTCTGTACGCATTATGGTCAGGGGTATTTATCTTCCAGGCATTGTTGCTTAAAGAAGTGACTTTGCATTCTTGTTCTGTACTTCTTTTTATTATCTGAAACAATGTTTTGTACTCCTCTACCCCCGCTACATTTATAGGTGGAGGACGGTTACTATTATTTTGTTTTTGTTTGGTATTTTCAGTTTTGTTTACGTCCTCTAATTTTCTTGAGTTTACCTCTTTTTCTGGTGTGATGTCGTCTGGTGATGCGATTGCTTTTCGCTTCTTTGATTTTCTCTTGAAGATCCAGTCGGTCTCCCGAATTACTTCATCTTCATCTGTTCCATATTGTTCAACTTCTTCATTTCTCACTGAATTATTTCCAGCCTTGTGCGATGGTTTAATTCCTTGAGCTATATCTTGTAGTTCCCTTACTTGCTGCTTTAATTCTTTCACAGTTTCCTCAAGTATGGATCTTTGTTTCTTCTCTTCTTCCCATGCTAGTTGCCATTTTTTTGCCTCAGCATTTTCTATATTTTCTATATTTATTTCTGGTTCTATGCATCTTTGAACTGGGCCAGAATGCTGCTGGTTGGTATGCGTAGTAGGCGGGGAACGCATCATCCTCCCCTTTGGAGGAGTCTTGTCGCTACCTCTAATATTTATTTATTTCAAACGAAAACCGTGTAGAAAGAAGAATATTCATATTACATTACATCAATGTTACTGGCACTATAACTATCAACTTATAAATAATACAATTAATATTATATTAAATATGAAGAATGACTTTATAAACTGAACTGAACACTTTGACTATCCAACAATCAATGATATGATTTATGATATCAATACAAACTAGTGATATCATAAAATAGAGCAAAACACAAAGAAATATTATTGAAAAGTAATAGTACTTATAAAATATTCATTTTGCCTTGCACTATTTAATAGTTTTAATATTTTAGAATACATGTGACATCAAAAAGCTTTTGACCTTTTCTCTATTGTCAAATCTTGTCTATTGTCATCTCCACAGATTTAAATGAGAAACAACATGAAATATTAGCCTTCATTTTTTCAAGAAAGAGACATAATGCTTAAAAAATTAGGTCTGCTAAACAAAATATTCGGAATCAGCACACCTAAATTAGTCAGAAACGTTTGCTTACTAGCTTTTCCTCAAATTTGCCCCATTAAGTGAATTAGAGAAACATTTGTGGGACCCTGAACTTACTTAACAACTGCTGATCTGCCTCTGGCGGTGTCAGTGTACGGTCTCGTTGCTCCCATCTTCATAGGATTCTTCATGGGATCTACGTCACTGGGCGTGGTCCAGTGGTCCAGGGCATCGTCTATTAGGCCTCGGTATCGGCGGTTAGCTTTCTGGGGATTCATAGGTATGGCCCCATGCCTTGGTGATAAAGATTGATTTTGATTTTTCTTTACTGGTGCTAAAACAAATTATTTACATACTCGTAATATTTATTTTACAGAAAGTGTTAATTGTATTTTGAATGTACAAAACATTGTTGTAGTACAATACTGTCCTTTTATTTTCAGAGATACAATAAACTCAATATAATCACATAACTTTTAATTTTAATATTGTAAAGCTTAAAAATAAAGTAATTAAAAATTTAGCGCTCCACTGCACTAGTAAGAATTAAGGAAATAAGAAAATAGACGTCACTCACATAGCAGAAACGCACTTGACAAATCTGTCATTCTTAAAATTAAGAGGATACTCTATATATCGTACTGTGCACCCTTCCAATAAAGCTAGAGGAGACTCGGCTGTTAAAGTCAAGGAGTCAATTAAACATTATGAAAGCAAATGCAATAAACTTGACTCAATGCAAGTCACCACAGTGTACGTACAGAGGAAAAACAAAAAGATTAACCCCCACGATACGAACTACAAATGCATGACTACTTAGAACTGTTTAAATCTTTTGAAACAACCTTTGTCATTGGTGGAGATTACAACGAGAATCATCCCCATTGGGGGTAAAGACATATTACCCATAAAGGCAAAATTCTTTAGGTATGGAGTTCTGGAATGTAAGTTCTGCTCGCCAGGGAAACTGACATACTGGCCTACTGATCCCAATAAAACAACAAATCTTATCGACTTCTTCATCACCAATGGTCTATCCAACAACTGCATAAGAACTGAAGACAGTAGTGACCTCAGCTCGAACCGCTCATCTGTTATCTTGATAGTAAGTGAAAACTTAGTACAGAAGTACCACCCAGAGTTACCGGTTTTAATAGTAAGATTTAATAATAGGATTCAGGAAGTCTTTTGAAAATCTTATAAAACTAAAACTACCGCTTAAATCTACTGAACAACTGGAAAATGAAGTAGAGTTCTTTACTAGTAATATACAGCAAGCGGTTTGGGGAAATACAACTGCGAAAATGAGACTAAATAACATTATTTTAACATTTTTTTTTTGAAAACAGTTTTTTCTTTGACCTAATAAATTTTGTTGTCTAATTTTGTATTGATTCCCTTACTGCTTAACGACTGTATGACTGATAACGAGTCGGATAATATTAAAGTGTTGTCTCTGTCATCAGTAATGATTTGATCCACAGCTAGATCTATGGCACATAACTCAGCTGTATATATGGATGATTGTAAATTCTGCTATTGTTAATATCTACTAGTGATGCACCCACTCCATCTGCTTCTTTTGAGCCGTCAGTGTATAATTTTGTATAATTCGGGAATTGTTGATCCAATTTTTGTTGCAAGTCTATAGTTATTAGCTCAGGTAAGAACTATCATATTAAAGAGGAAATAGCTTAGTGCTGAGCCTTGTGGAATGCCTTTGGAACATATTCTCCATTCCGATAATAATCCATTAAACCATAGTTGAGTTTTCCTGCCACTTAGTAAATTCCTTAGTATATTAATTTTTAGCCTTGGTACTCCTATTACGTATAATTGTCTTAATAGAAAATTGATGTTTAAATTATCGAAAGTTGCTTTTATATCTACAAAACAGGCCATTGATACATTGCCTTTATTTTTTCCTGCTTCAATTCTAGCTGATATCGCAACTATGCCATCCTAACTACAGCCTAAAATTTGTTTTGGTATTGACCACTTAGAATCTTACCAATATTGTAAACTCGGTTTCAATATTTTTTCAAAGACTTTTCGGCAGCAATTAATGGTTGGTTGATTTACTGGCTTATTGGAACAATCTTCTTTCTTAAATTGAGTTATATATATTTAATAATAGCTTTTTTTGCGATTGATGGGAGATGGCCTAACATTTCATATGATATTCTACTGGACCGGTCATTATAAGGAGAGATTGTAACTCCCCTATTTTTACTTCTTTAATAATCATTTTACTAGAGTCGTCTTGAGTTACTGCGTATAGTACGCTTTCTTGCTCAGGTACCCAGGACAAGTAATAACTTGTAAAAGTTCACATAACAAGTCCTCACTGTTAAGTGAACTCTCAATTTTTCTGTCTGACATCAACAATGTCGATCTCCTTGTAATTTGACCGCAAATATTGTGCTATAAAGACGCGGTTTGTATTGTAAGAAATTGGTTTTAGAATTACCAAGCGCACTCCTGAATAACTATGTGGATAATAACTGGTTCTTATCCTTTTTGCTTCAAAGAGGTCTTTTTCAAGAGACCTGTCATTATTCATAATTATAACCTGACTTTCACTTCAACACAAATTAAAAAAAAAAGATCTATGACTTCGTTGTTACACTTTATTTTTTTTAAACTCCTTTTTCTTTTTTTATATATTTCTTTAATTACTCATTATAAAACTCTTACAAAAACCAATTCATAAACAAACAATTCATTAATTACAAACTAATTAATAGTTTAAAAATAATAACCTTAATAATTTTTAACCAGAATCCTTTTTCAATATCCAATACGATACTAACATTTTCAAACAAACTATCTTATACCGATAGTAGAAATCAGCAGCATTTTATGACAATTAAAAATAAACTTATTGTTTTCCTGTTTTCCTAAGTGAATAATAGATAATATCTTTTAAAATCTAATTAATTTTTCATGTGTTATGTTTAGGGTGGTAAACATTTTATGTCTTTCTGACCTTAAAAAAAATCAAATTTGTCTTCCCCGTGAAGTGCTTCATATATGGCTGCAGATGTCAGCCATATTTTAGCAAAGTGCACGGGGTCACATTTGCTTGTCGGTTCTATTTCAAGAATATTTATAGCGGTGGTGATACTCTTTGGTAGTTGTAACCTCAGGCGCAAATTATTAATTGTCTTTTCCCAAATTAATCTTGACTTCCCACACGAACAAATACGATGATCTAGCGTATCCACATTTGAGCATTTCTCACATAAGTTATTATCCGCTATATTATGTCTTGATGTCATTAATCACAGACACTTCAGTTCCTATCAGACATACCGACAGTGATGTCATCTGCATAGGCCATACATTTAAATCTTCCACCAGTAATTTGAATTCCTTTCATTTTTCCAGCAATTAATCTAATGAGAGGTTCTATTCCAATGACAAATAACATAGGCAAAGGGCATCCTGGGCGAACTGATTTTGCATTTGAATCTCATTAGTTAAATGACCGTTTATAATTAATTTCGATGCTGAATTTTGGTAAATATTTTTCAGGCATGACAATAACTGATCAGGAAATTTAAAGGATTTCATTACAGTCCATAGATAAGGGTGAGATATGCTATCAAAGGCCTTATTCATATCAATTGATGCAATTGCACCGGTTTTGCTTGATCGACAACTACTTTCTAAGATAATATTTCCAATCATAGATAAGTTTTCTATAACAGATTTCCCTTCTACTGCACATGTTTGTCCAAAGTCTAATTTGATATTATTTTCATAAATAACTTAAAATCAGTATAATAAAGTTATAGGGCGGAAGTCATTCACTTTTATAGGCTTGGAGGTTTTTGGAATAAAAGTTATAACATCAGTGGTTAGGGATCTTATGTTTTCTTCTTTCCACTTTACCGACATACAGAGATCATTAAAGATAGTCTCCAAAACGTCTCCTATTTCATCTCAGAAGATTTGGTAAAATTCATATGGTAAACCATCAGGTCTCGGAGAATTTCCTTTTTGTATTTGATCAAATGCAGTTTTTATTTCATTTTTGCTGATTTTCTCATTTTAAGTATCTGCTTGTATTGTTGATATATAGGTGGTATTATTACTCAAAATCTTATGAAGGTCTGATTCGGAAATTGCTTCATCTTAAAATATCTGTTGATATTTACATAAGAATTTATGTCTAATTTCCATGGAGCTGAGAATCTAATAATCATTTTTTATTTTTAATATATGTCTGGCTTTCTCCTCTTTGTATTCCTTACCTGCTTGATACATGGATTTTCTTTCTTCCTCCATAACGGAACCAAAGGATGATTTGAGGCGGTCGTTTATTCTTTCTTCATGTATTTGTCTTATTTTGTTTTTACATTCTCTTGATTGTAAGTCAAAGTCGTTGTACATCGCTGGATTTTCGTATAATTCCTTTAGTATCATTTCATAGAAATTTAAAGTTTTATTTCGATCTTTAGCCTTCTGTATCGTACAGTGTTTGTAATATTGTAGGATTTTAGGTTAGAATATATTAATCCACCATTGGTGCAGTCTTGAAAAGAGGCTCGTTTTTTTAAAGTTTGTATTATAACATTAATAGGTTCTTTGGGTTCACTTATAATTAGGTTCGCATTCAATTTCCAATAACCGTGGCCAAATATAGGTAATCTTTTATCAGTTTTCATTTGCCATATCAATGCTAGATGGTCAGATATTGCATTGGATATAACGAAGCATTTGTGGATAGATGGTTTGAGATCTTCAGAAACATAAACTCTATCAATTCTTGATGCTATGTTCATTCCCCTAAAGTAAGTGAAGCTCTGTTGAGTTTTATTCTTGAGAATCCAAATATCAGATAGAACTCGTTCAGTTATTAACCTATTTAATCCAGAACAAAAGTTTAGATTCCTAAGTTCATCTCTCTGGTTCAAAACACAGTTGAAATCGACAGCAATGATTAGAGGTAGTCTAAAGTCTATATGTTTGACAATAGTTTCATTAGCAAGCTTTATGCGTTGTTGTCTATATTTGGATCCAGAAAAATTATATATATAGTCAAAGTTACGATAGATCGGCGACGAGTCATACTTTTAAAAGTTCAGCTGCATAAAGCTACGATACATTAAAAAAGCATTGTCTCACTCTTATAACTATTATATATATGGGAGTGAAAAGGATGAAAAAAACACCAGTTGTCTACTTTGTTAAGTATAGACTGCTGTATAAACGTATGTCTGTGTTTATTTTGTAAAAAATTTAAATTTGTCAAATTTATTTATTGTAATAGAACGAACTATCAAATTTATTATCAAATATTAAAATATTTTAAGTATAGTCAAAGTTACGATAGATCGGCGATGACGTATGGCTAGGAAATGCCTGGACTAAGATTTGATGAACGTATTTATCTTATTATACAGCAAAATGTATTTTGTAGCAACGTCATCTATGAGAGTTATTGTGAAATAATTTAAAAAAACTATATGTACGAATATGTTTTGAAATTATTTATGTATAAATTAACTGTTTTTTACTAAATTAACTTGTTAAAGATTTAGTTGTCATGCACTTCTTATTTATTAATTAATATTTATACATATTGAAATATTTGCAATGCATGTTATTTTTGTAAATAACAATAACTGAGTAAAAGTTAATTCTTTATTTATGTTTCTTTATATAATTGTTTATAATATAATATGCACAATTATTAATAATGGCATAATAGCTCAGAGCAATTATGCTTGACGTAAGACTGCTGTGTCTTCGTATTTAGTTCCTTGTTACATTGTTATCACAATTAAATTGATTATGCACTTATAATAATAAAACTTAGGAAGCAGCGGTGTAGTTCACATGTGTGAAGTGATGTGATGTGTGAAGAAGTCGTCAGTGCTAGAACAGTGTAAAATAACAATTACTAATAAGTCTTCTTTAATTACTATCACTATCATTGTCAGGATCTCCTATCTCCTATCTGTATAAGAAAAAAATCTTCGGTCGTGTTTCTTTATAATATATCAGCATTGCAACATCTTGTTTTCCACAGTCTTTATGCAATTTGTGCAATACACCGCATCCACACTGTTTAACGATTCTTGCCACATGGATAAAACATTTTCATCTTTCAGTTTATCTGTGCCAATGTTGTTGATATTACTCTACTAAGTCAATAGCATTGAAATTGCAGTGATAAGGTGGAAGCCGCATACTTTGTGACCATGTTTCTTTGTGATGCGGTGAATTTCATATACATTTTATAAACGGTTTCCTTTAGCAAGAAACGAAAGTTCGGTTTTTAGCATTTCTGGTGTGGTTGAGATATTATTTTTTTTGAAGATAAATCGTTTTTTTCCATGTTGTGTTAGGTAGAGGTTCCAATATCATTTGGAATGTATATTGCGTTATATGTGATCATTAAGAATGACTCTTGTAAATTGGGAATGAAGTTGTTCTTTAAGCCATTTCTTGGACAATTCTGCATTCATATCATGGTAATCCAATATGTGACAATTTGTTGAAAATATTAGTGACGCATTCTCCACTGAAATTAGTTTGCAAATAATTAATATTTCGGAATATTTTTTAAGTGCATACATCTAAATATATTCTTACATTGAAAATTCTTCTCATAAATTAATCGCTTATTACGGTTTCTTTTACAAATTCATCTTCATCTTCTGACTGAGCTTTGACACGATTACATGTTTTCTGTGGTGAAATGGGTACTCTAAAACCAGCATCAACTACCCGTTTTTTTGACACTCACACTGATTTTTCTTCTACACTACAAGCTTCTGTTGTTCTCTACACGTACAGAAAATGTTATGTTTTATCTTTGACTGTATTTACTAATCTATGACCTTCAACAGTTATCGATAGGATTCGTCCATCTTCTTCACATATGCTATCTGTAGCTTCTATTCCCTTTTATATATTTACAAATACGTAGCTGGTACCCATAACCTTCTATATTTTACAGAGAATATATATAATTGATATTTTAAACAAACAAGACCGTTTTGTGTAAATCTTTGTTTAGATCTTTTTATTAATTATTTTTAGTAACCCTCTTTAGTTATTGCAAAGTTTCATCAGAAAAAAACATTATTTCTAGTTTTCTAAATCTAGTCTTCTAGATACTAAATCTCAATACTTTCCCTTTTTTCTTGACTCTTTAAACAGAATTGGACAATTTATAAACTTAAGTTACTTGAATATAAAATATATTATACAATATATTTTCTAAATTCTTTGCAAAAGTCCTAACTTATTATTCAAATTCACCAGTCTTGCTTTTGGAAGTGGCTTGGTCATGATGTCAGCTATTTGATCTTCAGTAGTGATATACTTAACTTGTAGAGCACCTTCCAACACTTCTTCTCTTATAAAGAAATATTTTATTCTTATGTGTTTCGTACGATGGTGGTTCTCAGGACTATGGCAAAGCTTAATCGTTACCTGGTTGTCTATCTGAAGAGTAGGTATTTGCTTTGGGCAACCCATTTCTTCATACAATCTTGATATCCATATAATTTGTTTGACTGCTTCATTTGCCGCCACAAGTTCTGCCTCAGTTGTTGACGTAGCAGTCAATTGTTGTCTTTTACTGAGCCATGACACGGCTCCTCCTGCATAAGTCACTACAACTCCTGAAGTAGAGCGACCAGTCTTGTTGCATCCTCCAAAGTCTGCATCACTGTAACAGTCTAACTTGCAACTGCCATCTGCTCTAAATCGTATTCCCAGACTACAAGTACCTGCTATATAGCGAAATACCCTTTTTAATTTTGCTACATCTTGCACACTTGGACAGTCTAATGTTCTTGACAAAACACTAACACTGTAAGCTAAATCTGGTCTAGTGCCTATCATTAGGTACATTAATGCTCCTACAGCTTTTCTGTATGGAAAATCATGATTTTTGTCACTTTCTTGACTTTCATGTTCTCCCATCTTCACCGTGGGCGTAGATACTGGTTTACACTAGCTGAACTTGAAACGTTCTAATAGTTTCCTTGCGTAAAATTGCTGACAAATTTTAATTGAACCATCTTCAAAACGTTCAATTTTAAATCCTAAATAATAAGATGCTGGTTTAACGGTGATTTTAAACTCTTTCATTAAATCTTCTATAAATAAATCAGCGTCCTTTTTATTATTTGCCATAACTAGGCCATCATCAACAAACAATGCAACCATTATCTTTTTATTTTTACGTTCTCTAATATAAAGACAAGGATTAGTTTCACTGGCTCTAAACCCCGCTTCTTTTAGAAAAGTGCTAAATCTTCTGTTCCAACATCTAGGAGCTTGCAGACATTTTTAGTTCCATCAGTATATCCTTCTGGCTGTTCTATGTCTATATCCTTATCTAAATGTCCGTATAAAAATGCTGTTGAAACATCGAACTGAATTAAATACAAGACATTATAAATAACATGATATTTGTATGGAAAAATTGTTTTTATTTTATATAACACATAAAATTTGAAAACATATTTTCGATTCCAGGATTATTCCTTTCTCTAGTAAGTAAGTAATTCTTTTATTAACTCATTTCTTTCCTGCTGAATTTGGTTGGATACTAGTATACCTTCCGAAATTACTTCCAAAAATTTTATATGTTTTTTTTTAAGTTCAATTTGTTCTTTTACAAGTTTTTTACCACCTTTTTGTTTTGTTCCCGATGACCCTGATGTACATGGTAAAGTATCATCTGTTGTCGGGGAATCGGAAACCAAATGATTTGTGGATGTGCTCGTCGATGGCCCCATTATATCGAAATTAGTTGCAGTAGGTTGGGTAACTGGTAATTTAAATGACGAAATATTACGTCCAGGGTTGACCGTACAGTCACTTTCGAATATATTTTCAAACATGTCAAAATGCTCTCACTTTACACGTCTTTTACCTGTGGAGGATTTATTATCTTTTATAGTGGTATATGTTTTCTTTAAATTTCGAAATTTTCTGTCCAGAATATCAAAAGTGAAGTTGTTGTATCCTTCTTTTTCAAAAATTTTGGCAATAACTGCTCACAGATTCTTTTTTTTAATTTTGGGTCTTTGAATTTTGCCTTCATACCCATATAAGAAGTGACTAATAATTTCGTTTATTTGGGATTCACGTAAAACTTTCTGTTTCTGCAAATAAAAATAACTCTTAGTCGCAAAGTATTAAAACTCATATTCGCTTTGAAATATATCGCAATCTAACCTTGTGGAATGATTTCCATGTGAAGTAGCCTGTGGAGTACTTACTTCATCCTCAACAGCAAGATTAGATATTTCTAAGGAATTTAAGTGTACTTCGACATAACCTTTTAAATATTCTGGATCTATTTGAAGTGCCTAGTAATTTAAAAAATTCATTCATATCATATTATTGCTACTTACCATTATGTAATTTTACATGCACATCGTACGTATCTGCTATAATGTATTCAACACCATCCTTTATATAGTTCGCAGAATATACTTCCGTCCGTCAACCGGACGGCCGTCAACTCCCTGCTGAAGGCGCCTTAGGCCGAGTGCGTGAGGGGCGGACTCACTTATAGCACTCTTTAGAGTATAAAAAACGACTAGGTAAAGCCAACAGGACGTTTTATGGCTTATTTTTTGTACAGTGCCTTTTTATTGTAGTCAAAACTATATTTATGCACTTGTTATTTTTGGCTGTGATTTCGTGCGCCTTTTTTCCAACAAAATATAAAACATATATAACATTCCTTGTGCCTTCACCAAGAGCACGCTAAATTACTATTATCATATACCTAACTATTCGTAAAGTAATCTATAAAAATATTTGTCATTTCAACCGACGTTCTCAATGCAATCATTGAACATGTAAGTTTTAAGTGATACGTGTCGATATCCAACTTGCTCAGATTTGCTGTAGTTGCTTTCGGTAGAGCGCCTCTGGACCTTACTACAATTGGTAGCACTTCTACTGAGTCCAGGTCATGTTGTTGTAACAATTGCGGAATTAAAATGTTATATTTGTCACGTTTTTCATCAGCTGCACGAAGCAGACTGTCTTTATTTTCGAATCTAACCGTAATGTCGATGATATAACCAGTCTTCTTGTTTAAAAATATTAGATCCGGATTCCGCAAGCCAAGTGGCGACTGAAGACACGGTTCCTTAATTAATATACTTTCCTTGTGTTTACTAGCCAGCTTTTCGATTACAAGATTTAGTATTTCATTGTGACGGTCAATCCGTAACGGTTTTAACACATGGCACTGACCCAGTATATGCCCCAATGACTCCACCTTCAGATGACAGGCGTCGCACATTACGTCATCCGACCCTCCTCTTTTAGATTGTACAAGTCTCGGCACTCCTAGACCTCAGTCTCTCACTCGAGTATACAATAATCCGGTAGAGACTTCATCCGGCTAATGCAAAGATCGTTTCACCAAGCTTCTTATTGCTTGATCTATTTCACGCAATTGCGTTATATTAGGTGAACTAATAGTAGTTCTGAACGATAAATGACTAATTATATGGGTGTTAAGCATTTCAAGTTTTTGAAGTGCATTTAGACTTGTCTTGCCGAGCCTTTCCAAACTGTTTAACAAATCGCTGACTATGTTAGCAGCTTTGATTCCTACCCATTGCAAAATTGCATTCCGAGGTACTTCAAAATTTGAGTGCACACGTTGTGGGGTAAATGCGATCCACTGTTTGCCAAACGTTTTACCTGGAAGACTCTTATTTTCAAAAGTTGACGATTTGCTTGCTGACAATTTTAGGCCTAATTGATTAAGCGTATTGCATGCAATATCAAGTTGCATTTGGGCATCCTGTTTGTTCATACCTACCTAACAGTATATCGTCAGCAAAAGCTAGTGCTTTGACATGTTTATTATAAAGGCGATAGCCCTCTGTTACTTCAAGCTTGTCAAACACTGTATCGAGTACAATGTTGAATAAAAGGGGCAGAGATTGGATCTCCTTAAACAACTGTTGTACAACTATTGAGTGTCCAGAATGCATTGTATTCCCCGCAATGGCCGCATAGCTGCGCGCGAAACCATTTGAATTTATTCTATTGCTTATTTTAGCAGGGCAATCTTGTCCTAAATGGTCTTCTTTATCACAAAACCTACAAGTTTTCTTTTGGGTAGTATAGCTAACCCAAACCTTTCTGCCAATCATTGGTATATATACGATGGGATTTCTTTCTTCAAAATCATTTTTATTGACCTTGTTCCGTTATAAACTGGGAAAGGCATATCTTTACCCCATGTTTCTTTTTTGATTCTAATAACTGTACCATATCCTTGTAGTGAGTGTTGAATCGTTATATCTTGAATTTCATATTCTATATTGTGCTTTCTTACTATTGTGGATATATCTGCTCTTTCTATATACACATTATAATTATTGTTATCCGTACCTTTGTAAATTATTTTCCCATTGATCATTTCAATAATGTCATCAATTAATAAATGTTCTTCAATTTTTACTCTCAACTTATTTCCAATAATTTGAATGGCCATAACATCTTCCACCGATAGTTTTAATTCATTTTTCAAAAATAAATGTAATTCAGTAAATGTCCTTTATAAGTCACTTCGACGAAGTCTACACTTAAAATATTTTTCCTGTTATTATTTTCCTTTTTTTTTTATTCAAATCAAATTCATACACCTTTTTAATAATATTTGATACTTTATTTAAATAGTATAAACTATTTAAATAATTTTTGAATAAATTTATTTTTTTATGTGTGGAAAGGAAGTTTATTCCACGAAAAACAAATCACTGTCAAACTAATCGTACAACACATATCTACTCCCTTTTCAAATTGTATTTAATAAATAAATAATTAATATTTAGTTTAATAATTTGAAAATAATTTCAGGAGAAAAATTTATTACAACATTATAATGTATGGATTGAGGGTGTGCAATTTAAATTGCAACGAGATCTCCCGAAACAATTCTGTGAAATACTAAAACCTATCTGGCAGACAGAATCTTCCGTGTTAAGTGTGGCAATGAATCCTCAGAATTTAAGAACATCTGTGCAGGAGTACCGCGAGGTAATGTGCTTGGCCCAACACTGTACTTGTTCTACACAAGAGATATACCACAAGATGAGGAAACAACAATGGTCACCTTTGCGGATGATACTGTATCTTGGGCCATGGGTAACACTATCAATAAAGTTACAAGAAAACTTTAAAAAGCAGTGGACAAGGTCAGCTCTTGGACTAAAGGTTGGCGCATTAAACTCAATGAGTCAAAATCAACACGTAAATTTCACATATTAAAAGAATACCTGCCCATACTCATAAACGCAAACACAATTCCTCATTCGAATGAATAAAAATATCTAGGAATGGCGCTTGATGCTAAGTTAAGGTGGAAAACGCACGTCAAGGAAAAAATTACCCTAAGTTTTAAGGTGGAAAACGCATGTCAAGAAAAAAAAGAACTGAACATAAAGTACAAGAATATGTACTGGCTAATTGAGGGACGCTCTAAACCAAACATTGAAAACAAACTGCTCATATATAATATATATATGCAGCCCATATGCAACTCTGGGGTTGCACCAAGAAATCTAACGGTAAAGAAATCCAATCGTTCCAAAATAAAGTTCTGCGAGGAATAGTTAATGCACCGTGGTATGTTTGCAATGACGACATACATAGAGGCCTGAAGATTAACAGAGTCGGAGAAGAAATCAAAAGCTATAGCAGCAAAGTATGAATTGAGACTTCGTAACAACGAAAACATCGCCGTGACGCAAATGTTGTTTGATAGTAATGATGTTCGACGACACAGTGGGCGAGAGCATTGATGCTTGACGCCGACTGCTGTGTCTTCGGGTTCGATCCCCGGACCAGATATATATTTTCTGGGTTTGGTTATTATGAACTTATATTGATTATGGTCAAACATAATCGTACAATATAAAGGCAGTGGTGTAGCCCACATATATGAGGCCACGACACCATAAATACTGCCAACATTGTAGGAGGTCGTCGGTGATAGGACTCAGCATCGGAAATAGGCCGACGTTAAATAAATTAAATAAAAAAAAAAAAAGTAATGATGTTCGAAGACTTCGCAGGACTAAACCCTCGAACCTAGTAACCTAATCATATAGAATTGTTCATTGGAGCAATCTCTTCCACACCATGTAATTATTGAAATGTAAGCCACTAGATAAGTATGCTATATCTATACTCGGTTGTAGTATTATAGAAATTTTTTAAAAAAAATAGAAGATATGTGGTATGCTTATGAATCTTGTGGCATCAAAGGTGCCAATAATTATTTTTGCAAAAAAAAATTTTAAATCAGATCGATGATTTTTGTTATGGTTTTTAAGATTTAAAATTTATATGTAGCTTTCAGACAGATTTTAAGTAAACATTTGAAACTGATAAGAGAATGTTGAATTTGCTATCAATTGATTATTTGTTTTATATAAGAAAATAGATGTCGTTATGGAAATTGTTTATTACCGATTATTGCCAAAGTTTAATCTATTCTGTTAGATGTCTCATATTTGTATTTGGTACAAATGGTATCAAATATGGTACTTACAAAATACAACAATATTACCATAATTTTATCAAACTAATAATAAAAATAACAACTATGATGACATCGTCAATTTTAAGGAATTGTTTATTTTTTTTTTTCAGTAAAAAAACTGCATCATTGCCACGAAATGTTTAAATATCTAGAAATTGTGTTCTTTTATAGATTATGACATCAAGGACTCATTTCAGTAGTGGTACAATTCTATTTTTGTCTATTTTGAGAAACGGAGTGTTCAACATAAATGAGTGATGAAAATTCTGTGGTTGAGTACTTTAAAATATTGCATACCTCGAATTTTTAGACATTTTTCTTTAGACTTTAGATTTTGTTTCTATGAGTTTGGTTTATAAATTTCATTGACAATTGATAAAATTACAGTAAAAATGGCAGAATTCGTATTTATCAGACTAATATAATAGAATTGCACTTTGGTATATTTCATGACATCATCCTTCTTGGACTTAGTCATTACTGATCTTCATCGTAATAAAATCATTTCAGACGGAGGCCTGCAGAAATAATTTGTACAGAGTTCTGGTAAAAAATGGCGTAGTGTTGCCAATGAGTATGCAGGAACAACTAAGATATCCGAGGTGGCCAGTGTGCTTAGTGATACACAGGATATGGTATATAGCGGGTTTAAAAGTTTAGGTGTATTAATAAATGAAATATAAATATGTAAAATGTTAATAAAATGAATTAATAAGGGCGAAAAAAGGACCGTGGCCCTAAGAAGCTCGTGAATTATTATTAAAAAAAAAAATCATTTCAGGAAATATTTATGTTAATTGTCTTTTCCTTCAGTAATTTGGTAAAATCTGGATCATCAATTGATATCGCTTTTTTAATTAAAATGCGTCATACTTGCTAAGAATGTAGATATAACTACATGGAGTTATATCATTTCTAAAATATTTTCGTACTTTATTTAAATGTTTTAATTTCTTGTTTTTTGGACAATAACAGTCGATAAAACAGGGTTTCCTACTTACATATATTTTGAATATTTCTCTTGTGTAGATCCCAGACCACAGGGCCGATGACACCTGGATCAGCGCTTCCAACACTAAGATGCCGCGACAATGTGGATGGTTTGAGGGGTTCTGTAGGTGGTGGAGGTATCTCTATCGGAATCCCTTCGCCTTCCCAATCCAAATGATGAACGCTCATGGGCTCCAGCACTCTGCTAAGGGGTTCAGGCACATCGCACCTGGGAAACGACTTAATAGAAGGCATGGATAAGTAGGAGCCCACACTGCCTCCCGGACTTGACATCTTTTTGCGTTCCATGAGCGCTTCTGATGAATTTTGATCGCTGAATTCATGCTGCTCCATTAATGCTCTATCTCTTTCTGACGATGTCCAATCAACGCCTATAGCGTTATTGTATCGACCGCGGTGGTGTTTCTTACTGTGCTTTCTTTTCGAGCTCTTTTTATGCCTGTGTCGCGGTTCTCGGACCGGTGGAGCGATGACGTTGCTGAGCTGCTGGACGTTGTCAGTGGCTACTTTGTTACCCGGTGTGTACAACGGGGAATCTAGGGAACTACTGCAATGCAAAAAGTTTTATAAAATATTATTAGTATTTCATTATTTATTTATTATTATTATTAAAAATTGAAATAACAGTGGAAGACATGAGTAAAATATAAAAATGAAAGTAGTGGTTGTAAGGAAAAAGGCAAAAAAAAAAACAAATAGCAAAAAACAATGAAGACGAGATAGGGGAACGGGAGATTTAGGAGAAGGTGGGTTGAAGAGAGGCAATGACCTAAGAGGCTAAGATATAGAAGATAACGCTGGGAAAGAGAGCGAAGTATTGATAGTGCATTGAGAATAAAAAAACAAGTTCAAGAAGAGATATCTTTGTAGAAATACAGATAAAGCTGAGTGCATGGGCGAGGTCTATCTTGCAAAAAAAATGAGGAAAAGATATGATGGTTGGCTACAAAAATATGTGGGAGGATGGAAAGATATGGATATGGAATGAAAAGAAAAAAAAGTAGGAAAAAGCGTTTGAAGAAGGGAAGCGGAGAAAGAGAAATGTCAGGGTAAAATGTACTACTTTATTTATTCATTTATTTTTTATAAAGGGTTTTTCAACAAGAACTTTGTTTTTTAATAGGGGAAACATCAACAACATGACAGTTTTGACATTTAGTTCTTTGACATATCAGTAGTAGATGCTTCGGCAATTGTTACAATGTAATAAATGCTCGAAATCGCATTAAAATAATAAAAATCCACAATGAAAATGGTGGATCTGTAAAAGTTACATTTCGTAAAATTCGTGATATTCGTGATTTCGTGTGATTCCTGAAGCGTGTTAAATGCAGTCACGGCCATTGGATTACGCTATCGAGAGATGTTAACAACTCACTTTTTGCCTATCATTGATGATATAGAAATCACTGGCTTGTGCTTTCAATAGGACGGTGCCACTAGTCACACAGCTAACGAAACAATGAATTTATTTCAAACCAAATTTTCCGATGGCATAATTGCACGAGGTTCAGCTGTTAAGTGGCCAGTGGTGTTAAATTACATTATCGGGCCATGTGATTTAACACCACTGGATTTTTTTTGTGGTATTATGTTAAAGACAGAGAGGGATTATGGTAAAGACCATTTTGTCAAAAAGTGAATGGAAATTTTGATCGTCATCTGTCAGCGTGGTCGTGGTGAACACATTTTTTTTATTTTAGAATTTGAGGTAATTTCAACGACAAGGTCATATTCGCCTGAAGTTAATTTATTTTAATTAAATATGGTTTATTATATTTATATCTATAAGGAATTCAAGCAATTCATAATTGTCAAACCTTACTCTTTCAGAATCAAAATTGAATCATTTTCATCCAAATTCCTTGTTTTAAAAAACAAAGTTCTTCTTGATATACCCAATATTTAAATGGATTTTCAATACATAACGTACCAATAAAAATCTAATAATAATAAGTCTAATAATATACCTGCTTTGATTGGTAATTGGCCAAGATTTGTTACTTGTTCTTTGCAGAGGAGCCAGAACAGGAAGTTTTCCCAAGTAGCTTGTCTGTAAAGAATGTTGTAAGTAAATATTATATGTACATGTGATAGAACACTAAAAATAATCATCGAAATGAAAATATCGACATGGTAAAATGGTCAAATTCGTTGTTAGAAAGAGGTCAACCGTGCATTTTGGGAAGGCAGAAATTTTTTGTTTCATCATGGAAAACGTTCAATTTTTTTCTTTTTATTCTTCTTTTTGTTTCTTCTAATCTTTCTTTAATTTCTTTTAGAGAATTGGCCATAAATATTTCTGATTCTTTAATTGACTATTTTAATTATTTATATCTTCAACAATATTGCAACGCTTAAAAAAAAACATTTAAGATCCGTGTCTTATTTTATGAGAGAAATGATCAATTATGCGACGCACCTTAATGTGATACCTGAACTAATCTTTAAAAAATGTGTACTGGACTATAACAGTTTTTCACTGAAATGAATGAAGTCTAAGAAAAACTATTATTGGATATGATAAATCTGGTGACGCGTATGATCTATTATTTTAAAATCCTTTGAATCAAATTTTGAACCATTTTTTTTTTTTAATAATAATTCATGGGCTATTTTGAACTATTTTCTTATGTATATTTTTCTTAGTATTTAATTTGGCCGGAGTCGTATGTTTTCTTACCAGCTTCACAGTCTTAATTTTGATAATGTTTTTATATATATGGTTTATGAAGTAAAGATAGTCATTTAGGTACATGAACAACATTATTACCTAATACATCTACGAGTATGTTTATATTTGACCGCCAAGTTAATGTTCCATACAGTGGTTTACCTTATGGTCCATGTTGTCATTCGTGAAGCCATGGTTGTCTACGCCTATCGGAGTATTTTCACCCCTCACGGAAGTGCTTCGGTCGATGAGAACATTCTTATGCTTCCGTTTATATCCCGCGAATAATATCAACGCTATCAACATGACCAACAGAAGACAGGCTCCGATCACGATGACCACAATCACCCATGGCTGTCTTTCAAAGGCTGTGCCGACCCCCCCACGATGATCGTTCTACTGACTTCAAGTAAGCTGCAAAGATTTCACTATATCAAAAAATATACAAGTGGGCAATTCGTCATGACGCTGATCAAAGTGTTTAGGTGCCGTCACACAAAGTGACACCAGGCAATGAATTCCAATGCGAGTCACTTGGAGTGACGGCCACTGTACTTAATACACTCTTACGCTCTGATTTGGTAAGGACGTTGTAACCGAGCTCGTCCATCACTTCAACATCTGAAACCAAGTTCATGTCATTGGCTGCTGTCACTGCCAACACGGGTTGCCCACCGACTAGCACAGAATACAGCAGTTCCGTGTATTCCTGCTCGATACTGTTGTTTTCCAGATCTTGGTTGACGTGGTAGTGAGTCACGTTGTGAAGGTAGACCAGTACATCTGGTTTTGGGGTGACCTCCCTCTTTGCAACATTGAAAGCAGTTTCATTTAAATTCGGAGCAGATGAGTTATTATGGAGAATCTGCAACATTGTAGACCTTTTCGTTTTTCTGTTTCTATTTGGGGTTCTTGAATTATTCAACAAACCGAGATGGCGATCTTGTTGTCTGAAAAGAAAATTACTTTAGTATTTAGCTCATATATTAGATTATTTTCATTTCAAAATTCTTCACAAATAGATGACGTCAAATTTGTTTTGAAGTACTTCCTTCAACTTAATGATATCTTCCTTTTGACAAATGTTACTTTCAGCTTACTTTAGAAATAATTTGCGTATAATTTTGTTTGCAGCTTTGTTTAGGGTCAATTTTAATAAAGATTTCTAAAATGAACGATAAGTTGCTGAGGCTAAAAAAAAAGATATGAAGTTGGTTCCTTAATAAAAAGCACTCTTTAAAATTCTATAAAAGATTTAATTCTACAGATTTTTCTCTTAACGATGTCCAACGCTCTGGTGTTCAAATATTGATAATAATCGAATCAAAGTAGTTATTAAATCGGATAGTTATATAACTGTGCGAGAGGATGCAGAGAGGTTAAATATATCATGGTTAAAGTGTAAAGCAGAACAACGAATTGCTCTGCGAAAGCAAGCGCCTTCATCAGTGATAGTTTAGGCCGCGGTAACTAAAACAGGACGCTCACCACTCATTTTCATTGAAAAGGGCGTAAAGGTAAATCAACAAATCTACCGTGAAAAGATTTTAAACGATGCTTTGTTAACTTAAGCACGTAAACAATTCGGTAGAAACCGTTGAACGTTTAAAAAGACGCGAACCCCAAAGAAAAGAATCCATAAAACGTCCCACCTTCACGAAATTACTTTTTCAGGGAACAGTTCGTGTAGTACTTCCGTCGAGTTGCATGGGACGTGGCTCCATCTTGCTAAAACCAAGTCGCTGTAATGGTAATGTAATGGTGGTAATGTAAGCATTCTTGAAACTCGTGGATGGGTGAAGTTGCAGACCATGTCTATAACGCGCCGAATTTACAGTTACTGCTCTGCTTCTTGCCTGTTCGAAATGTAAGGTTCTATGACGTATTCTTCTGACATAGCCACCCATACAGTCACTTTAGGATTATGCAATGGATGTTAATGAAGGTTGGATTAGACTTACCCTTGAAACGGCAATTTTGTCGATTCACACTTTCCTTTCTACTCTTGCAATATCGCGCTATCTCATTTACACTTGAAATAGTTGGATCATTATAAGACACTCCTCATGTTGTTAAATTGGTTAAATTTTGAACTACTTACAAAGAATCAAACGATCAATTTAAGTGTTTATTGGTAACAGTTAATGGAACAGGAAGAAGTAATCAAATAAAACTGGCCTGACCTTGCACCACTAGATTATAATTTATTTAAAAGTGTACACACTCTTTGAATGGTTTCCTTTAATTGATGATAATGATGTGAAATGGTTCTGTTTTTTTTTTGCTGATAAGAAATATAATATATAATATTGTTTATATGAACGTGGAATAATCATAATCAACTAGAAAGTTTATCGAGGTTAAGTAATAAAATCAATTCTTTCCAAATTGTGAAACGATTAATCAACCACTATATTCAATTTTCCAATATAAATGCATGAAAAAGTCGAGGGAAAAGACTAATATGACCCTAAACGATATTTTATGTATAATATTTACAAACCTTGAGAACGCCATGCTGTATAACTTAGCCATCTTGGACTCCCAATCAAAAGCAGTATAAACGCCTCCAGACACGATTGTTAATAGCCAGTATCTTCTGTCAGTCGGTGGAGGAGGTCAGTACGTGGACGCATTACCATTCCCGATTGTTCCCGTTGGTGCAATAGTCCCTCCTTGTTCTCGGGGTTTCTCACAGTTAATTACACATTGTGGATCAGCAGGCTAAAATATATTTAATGGTTGTAATTAAAACCATCCGGCATTTAATAGTTTGCGGTACTTGATTTTCAAGTGAAAGATTTACTCCCCTGAGAGGGATCTATTCTAGATCGAGTTGTTTTCCAAACAGAAAGAAAGTATCCATAAAGTGTTTAAACCTATGAAAAAAATAGTGTTTTCTTATTTTAAATACTTCAATCAAGTCTAAACTCGATCAGTAGTAAGAGCCCAAAGCGTCTTATCACAGGTATAGCAACAGGATAACTTTAACGTGACGTTGTTGAAACTTTTTAAAAATCACGAAAATAAAGGTAAGCGTGCTAACTTAACTTTTAGTTAACGTTAATAGTAAGATATTAAATAATTTCCAATCATAAATATGTATCCTCGTATAACCGAAAATCATGACTACACAAGAAAAAAAGAAGAAAAAAATTTATCTCATTTTATTTAGAAATTACAAAAAAAAAGAAAAATCTTTCGAAAATTGAAACACCTTAAGATGTTTTTAACTACCATGACCACAATTTTTCAAATATTTCTAATTTCTTTTTTGTATCGGCAGCCTAAATAGCACTGTTATCCACCACAACCTTAAAAAATCCCAGAATGCTAGTAGTTTTTAATAATAGTTTTGCAATATTTGAAAAATAATCTGTTTTACTTTGTAAGGACTGTTAGATCTATCGGTATAGTATTTCTACCTATCGAAAAATACATGAATCTTAGTGATCGTTTCAAGTCAGTAATTTTTTTCGACAAATTCTATCAAACGTCCTCCGATTACGCCTGATGTGTAGCATTAAGAATTTTAAGTTTATATTTTATTAATTATGAAATGAAACCCTTTAAGGATCAAATATTTCAATATTTGTCTACCTTTCTGTCATCATTGACAAATGGTTTAAGTAACGTTGCGTACAAGCGAAAATAGAAATACTCGTAATATAAGACACAGATGAAATTTTTAATTTTAAATATTAGATAGGAGCAAATAGTTTTTAATATTTGAAATTTGAAATTTACATCCGGCAGTATAAGGAAATTGAAAGATTGAGAGGCAGGAACGCTGGAGGCTAGGTTTTCCAGTTATAATCTCACTACTTACTGTTACACTTTAATTAGTTAGTAGTAAGCTATCAAATGTAATACCTACATTGCCACAAAATTTCTATATAAGATGATATAAATGAATCTTAGCATTAGCTTTGCAAGTTTGAATGACAATTTTCTACCTGGGTAAATATAACGGTAATTACGAATACCTGCACAATGGGGGTAGACGGTACAACGTACACTGTGGCCAACACGGTGGAGGTTCTGATCACAGTGGACGTTGCAGAAGACTTCTGCACCCCAGGGTGATGGTTATCTGTGTCGGGTGCGCCTCCATCTCCAGAACCAGTCCAGAAGAAGTCTTCCAGGCGGTAGTCGACCACTGGAATTATGATGTTGTACTCTCCTAAAAGTATTACCAAATTAATCAATGCGCTTTTATGGGCGCTATGTCTATTAATAATAAACATTGGCCGGGCTACTGATCTAACTATTCAACGTATAGTTATCATCAGTTCTAATAAATCCGGTTGCTGCGTATGAAAACAACGGTATGTTAACTATCGTTTTGTACCCGATGTGATTTAACATTTTAGTAAGTATATTTTAATAGATCTACCACTCAGTAGATGGTGTCTCTATAGCTTTTTATCATTATTGTGTAAGATTTTATATTTTGAATTATAAAATTGTTTTTGTAAATTGTATTTGTCATTGTTGCTCATTGTTTAAATCAGTTAAAATATTTTATTTGATTGTAATTATAAAAAAATAATAGTATTATTATTATATTATATATATTAATTGTGTGTGCCTTTCGGCTTTACAATCTACAGTATTATATTTCTAATACATTTCATTCCTATATACATTCAAACTTAAAACTAAACTTAAAAATATTCTAGACTTTTACTACTTCCAAAAGTGCTTTCTGCTTCTTCTTCTTTTGACCCTCTCTATTATTCTCCACCAGCTTATTTATTCTCCTGTTTTTCCTTTCCTTCTTACTATTTCCGCCATCCACCTCTTTCCTTCACTGCCTCCCTTTAATAGCTGGCCAATATTTCTTTCGCTTGCTACTTTTTCCTTACACTCAAACTTAATGTGCTCCAGTGTTTCGTCCTCCGCTCCACACATTCTACACTTTCTTTCCTCACTCTTTTCCCAGTATCTGTTTCCTTTTTCCTCATTTCCCAATCTAAACCTAGCTGTTCTTCTTATGTGTTTTATGTCTTTTTCTATAAGGTACTGAGGCACATTATTTTCCCATAACCTCTTTTATCTTTTATTGTAGTTACTTTTTTCTATTTTTCCCATTCTCTCCTGCTATTGTGTCTCCTTATCCCTTCTCCTTAGCTCCTCTGCCACACTTGCGCCACCTTCTCTTTTTCTCTCTGCCTCCTCGATCGCCATTCCATTCCTTTCAAAGTATTCTTTTCTCTTTTTTGGACCTCCTCCCCCCCATTCTTTATGTTATCCTCTCTTATTTTCTTTAAAATTTTGCTTTCCGCTCTGTTCAATTTCTCCTCGTATTTTACTGCTCTTTCCCCTGTTTTAATTCGTATCTTATCCCTTTTTAGCTCCTCCATCACCATGTATCCTGGCGTGCACCTGTCCAGCCCTAGTACCCATTTCATATATCTCACCTGTATTCTTTCCAACTTTTCTTGTTCCTTCCACCCCCAAACCTCTGCTCCATACAACATCATACTGGCTATCAGTCTATCAAATATCCATATTCTCTTTTGTATGTCCCCCCCAAATACCTTTTCCCATAGTCACAATACCCGTCGCATTGCTTGCTCTGCCTTCTTTGCCACCTCCCTTATCTGCGCCTCTTCTCCATTATTCTTTTTAAAAGTGTAGCCCAGATATTTAAATTCTTCTACTTCCTCAATGTCCTCTGTCTTGTATTTCCACCTTTTATGTCTCCTTTTTCCACCCCCTTTTTTAAATACCATAATTTTTGTCTTTTCCACGTTTAACTCTAGTCCTTTCCTGTCTATATACCTCCCTAGCCGGTGTGCCATCTCCTGCAGCTCTCCTTCCCTTTTTGCCAACAGGACTATATCGTCAGCGTATGCTAAAGTCCATATCTTGTAGTGCCTTCCTATTAGCACCCCCCCATCTTGTCCTCTTTCCACGACCCCCTCCAAGTCTGCTGTATATATCGCAAATAAAATGGGGCTTAGAGGACAACCTTGCCTCAACCCCTTGTCTGTCCAGAATTCTTCTGATTCTTCACCCCCAACTCTTATTCTCATTCTTGTTTCTTCGTAAATTTCTTCAATACATTCCATTATGTCCTCATCTATTTTTCTCTTTCTCATGTACTTCCACAATTTCTGTCTGTCGACCATGTCAAACGCCGCTTTGAGGTCGATGAACATTGCATATATCTGTCCTCCTTTTTCCCTTAGCTCTTTTTCAACTAGATGGTTCAGTGCGTATATATTGTCTAAAGTCCCTCGTCCCTTTCTAAAGCCTGCTTGTGTCTCGGGAAGTATTTCTTTTACTTTTACCTCTTCTTCCAGTCTTTCTCTCACAATCCCTGCATAAATCCTGTACCCTGTGTTCAGTAGTGTGATACCCCTGTAATTTTTGGCTTCATGTCTATTTCCCTTTTTATATATCGGCGTTATTACCCCTTCTCTCCAGCTGTCTGGCAGGTTTCCTCCTTTCCATATCTTGTTCATCGCTGTCAGTAATCCTTTCTCTATCCTTTCTTGCCCAGCTTTCCACGCCTCGTTCTTTAGTCCATCTCTACCTGGTGCTTTCTTTTCCTTGAGCTTTTTAATCTGTGTTTTTATTTCACCTAATTCTATTTCGTTTACTTTCTCCTTCTCTTTTATCCCCTTCTTTGTTTTCTCGTTTCTTTTCTTTCCTCCTAGTACTCCCATAAAGTGTTTCGTCCACTCTTCCATTTTTATTTCCTTGCTTGGCTCTTTCCTTCGCTTTTTCTCCCTATTTATGTAATCCCATGCCTGCCTCTCCGTTGTTATCTCTCTAATTTCTTTTTCTATTCCTATTTTGAACTCATTCTTTTTATCTTTTATTATTTCGTTATACTTCCTTTGCTTCCTCTTGAAGTCTTCTTTACTTGATTCTCCTTTCTTCCATCTCTTTAGTTCCCTTTTTACCTCTTTTTTCCATTCTTTACATTCTTTATCCCACCATTTGTTTTCTTCCGTTCTATCAGATATTCTCCACCTTTTACTTTGGGTGGCTTCCTTCATCCTCTCTTCAATTTCCTCCATCTCCTCCGTTTCTCCTTCTTCCTCGTATCTCCGTTCCAATTCCTCCATAAACTTCTTCTTTTCTTCCTCCGTCCAATCGCTGCCCTCTTTATATTCGTTTCCCTTTCTTTCACCTCTCCTCGCCTCCAACTCCACCACCAGCGGTAGGTGATCCGAGTCCACCCTCTCTTCCACTTTCATTCTTTCTACCTTCTGTCCTCCTCCCAGCGTTGTCACCACGTAGTCGATTACTGTATCCCCTCTGCTTCCCACATAGGTATATTCTCCTCCTTCATCTCCTTCTTTGTTCCCATTTAGTACTATCCATCCTTGTTCTTCTAGCATTTCCATTAGTTCTTTTCCCTCGGCGTTTATTGTTTTGTCTTTCGTTGTTCTTTTTTTTTTCCTATTCCCCCATATTTTGTCCACCTCTCCCAACTCCCCAATTCTCGCGTTGAAATCCCCTCCAATTAATAGGTTTTCCTGTTTCTCATTCTTAATTATTTCTTTTATTTCTTTCATTGTTTCTTTTATATTACCTTTACTGTATATAGTTACTATTTCCCATGTCTCTTCTTCCAGTTTTATCGTCCTCCTCACTGCTGTTTCTCTTCTGTCTGGTACCTTCTCCTCTTTTAGCTCCCTACGTACCCCCATTATAATTCCACCTCTTGCTCTCCCTTTCTTATGCTCCCTAACAGCACTTTGGCACACCCATCTGTAGTTTTTCGGTAGTTTGTCTTCCCATTCTTCCCATTCTTTGCTTTCCAGCCATGTTTTCACCATCCCAATCACATCCCAACCTTTGATGTATCTCCAGAAATCCTTATCTTTTCTTTTTATACCCGCCACGTTCCAGAAACCTATCTTTATCCTCTTTTTTATTTCTCTTCTTTCCTCTCTCCCACTTTTACCCCTCTCTTTACTTTCCCCCAACTCCTTCACCATTTTTTCGAAATTCCCCCTTTTCCAGTTCTTTGTTTTTTTCATTCCATATATATTGCGTTCCTTTACACCATACTTTTTTGTACCCGACCTTCACATCCTTTTTCCCCTCCACTCTTTTCTTTTTTGCCCATTGTCTCAATTGCCACTGCACCTCTCTCTCCTTGTACGTCAAGTCGTCCTCTATGTACACATCCGTGCCCCTCAGTGTACTTTTTTTTTCCATTATCTTTCTCTTCTTTTCTTCCCCCTCACATCTCGCTATCACTATTCCCTTTTCTTTTCCCACCGTGAACGCTTTAGTTATTTTTACTTCTTCCTTCAATTCTTTTAGTATCCATTCTTCCACTTCTTTCCTCAGTTCCGCGCCCATTTTGCTTGGTTTTACACCCCTTATGACTATGTTCTCCCTCTTCTCGCGCTTCCTGGCTATTTCCTGTTCTTTTTCCAGCTCCTCCACCTTTTCTCTAACTTCTTTCTCTGTTTCTTCCTTTTTCTTTTCTTCTTCTTTCCTTTCTTCTTTTTCCTCTTCCTTCTCTTTTTCCAACCTCCTCATAAGATCTTCCCTTTCCTTGCGCGATTCTTCGATGAATGTCTTAAATTCTTCTTCCATCTTTTTTAATCTTTCCCTCATTTCCTTCATTTCTTCTTGCATTTCTTTTTCTGTTTGTATCATCCTTTTAATTTTTCCTCTGTTCCGTCCTCCTTCTTCTCATCCTGCTCCCTCCTCGTCTTCATTCCCCCCGGCATTTTTGTTATTTTATGTAAATAACTTCTTATGAAACTATTTCTTTGCACTAGAAATAACAAATCACTAGAGTTAACAAAAAAATAATAGTATTGTGTGTAAAATATTTGTAAAATAGTCTTTAACTGTGTTTTATTCAATCAATATCTGTAACATACATTTTTTTTTCTTACAAGGTTTTTATAATATAAAATGAAAAAAACGCAGCCGAAATTTTACTGAGTTTGATAAAAATTTACTTATTGATTTGGTATTAGATAATAAAAATTTGTTGGAGAATAAACAAACAAATACGCCAAACAATAAGCTAAAGGATAACTGTGGGGATGAGATTACTATGAAATATAACGCATCAGCAGTTTCAGGTGTACGTACAAAGAAACAGCTAAACGAACTGTACAACATATTAAAGAGATGCGCCAAAAAGAAATTGAACGACGATCGTGTAAGTAATACGTTTCCATACGTAACATATACCTAATTTAATTATTATTTAAGTTTTCATGAATATGTAACTATAGTTTTCTCAATATATTAAGTAGTAAATATTAATTTTCAGCAAGAATGTTACAAAACTGGAGGCGGAACGTACAACAAATGTACTGAAGTTGATTTGAAAATTATTAATATTTTAAAAGATAATTTTATGCCGGGTGATAATCCGTTCGATTCAAGTGCTGATTTATTCGGTGAAGGTTTGTACTCGTATATCACTACATACATTGTTAAACAAATGATATATTAGTACAAACAATAATTGATACAGACTTTAATTATAATGTTGTTCAAAATATTTAGGAGTAAGTATTATTATCAATTGTATTTACAAAAGTAATTTTACATCGTTTTTTTTTTACAGACTATTGTATTCAGACAAAGACGAAGCCCATAGATTTAGATAGAGCCGAGCCTTCGACAGCGGTCATTGATTTAGGTGCATCCAGTTCAAAAACTGCACTCGAAGTGTGTTCTTTACCAGAACCATCCCAGTATACAAGTTGAATCAAGTATCTGTTGAATCAATATCTTCCATAAATTACGAAACACCAAAAAAGCACCAAAAATTAGTAACCAAAGAGTTACAAAAGCACCAGCCATTCAGCTGAGGAAAAGAAAATATTTATTATTTTAAGAAAATAAAAAAAAAAAAAAAAAAATAAGGAAGATGATTTACAATTAAATAAAAAAATAATAATACTAAACTCAGAAAAAGAAAATAAACTTAAAAAGCTGGAGCAGAGTGAAATGTTATTTAACAAACCAATGGAGATTTTAGAGCTGGAGAAAAATTGTAAATTGGAACAAAGCAATAAACAAATGATAATATTGGAATTAGCGAAACAAATAAAAAGAGGCAGAACTAAAAATTAAGCTGAGAGAACTGCAAAAGCATACATAATTATTCTTTAATTTATTCCTATTTTCATTATTATTATTATCACTTATTTGAATTAAGTATATATATATAAAATATCAATGTTTATATTATGTAATAACATATGTTTTATTTATAACAAGTAATAAACACATTATCATTATCTAAAATAAATTCTATAACAGAGTCTCTTAACTATACTTTGTTCTGCTATTTTTTTTTTTTTTTATTACAAGAATACTACAACTAAGCGTGGCTTATCTAGTAATTTATATATAAAAAAGTTAAATATAATTGTTCAGTTCTAGTCCACTGACTAGTTCCAAAATTTTAAAAACGTGTGTGGTTTGTAGTAGCAGAATCACAGGGTCAAGTCTTCCGGCTTGGTCCTCTTCAATCTGCGCAGATTCTCTCTGTTATTAAGCAGCTGCAGAATTTCTTCATTCTGGTGGTTCTGCAGTCGCAGTAGATGTTTGCTTGCTGCCTTCCTGACTTCTTTGTTTACGGTGAGCATCTTTTAGTTTTTTTTAAGTTTTCTAAGTGCCTTATTCTGTAAAGTATTTCCACCGGTGAAAAAATTTCATCGCTGTAAAATGACGTCACAAAAGCGATGATTTTTTATTTGGTATTCTGTAAGAAATTTCCATCGATTTTATTTTTGTCGTTGGAAAAATATCGACCAAATTATAAGGTCGCCCTCAGCGGTGACTTTAAAACTTTTCATCGCTGTATTTTTGAGAACTGTCAAACAATTTGAACAATAATTTGCTGTAGTTGGAGGATTCCACGAAAAAATAAAAAAAAAGTTAGTATTAATATGTATACATATGAATATATAAATATATCAGAAAGTGAGGTTATGCTGTTTGTCAATTATTGCTTCAGCTGAATGCTTTTTTTACATAAATTGTGCATGGCCATTTGAAATTCTATTTATAATAATTATTTTCCCAGTGATTTTCCCGTTTTCCTTTTCGTAGATGCCATATTGACTTTTTTTTAATAGATTTTGACATGTAGGAATTATATAAACAACTGTCATTTCAAATATTTTATATTTTTTCTATTTAATACTTTATCGTGATTGGTCAAATATCATCAATACCAGTATATGCTCTTTCACCGCTGTACATTATAAGGGCGGTGGAAAATTTTGCATACAGAATACCACTTTAGATATTTTAAATACGCGACCTTATTCTATCGATGAAAAAATTAAATATTTCCACCGCTGAAAAAATAAGGTCGATTTTTTGAAAAGTTACAGAATAAGGCCCTAAATGAGCAAATTAATAATAAAGCTGACGAAAACAGCAGTGACGAAGAGGACGGTCTTGTGAGACTTACTGTTGGCCATCTGCAAGCTGCATTCTACTTACTGGCCATTGGGTGGTTGCTCGCCTTTGCTGCTCTTTTAGGTGAAACAGTTGTTGCGTATTATTTATATAAATTGATAGCTAAAATTATAAACTTCTTCTTGTAAGATTATTACCATTGGTTTGTCTTTGATATTGTTGTTTGTTAATTACAGGCAATTACAGGATTAATTTGTTTTTAGTGAGAGTGTATATTGAAATAATATTTGTAACATAAAATTGTCTGAAAATACATCAAATTTAAAAGCAATTGAAATTTTTTAAACAAATTCTTTTATTTTAGTAATTTACATACACATTATAATCATTACACTGTTTAACTTAAATCATATTATCCTAATTGAAATCAAAGAAATGATATTTATAGTTTATTATTGAAATTAACAATTCCTTCTTATCTAACTTTATAACAACTTAACATTATGCACAGTAGGCTCTGTCAGCTCCAAATATCAACTGTGTTGGCCGTCATTCCTTATAACGTTACTCGTTGCAATACCGTTGTATATATACCATTATCTCACATGACCAGAATGCAATTGTAATATCTCTGGTCAGTGTTACCAACTAAAGAAATATAATTTCTTTACATCTTCCTCCTCAACGAAGAAAATTTTCACTAAAATTCTCATTTATCTACACTGAAGTACTTAAAACTAAATCTAAATTTTACAATATTATATTAAATTAAATCATATTTTGTCTGTCTTATTTCTATTTTTATGTAGGTACTAGCTGTCCCGGCCACGCGTTGCTGTGACTAACGTTTTTGTCATATTACATTACATAGCGCCATCTATTGAATATTTACTCAATCTAGTCAACAGAATATTTACTCAATCTAGTCAACAGATGTCGCCATCATCGTCGCCAGATGTATCACAATTTACGAATTTTCCGTAAAAATAATTTCGATTGAGATGTGATTCCAGCTAAAAGCGTTTTTAAAGGTTCTGGTGGTGGTTTTAGCGGTGGCAGTGATATTTTTCCAGATGCGCAACATAAACCAGCTGATTCACCTTTGTACTTGAAAGCATGACAATGTTGACACTCTTTGTCCATACTACCAATCGTGATCAATGCATGTGATGAATAATCTATTTCAGGATCATATTCAAACGCGAGACGATTAAGTGATGCTCGTGCCAATGCTCGATTATCTTGTACTCGCTGTTGGTTACGTTCTCTATGTGCGTTGGTCGCTCGTTGACGTGCCTCTCGTTGTCTTAATGTATTAGCACGAAGACGTTGAGCACGTTGCTCTAAATTTTCATTTGCACGTGTACATGCAGCTCGATCTCTTAAATTTACATTATCCATAGAATGTTCTTCTACTGTTCTATTCAATCGATGATCATGAACTAATTGCGCGTGCTGAGTACGTCGACCAATATTTCTTGCTCTTCCACGAAGACGTGGCATTTTTCTACAAAAATAAAATATTGCAAAATAATATACAATTAATATGAGTTAATTATTGATAATGAATTTTTAATTAATTAACTCAAAAGATTTATTATGACAAATTTTAGATAAAGAACATGTAATCGCATTTTGTGAGTTTTTTTATTTAATATCTCCAAAAATGAATTAATTGTCAATAAAAATAATTAAAAAAATTCAATCCTCTAACTACACAAATAAACTTGAAGGTTATGTTGGTTGTTTAAAAAAACATCTGAATTCACAAAATTATTTATACACACTTCAAAACTCTTTAAAAAATAATTACATTTAATATTTTAATCAGCACATGAATTGAATAACAAAATTTTTTTCAAATTAATCGTAGCACCATCTGTCGGGACAAACTAAAATTGAAATAGAATAATATTGAATGCGATGATAGCGCCGTCCGCCGGATCTAATGTAAAACATTCCAAAATCAACAACTCCTTATAAATAAGAAATTAATTGAAAAAACATTTTCCAGTAGACCAAACTGTAAATCTAAACCATTCTCGAATCTCCACGAACACACACAAAAAATTTCATCAAAATTGGTCCAGTCGTTTAGGAGGAGTTCAGTCACATAAACACGCACACAAGAAATATATATATTAAGATTGGTATGAGTTTGGTGATATGAAAGAGATTTAACTCTGTTTTTTTAAGCTCTGTATTAATTTTATATATTGAATTTGATATCTTGAAGTGGACCAACCTTCAGCTCATCTAATTTAATCCTATTTAGTTTGTTTCTATTCTCTACATATACCATATCCCTGTATTGAAATTAAATTGAGTTCTATTTTTATCAAATATTTGTTTATTGTAGTGTGATTTATGTCTGTGTATTATGTAGCATGTTATGTATGTGGATTTTCAAATTCTATTTTTCTATTTCTAATCCATTCAACTTCTGTTTTATTTGTTTTTAGTTCATTTGGCAAAAAAGAAACTTCTGCACCATTCAAGAGGTATTTTGGTGCAAAGCCACAAATGTTTTGTATTATTATATTTATCTACACAGTTATGAGCAATGGTCGTCCATGCTATTTTATTACTTTCTTCGTTTATCTTACATCTTATTTTGTTTAATAGCGTTTGATTAAGTCTTTCATTTAAGCCGTTAGAAAACTGTGCATTTACTGCAGTGAAAATTATTGGAATAGATTTTTCATTTAAAAATGTTTTGAATTCTTTTGGGGTGATTCCCGGATATTGATCGGTGAGTAGCATTCCAATTATCTGTTTAACAAAATCATTAGCACTTTGTGTTTTAGAGGTAACAATATTGGGTATATCGTGTAAAGTGGTCCACTAGAAGGTGTAAATATCGTCGATCGTGGGCCTCCAAAACCTCCAATCGTGTCTATCGAGAGTATTTCAAAAGTTTTATGGCAGGACCTAAATGTGACAACAGTCCATATTTATTCTGTCCTCTCGTTTTATTTTTTATACATATCTCACAACATTTCCGTTAAAATTTTTTGCTGTATGTAATGTACTTATTTTGTTTTGCATCTGCTTTACGCCTAAATGGCACAATTTTTAATAAGTTCTTTACCGAAATCTTCTGATAAAATAATTTTTTCTCGTTTTCTAACCTTTTTATAGTAAACATTGTGTCTTGATATTAATTTTGATTTATTATTTTGTATGTTTTTATTGTTTTCTTGTTCTGTAACAATATCATTCAATTTTGTCATGTTTACAATTTTTAATTGTTCATCTGTATCCTCATTTGCATCCAATACTGGGTTCCTACTTCTACAATCTGACAATGTGTTTTTATATTTTCTTTTCCTGGAGCGTATTTAACTTCAAAAGCATATTGTGATAAATAATATGTTAAATCTCCTAATTCTTTATCTGTTCTAGACCCAATATTTATATTTTCCAATGGTTTATGGTACGACTTACCTATTAGCCAGTATTGCCAGTATCTTATTGCTGCTTTAATAAACTTTTTTTTTTCTTTTGTAATTGATTTAATTTTTTTGAGAAGTATGCCACTGGCTTATCTTTTCCATTTGGTTGTCTTTGTTTTAACACGGCCCTAATACCTACTATCCTTTGAAAAATAACTGGTGATGTCTTTAAACCAATAGGTAAACAAGCCCATTGATAATGCCCTTCTTGCGTTACAAAGGCAGTTTTCTTTCTCCGTTCAATTCTAAGCGGGATTCATCAGAAGACTGAATTGTAAAAGGGTGAGTGTTGTGAAATATGTTGAGTTTCTTGTCTTAAGGAGGTACAGGACGTTAACGTAAATGATGAAAACGTTGTGAAATTTGGAGGGTCGATACAAATAGTTAAAATACATGCTATCTCATTTTAGAACTCAAAGAAAGAAAGGGTAGGTTGAGGAAGAAGAGAAAAGCTGATAGTTCACCTAATATCTTGCCACAACAACCATCGCTAAAGCCGGAAACAGCTAATCTGGTCCAAAGTAAACCGCATATACCACCATTAACAGTGGAAAAATGTAATTACGAAAACATTTATAAAAAGCTAAAAGAACAGAATATAACATTCAGAGCAAAACTTCTCAATAGTGAAAAAATCAAATTTAATGTCCTTGAAGAAAAGCACTACAGGGACTTTGTAAACATATTAAAAACCATGGAGTTGAAATGGTTCACATACGAAAACAAACAGACTCGACCAATGAGAGTTATGGCTCGAGGACTTCACCCCAATTGCACAAATCAAGACATTGTAAACGATATAAAAGGAAAAAACATGAAAGTTGTAGAAGCGGTATTCTTCAGAGAACTACAAAAACACCTCTACCTCTTTTTATGATAACTTTTGACAACAAGGAGGACATAAACAAAATAATGAATATTGAAGAAATCTTAGGGATGACAGTCAGAATGGAGACTTTAAGAAAAAATAAACTGGTCCCTCAATGCAAAAGGTGCCAAAGATTCGGCCACACGCACAAATTTTGCAATAGACAACCAAGGTGTGTGAAATGTGCGGCTCCCCATCTAACATCAGAATGTAAAAAACTCATAGAAGAATTACCAAAATGCATTAATTGCAATGAGGAACACCCAGCAAGCTACAGAGGTTGTGTTGTTGCTATAGAAATTCAAAATAGAAAGGGAACATTGAACTCCAACATAAAAAGAAATAACATTCCAACTGAGAACAAAGAAAGAATTGGAAACAAAGGTGCAGTGAAAGAATCAGTGCCTGTAACTACAGAAATTACTTTTGCTCAAGCAGCAAAGAAGAACACTGAACATGAACTAGGGCAGAATATCCAATGTGACTCACTGATGCAAACTGTTCAACAAGTACTTGAAAAAATGATCCAACTGGACAGAAAAATGGAAGACATTTCTATTAGAGTGGGTAAAGCTGAATCCAGTATCAGAAAAGCTGAAGAATATCAGAGTAGAAGAAGGCGATGACTCATTAAGAATTACTGCGTGGAACGCAAACGGACTAAACAACCATTTGTCCGAGTTAAAAATATTTCTAGAAACTCAAAAAATTGATATTTGTTTGATATCCGAAACTCATTTCACGAGAGAATCACACGCAAAAACCAAAGGCTATGACATTTACCATACAATTCATCCGGATAACAAGGCCAGGGGAGGAACTGCTGTGTTAATTCGAGACAACATAACACATCACGAAATTGAGAAATATGAAACCAAAGAAATACAAGCCACTGGAATAAAAATTTCAAGCAAAAACTACAAAATAACAGTAGCAGCAATATATTGTCCCCCAAGACATAACTTAAAAAAGTCGGACTACCTGAAATTTCTGCACACACTTGGTCAAAGATTTATAGTTGGTGGAGACTTTAATGCTAAACACACACACTGGGGCTCAAGAATTACATCATCAAAAGGCAAAGAACTACTCGAAGCAGCAAAAGAAAACCGGTGCGACACGGAATCAACAGGCAAACCAACTTACTGGCCCACTGACAGAGGAAAAAAAACCGGATTTAATAGACTTCTTTATACAAAGAAAAATATCCACCAATTTTATAAATATTGAGGATAGCGCTGATGTGTCTTCAGACCACTCACCAATAACTCTAACACTGAGTGAGAGAACGATTAAGAGAAAACAACCAGCCACGCTAGCAAATAAATGGACTGACTGGAACAAATTTAGAGCAGAAATTGAAAATAGGATTACATTAAATGTACCACTAAATAATGCGGGCCAAATAGACGACGAAGTGGGCAAACCCATACAAAAATTGAGGAGCGGCCCATTAATGGGCCAAGACTGGCGGCCGATCGCCGAGCATTGGCCAAACATCTGAATATATGCTTGTGCCAAGACTGGGCGAGCAACGGATGTTAACGCCATGCCAATGTTGGCGACTGAGCATCGGCCGAGCATAGTCACCGAGCGTCGGCCGAGCATAGTCGCCGAACATCGGCCGATGCTTAGTCGCCAACCTTGGCATGGCGTTAGCATCCGTTACTCGCCCAGTCTTGGCCCAAGGATATATTTAGATTCTTGGCCAATTCTCGGGGATCGACCGCCAGTCTTGGCCCATCAATAGACCGCTCTTCATTTTTTATATGGGTAAGACGATGATCCTGAGCATCAGAGTTTGCCAGGCATTGGCCAAGCCTATTAAGTATCGCCAAAGCATCGTGGCCGAGTGCTGACCAAGCGTTGTCCCAGTCCGAAATACCTGATTTTTTTTTTTTTATTCATCTACACCCTATTGGAAAGGTTTCTTCCCTTAAGGGAAATTCTTCATCCCTGTTTCCAAAATTCCTAACAAACTAATTTAAAATCAGTTTATTTATTTATTAATGACGTTCGATAAATTTAAACATTTTTTAAATACTATGAAATTATTATATTTATGTATTAAACTAAGAATGAAACATGAAATAATAGTGATAATCATCATCATCCTATATTATAATGTCCGAGGTGTATGTTTGTTTTCTTATATTCTTATATTCTTATATTCTTATATTCTTATATTCTTATATTCTTATATTCTTATATTCTTATATTCTTATATTCTTATATTCTTATATTCTTATATTCTTATATTCTTATATTCTTATATTCTTATATTCTTATATTCTTATATTCTTATATTCTTATATTCTTATATTCTTATATTCTTATATTCTTATATTCTTATATTCTTATATGTTTATATGTTTACGCGATTCGTATAGTAGCTCCTAAAACGGCTCCGTCAATGTTTCTGAAAATTTCCTATTTTGTAGAGAAACAGATTCTACGACTTTTGGCGTCCTCGGATTTTTCCCTGAATTTCCTGGAAACCCGTAATTTTGGAAAAACTGGAAAAAAGTGAACCCTTTTTTGCTGTATTACTTTTAATTTGTAAAAGATAGAAAGTTGAAATTTTGCATGTGTATTAAGGAATTTAATGCTAAAATTTCTCAAAAAATATAAATTCAAAAATTGAAAAAGGGGGGGTTGAAGAAATTCGGGGGCCCGGTAGGGAACTTTGGAGAAAGTTCATATTCTGGATTGTAGAATAATTTAGTATATTATTAAAAAAAAAAAAATTCAAAATTTCAAAATTTTATTTGGGGGCACGGGGGCGGTATTTGCCGAGAGTAAAAATTGTGCTAGAAAGTTGAAATTTTGTATATAGGCTAACCTTGGTAACTTATTTACGAATAGAAAAAAAAAATCCCAAATTTTGAAAAAAAGTTGGTCAAATAACGCATAAATTGAAAATATTTTTTATTTTGATAAAAAAATATATTTTTTAAGTCAATTTATATGTGTTAATGTATATGTGTGCGAGTTTATTTATTATTTCAATTTAAAAATAGAATTAAATATGAAATGTAATTACGAATTATTTTATTGGATTCAAATATACACGCCAAAAAGACGCTTTGCGACGGGGGTAAACTCTGGTGGAATTTAAATTATTACATGAAGTTCTGCCACACACAAAAAACAGACGTTGTACGAAATAAAACCATGCGAGTATTGTAGATTGAATAATTTATTCAATCGTTTAATGATAAAATTAATTTACACTTTTTAATAACTTTAACCAAAATTCTAATAATATAAAATGGTTGCGAATTATGATCTTGACAGTGTAGAAGCCCAGAACACAACTGGCTTGCTTGGCATATGCCCGTGGCGTACACAGCAATCGTCGTATTGTTGCCATGCGCATTACTTCTATCAGAGACAACAATACATTATAATGTTGGACTGTCAGCAGAGACATCTCTTATGTTCTGTACTAATTTTGTACTGAACATAAATTGGGGGGCCAGGATAAATAGATAAGCTCACAACCAATATCAAATTATACAATATTACATAAAATTATTATAAACCAAATTACAAAAAATAATGTGAACTTCTTAATTCTAATTCTTCTTAAAACTATTATAAACAAAAATACACAAAATAATATAAACTTCTTAATTCTAAGGTAGTCTACATAATTTTGTGAAAATAATATAAAACAAATTAATAACTATCCTATATATAACAGAAACCATAATTATCAATGTAGCATACAATATCATTAACATAATTGGCACAACAATAGTAGTCAACTTAGTTACAATGTTATTAATGATGTTAGAAAATTCTTTAAACAACTCCAACAGTAAAGGTGCTTGTTTTACTTCAATGTTGTAAGCATTGCAATTAGTATCTTCACCTTCTGATGGAAGTATTGTATTTAAATCAGGAATTTTATTTGTTGCTTGTTTTATTCGCGCCAGCAACACTGCGCTAATAATCTCAAGCTGGGGTATTGTAAGTACCTTACTTGATGGAGCCACACTAGACTTGCAGCAAATTAAATTTGTTTTTATCTTACTATTTATAAAAATAATATTGTGTTTTAAACCTAATGTCATAATACTGGTTGATTTGTTTAATAAAGTTTTATAGACCTCCAATAATGAAGGATTGCGTCTAAATCTTTTTTCCAACACATTAAATCTTTGCGGGGCGACTGAGAAAGAATCCCCCAATTCTATTTTATTTACTAGGCTGAGTAATGGCAAATCAACAGTTAAATTATTTTTAAGTGCTACTGAATTTTGAAAATTATGTTCAGCCTTTAAGTAATCCTCAGAAAACTTATCTGATTCCTCTGGGACTTTCTCAGTCGTCCAAGATTGTTCCATAACATTCTCAAGGTTTGTATAGTCACAAATAGCAAGATTACATACAATATTATTATGTGAATACTTATTTTGATTATGCAATTTTCTTGGATCAATAAATTTTTCTTTATTATTATTGTCATGTGACATATTTTTATAATCTAAACTATACTCAAGTGCAATTGCACGTCTTTCTAAAAATGAAATAAATTCTGCCATAGTAGGCAGTTCTTCTAAATTTCTTTCCATGTGGAAAGTGCGGTTAGTAACGATATCTAATTTTCTACTTAAGGCCGAGATTAAAATCATATCCCATTTGTCTACAGGCTCATCAAGATTTTTTAACGCTTGTAATTGCTGTTTTACTTGACATAAAAAAGCCCTTATAGCGACTGCAGTACCTTTCTGCATGTTGGGAATGTCAAGTAGTATACTAATATGATTAAAGATTAATCTCGCCTTATTTTCATACCGCGCTAACAATAAATCAACAGCCTCTTTGTATGAGCTGTTCACAAGCGGCAGATTTATAATTATTGAGAGAGCCTCATCAACGAGATACTTTCTCAAATAAAAAAGTCTTTGTACATCGGACAATGAGGTATTATTATGAACAACTGCTTGGAAGAGCTCATAAAAGGGCTTAAACCTGGTTATATCCTTGCCATCGAAGGTTGGAATTTCCACCGCTGGGAGCTTCAATGGAACTAAGTCAGGCCTATTAACTTCTTTTAATCTATTGATGCTAGCATTTAATTTTGCTAGAATATTAAAATACTTTTCTTCAACTTCTTCTATGTCTTCCTCATCTTGATCATCAATCTCTAAAATGCTGTACTGCGTGAGCTCGTACGATTGAAACGTAGTCATCAACTTTTCTTTTTTCACCTCCAGCAAATCCATTGTAGCGGAGTCGAGAGCCCTTGGGTCGCTGACGTAATTGTCCATCCTTGATATTGAACTTTTTGCAGTCGTCCGCGCCGTTCTAAGCCTTTTCAATCCCTCCATCTTGCTTAGGTGATAAACTCGTACTTGTATGATAGATGAAACGTGGATGACAAAACTAATCCAGGTTAATCCAGCAACTTAAGAAGTTTTTAATAAATTGGTACTTGTAAATAGTAATAATAGCTTTGTACCTTCATGAGTAAAGAAGTATTTTACTCTCTTCCAGCATCCATGTATCCTCTTCCGTAATGAATAATTTTTCTTGAAATGTAAATGTGTAGTAATCAAACCGTCTGTGAATCCGTCTAAATCAAGCGTTGCATTACCCAATCAATGGCAATTGATGACTTGCCAGGCCGCCATAGGGAAAATGTAACAAACAGCTTGCACATGTGCCGGTTACTATACAGATGTAACCTCAAAACACAACGAGACCACACGCGGTTACCAATGGCTTGTAAGACCAGTTTTGTTTGTAGGAATTAAAACCTTCTTGAAATGTAATTGTAAAATCCAAATCCTCCGCGAATCCGCCAAAATAGAGCGTAGCATTACCCAATCAATGGCAATCGCCAAGGGGCAAATGTAAAAAAAACGCCAAAAACACAATGAAAAACACACGCGGATAATAAACTCGAAGGATCGGCTTTGTAAGGCTCGAAGGACCAGCTTCGCATGTACGAAATAAAACCATGCGAGTATTGTAGATTGAATAATTTATTCAATCGTTTAACGATAAAATTAATTTACACTTTTTAATAACTTTAACCAAAATTCTAATAATATAAAATGGTTGCGAATTATGATCTTGACAGTGTAGAAGCCCAGAACACAACTGGCTTGCTTGGCATATGCCCGTGGCGTACACAGCAATCGTCGTATTGTTGCCATGCGCATTACTTCTATCAGAGACAACAATACATTATAATGTTGGACTGTCAGCAGAGACATCTCTTATGTTCTGTACTAATTTTGTACTGAACAGACGTCGCTTGCGACGGGGTAAAAGCTAGTATATTATAATGTCCCAGGTGTATATTTATATTCTTATATTCTTATATGTTTGGTTCGAATTTTGTATGGCATCTCGAAAACGGCTCTAGGGAAGTTTTTAAAAATTTCCTATTTCGTAGAGAAAAAAATTCTAAGACTTTTGGCGTCCCCGAATTTTTCCCTGAATTTCCTGGAAACCCGTAATTTTGGAAAAACTGGAAAAAAAGTGATCCCTTTTTTGCTGTATTAGTTTCAAGTCGTAAAAGATAGAAAGTTGAAATTTTGCATGTGTATTAAGCTATTAAATGCTGACATTTCTCAAAAATTAGAATTTCAAAAATAGAAAAAGGGGGGGTTGAAGAAATTCGGGGGCCCGGTAGGGAACTTTGGAGAAAGTTCATATTCTGGATTGTAGAATAATTAAGTATATTATTAATAAAAAAAAATTCAAAATTTCAAAATTTTATTTGGGGGCACGGGGGCAGTATTTTCCGAGAGTAAAAATTGTGCTAGAAAGTTGAAATTTTGTATATAGGCTAACCTTGGTAACTTATTTACGAATCGAAAAAAAAAATCCCAAATTTTGAAAAAAAGTTGGTCAAATAACGCATAAATTGAAAATATTTTTTATTTTGATAAAAAAATAATATTTTTTTAGTCAATTTATATGTGTGTATATGTGCGCGAGTTTATTTATTATTTCAATTTAAAAATAGAACAGTTAAATATGAAATTTAATTACGAATTATTTTATTGGATTCAAATGATACACGCCAAAAAGACGTCGCATTGCGACGGGGGTAAACTCAAGTATATTATAATGTCCCAAGTGTATATTATATTCTTATATGTTTATGTGTTTATATGTTTGGTTCGAATTTTGTATGGCATCTCGAAAACGGCTCCAGGGAAGTTTTTAAAAATTTCCTATTTCGTAGAGAAAAAAATTCTAAGACTTTTGGCGTCCCTGGATTTTTCCCTGAATTTCCTGGAAACCCGTAATTTTGGAAAAACTGGAAAAAAAGTGATCCTTTTTTGCTGTATTACTTTTAATTCGTATAAGATAGAAAGTTGAAATTTTGCATGTGTATTAAGGTATTCAATGCTGACATTTCTCAAAAATTAGAAATTTAAAAATTGAAAAAGGGCGGGTTAAAGAAATTCGGGGGCCCGGTAGGGAACTTTGGAGAAAGTTCATATTCTGGATTGTAGAATAATTAAGTATATTATTAATAAAAAAAAATTCAAAATTTCAAAATTTTATTTGGGGGCACGGGGGCAGTATTTTCCGAGAGTAAAAATTGTGCTAGAAAGTTGAAATTTTGTATATAGGCTAACCTTGGCAACTTATTTACGAATCGAAAAAAAAATCCCAAATTTTGAAAAAAAGTTGTTCAAATATCGCATAAATTCAAAATATTTTTTATTTTGATATAAAAAATGTATTTTCTTAGTCAGTTTGTATGAAAAATTAATTGTTATTAAATGTTAAATCAATATAGGACGAGTTTATTTATTATTTCAATTTAAAAATTAAATTTTGACTTGAAATTCAAGCCACTCACAAAAAACAAACGTCGCTTGCGACGGGGGTAAAAGCTAGTATATTATAATGTCCCAGGTGTATATTTGTTTTCTTATATGTTTGGTTCAAATTTTGTATGGCATCTCGAAAACGGCTCCAGGGAAGTTTTTAAAAATTTCCTATTTCGTAGAGAAAAAAATTCTAAGACTTTTGGCGTCCCCGAATTTTCCCCTGAATTTCCTGGAAACCCGTAATTTTGGAAAAACTGGAAAAAAAGTAATCCCTTTTTTGCTGCATTACTTTTAAGTCGTAAAAGATAGAAAGTTGAAATTTTGCATGTGTATTAAGGTACTTAATACTGACATTTCTCAAAAATTAGAAATTCAAAAATTGAAAAAGGGGGGGTTGAAGAAATTCGATGGCCCGGTAGGGAACTTTGGAGAAAGTTCATATTCTGGATTCTAGAATAGTTAAGTATATTATTAATAAAAAAAAATTTAAAATTTTAAAATTTTATTGGGGGGCACGGGGGCAGTATTTGCCAAAAGTAAAAATTGTGCTAGAAAGTTGAAATTTTGTATATAGGCTAATCTTGGTAACTTATTTACGAATCGAAAAAAAAAATCCCAAATTTTGAAAAAAAGTTGGTCAAATAACACATAAATTGAAAATATTTTTTATTTTGTTAAAAAAAATATATTTTTTTAGTCAATTTATATGTGTGAATGTATATGTGCGAGTTTATTTATTATTTCAATTTAAAAATAGAACAGTAAAATATGAAATTTAATTACGAATTATTTTATTGGATTCAAATGATACACGCCAAAAAGACGTCGCATTGCGACGGGGGTAAACTCAAGTATATTATAATGTCCCAAGTGTCTTATATTATAATGTCCCAGGTGTTTGAATCTATTCTTATATGTTTGGTACTGAATTGTGTATGGCAGCGCGAAAACGGCTCCAGGGAAGTTTTTAAAAATTTCCTATTTCGTAGAGAAAAAAATTTTAAGACTTTTGGCGTCCCTGGATTTTTCCCTGAATTTCCTGGAAACCCGTAATTTTAGAAAAACTGGAAAAAAAGTGATCCCTTTTTTGCTGTATTACTTTTAAGTCGTAAAAGATAGAAAGTTGAAATTTTGCATGTGTATTAAGCTATTTAAGGCTGATATTTCTCAAAAATTAGAAATTTAAAAATTGAAAAAGGGGGGGTTAAAGAAATTCGGGGGCCCGGTAGGAAACTTTGGAGAAAGTTCATATTCTAAATTCTAGAATAATTAAGTATATTATTAATAAAAAAAAAATCAAAATTTCAAAATTTTATTTGGGGGCACGGGGGCAGTATTTTCCGAGAGTAAAAATTGTGCTAGAAAGTTGAAATTTTGTATATAGGCTAACCTTGGTAACTTATTTACGAATCAAAAAAAAATTCCAAATCTTGAAAAAAAGTTGGTCAAATAAAGCAATAAATTGAAAATATTTTTTATTTTGATAAAAAAAATATATTTTTTAGTCAATTTATATGCGTCAATGTATATGGTAAAGCAAAATCCCCCTTAAATGTAATGTATTTTTTGTATTTCTTAGTTTAAAGGAGATATTGTACTATTTTGATTATTTGTTCATTTCTTTATACTATTACTAGCTGTCCCGGCCACGCGTTGCTGTGACTAACGTTTTTGTCATATTGTAGTATTTTTGACTACTATGTTTATTAATTTAAATCAAGTTTATTCTTAATAGAATCTAAATGTACATCGTTAGTATTTTAACAAGAGAATGATTACTTAAAAACAATTGCTATATTCAAAACCTATGGTTGTCTGTTTTAACAACGTGTCGTTATTAAATCTAGTGGTCCGTACCGCCACATCCACTCCCCCCTAAGTGGTTTTCAAGGGGGAGTTTTGAAAGTCACTTTACGTTGATACGTGCGTACGGGTTTGTCCAGGTTTGAGGTCCATTGATGTGGCTGCATTGGCTGCGATATCGAGTTATCTTGGTGATCTGCATCTGTTTTGCTAGTGTAGCACGGTTTGAGTCTCTCGATTGAAACATTTTTTTCTTCTCCATTTATCAAAATTTTGTAGAGTTTGTCTGTGATTCGGTTGATGACTTTGTATGGGCCTTGATACGGTGGTTCTAGTGGCGATTTAACATGGTCACAGCGTAACCAAACGTGCGTGCATGTATTTAAATCTTTGAGAATGAAAATCCTGTTTTTTGAATGATGAGCCGTCGGTGTAGGGCGAATTCCACGCATGAATTCACGATGTTTTTCTAAAAATATTTGGGGATCTGATGGTAAGTCTTCGGAGATAAAAAATTCGCCTGGTATGCGTAGTTGTGTTCCATATAGCATTTCAGCCGGAGTAGCTTGAAGATCTTCCTTGAAAGAGGTCCTAAGGCCAAGTAAGATAGTTGGTAATATGTCTAACCATGGCTTAGGTGAACACATGAGAGCTGTTTTGAGTGTTCTGTGCAAGCGTTCGACTATGCCGTTCGATTGTGGATGGTATGGTGATGTACGCGTTTTTTTAGTTCCTACAAGTTTAGTGAGAGCTTTAAATAATTCGGACTTAAATTGTGTGCCCTGGTCTGTTGTTAATGTGATAGGAGACCCATAATGTGAAATCCAGCTATCGAAAGGTGTTGTGGCTACTGTTTCTGCTGTCATGTCCTGGATTGGAACTGCTACTGGCCATCTTGAGAAACGATCAATGATAGTAAGACAGTATGAGTAGCCGCGGACTTTGGGCAGGAAGATGATGTCAAGGTGTATGTGATTGAATCTTGTGTCTGGAACGTCAATATGGTTTGGTTTTAATCTTGTGTGGCGATGGACTTTCGACTGTTGGCATGCTAGGCATTCTCGTGACCATTGTTTAGCATCTTTTCGGATTCTTGGCCAAATAAATTTTTCTCTTAGTTGTTTAGAGGTGGTTCGACCGCTGGGATGAGCAGTGTTGTGTACGATGTCGAATGCTGTCTTGCGAAGACTAGTTGGAATGTAAGGTTTTACAGTACCAGATGAAATGTCACAGTGTATTCTAATACCTGGTTCAACTTCGAGTTCGTGCAGCTTCAGTGAGGAAGTGTTTTGTGCGATGTTTCTTAGTTCTTCATCGTTGTGTTGAGCTTGTTGTATTGTTTCTGGACTTAGAACAGCTGGCATTGAGATAACGTTGATTCGTGACAAAGCGTCAGGGATAATATTGTCTTCACCTTTTACATAGTAGATATCGGTTGAGAATTGTGAAATGAAATTCAGGTGTCTGAGCTGTCGTTCTGAGGCTTTTTCCAGTTTTTGCTTGAATGCGTAAATGAGTGGCTTATGATCGGTTTTAATTTTGAAAGTTCTGCAATCTAAAAGGTGTTGAAAGAACTTGATGGACGAGTAAATTGCAAGTAATTCGCGATCATAAGTACTGTAGCGTTGCTCAGTGACTGTTAGTTTTTTGGAGAAGAATCCAAGTGGTTGCCAAAGTTCATCGATGTGTTGTTCGAGTTTGGCACCTATTGCCGTGGATGAAGCGTCAGTGGTTAAAGTTAGGGGGGCTGTTTCTGAAGGATAAGTTAGTAATGTTACCTCAGATATCTTCTGTTTAATGTCAATAAACGCTTGGTTAGATTCTTCGGTCCATTGTATTTTAGTTTTGTCCTTCTTCTTTGAATGTTTCAAATAGTTGTTGAGTGTTGTCTGGGTGTGTGCTGCTTGTGGGATGCAGCGTCTGTAGTAATTTACAATGCCAAGGAAACGTCTCAATTCTTCTATAGTTTCAGGTCTATTATAATTTGTAATGGCATCAACCCGTTTGCTGATGGGGACGTAGCCCTGGGAATTTAGCATATAGCCCAGAAATTCCACCTCAGTTTGGCCGAAAGAACATTTGTTGATGTTTAAACTCAGTGAGTGGGACTCCAGGCGTTCGAAAATGATGTGTAAATGTCTTTTATGTTCCTGTTGACTCTTCGACATGACCAGAATGTCATCAATATAGATGAATACAAAATCCAGGTCTCTGAATATGGCGTCCATGAAGCGTTGGAAAGTCTGAGTTGCGTTTTTGAGTCCAAATGGCATTACCAGATATTCGTAGAGGCCCCAGGGAGTGATGATGGCCGTCTTTTGTATGTGTTCTGGGAGCATTGGCACTTGGTGGTAGGCTTTATCTAGATCTAGCTTCGAGTATATGCAGGTGTTAGGTAGACGAAGAAAGCAGTCTTGAATCAACGGTGGTGTGTAATTGTCTGCGACAGTGTTCGCATTCAATTGACGGTAATCACCACAGAGTCTCCATTCGTTGTTCTTTTTTCTGACCATATGTATGGGGCTGGCATAAGGACTCTTCGATGGTCTCAAAGTGCCTTTTTGTAGCACGTCAGATATTTGTGCCTTTGCTGCTGTGGCCTTTTCTCCGGCTAGTTTACGAGCGCGTGTTGCTGTTGGAATGCCTTTTGTTTCCACATGATGTGCATATTCTAAGTTAGTCAAGTTCGGTTTATCAGTTGGTTTTGTTATTTCAATGTGTTTCTTCAGCATTTCCCCGTAAGGTGAGGGAATGGTATTGCTTACTGTGGAGACGTTGAATGTTGTTGTCGCAATAGTTTGTCCCTTTGTGGTGAGGTTGGTTAGTGGATCGATAAGACGTTGTTTTTTTAAATCTAGTAGTAGATTGTAGTGGATGATGAAGTCAGCTCCTAGTATTGCCGTCTGTATGTCGGCTACGATGAAGGTCCATTGGAAGCTTCTCCGAAGATTTAAATCCAGCTTTAGCACCTTGTTGCCGTATGTTTTGATGCAAGACCCGTTTGCTGCATGGAGAGTAAGATCGTGTGTCTCTGGTTTGCATCTCAGTGTGCCGACAGGTACAATTGATACTACGGAGCCAGAATCCACTAGAAATTTGATGTTCGTTGCCTTATCGATAACATGAAGCCGAAGTTTGGAGGGCAGTTTGTTGCTATTGTCGTCACTAACTGCCTGAACTAGTAACAGCTTGATTAGTTTCCCTGGTTCGCATTTTGGTTGAAGTTGCATGGGAGCGTGCAATTATTGGCTTTCTTACCCCATTTGTTGTGGTAAAAACAAAAACCATTTTGTCTCGGTGTGGACCTAGATCTTGATCGGTTCTGCTTCAGTTTTACTCGTTCCGATTCATTTAGTCGCGTTATCAACTGCTGGTTAGTGGACTGCAGTTGTGCTATGTCACTTTGGCAGCGGTTTATACTCAGTTGCATTTCCTGTAGTTGACGTTCAACTGTAGTTGACCTTGTAGTTGCTACAGGGCTATTGGAACGGTTGTAGTTTGCGCTGTGGTTGTCTGATTTGTGGATAGCCATGACAGGTAGTACGTCGAATGTATCCATGAAACGATCTGCCATTTCTGCGAGCGCGTTCAGTCCTAGGCTTTCTGATATTATTAGAAGTGGATGGATTTTGTGGGGAAGTCGTTCAATCCATAGTTGATGCAGAACTTCGTCTGTGACGGAATTCTTTGCCAACACTCGCATTTCTCGAAGGAGTTGTGACGGTTTTTTGTCGCCAACAATTCGCTCATTTAGTAACTTTTGCAGTTGTTTTTTCCTGGATACCGAGAAACGCGTCAGTATTGCGTTTTTCAAAGTGGCGTATTTGTCCTTCAATGGTGGGTCGGTCACGATGTCTTGCAGTTGAACGATTACATTAAAAGGGATTGCTTTCAATAGTTGCGCATATTTCTGCGCATCGTTTGTAATGCGATTTGCAGCAAAATCCGCTTCTACAATAGAGAACCAGAGATCCGGGGACTCGGCGTTGAACGTTGTCAGTTGTAGATTAATTGCGTGGACAAAGTCTGAAGCCATTTGTAACGATCGCTGGTGAGCTGGATCGCTCGTAGGGTTTTGCAGAAGGTATGCCTGCGACTGGTTGTCGTTATTGAGAACACCGTCACAGTCTGGTAGACTGCTGTGCTCTTGCCGATAGGGTACGTTTGATTCTGGCACGTGTTGCATCTTTTTTTTTACCGTTGATGAATGTAATTTATCACGATTAAGACTTTGTAACGTGTTTTTTAAACTTGATCACGTCGGGGTCATCAATGTAGTATTTTTGACTACTATGTTTATTAATTTAAATCAAGTTTATTCTTAATAGAATCTAAATGTACATCGTTAGTATTTTAACAAGAGAATGATTACTTAAAAACAATTGCTATATTCAAAACCTATGGTTGTCTGTTTTAACAACGTGTCGTTATTAAATCTAGTGGTCCGTACCGCCACGCACACAAGAAATATATATATTAAGATATCATATTTAATAACATAATTAAGATTATACAAAATATTTAAATTGTATTTTTCTTTATAGAATAAGAGTCCTAAACAGTTTAATTTAAACACCTAAAAAATTAGTCAGATTTTAAGACGAGCTAATGCAAAAGTTATTTGGCTAACTATCCCACAGCCACCTAAATTTAAAAATGAAGCACAGTCTAGGCTGTTACGTTTATACAATAACATTTTACTGAAACTAAAAAAACGTGATTATTATTGTTTTAATACTAACTTAACATTGTGTACATTTATTAATTAGTTTATTTATAACATTTCAGAACCAAACCAGGAAGTCATCGATGTCAGAGACTTATTTATTTTAAATAATGAAGTCAATAAAGACCTCTTTGAGAAGTATGTATAATTTGTATAATATTATAAAATATGTGCGTTATTATTTAGTAATTAATAAACAATGTTTTGTTTTAGATTTTGTGGACGTAACAACAGAATTGATGAACTACACTGGAATAAACGAGGCATGGAATTAGTTGAAGAAAAAATCAAATTATTTATTAAGTAATCATTTAGTAACAAGTGTTGCTTTATAATTTAAATTGTATTTCTTTAATTGATTTCAAAGTATTTTATATTTCCTTTATTTTCTTTCTATAAATTCATTTCCCTATAATATCCCTTCAATTCTAGCTACTTCTGGTAACCCAAAATTTGTTTTGTTTAGTTTCTGTGTATTTTTATATTAATAAACAAACATTTTACAAATGAGATATTATTTTGTAACTGTTAAAATATATGAAGTAAACATCTAAATTGTATAAAATACAATTATAGAAAAAACATACGACTGCGTTTATGAGATGTATACCGGAAAGGTGAATGTATAGTTCAATTGTTTCATATTATTATAGTGTTAATTTGGATATATTTAGTATGCCTAACCTTCACGGGATGTTGATTTACGGGATATTTAGTTATTTATTTATTTATTATTTTTATCGATAGGCACTACATTCTTATAGTATATACTATACATAATATAAATTTACATAAATTAATTTCTTCTCTTATGACTAAAAATGTGAAACCTAACTAAAGAACAACAACTTAAAATCTAATTTGACTACATTATAAACATACTTTTACAGATAAATTGACTGATTTAGAAAAATTATCTTACACAACTATTTAACAACTTTTCCAAATATGATTCACCTCCAAACTATCGCAACTTGAACTAAAAAAACGTTTAATTTCTTTATGCAAGCAAAATTATTTTTTTTAGGATTCAAAATATTAACCAAATTATATAGTATTTTTGATTTTAATGGAAACAAACATATTTTCAAATCAAGTATTTACAGTTTTAAATTGAATACATTTAAAAACAATATTAGGATTATTCTATTAACTTTAAATCAAACTAATAATATACACGTCGCTTTGCGACGGGGCGAAGCGCTAGTCCTATATTATAATGTTCCAAGTGTTTATTTATATTCTTATATGTTTCTATGTTTATGTGTTTATATGTTTGGTTCGAATTTTGTATGGCATCTCGAAAACGGCTCCAGGGAAGTTTTTAAAAATTTTCTATTTCGTAGAGAAAAAAATTCTAAGACTTTTGGCGTCCTCGGATTTTTCCCTGAATTTTCTGGAAACCCGTAATTTTGGAAAAACTGGAAAAAAGTGATCCCTGTTTTGCTGTATTACTTTTAAGTCGTAAAAAATAGAAAGTTGAAATTTTGCATGTGTATTAAGCTATTCAATGCTGACATTTCTCAAAAATTTGAAATTCAAAAATTTAAAAAGGGGGGGTTCAAGAAATTCGGGGGCCCGGTAGGGAACTTTGGAGAAAGTTCATATTCTGGATTCTAGAATAATTAAATATATTATTAATAAAAAAAAATTCAAAATTTCAAAATTTTATTTGGGGGCACAGGGGGCAGTATTTGCCGAGAGTAAAAATTGTGCTAGAAAGTTGAAATTTTGTATATAGGCTAACCTTGGCAACTTATTTACGAATCGAAAAAAAAAATCCCAAATTTTGAAAAAAAGTTGGTCAAATAACGCATAAATTGAAAATATTTTTTATTTTGATAAAAAAAATATATTTTTTTAGTCAATTTATATGTGTCAATGTATATGTGCGAGTTTATTTATTATTTCAATTTAAAAATAGAACAGTTAAATATGAAATGTAATTACGAATTATTTTATTGGATTCAAATGATACACGGCAAAAAGACGTCGCTTTGCGACAGGGGTAAACTATAGTAGATTTTAATATGAATTGTAATTACGAATTATTTTATTGGATTCAAATATACACGCCAAAAAGACGCTTTACGACGGGGGTAAACTCTGGTCGAATTAAAATTTTTACATGAAGTTCAAGCCACACACAAAAGACAGACGTCGCTTGCGACGGGGGTAAAAGCTAGTATATTATAATGTCCCAGGTGTATATTTATATTCTTATATGTTTATATGTTTGGTTCAAATTTTGTATGGCATCTCGAAAACGGCTCCAGGGAAGTTTTTGAAAATTGCCTATTTCGTAGAGAAAAAAATTCTAAGACCTTTGGCGTCCCCGGATTTTTCCCTGAATTTCCTGGAAACCCGTAATTTTGGAAAAACTGGAAAAAAAGTGATCCCTTTTTTGCTGCATTACTTTTAAGTCGTGAAAAAAAGAAAGTTGAAATTTTGCATGTGTATTAAGGTACTTAATACTGACATTTCTCAAAAATTAGAAATTCAAAAATTGAAAAAGGGGGGGTTGAAGAAATTCGATGGTCCGGTAGGGAACTTTGGAGAAAGTTCATATTCTGGATTCTAGAATAGTTAAGTATATTATTAATAAAAAAAAATTAAAAATTTCAAAATTTTATTGGGGGGCACGGGGGCAGTATTTGCCAAAAGTAAAAATTGTGCTAGAAAGTTGAAATTTTGTATATTGGCTAATCTTGGTAACTTATTTACGAATCGAAAAAAAAAATCCCAAATTTTGAAAAAAAGTTGGTCAAATAACACATAAATTGAAAATATTTTTTATTTTCATTAAAAAAATATATTTTTTTAGTCAATTTATATGTGTGAATGTATATGTGCGAGTTTATTTATTATTTCAATTTAAAAATAGAACAGTGAAATATGAAATTTAATTACGATGTAACAGTCCCATATAGATTCATTAATTATTGATTACTAACTATTTAGGAACCATTGGAAGGTTCACATACAAAGTAATTTTAATAGTTTTAGGCGTCTAACTGGCGGGAACTTGTTTAGATTAACTATAGTTTTATCAATAAGACCAGGCACGTGCATATTCAAATAATGTTTATGTTAAAACCAATTACGAATATAGTTTTATCAATAAGACCAGGCACGTGCATATTCAAATAATGTTTATGTTGAAACCAAATTCAAAATCCAAGTGGTGATGACGTAATGAGTTCAAAAGAGTTCATACATTAAACAAAGAGCTTTAAGCTATATAAGCCTAGTTTAAGAGAGTAGAGGGGGTCAATTCCATCAGATCAGTCCCAGAGAGTCGGTCGGGTTTAAGTCAGTCGCTCCAGTTTAAGTTACTAAGATTTGTATTGCATAATTGATAGAATAATAAAAGAAAGTAAGTGTTAATGAATCCCTTGTTTTAATTATATAAAGTATTAAGGGTTAAGGGTCGAGTCGCGTTAAATAAAAGTGTTGATCAACAGCAGAGTTAGCATCCTGCCGAGCACACAAGAAAATAAAAGTAAGTAAAACCTCAATATATATTTATGTAGTAATGATTAGAAGTATATAAGTCCTGTTAGATAAATAAGCCTCCACAATTTAGCTTGGTCATCCGACTCAAGGAGAACCAGATCTCCAAACGAACTTTCGCATGAGACGATTGTAGTATCGCTCTCATAAAATAAGTAACTACCACCATCTATAGATAGTAGATATAAGGGGTAGGGTTACATTTTGGTGTCAGATGTGGGGTCGTTTAAAAAGAGGTGCATTAAAAGAGAGATACGTTAAAATACGTAAATACGTGAGATACGAAAATTGTGGGATATATTAAAAGAGAGGTATTGAAATTGTGGGGTTGAATTAAAAGAAAAAGGGTATAGAAATTGTGAGGTATTTTAAAAGAGAGATATTTAAAATTGTGAGATACATTAAAAGAGAGGTATTGAAATTGTAAGATATATTAAAAGAGAGATACGTTAAAAAAGGTATTAAAATTGTGGGATATTAAAAAAGGCAGAAATTTGAGTAATTGGGGAAAAAGGCATTAAGTGGAAAATTTAATTTGAGAAAATAAAGGGATAATCTTAGTAACTGGGAAAAAGAAATAAAAATAAGTTTTTGAAAAAAGGAATAAATTGTAATAACTGGGAAAAACGGATAAAAAGGATTAATTGGGAAAAAAAAATATAGTTTATTAATTGCAACTAGCAACTGCAGATTAATAATTAGAAAAAGAAAAGATATCAGCATAATTAAAGAAAAGGGGAAATTTAAATAATCAAAGAGTGGGGTATTTTAAGTTTTTGTAAAAGGGAATAAATTTAAGGAACTAAACAGTAGATAATTTTTCTAAACCATAACTTGTTAAAGTTGAATAGTTTGTTTTAACCGTAACTAAATAAGGGATATTTTTTAAAATAGTTTTTGTAATTCACAAGTAAAGTGGCACGTTTTTATAAAGTATAAAGTTTAGAGTCATTGTAACAGGAATTGTAAAAAATAAGTAGTTTTTGTTTTGTCGTAATTTTATTAAGTGATTGGAACGATTAAAAAATTTGTAACACAACTTATTTGAAATTATTTTGAATTTATTTTTAGATTATATGAGAAAATATTGAGTATTACATAAAATAGTTTATTTGATTTTATTTCACTAATAATTAAAAATAATTTTATCAATTTACAATTCGTTAATATACTTTTGTCATAAATACTGTTTGTCATAATTTTTATTTGGGTTTTTATTGTTCTAACTCAGTCTATATTAAATATACTAGCATTTTGTTTGACCTACTTAAAAATAATTTGTTTGCTTATTTTTATGTATATATAAACAACCAGACGTTCCATTTCGTTTCAAAAAGTAAATCACTAGAGTACAGTTTTGTTAAAATAACTAAGGCCGTGTAAGATATTGGTTACTTTAAAAAAAAAAAAGAAATAGATTTTAAAATATTTGTAGTAGTTTATTGAAGCTTACTAAAGGTTTTTATTTGATTTAAAGTTTATTCCAAATAGTTAAAATGACGGCTAATGAACCAAACGTAGTTAATGCCCCAGAAATTCCTAAATTGAAAGGATTGAATTATATACCATTCTTTGGCGGTACAGGTAGCATAGCAACATTTTTAAATGCGGTGAATCAAATGGCAGAGTTGTTGGATTGGACCGATAAGGTGCAATCAGTTACCGTATTTGCGAAAGTGTCGCCTGATGTAGCTGAATATCTTTTGTCTAATTCGGAGGTTCAAAGCGAGAACCGTAGTTATATGAGTATTCGTAATGCATTATTGTCTAGATATAGCAGAAAAGGGCCATCTGCTCTGAGACAAGCGGAAATTGAGTTCGGGGGTTGTAAACAAAGACAGGGCGAGACTGTCTACGAGTTTTCACAAAGGTTATGGGCATTAGGGTCAAAATGTGTACCAGAAGCAATTGATAAAGAGCAAGAAAAGAAGCTCACAGTTGAGTTGCAAGTAGCCGTTTTAAAAAGATTTAAAGAAGGGATATCGCCGAGATATTCTAAGTTTATTTGGGCCGCGGATCCCAAGAGTTTTAAAGATGCCGTTGAAATAGCGGAAAGAGTAGAAACCGACGATTTAGTCTCATCGAGGCAAGGCTACGTAGCAGAGATTGCTACAGGGGGTACAAACCGAATAAACAGAACCGACCACTATTATGTAAATCGCACATCTCAAAATAGTCAATCGTCTATGCGACCTAGCAACTCGCGTAGCGGTTCACAAAGCCGAAGGTTAAATAATAGGCAAAGAGATGGAGTAAGATGTTACAATTGTAACAGAGTAGGACATTTTCAGAGAGATTGTCGTAGTCGTCCTCAACGGGAGGTAAGAGATCGATTTGAAAGAAATCGCAGTTCAAATAGGTATGAAAACCGTAATCGAAGTAATGACCGATTAGGAAGAGTTAGAGTCATGCAAGAGTATAATGATAGCCGTAGTCCTGCGAGAAATCAGCGACAAGTGACTTTCCAAAGGAATAGAAATATTCGCAGCATCGAAAATAGGCCAAGCGAAGTAGAAGAAAGAAATTTACGCGCGTCCAATAATTATGAGGATAATTTAAACGGATTGATGGCTTCACTCACTACCCGAGACGTAGAAGCCATTCAATAAGTAAAAAGGGTAATCTTACAGAGTTGTATGTACCGGCATTTCATGATAATCAATGGTTTCTGAATTTAGTAATTAATGGTCAAAATTGCAACGTTCTTATAGATAGTGGTGCAGGCGCCAGCCTACTAACTAGAGAATGTTTAAAAACGGAAAAAATCACAGAATCGCAAAATATTTTGCGAGATGCACAAAATAATAAAATACATACACTTGGTAAAAGCAGATTAAAGTTAGATTTATTTGGGGATAATGTGACTTTTGATTTTGAAATTGTAGAAAATATGGAAAATTGGACAGGTATAATTGGGTTAGACTTTCTTCGTAAATTTGGGATAATTGTAGATTTTGGAAAGGGTATTTTAATATACAGAAACGTTATTTACGACATTAATCGTAATACTGTACATGATTTTCAGAGAGATAATTTAAATATAAATAATATGATTAGAGAAAATATAAAGGGTATCATTAGAAAGCAAAAGCGTATTATATCAAAGTTAGGGAAAATCGTAGAAAAGAATAGAAAAGATAGAAATATAGGTTGTACTGAAACGGAAAATATTGACGTAAAAAGAGAAATAAATAATCAGCGAATTGATAAGATTGGGCATGACTATAAGAGTTTTGATGATTTTCTAAAATGGAAAATTAGTAGATTTCCAACGATAGAGACGTTGTGCAGTATAAATTTTAATAAGGGAGATTTGTTTAATGCATCTAGCAAGTATGCATTGGGTCATTGTGTAGCCTCAGATTTACGTATGTCACAAGGAATAGCAGTTGAATTTAAAGAAAGATTTGGCAGGGTTGAGCAGCTTTTGAAGCAGAAACAGAAAAAGGGTGGACTAGCTATATTAAAAAATGAAAATCGTTTTATATATTATTTAGTAACAAAAAAGAGGAGTAACGAGAAACCTCTCTACGCAGATTTATATTCGTCAATAATTAAATTAAGGGATCATATGTTAGAAAATAAAGTGAAATTTATTGCATAACCATACATAGCATGTGGGCTAGATAAATTAGATTTTACAATAGTGAGTAAAATGATTGAATATATATTTTCTGAAAGTAAAATAAAGATAGCATTCTATGATGGCGAATCGGAAAAAGATGAAAAAAGGTATATGAACTGTGTAATAAATAAAAATGATAATGATTTAAAAGATAACATTGACGGAAAGAATGTTAAAGCCGAAGAACAGGTAAAGAAATGGAAGAATTTACAAACAAAGTGGTTAAAAAGAATACACACAGCTGAGCGAGTTGAAAAAATAAACAAAAATATGAATGAGAAATCTGAAACCACTCGAAAGCGAACAGACGCACACACGTGTAGTAGTAATCGGTATAGTGTTAGGTTACTAGGTCAAGAAACGTTACCGCCCCGATGTACCATAAATGTTCATGCATTTCAAAAAGACATTAAGGAAGGTCATGGGATTTTTAACCCAGAATTGAGCATAGATGGAGTATTAGTAGCAAGAAGTGTAAATTCAATATGTAAGGGTAGGTTAATATGTAGAATAACCAATGTTACGCAAAAGAATATAAACATACCAATAAATACTAAGATAGGTAGAATAGAGCCATATGATAACGAATATACGGAACAGTAGAATTATTAAGAGAACACGTCCGACAAAGAAATAAAAATATTTTAATTGGTGCTGTACGACCAGCAGAAATAAACACAGGGATTGAAAATATAGAGTTATTTGTTGAAATAGGTTATAATAATTTAACAGCTAAAGAGGATAAAATTATACATGAAGTTACCAATCAGTGGAAGCAAAGAAGTCATAAGAATGATGATATAAATAAAACACAGAGAATAACGGAACTTTTTAGTAAAATAAAGTTAAATCATTTAAGTGCTAGAGACCAAAGTAAAATGGAAAATCTAATTTACGAATATCGCGACATATTCTTAACAGAGGGTCAAGAATTGAAAACTACCTCGATAGTTAAACATAAGATAATAATTCAAGATGTTCCTCCAATAACTAAACAACCATATAGAGTTCCGCATGCACAGTTACAGGTACTGAGAGAACAGATAGATCAAATGCTTGAAGATGGCATAGTAGAACCATCAATGTCACCGTGGTCCAGTAATGTTGTTCTTGTAAATAAGAAAGCAGCAAATGGGGAAAACAAGGTTAGAGTTTGCATAGATTACAGGGGTCTTAACGCAATAACAAAAAGAGATTACTTTCCATTACCACATTTAGTAGACACTCTTGATAAATTAGGCAAAGCAAGTTTATTTACCAAATTAGATTTAGGATCGGGATTTTGGCAAATTGAAATGGACGAAAAATCTAAAGAATTAACAGCATTTTCAACACCAGATTTACACCTTCAATTTAATGTTATGCCGTTTGGGTTAGTATCAGCTCCTGCTACATTTCAGAGACTTATGTATGCAGTGTTAGCGGGTTTAACCGGAGTACATTGTTTAGTTTACCTAGATGATATTATAATATTTAGTAACGATGATGTAGATTCACATATCCAGAGAATTAAAGAGGTTTTCGATCGCTTGAGAGAAGCAAGTTTGACATTGAAGCCTAGCAAATGTGAATTTATGAATAAAGAAACGCAATATCTTGGTCATATTATTTCTAGTGATGGTGTAAAGGCAGATCCAGAAAAAACGGAAGTAATTAGAAACTATCCGCGTCCGAAAACAGTTAAACAAATCCGATCTTTTATAGGGTTAGCTTCATTTTATAGACGATTTATACAGAATTTTTTTAAATTATCATCAAGCCTAACAAAACTAACTTGCAAAAATGAGACATTTATTTGGGGACCTGAACAAGAGAAAAGTTTTGAAGCATTAAAAAACGCGTTATGTTCTGAGCCAGTCTTAGCTTACCCAGATTTTAGTCAAGAATTTATATTAGGTACAGATGCATCAGGAATTGCATTAGGTGCAATCCTAAGTCAAGTGCAGGATGGAGTAGAACGTCCTGTCGCATACGCTTCTCGTAAATTAAATAAATGTGAGAAAAATTACTCAACCACAGAAAGGGAATGTTTAGCGATTTTATGGAGTTTATCACATTTTCGTACGTATTTATATGGTAAGAAATTTAAGATTCAAACAGATCACAGATCATTACGTTGGTTAATGACTATGAAAGATCCAATGAAAAGTAGATTAGCACGGTGGGCTTTAACTTTAGCAGATTACGATTTTGAAATTATTTATAGGCCAGGAGTAAAACACGGTAATGTCGATGCATTAAGTAGAATAGAAACAGAAAGTATTGCAGCCGTAGCAGCTGAAGAAGTTCCATATTGGGATTGGTGTCAAATTAAAAATGAACAAGCTAGGGATTCCCATATTAAACAATTAATAACGCAAACAAAGTATGGGGAGAAAAATGATTATTATTTAGATGATAGGGGTATATTGTATAAGAAAAGTAATGAAAAAACAGATAGAAATGACTGTGTAGTAGCACCAACACGAATGGTACCGAATATATTATATATGTTTCACAATACGCCTTCAGCAGGGCATAGGGCATTTGAAGGGACACTACAGATAATAAAGAAACATTTTGTATGGCCAGCAATGAGACAAGACATAAAAAGATATTGTGAAGAATGTTTGAGTTGTCAAATGAGAAAAACGTCACCTCATTTAAAACGAGCACCGTTACAGAAATTTAAACCGCTTACTTATCCATTTGAAAGAATTTCACTAGATATTGTAGGACCATTAGTACTCAGTAATTCAGGAATGAAGTACATTTTAACAGTTCAATGTGCATTCTCAAAATACTTGCAAGCGTTTGCAATACCTGATCAGTCTGCAGAAACGGTAGCAAAGGTATTTTGTGAACAAGTTATAGCACGTTATGGTACTCCTAAAGCTTTATTGACAGATAGAGGAACTAACTTTTTGTCCGAATTATTTAGAAACGTTTGTAAAAGACTAGACATTACGCAACTTTCAACATCAGCGTATTCTCCTTCGACAAACGGAAGTTTAGAGCGTTGTCATCGTATATTAAAAGACTATTTGTCACATTTCGTGGATTCTGATCAAAGGAATTGGGATTCCTGCTTAAACTACGCTGTCATGGCATACAATGCAGCTATACATAGTTCGACACAAGAAACACCATTTTTTCTAATGCATGGTCGTGATATGGTATTACCATATGGTGAAGTATTAAAACCTGAAAGAGTTAGATACGACCTCGATGATAATTATGCCGCCGAATTAATTTTAAGATTAAAGAACGCTTTTAAGTTATGTACAGAAAGGTTAGAAACAGCAAAAGATAGACAAGCTAAACAATATAATAAAAAGTCGGAACCGGTCAAATTTAAAATAGGTGATCATGTGCTATTGAAACATATGACGCACACACCGGGATTAAGTAGAAAGCTTGGAAAAGTATGGCGAGGTCCTTATAGAATTATTGATAGAACCAGCGAAGTAAATTTTTTAATAAAAGAAATTTATGGAAAACGGGAAGAACGAGTGCATGTTAATCGCCTCAAGAAATTTAAAGGTAATACAGCTGAAGTATTTTCAGGAAATAATGAAGTTCATTCAGAAAGTGAATCTGAAGATGAAGGAGATAGTACGAATCTAAATACAGGTTTCGGTAATTTATTGAATTTTGGTTATACTAGTGATACGAATAATGATATATCAGATGAGATAGAAGAAATAATCGAGATAGACACGAATATTGATAATAATGACAATATAGAAAATATTGATATTGAGATAGAAAAGCCAGTTGAAGATACAATTGGGCATAGTTACTCTTTGCGCAGCCGATGCGTTGCACCAAAACAACCGTGGATATCGAATAGTAGAATATAACTAATTATAACTGTCAGAGTTTCAATAGGATATAAATTAGTTAAGGTCAATTTGAAAAAGGGATTATTTAATCGTTTAAATAGTTGTTAACAGGGACTAATATGGTACTTTAATATTTTACGAGTAAAGTAAACATAAAAACAGAAAGGTCATGAGTTACGAAAATAAACCTATAATTAGGAACTAAAGTTATTTGTAACAGATGTATTGAAATTCGAGTCAGAAAGGTTATAGAAGAAATTAACACTTGAGAATATAAGTGAACATAAATAAGATTTCTAACAGGGGGTTGGAGAACATAAATTAGATAAGGGTACAATAATATACAAATTAGACCAGAAGTTACAGATGTACGAAACATGAGTAACAATAACTTTTAAAGAATAATTATTTCTATGTTTTTATTGAGATATACTAATGCTATATAATTTCAGATGGACAAGATACATGATGAATGTAGCAAGCAGAATAAGATGACTTAATTGAAGATTTGATATCATAAATATTGAATAAATTAAAATGGTTTTCTGTTCACAGATCGTTTTGGAAATTTTAATAAGGAAAGAAGAAGATTTGAAAATTGATAAGAGGTATTCATTAAAAATTTGAACACTTGTAATGTAAAATTGCATTGAGATATAATATAGAGAAAAAGAAATTCTATTTTGTGAAGCACATGTATAACTACATGCGAATATAAAAAGTTGTTTTAAATTCAAGTAACAAGTGTTGAAGTTTAATAATTATGTTTACCTTGACTATATTATTTGAGTAAAGTATCTATAAAGTTAAGATTTTGTTGTTTAAAAGTAATAAATAGATTTAAGAATAATTTTTGATATAACTATGTTAGAATAATGTTTTGATTTGAAAAAAAAATAAATATAATAAATTTGTTTAATGGAAAAAATACAGTAAATGAGAATAAGTTCATTAAAATATTCATTAATAAAAGAATAAACTAAAGTATGAAATATCGATTCTAAATTTAAGAGAAAAGTTAAATTTGTATTTTAATTAAAGAAAAAGTATGTTTACATTAAATTTCATTATTATGTAGAATTAACAGTAGTTTGTAAGAGGTATGAAAATAATTTATGGCATAAATATTGCAAAGTTTGAAAACATATATAGAACAATCAAAGAAAAAAAAAGTAATAAGATATTGATGATATTTAAAAAAGAAAACACATGCCGTAAGATATTTACATGTTATGTTTAAAATATAATTAAAATAACTAGAAATTAAGATATGCTATGAAATAAATTCATATTTTGTAATGACTATAACTTCTAAGTAAAGTTAATCGAAATATTAGTAAACGAGCTATACAAGAGCCAAATTTGTTATGTCAATTGTAAGAAATTATAGAAAAGAAGACAGAAAATGAATTTATAATTAAGATAATTACGTAAGGGTATAAATTGCAGCATTTACAACAACAAGGAACTGAAGGATGAGACAAATAGTTGATTTTCATAATGCGTAAGACTAAGGTAATAAGTGTGAATACTTGAACGAGTCAATGATTGAATGTACGAGAGAAACTACCAGAATGCAAGCCGATATGTAGATGAAGATTCCGATGAAATCGATGCAAATTGAAAGATGAAGAAAACAATACAAAAATGACGAAGTCCGTGAATAATCCAGAAGAAATTAAGGGTCTAAGTGAAGCAGTAATCACTTAAGAAGAAAACATATATGATGTGTGTATTAATCTACAAGTATTGTAAACAGAACGAGAATTTACAAATACTATGGATCATTAAAAACTATCAGTATCGTTTATGCAACCAGTTATGTTATTGCTAGTTATGTTATTAGTGAATAACAATAGTTAAAATAGTATATACTTTATTTATATTGATAAATAAAGCTTCTCTACAATTATCTACCTTTTATTACAAATATTATCTCCTCGATGGAGTATAACTAAACTACTTAAAACAACTGAATTAATTAATTGTAAAACAAATTGATTTAAGACAATGTGATTTAAATATTATTTGGTTACTTAGATAATATATTTATTATCTTGTTTAAGCATGATATTAGGGTCACTTGATAACTCCTCCATCCTTAGAGAGAAAAATAGAGAAATTTCGTGAAGGTGTCTCGATTTTTCTAGATGTAGTCGTCACTTCTGTTTCCTGATAAGAGTCCTGCAGCAATAGTATTTGTATTGGTTTTTCTCTGTGAAATTTGCTTTACATGAACATCTTTGATTTTATTGGTGACTGCATCGGAAATGGCTAATACTTTATTATCTTTGATTGCTGTTACTTTATGTGGTCCTGTTTGTGGATTCGTTATCTTCCCTCTTTTTCTATCAATTCTTCCAATGTATACTTCTTGAATGTGTTTGTTCATATAGTCCCAATAGTATTTTTTTCTGATTATTTCTTCAATCATATTTTCCTCTAGTTTGTTGAAAATTGTTATACTTATATCATTTTGTTCATATGTTGGCTTATCATAGTATTTTTCTTTTCTGTGAACATTTATCCACATAGTGTGTGCCTCTTTTTCTGAATCTTCTAGCTTTTCCGGTAAGCACTTAGTTTTGTTTTCCTTTTCAATTTTTCGTTCTATTTTAAATTTTTTAATTTTCTTATTTTCTGCTTTTTCTTGCTTTATACTGTATGACTTTTCTACCTCGGAATATTGCATATTTTGTTTTCCTGGTTTTTCTTGTTTCATGTTTTGTTGTTTCTCTATTTCAATATCTTGTATAGTTTGCTTTTCTGTTACTTGCTTGATTCTTTGTTGATTTTTTACTTTGAAATCTTGAAAGTTTTGATTTTTTGTTTGTTGATTAACCTTTTGTTTATTTGGTATTTCAAAATGTTGTATTTCTTGACTCTTTGTTTCTTGTTTGACATTTTGCAGATTTTCTACTTTGAAATCTTGCATGTTCTCATCTTCTGTGTCTTGATTGACGTTTACTTCAACAATTGAATTTTCATCGGTTTTTATTTTAATAAATGTTTTAACATCTTTTTCGTTTACTTCTGTATTCCAAACTTCATTTGTAGTGTTTTCACTCTGTACTTTGATTTCAGTATTATACAGATCCAATTTATTTGAATTCTGTGTATTCATTCCTGATGTAGTATCCATGGGTGTCCATTGCTTCTTAATTGGTTTATTAGGGTGTCGGTTCCATACGTTGCTCTGTTTGGAGAACATTGTTTCCGATTTTTGCTGGATAGTAGGGTTTGGTGCCCGCCAATTCTGTTGTTGCGGTTGTTGGAAATTGCTTTGTCTCCATGGTCTTTCACTATTAAAACCGGATGAGTGGGAAATATTAAATTTTTCCGATTGATTAGGGTAGTTGAATGCTCTTTGTGTCATTCTGACTGGTTGTTGTACCAGATTATTATTCATATTTTCTTCTTGTCTTTGCCAATTCCTATCGTTCTGTTCTTCCGTTACAATAGAGATTGCTTGCTCCAGTGTAGTGGGTGCTCTGGTTCTCAAGAATGATCCAAAAGGTTCCCTTAGGCCTGCTTTAAAAGATTTTAGAGCCACTTCGTCGTACATTTTTGTCTTCATATTTCTTTCTTCTATTGCTCCATTGCATTTTTGATTAGCATATAATAATGCTCTCAATTTTCTACATTTTTCGTAGAATTCAAGGAATGTTTCATTCCTCTGCCTTATTTCCATCAGTTCTCGCAGTAATGACATCTCATCTCTAGGGTCGCAAAATGCTTGTGTCAATGTCATTTTAATTTCTGCCCAGCTCTGTATGTCCCTTCCTTCTATTAGTGAGGCAGCTTTTCCAATTAATTTTGCTCGAATCGCTTCTATTAAAGCGACGTTGTCGAAGCAATCTAATTTATTTTCATTGAAAAATTGGCCTAGTAACAATTCGCTTGTTCTGATGTAGTCCGGTAAGCCTTCGGATCTACCATCATACTCTTTTATCATTCCCAAATATTGTTGGAAATTATTATTAGTTGACGTTGTCATTTTTTCTTTTTTATTTATATTCAATTGTGTAAAAAGGTAATTCACTTGATCTACCATATATTAATAGATGAACCTTTAATCTTCTTGTAGTCCTTTGTCCTTGGTCCTTAGTTATCAGTTCACTTCACTATATTTTACACAGCTTATTTTTAATTTTATTTAATTTTCGAATCTTCTTCCCTGGGGTGAATAGATTTGTTCTTTTCCGTCGATGCTTTGGTTTTATCTCCGCCGCTAGACGACGACTGCGCCAGTTATGTTTTTGCTAGTTATGTTATTAGTAAATAACAATAGTTAAAATAGTATATACTTTATTTATATTGATAAATAAAGCTTCTCTACAATTATCTACCTTTTATTACAAATATTATCTCCTCGATGGAGTATAACTAAACTACTTAAAACAACTGAATTAATTAATAGTTAAAACAAATTGATTTAAGACAATGTGATTTAAATATTATTTGGTTACTTAGATAATATATTTATTATCTTGTTTAAGCATGATATTAGGGTCACTTGATAACTAACCTACGGAAATATGAAGCCAGATGCGAAGCAGTAGGACAAGGACGCATTCGAAAACAAACCAAGCAGAGCGTATTCGAAACGAAGAAAAGTATTCACTTATTTATCAAAGTTACTCGCATATTGTTATGAAACTATGAGAACAAAATCACCTACATAAAGCAGATAAAGAAGAATTATTTTGATTATCAACGACTATATATGATTGATTTATTGATTTAAATTTTATATTACATTTATTTTAGTAAGGTTTCAATTATGAATGAATCTAGAAATACGGGAAAGACTAATAAAATTATAATCATAGGATTATAGATTTTAATTTAAAAACGGGAAGCAATGTAACAGTCACATATAGATTCATTAATTATTGATAACTAACTATTTAGGAACCATTGGAAGGTTCACATACAAAGTAATTTTAATAGTTTTAGGCGTCTAACTGGCGGGAACTTGTTTAGATTAACTATAGTTTTATCAATAAGACCAGGCACGTGCATATTCAAATAATGTTTATGTTAAAACCAATTACGAATATAGTTTTATCAATAAGACCAGGCACGTGCATATTCAAATAATGTTTATGTTGAAACCAAATTCAAAATCCAAGTGGTGATGACGTAATGAGTTCAAAAGAGTTCATACATTAAACAAAGAGCTTTAAGCTATATAAGCCTAGTTTAAGAGAGTAGAGGGGGTCAATTCCATCAGATCAGTCCCAGAGAGTCGGTCGGGTTTAAGTCAGTCGCTCCAGTTTAAGTTACTAAGATTTGTATTGAATAATTGATAGAATAATAAAAGAAAGTAAGTGTTAATGAATCCCTTGTTTTAATTATATAAAGTATTAAGGGTTAAGGGTCGAGTCGCGTTAAATAAAAGTGTTGATCAACAGCAGAGTTAGCATCCTGCCGAGCACACAAGAAAATAAAAGTAAGTAAAACCTCAATATATATTTATGTAGTAATGATTAGAAGTATATAAGTCCTGTTAGATAAATAAGCCTCCACAATTTAGCTTGGTCATCCGACTCAAGGAGAACCAGATCTCCAAACGAACTTTCGCATGAGACGATTGTAGTATCGCTCTCATAAAATAAGTAACTACCACCATCTATAGATAGTAGATATAAGGGGTAGGGTTACAACGAATTATTTTATTGGATTCAAATGATACACGCCAAAAAGACGTCGCATTGCGACGGGGGTAAACTCAAGAATATTATAATGTCCCAGGTGTCTTATATTATAATGTCCCAGGTGTTTGAATCTATTCTTATATGTTTGGTTCGAATTTTGTATGGCATCTCGAAAACGGCTCCAGGGAAGTTTTTAGAAATTTCCTATTTCGTAGAGAAAAAAATTCTAAGACTTTTGGCGTCCCCGGATTTTTCCCTGAATTTCCTGGAAACCCGTAATTTTGGAAAAACTGGAAAAAAGTGATCCCTTTTTTGCTGTATTACTTTTAAGTCGTAAAAGATAGAAAGTTGAAATTTTGCATGTGTATTAAGCTATTTAAGGCTGATATTTCTCAAAAATTAGAAATTTAAAAATTGAAAAAGGGGGGGTTAAAGAAATTCGGGGGCCCGGTAGGAAATTTTGGAGAAAGTACATATTCTGAATTCTAGAATAATTAAGTATATTATTAATAAAAAAAAAATCAAAATTTCAAAATTTTATTTGGGTATTTACGAATCGAAAAAGAAATCCCAAATTTTGAAAAAAAGTTGTCGCATAAATTCAAAATATTTTTTATTTTGATATAAAAAATGTATTTTCTTAGTCAGTTTGTATGAAAAATTAATTGTTATTAAATGTTAAATCAATATAGGACGAGTTTATTTATTATTTCAATTTAAAAATTAAATTTTGACTTGAAATTCAAGCCACTCACAAAAAACAAACGTCGCTTGCGACGGGGGTAAAAGCTAGTATGTTTATATGTTTCTATGTTTATATGTTTATATGTTTGGTTCGAATTTTGTATGGCATCTCGAAAACGGCTCCAGGGAAGTTTTTCAAAATTTCCTATTTTGTAGAGAAAAAAATTCTAAGACTTTTGGCGTCCCCGGATTTTTCCCTGAATTTCCTGGAAACTCGTAAATTTGGAAAAACTGGAAAAAAAGTGAACCCTTTTTTGCTGTATTACTTTTAATTCGTAAAAGATAGAAAGTTGAAATTTTGCATGTGTATTAAGGTATTCAATGTTGACATTTCTCAAAAATTAAAAATTCAAAAATTGAAAAAGGGGGGGTTCACGAAATTCGGGGGCCCGGTAGGGAACTTTTGAGAAAGTTCATATTCTAGATTCTAGAATAATTAAGTATATTATTAATAAAAAAATTTTCAAAATTTCAAAATTTTGTTTGGGGGCACGGGGGGCAGTATTTGCCGAGAGTAAAAATTGTGCTAGAAAGTTGAAATTTTGTATATAGGCTAACCTTGGTAACTTATTTACGAATCGAAAATAAAAATCCCAAATTTTAAAAAAAAGTTGGTCAAATAACGCATAAATTGAAAATATTTTTTATTTTGTTAAAAAAAATATTTTTTTTTAGTCAATTTATATGTCATGTATATGTGCGCGAGTTTATTTATTATTTCAATTTAAAAATAGAATTAAATATGAAATGTAATTACGAATTATTTTATTGGTTTCAAATCATACACGCCAAAAAGACTTCGCTTTGCGACGGGAGTAAACGTTACTGGACATTAAATTTTTACATAAAGTTCAAGCCACACACAAAAGACAGACGTCGCTTGCGACGGGGTCAAAAGCTAGTATTCTTATCATATATTATAATGTCCCAGGTGTATATTTATATTCTTATATTCTTATATTCTTATTTTCTTATATGTTTATATGTTTGGTTCAAATTTTGTATGGCATCTCGAAAACGGCTCCAGGGAAGTTTTTGAAAATTGCCTATTTCGTAGAGAAAAAAATTCTAAGACTTTTGGCGTCCCCGGATTTTTCCCTGAATTTCCTGGAAACCCGTTATTTTGAAAAAACTGGAAAAAAAGTGATCCCTTTTTTGCTGTATTACTTTTAAGTCGTAAAAGATAGAAAGTTGAAATTTTGCATGTGTATTAAGCTATTTAAGGCTGATATTTTTTAAAAATTAGAATTTCAAAAATAGAAAAAGGGGAGGTTGAAGAAATTCGGGGGCCCGGTAGGGAACTTTGGAGAAAGTTCATATTCTGGATTGTAGAATAATTAAGTATATTATTAATAAAAAAAAATTCAAAATTTCAAAATTTTATTTGGGGGCACGGGGGCAGTATTTTCCGAGAGTAAAAATTGTGCTAGAAAGTTGAAATTTTGTATATAGGCTAACCTTGGTAACTTATTTACGAATCGAAAAAAAAAATCCCAAATTTTGAAAAAAAGTTGGTCAAATAACGCATAAATTGAAAATATTTTTTATTTTGATAAAAAAATAATATTTTTTTAGTCAATTTATATGTGTGTATATGTGCGCGAGTTTATTTATTTTTTCAATTTAAAAATAGAACAGTTAAATATGAAATTTAATTACGAATTATTTTATTGAATTCAAATGATACACGCCAAAAAGACGTCGCATTGCGACGGGGGTAAACTCAAGTATATTATAATGTCCCAAGTGTATATTTATATTCTTATATGTTTATGTGTTTATATGTTTGGTTCGAATTTTGTATGGCATCTCGAAAACGGCTCCAGGGAAGTTTTTAAAAATTTCCTATTTCGTAGAGAAAAGAATTCTAAGACTTTTGGCGTCCCCGGATTTTTCCCTGAATTTCCTGGAAACCCGTAATTTTGGAAAAACTGGAAAAAAGTGATCCCTTCTTTGCTGTATTACTTTTAATTCGTATATGATAGAAAGTTGAAATTTGCATGTGTATTAAAGTATTCAATGCTGACATTTCTCAAAAAGTAGAAATTCAAAAATTGAAAAAGGGGGGGTTAAAGAAATTCGTGGGCCCGGTAGGGAACTTTGGAGAAAATTCATTTTCTGGATTCTAGAATAATTAAGTATATTATTAAAAAAAAAAAATTAAAATTTCAAAATTTTATTGGGGGGCACGGGGGCAGTATTTGCCGAGAGTAAAAATTGTGCTAGAAAGTTGAAATTTTGTATATAGGCTAACCTTGGCAACTTATTTACGAATCGAAAAGAAAATCCCAAATTTTAAAAAAAAGTTGTTCAAATATCGCATAAATTCAAAATATTTTCTATTTTGATATAATAAATGTATTTTCTTAGTCAGTTTGTATGAAAAATTAATTGTTATTAAATGTTAAATCAATATAGGACGAGTTTATTTATTATTTCAATTTGAAAATATATTTTGACTTGAAATTCAAGCCACTCACAAAAAACAAACGTCGCTTGCGACGGGGGTAAAAGCTAGTATTCTTATATTCTTATAATCTTATATGTTTATATGTTTGGTTCGAATTTTGTATGGCATCTCGAAAACGGCTCCAGGGAAGTTTTTAAAAATTTCCTATTTCGTAGAGAAAAAAATTCTAAGACTTTTGGCGTCCTCGGATTTTTCCCTGAATTTCCTGGAAACCCGTAATTTTGGTAAAACTGGAAAAAAAGTGCACCCTTTTTTGCTGTATTACTTTTAATTCGTAAAAGATAGAAAGTTGAAATTTTGCATGTGTATTAAGGTATTCAATGCTGACATTTCTCAAAAATTAGAAATTCAAAAAGTGAAAAAGGGGGGGTTAAAGAAATTCGGGGGCCCGGTAGGGAACTTTGGAGAAAGTTCATATTCTGGATTCTAGAATAATTAAGTATATTATTAATAAAAAAAAATTCAAAATTTCAAAATTTTGTTTGGGGGCATGGGGGGCAGTATTTGCCGAGAGTAAAAATTGTGCTAGAAAGTTGAAATTTTGTACATAGGCTAACCTTGGTAACTTATTTACGAATCGAAAAAAAAAATCCCAAATTTTGAAAAAAAGTTGGTCAAATAACGCATAAATTGAAAATATTTTTTATTTTGATAAAAAAAATAATATTTTTTTAGTCAATTTATATGTGTGTATATGTGCGCGAGTTTATTTATTATTTCAATTTAAAAATAGAAAAGTTAAATATGAAATTTAATTACGAATTATTTTATTGAATTCAAATGATACACGCCAAATAGACGTCGCATTGCGACGGGGGTAAACTCAAGTATATTATAATGTCCCAGGTGTATATTTATCCTATATTATAATGTTCCAACTGTTTGAATCTATTCTTATATGTTTATCATCCTATATTATAATGTTCCAACTGTTTGTTTATATTCTTATCCTATATTATAATGTTCCAAGTGTTTATTTATCTTAATATATATATTTCTTGTGTGCGTGTGTATGTGACTGAACTCCTCCTAAACGACTGGACCAATTTTGATGAAATTTTTTGTGTGTGTTCGTGGAGATTCGAGAATGGTTTAGATTTACAGTTTGGTCTACTGGAAAATGTTTTTTCAATTAATTTCTTATTTATAAGGAGTTGTTGATTTTGGAATGTTTTACATTAGATCCGGCGAACGGCGCTATCATCGCATTCAATATTATTCTATTTCAATTTTAGTTTGTCCCGATAGATGGTGCTACGATTAATTTGAAAAAAATTTTGTTATTCAATTCATGTGCTGATTAAAATATTAAATGTAATTATTTTTTAAAGAGTTTTGAAGTGTGTATAAATAATTTTGTGAATTCAGATGTTTTTTTAAACAACCAACATAACCTTCAAGTTTATTTGTGTAGTTAGAGGAATTTTTTTAATTATTTTTATTGACAATTAATTCATTTTTGGAGATATTAAATAAAAAAACTCACAAAAAAACAGAGTTTGTTTGTTTGAACGCGCTAATCTCCGAAACTACTGGTTCGAATTGAATAATTCTTTTTGTGTTGGATAGTCCAGTTATCGAGGAAGGCTATAGGCTATATACCATCACGCTACGACCAATAGGAGCAAAGATATAGTGGTAAATGTGTAAAAAACGGGAGAAATTATTTCATCTTTGAAGCCTTCCGTTGCGTGCGCCGTGAAAACGGTTCAAGATACACAAAAAATATGTATTAAAGAATAATAGCTCTTTTAATGATCTAAAAAACAGTTCGCGATAGTATATGTCTATCTTTTAAGATTAACTCACAAAAACCGTTTTTATGGTATTTCAACAAAAAACTTTAAAGATTACAATGATAAATAACTCCGAAACAAAACCAACTCGCTCTCTGAGCTGGCCGGTGCGGCGGGAGAGAGGCGGTGCTTGCGGGCAAGCCGGGAGGGGGGTGTAGCTCAACGAGATACCATGCCGCGCGGCTCACTCGCGCGGTCGGCTCCCTACTGAACGGTTGAATGCAGCGCTAATTTGTTTATGCGATATAATTATCATCGTAATATTACTTTTTAAACACAGTTTCATTTTGTAGTTGTTTTCTATATAGTAGGTACTTTATTTGTTTTAGGATAGTATTTAGTTACACAATAATAACACTTTTTTGTTTTCATGTAGATTATCTTAATATATATAAATTACGTGTCACTGTGTTGTCCGCTATGGACTACTAAACTACTTAACCGATTTTAATGAAATTTGTACACCGTGTGCAGTTTGACTTAACTTGAAATATAGGATAGCTTACATCTCAATTTATTTATCTTATTGCTAATTATTTGTCTATTAATTATCTGTATATGACATATGACATCGGGCGACGATGATGGCGACATCTGTTGACTAGATTGAGTAAATATTCTGTTGAGTAAATCGAAATCTGTTGACTAGATTGAGTAAATATTCAATAGATGGCGCTATGTAATGTAATATGACAAAAACGTTAGGCACAGCAACGCGTGGCCGGGACAGCTAGTATTCTTATATGTTTCTATGTTTATGTGTTTATATGTTTGGTTCGAATTTTGTATGGCATCTCGAAAACGGCTCCAGGGAAGTTTTTAAAAATTTCCTATTTCGTAGAGAAAAAAATTCTAAGACTTTTGGCGTCCTCGGATTTTTCCCTGAATTTTCTGGAAACCCGTAATTTTGGAAAAACTGGAAAAAAGTGATCCCTGTTTTGCTGTATTACTTTTAAGTCGTAAAAAATAGAAAGTTGAAATTTTGCATGTGTATTAAGGTATTCAATGCTGACATTTCTCAAAAATTTGAAATTCAAAAATTGAAAAAGGGGGGGTTCAAGAAATTCGGAGGCCCGGTAGGGAACTTTGGAGAAAGTTCATATTCTGGATTCTAGAATAATTAAATATATTATTAATAAAAAAAAATTCAAAATTTCAAAATTTTATTTGGGGGCACGGGGGGCAGTATTTGCCGAGAGTAAAAATTGTGCTAGAAAGTTGAAATTTTGTATATAGGCTAACCTTGGCAACTTATTTACGAATCGAAAAAAAAATCCCAAATTTTGAAAAAAAGTTGGTCAAATAACGCATAAATTGAAAATATTTTTTATTTTGATAAAAAAAATATATTTTTTTAGTCAATTTATATGTGTCAATGTATATGTGCGAGTTTATTTATTATTTCAATTTAAAAATAGAACAGTTAAATATGAAATGTAATTACGAATTATTTTATTGGATTCAAATGATACACGCCAAAAAGACGTCGCTTTGCGACAGGGGTAAACTATAGTAGAGTTTAATATGAATTGTAATTACGAATTATTTTATTGGATTCAAATATACACGCCAAAAAGACGCTTTACGACGGGGGTAAACTCTGGTCGAATTAAAATTTTTACATGAAGTTCAAGCCACACACAAAAGACAGACGTCGCTTGCAACGGGGGTAAAAGCTAGTATTATATATATTATATATAGAAACAATAGTTATAATAACAATAATTTGTATTTGATTGCAATTTCCAGTTCGCCTATTGCGTTCGCAATGACAATTAACAAGTCGCAAGGCCAATCGCTTAGTGTTTGCGGGATAAATTTAGAAAATCATTGTTTTTCACATGGGCAGTTATACGTTGCGTGTTCACGAGTTGGGAAACCATCCGCTTTGTTTGTGTTAACGTCAGACCAAAAAACAAAAAATGTGGTTTACCAAAGAGCACTTCAATGAAACGGATAATTTGCGGACACGTATAACGCTTCGATTCAGTATTTACTTTGGATTCACTTTCATTTACTGAGAGAAGTTTAACTAAATAACACTAATCGAAATGAATTCATTACTGTTGTGAAATGAAATAAAATTTTTCCTTTTCAAATATAAAACAAAAAAAAAATTTTCTTCATCTTTTAATCACCAAACGAAATGTTACATAAAACGAAGCCATCTGATGGCGAAACGGAGTTCGCCGGATTTGCTAGTGTTTTATATAAGTAATTTTTTTTATTTTTAATTACGTCGTCTCCGACCACCTTCTCTATCACCCCCATTGGCTAGAAAAGTCCCGATTTTGCATCTAAAACTTTTGCATTGTTCAGAGTCCCCAAATTTTTCTTGGATGATATCTGAAATTAAAAATATTTATTATAAATACATATATTTTAATAAGTTGATAGCATTCATAAATATTACTAACCTTCTAAACATTTAAAGGTATTTGTCACACTAAAATTCAGTTTACCCACGCCACGTACAAGTCTACCAGTGCCTGAATAGAGTTGTTGTACGGGCGGGGTAAATACTTCAGACAGCGTTTTCCTTATGCAAACACTTACATCAGTTTCACCATAAGTAATTACTTTAAACAAATCTTTTAATTGATTATTATTGGCAGGAGTTGTTAGTCCAGCATCAAACACTGTAAAACGGTCGAGGTCATTGATAGGAAATATACCGTTATAAACTTCCATCGCCGCAGTTAAAGTTTTGTTAGGAACACTGCTAGTCGATTGATTCATGGTGATTTGAGTTTTTATATTTTTTGCTTCCTTTTTAATGTCGTATTCAAGACTATGTTTTATAGTGTCTAATTTTTTAAAAACCTCGTCGAATTTAGAGTCAATATATTTCTTCAATAGATCTGAAACAGTACCAGATAGTAAAATATCTGTATGTACTATGACTAATTAATAAATAAATATTGTTTTGTGTCAAAAATAATCATCAATGGTAAAAAATAGTCACATTTGATTCAATTTACTGAAATGAAAACGACAAACTTACCATAAGTTTCTTCGTTGATTGAAACCGGTAGTTTTTCAGCTACTGTAGTGTGAATATCTTAAGCAAAAAAGACATAAAAAAATGAAATTCTTTGATTAATTTTAATATTTTTAGAATTAATTTTTAATCATTTTCACGATCACTACACGTGTAACTTTGAATTTTAATAATTTTTATACGGCTTATCTGATCAAATCTTATTTATTGACTAATTTCTATACTTCGTATTGTTTTTATTTAAGACAAAGGTCGTTATCGTATACAAATAAAGTCTTATGTAAATTAAAGCCTGCTTCACACGTAGCGTGTTTTAACCCGCGCGGAACGTGTTTTCACCCGGACGGAACGGGACGACAATATCGACTTAATTTACATAAGACTTTATTTGTATATGACATCGACCTTTATCTTAAATAAAAATAATACGAAGTATAGAAATTATTCAATAAATAAGATTTGATCAGATAAGCCGTATAAAAATTATTTTAATTATAAAATAAAATATTTTTAGTAAAAATTATGATTATTATACCTTTAGCTTTTGATGATTTCTCAGATCTAACCTTTGTGGTTAAATTACTACTTTGTTGAGCAATAGATGACATTGAACTCATTGAACTCATTGACCTCACATCACTTAATTCATGATTTATAGCATCATTTGAAAGTTGGACAATATTTTGAGGGCTTGAAGGACCTGCATTGTCCGTGTCGACTTGTAAAGTGACTTCTGCGCGTCCCAAATGCCGCTTTCCTTGTTCTAATGTACCTGAGAATGAATTTTCTATTTTATATAATGTGAGATGATATGGATTAAAGCAGATGGTCCTGGAAAACAGTCCCCACAAATGGTTGTAATGAAAGTAAAACAAAAAAGAATAATTCATAATGAAAACTTATTCTCATTTTTTAATTAAAATTTTTACGATTAAAAGAAATATTTTAAGTACAGATATAGTTATCAGTTCAGTGATAATTAAAAAAAAAAAATTAATTATTTACAACTTACTTGTGCTGGAGATAATTTCGACTTGACACTTGGTCCATGAGCTTTTTGGTCCAGATAATTTTTCTAGATACTTATCCCGTTTTTTTAAATCTTTCTTCGTGTTTGGATAATAACAAAAGAGCTTATCATCTTGATAATCTAGCCATGAATATGGAACCAAATCGATTTCATCCTCGCCATAATCTTTTCTAGGTAAAAAACACACAACTGCGTATTGAGTTGGCCCATCGTCTTCAGAATGATTTAGGCTGATCTAATATTAAAGAAATTAATTTTAATCAATACAATGAATCGATACAATAGTAATATATGAACATGAATCAATAATTTTTTCATTAGAACAAATGTATCAATAAAATATGTAATAAAAAAATCAATCACGGAAACCGATATTTGAGAAAAAGTTTAATAAATCGATGGAAATAAATAAGTAATATATAAATTACACTTAAGGATGTATGAGCGAAGGTGTGGCCTAATACTGAATTTTGAAGGGTGGGGATAGGTATGAGCATTTGCGGGGAGAAGGGAAGAAAATTATCACGTGACGTGATTTTACATTTGGCAACACAGCTTAAATTTTGTTTACTTTTTTCAAGTGACATTTGAATAAATTTAAATTTTTGACATTTAAAAATGGATATACCTCAAAAGCTTGACAAGAAAGGATTATTTTGTAAAGAACGACCACCAGAAATAGATAATAATTCATTTAATATGTGTGTGGAACTACGGTATGTATAATGATTGTATTTAATATTATATTTTATATTATTCATGTATACATGTAAATTGTTTACAATTTTTTTTTAGACATTGTCGGATGTTTGGTACTTTCACAATCATCAAACATACGCATTGAATCTTTCATAAAACCTCACTATGCAGTTTAACATTTTAGGATCAATTGTTGAAGGCCGACGAATTATTGACATCAATAAAATAGCGCTAAAATAGTGATTCGTGTACTGATGCCCTGTCTTTGCGATTTGTAAAAAAAGAATATGTCAGAAGATGTAAAAAAAATGTCCGAGATTCAAACATCACAACAAACCACCGCTGCTAAATGTGTTATTAATGGAGAAACTGCTATGGGTAAATATTTCTATAAAAAGAAGATAGTAATATTCAATTTATTTTTTTTCTATTCTTTAATTATGACTATTATTTTCTAACAACTCTAACCGGTAACTCATTTAAACAATATTCTAGTTTGCCTCAATATTCCAACAGTTGACCATACTCTTCTAAATCGATATGAATCGATTTGATTTGCGTAGGGATGGCTATTGAAAATATTGCTCGAATAAGTTGCCGGAATTGCATGACAATAGAAAGAAGTTTCCCAATAGCTCATCAAAGGTATTACGATTCATTAACATTATTATAAACTAAGAAATGACTTATATTATTACTAATATAGCATTTTTTCCCTTAAAATATAGTTCAAAATCACCTAAAGTTATTTCAAAGGAGGATACAGTAGTGTTCATATTGAGTATAGATGCTGGGTGGCAAAAAAGGAAGCAGAAAGAACGTATAATAGTTTAACTGGTAATGAATATTTAAGATTAAAAATTTGTAAAATTTAATATTTCGAATTATTACAATTGGTTTTTCTTAGGTCATTCTACGTTGTTGCATATAGTACGAGAAATAAACAATGCATGAGATGTGAAAGGACATGATAAAAATGATCATGACTACCGTGAAAATTTCAGTGGGAGTTCGAAGGCCATGGAGTCAGACATGACTGTTGAGATGCTTGTACGCAGTTATAAAGACAGTATAAAGACTTTACAGTTGAACGTGTAAAAATTAAAGTGTTAATTGGAGATGATGATTCAAGTAGCATTGCTAGATTACGGAGATCATCAAATTATAAAATGGTCTGATTTGAGTCATGCTACATTTGATTACATTTTGTTATCAGTCGCAGGGTGGATTAGATATTGGGATTGAAAAGTTCAATTGCGATTAATAATGCAGCAGCACTTGTGTTCTTTGATTTAGAAACCACCGGTTTTGGAAAAGCCAGTGAAACAATTCAGATTGCAGCAAAATACAACTACTCAGAATATAATGTTTACATTTTACCGACAAGAGGAATACCACCGAGTGTGTCTGCTGTTAATGATCTTACAACTAATGAAGGAAAATAATTTGTACAATCTCCTAAAGTTGACACTGTGTCTATTAACTTGGCTGCATAAGGATTTTTATCCTTCATAAAATTAACAAAAATAAATTTTTGTTGAAATGTGTTATGTTATTAAATTATTAAAGTGTTAATAAATATTTTAATTCTATATATGTATATGCTATTTTCTTAATTTTTGTACTTAATTTTTGCTGTTACTATCACGTAATATTTATTTTGACAGCTCTGAATGAGGTTATATTTAAATTTGTATGTACCGTTTTCGCCGCTGCCGTGCTGTGACGCTTATTATAGCAGTGCAACGTTGACAAGTGTCAAATATGGCGAAAAATATTTTTTTAAATATCATAATTTGAATTTCATTTCTAATTATCTTTCCAGGATGAACGGTTACATAGTATTTTTAAAATATTGACGTGTGACGCCAATATTCACCTTTCTAATGCATAGTTTTTTTTTATGCTACGTAATACAGAACATACTCATATTTATTGATTTATGATCACTTGTACCCATTTCCCCATAAGACCAATGTTAATTATGTCAATTTTCAACAATTAATTTCTTTAAAATATGAACGGTTACCTACCCTGAAATTTTAACAGTAAATTCATTGACCAGGAATCTACACGTACACAAATTTTGAGCCCTTAAATCGAAAATTATTTTCTTGCTCATACATCCTTAAGACATGCAAAGTAATTGCTTATTCACTCAAAAAAATATTAATGTAAATGTGTCAAATACGAAATAATTAATAAATGATAATTATAAAGGAATTAAATTGAAAAAGAATTTTTTAATTCTACAAAACAAGAAATTTCTGCGACATTCACACACAAAATATTCGATAATTAAAAAAAAAATATTGAAATATTGCAATTAATTACTTCGAAATTAATTATGATAGAGAAAAATACTTACGTTGTATTCAGTTTTACATTCAAAATTTTGAGGTTATGTGTATATTTGTTTGAAGAAAACACGAGGGAATTCACGTCACGACACACTGACGCCGTATCTCAAAATGAGTCTGTATGGTATACACAGTCGGCCTTTGTCATGACAAAGGCCGACTGTTGGATGCATCCAACTGCTGTTATGTATATACGCACACCGCTGCATTGTGTTTGCTATACTGCTATACTATCACGTATATACATACACACGTAATACACCAACGCTGCAATTTTTTTTAAATCTATAATTAATATATATTATGACACACATACACATAATAAATATATACAGATATACGCGACACAAGTTTTTAATTTTTGTGGTATTTCAACAAACGTTTTTATTTATAAAAATAAATACGAAAACGAAATTTATTGAAAGTAAATACTAATAATAATTTTTTTACACTTAATATAATATTAATTGTTTTACACTTAAAAATTTGATTATATCATTCATGTAGTAAAGACATAGCACATAATTTATTATCATAATCAAATAATACGCATTTATTTTTTATAAGTTCTGCTGATTGTATCCCACTAGATTCAGAAAAACACTGGTAATGAAAACAATAAATTTATTACTTATTGCTAGTGCAAAAAGGTTATGGAACAACTAACGTAATATTTAGTGCGCAGGCGTTCTAGAAAATTTATCACATCATCGGCCAAGGAATAGCTGATGATCGCATGTCAATATTATAGGCATAATACGGCGTCGATGGTTTACCAACCCTCGGCCGTTATAAAGCACCGATGCTTGGCCAAGCATCAGCAGCCATACCTTGGCCGATCAATGGTTTTTTTTTTAGCATCGGCGACTTCGTATGGGAACTAGTGTGTGATATCCAGCAGGCAGTATGGAGAAATACACCCCAAATAGAAAGGAAAACAAAGGGAAATTGTTATCCTAAGGAAATTATGAAGCTTATCAAAGGTAAAGGTAAAGCTAGAAGAAAGTGGCAGAGTACAAGAAACACTGATGATAAGAAAGTACTAAACAGACTGACACGTCAACTGACCGATGAAATTCAAAAAATAAAAAATGAATCCTTAAATCACTTTCTGAGTGAGCTAACAGATGACAAAGATACAGAGTACTCACTATGGAAAGTAACGAAAAACATAAAAAGTCCGAAAATGCAATCTTCACCCATCCAAAGAGAAGATGGAAGTTGGGCAAGAGATAACGCAGAAAAAGCTGAGTTATTTGCAGAGCATCTGGAAAACACTTTTCAGCCGCATCCAAATCAAGAAGAGGAAAATATCCAACAAGGGGAAAATAATAACGAAGAAGTAATTAAAAGGATAACTCCGAAGGAACTGAAAAAGGAAATAAAGAATATAAAGTCCAAAAAAACACCAGGTTATGATCTCATTACCGGAGAAGTCTTAAAAGAATTACCAAGAAAAGGCGTAATCAAACTGACGCACCTTTTCAATGCAGTGTTACGGGTGAGATACGTACCGCTCCATTGGAAAGTTGCCGAAGTTATTATGATCCTTAAACCAGGAAAACCCCCTACAGAGAAATCTTCATACAGACCAATTTCGCTACTACCAATAATTGGTAAACTATTTGAAAGACTAGTACTAAAGCGCCTTAAATTATTGATAGAGTGTAAACAACTAAATCCAAACCATCAGTTTGGATTTAGAGACAAACACTCAACCATAGACCAAGTACACCGCATCACTAATGTTATTGAAAAAGCACTGGAAGAAAAGAAAATATGCTCGACAGTATTCCTTGATGTTTCTCAGGCATTTGATAAGGTCTGGCACAAAGGACTGGCATATAAAATAGATAGGATGTTACCCAGACAACTCAGCGAATTACTGAATTCCTATATAGCACGCCGACTTTTCAGAGTAAAAGTTGAAGACCAATTCTCCGAATTAAAGAATATAGCTGCAGGCGTCACACAAGGAAGTTTATTGGGTCCTGTCCTGTATACTTTATACAATAGTGACTTACCACTAACCAACGGTACCATAATGGCCACTTTTGCCGATGACACAGCCATAATGGCAATAGCTAATAATATGGAAGAAGCAACGGATAAAGTGCAAGAAGCTTTGAATAATGTTACCACTTGGACAAGCAAATGGAGAATAAAACTAAATGAAAGCAAGTCGGTACACATTAACTTTACGAATAAAAAAGTTAATCACCGACCAGTAACAATAATTGGACAAGCTATCCCGCATGCAAATGCTGCGAAATATTTGGGGATGACACTAGATGCCAAACTGCGTTGGAAGGCACACGTGAAGAAAAAGAAAGAAGAAATGGGAATCAGATATAGAAAAATGTATTGGCTAATGGGACGACAAGCATTGTTATCCTCACATAATAAGTTAATAATACATCAGCAAATACTAAAGCCAGTGTGGACGTATGGTATCCAACTGTGGGGTTGCACCAAAGACAGTAACATCAAAATCATCCAGACATTTCAGAACAAAGTACTACGTAACATAGTTAACGCTCCGTAGTACGTTCGTAACGTAGACATCCATAAGGATCTAGGAATCACTACAGTTGCTGAAGAAATCAAAAAACATGCTAAGAAGCACAAGGAACGACTCCATCAACACGCAAATGATGAAGTGGTACAGTTGCTCGACACTGACGGGTTGCAGCGAAGGCTAAAGAGAACGAAGCCGTTCGAACTAGTATGAATGTTTGAGTATTATCACTGGATAACACTCGACGTTATTCTTTGTTTGTTTAGATTAGTATTAGAGATAAGCTATTGGTTAATTGTACAAAATTAGTTATAGCAGTAAATAATAATAATAAAAAAAAAAAAAAATCTCATTTTAGAGATCCAGGGTTCCTACTTCTCTTTTTATACATGATTAAAAATAGTCATTTTCCATACAAATCATAATTTTTAGCTCAATTTCACCACATAATATAACTTTTAACTATGAAAAAATGGTGACACGGCTTTCAAAAACTAGGTGTATATAAAAGAATCTTTTCTGTAACTATTGCAAAAAGAAAATTATCAAAAGGATACCTATATACGAAAATATTTAAATAAAACCAGTAAGAAACAGTAAGTGTGGGTTAAAAGCCGGCAACGTTGCAAATCCCAATTTGAGCGGGAAATTCAAAATCGGAATAAATATTTTATAAAATATAACAATTTATTTGTCAAAGAACCAATTCACGCATGCGTCAACAAACGTAAATTTACAGCGTTGCCAAATTTATTATTCCTTTTTTTAAATATTTAATTTGAATTTAAATTGAATTAATATAAATTTGATATTAATTATAGGCAACTTTTCATTTATTTAACTACTATATGCAAAAAAAAAAACATTTTAACTAGCAAATAGCAGCTTAATAGGGAATTGAAAAATTCATTTTCAAAGGTACAGTCCCAATATTTACTCGTCTCTCATGTACTTCGTATTACCGAGAGATAAACTTTTTGCATTGACGGTACGTCCTGTACCTCCCTAATCGCTAGGTCGTCGATCAATGGCAATAGTTGAGCTTGTGTCACCACTATTTTATTTAGATCTCTAAAATCTAAACATAATTTTGATTTATTGTTGTATCCTTTTTTGAAAGCCAAAGTCACCGGTGCCGCAAACGGACTATAAGATGCTTCTATAAGACCTATTTTCTATTTCCTTTTTATCTTTAACTAAACATCAATAAGGCCTTTTATTAAAATATTTGTCCGAATTCCAATGTCATATTTGTCTTTTTAAAACATTGATCTATAAGTGTTTTTCAGTGTGTGTATTTCTGACTTTTGTTGGGTATTTAAGTCACTCATATATGTTTTGAATTTTTCCTACTTCATGTGTTCATTAAAATTGATTTTTATGGATTTTTTTTATTTTTCACCTCCTTAGAAGTGTTGTTTTTATCGTCAAATTGTTTTCAGAGGACTATTTTTATTTTTTCTCTTTTTTGAGTGATTTTCGACTCATATTTTCATCTTGAACCAGTCTAAATTGTTTTATGATATCCAGTCCAATTACGAAATCGTATTTAAATTCTTCTTCATCAATTATATGAACATATGATTTTTAAATTTTTTATTTTAATATTTCATAAAAATTCAAAACTTAGAATGTCGAACTGACTTAAGTTATAAAGCTTGAAGAGAAATTGTTAGCTTATGATATATTTAATTTTTTGTTATGTTCATAAACTATACACGATTTTTCAGAACAGAACCTTGTCAGGTTTGCCTGAAACCAGCGCCTTATCAATGTCCTTGCAACATCTACACTAAGTTCTAAATACAATATTTTATAATCAATAAAAGCTTAAGTATATGTTTTTAATCTTTATATTTATTTTAATTTTAAGCAAGTAAATAATTAATTCTATTTCTATTTATTTAACAATTTTATTTATAAATATTTTGTTTTCGTAATACCAACGCAAGACTTCTTTAAGATGTTGAACAGACTTCAAAACATTTTCAAAATAAGAGAAAAAAGATAAAAATTGTAACGAGTAAGTACCAATTAACTTTTATTCCACTGCAGCTACGACCTGCAATTTAAATCAAATTAAGTTCAAGTTATTGGTATGTGTACAACTGTGTGTGGCTTTCATTTGAACATTACATTTATTTACATGGTATAAATGGACAAGTGCAAACCAATCACCAACTGGTTTACAGGAGTGATAAAATGAACACAGAAAAATGCGTGGAAGAGAAGGAAAGCCTTGTGCAGCGAGAACTACGTAGTTTAGAAGTGTATTGTCAAAAATATGTGTTACCGCTAGAGTTGCCACCCGTACTTTATAATAAAGTAATTATATAATATTATAATATTAATTATATAATAATATAGTAAAAATTACGAGAGTTCGGCGGCGACTCACACTTAAAACAAGTTGTGGGGTATAAATTGGCGATACAACTAAAAAGCACTCACTCACTTACTTTTGTATAATGTACTAGCTGTCCCGGCCACGCGTTGCTGTGCCTAACGTTTTTGTCATATTACATTACATAGCGCCATCTATTGAATATTTACTCAATCTAGTCAACAGATTTCGATTTACTCAACAGAATATTTACTCAATCTAGTCAACAGATGTCGCCATCATCGTCGCCCGATGTCATATGTCATATACAGATAATTAATAGACAAATAATTAGCAATAAGATAAATAAATTGAGATGTAAGCTATCCTATATTTCAAGTTAAGTCAAACTGCACACGGTGTACAAATTTCATTAAAATCGGTTAAGTAGTTTAGTAGTCCATAGCGGACAACACAGTGACACGTAATTTATATATATTAAGATAATCTACATGAAAACAAAAAAGTGTTATTATTGTGTAACTAAATACTATCCTAAAACAAATAAAGTACCTACTATATAGAAAACAACTACAAAATGAAACTGTGTTTAAAAAGTAATATTACGATGATAATTATATCGCATAAACAAATTAGCGCTGCATTCAACCGTTCAGTAGGGAGCCGACCGCGCGAGTGAGCCGCGCGGCATGGTATCTCGTTGAGCTACACCCCCCTCCCGGCTTGCCCGCAAGCACCGCCTCTCTCCCGCCGCGCCGGCCAGCTCAGAGAGCGAGTTGGTTTTGTTTCGGAGTTATTTATCATTGTAATCTTTAAAGTTTTTTGTTGAAATACCATAAAAACGGTTTTTGTGAGTTAATCTTAAAAGATAGACATATACTATCGCGAACTGTTTTTTAGATCATTAAAAGAGCTATTATTCTTTAATACATATTTTTTGTGTATCTTGAACCGTTTTCACGGCGCACGCAACGGAAGGCTTCAAAGATGAAATAATTTCTCCCGTTTTTTACACATTTACCACTATATCTTTGCTCCTATTGGTCGTAGCGTGATGGTATATAGCCTATAGCCTTCCTCGATAACTGGACTATCCAACACAAAAAGAATTATTCAATTCGAACCAGTAGTTTCGGAGATTAGCGCGTTCAAACAAACAAACTCTGTTTTTTTGTGAGTTTTTTTATTTAATATCTCCAAAAATGAATTAATTGTCAATAAAAATAATTAAAAAAATTCCTCTAACTACACAAATAAACTTGAAGGTTATGTTGGTTGTTTAAAAAAACATCTGAATTCACAAAATTATTTATACACACTTCAAAACTCTTTAAAAAATAATTACATTTAATATTTTAATCAGCACATGAATTGAATAACAAAATTTTTTTCAAATTAATCGTAGCACCATCTATCGGGACAAACTAAAATTGAAATAGAATAATATTGAATGCGATGATAGCGCCGTCCGCCGGATCTAATGTAAAACATTCCAAAATCAACAACTCCTTATAAATAAGAAATTAATTGAAAAAACATTTTCCAGTAGACCAAACTGTAAATCTAAACCATTCTCGAATCTCCACGAACACACACAAAAAATTTCATCAAAATTGGTCCAGTCGTTTAGGAGGAGTTCAGTCACATACACACGCACACAAGAAATATATATATTAAGATATAGAAACGAATAAGATAAAATTTATTATCTAATATATAAAATTCTCGTGTCGCGATGTTTGTTCCCAAACTCCTTTGATAAAACATTGAACCGATTTTGATAAAATTTTGTGTGCTTATCGGGTAGGTCTGAGAATCGGCCAACATCTATTTTTAATACCCCTAAATGTTAAGGGTTGTCCACCCCAAAATTATTTTTTTAATTTTTTGGACAAAATTGTTTGTTTTTATTCTTTCATGATTCAGCATTGAAAAATACATTTAATTCTAAATTTTCACCCTTATACGATCGATCCCTGACTATTAATCGCGATTTTTATATTATTCTGTTCCATCTACAGATCCACACGATGGCAATCGAATATAATAATTGTAGTATACTATAATTTTCATGTATAGTTCTATCAACCAATCAGTTATCCACACCAGGTGTCTCCCGTTGTCACTTTTCAACCAGCAAACATCAGGGAGTAGGGGTGAGAACGAAGCCGGCTTCCTTTCTCTCACTCACTATACAGTTTTCGTCCATTTTTTTTTTTTGTTTTATTTGTGTCTCGATCGTAGCAGTGACTGTTATACGTATCATTTTAATTTTTCAGTGCAACTCTCAAGTTAATTTTATTCTCATAGTGAATTTATCATTATTTCTCAGTGCTATTATTATTTATTTACATTTTATAAATAATTAATAAAGACAGTTTTCACTTCTAATTGATTAAGAAATCAGATATAAATCAACACGTGTTGTGAGCTCCCGACAACAACTTTACCAATATATATCATACTTTTGCGTGTTTAATAAATATACGTGTTTTATTATTGTGAAGGGTAAGTCAAATAATAATAATAAAAATAATAATAATAATAAAAATAATCATAATAATAATAATAATAATCGAAGGTAGGCTCTGTAACTACTCATAGTGAATTTATCATTATTTCTCAGTGCTATTATTATTTATTTACATTTTATAAATAATTAATAAAGACAGTTTTCACTTCTAATTGATTAAGAAATCAGATATAAATCAACACGTGTTGTGAGCTCCCGACATCAACTTTACCAATATATATCATACTTTTGCGTGTTTAATAAATATACGTGTTTTATTATTGTGAAGGGTAAGTCAAATAATAATAATAAAAATAATAATTGGTAAAGCAAATTCCCCCTTTTAATGTAATGTATTTTTGTATTTTTTAGTTTAAAAGAAACATTGTACTATTTTGATTATTTGTTCATTTCTTTTATGCTAATATTATATTCTTTGTTATTTAATGTAATTTCGATTTGCACCTTTGGTTTTTAATTCACTCTAGTAACAGCTCTCAAGCCAGCAACAAGGGCAAATTGAATTAATTGTATTGTATTGTTATATGTATTCAATTGTGCGTGTATTATAAAAGCATTAAAAAATAAAACCAAGTACTTTTTACTAAAATCCTAATCTACCAAGTTCAGCGAAGTTATTTTTTATCAAATTAAACTTCTACTACATCAAAACATGGTCCTTCGAGCGTCGGATTAATTCAACGTCTTACAAACGGAGAATTTCCACTGAGTTATTCGAAAGAAAATTATCTTCAAGAACTTGGACAACATCATCCATACAAGCAAGCTACATCGTGGCCTTACATCCGCATCCAGCGTTCTACTATCACCACGAGGAAGTCTCATCATGGATCGAGCGTTCAAATAAGTAAGTGACCTGGAATTTTCCTTTATATGCTTCCCTTATATTTATTCCATATCACTTTATCCTTATAAACTGTACCATTTATGTTGTTTTGGAATTTTCCGTTAATTGGTTTTGATGAGTTTTACGTCGTACGTATTCGTTATGATGAGTCAACCATTGTGACCAGACCAAATTGATCACACCTATTTTTTCTTGACAAACAATTTGTCAAGAATTTCCATATTGTATAATTTCCGTTGGTTTTGAAACCCTATCAAACCAATTTCTAAGTATTTATAATTGTGAAAATAGATATAAGGTCGTACCTAGAATCTATGAGCAATTTATAAATAAGCAACCCATGTGGCCAGACCAAATTGGTCACATTATTTTAACTTGACAAACATTTTGTCAAAATTTTCCTTTACCGTTGGTTTGAACGCCTATCAAATCAATCCTCAAGTATTTATCCTAATGTTAAAATAGATCCAAAGTCATACGTTTAACCTATTATAAATTTTAAAAATAATCAATCCCCATGGCCAGACCAAATTGGTCACATTATTTTAATTTGACAAATATTTTGTCAAAAATTACCTTTACCGTTAATTTGAACGCCTATCAAACCAATCCCTTAAGTATTTAAAATTGTAAAAATAGATATAAGGTCGTACCTAGAATCTATGAGCAATTTATAATTAATCAATCTCCGCAGCCAGACCAAAGGTCACGTTTATTTTTATATTGGAAAACCGTTGTCAAAATTTCCTTATTTTAAATTGCACATGGTTTTGAAACTCTTTTCAAAACCAATCCATGCATACATTTATTATTGCGAAATAACAGTTACTTCCTGATCAAAGTTTGTACCTTAATTTCCTTATTTAAATTTAAATTTACGCAAATTGTTATAAATAATTCACAGTCATTCACATATTGCCGAAAAATAATATTCATTTTGATAATTAGATTTATTGTTGATTATAAAATTACTAGTTTTTAATTCAGATACAACCATCATAGTTTCTGTGACCTTCATGCAACGTTTTATTTGGAATTTATATTCAATCTTTTTTTAAATTTCTGTTTGTAAAGAATTGTTGTTTCCTTTAATCAGCGCTATTTGTTTTCATATCTTTTGTACAAATTATTATTCGTTTTGAATATTTCTAAAGCCATTGTAGCAAATTATAAAATTATCTTTCAAATTTTATTTCCATATTTTACAATACCCATACGAAGTCGCCGATGCTAAAAAAAAAACCATTGATCGGCCAAGGTATGGCTGCTGATGCTTGGCCAAGCATCGGTGCTTTGTAACGGTTGAGGGTTGGTAAACCATCGACGCCGTACTATGCCTATAATATTGACATGCGATCATCAGCCATTCCTTGGCCGATGATGTGATAAATTTTCTAGAACGCCTGCGCACTAAATATTACGTTAGTTGTTCCATAACCTTTTTGCACTAGCAATAAGTAATAAATTTATTGTTTTCATTACCAGTGTTTTTCATAATTTTGCCATGGCCAAGCGCGTGAAAAAATATCGAGTGCTAAAAAAAATAAAAAATAGTAAAAGATCTCAGAATGAGGTCTCATCTATTTTGACTACTGTAAATAATACTGTAAATAATACTGTCAATAAAAGTGATAGTGATTAACTGATTATAAACTGATATATGAATAGTGCAACTGATTATATATACATAAAATAAATGCGTATTATTTGATTATGATAATAAATTATGTGCTATGTCTTTACTACATGAATGATATAATCAAATTTTTAAGTGTAAAACAATTAATATTATATTAAGTGTAAAAAAATTATTATTAGTATTTACTTTCAAAAAATTTCGTTTTCGTATTTATTTTTATAAATAAAAACGTTTGTTGAAATACCACATAAATTAAAAACTTGTGTCGCGTATATCTGTATATATTTATTATGTGTATGTGTGTCATAATATATATTAATTATAGATTTAAAAAAAATTGCAGCGTTGGTGTATTACGTGTATATGTATATACTTGATAGTATAGCAGTATAGAATACACAATGCAGCGGTGTGCGTATATACATAACACCAGTTATACAGACTCATTTTGAAATACGGTGTCAGTGTGTGTATGGCAGTCAACGTGAGCAGTGTCCAGCCATCGAGACGTGAATTCCCTCGTGTTTTCTTCAAACAAATAAACGTTTTATGCGCGCATTTCATGCAATAACACATAACCTCAAAATTTTGAATGTAAAACTGAATACAACGTAAGTATTTTTCTCTATCATAATTAATTTCGAAGTAATTAATTGCAATATTTCAATTTTTTTTTTTTAATTATCGAAAATTTTGTGTGTGAATGTCGCAGAAATTTCTTATTTTGTAGAATTAAAAAATTCTTTTTCAATTTAATTCCTTTATAATTATCATTTATTAATTATTTCGTATTTGACACATTTACATTAATATTTTTTTGAGTGAATAAGCAATTACTTTGCATGTCTTAAGTGTAATTTATATATTACTTATTTATTTTTTTTTTTTTTTTTATTTATTTAGGCTTTGGCTTATTCAGCCTTCTTGCCATTGCTTTTATTTGTAAAATTATATAAAAATTTACATATAAATTATAATTGTTCTAATAAATACAAAACAAATTGATTCTTTTAAAAAATTAAACTTAAAATTAAATACATACTAAATAAAATATTTTAACTTAAATTACACTTCTATATTATTTTCTATCACAAAGTTTGTTAATATTTCCGCCGTTGCTTCACTTGTCATTAAACAGGACATATTGACTGGGAACTGTGTTACATTACATAAATCATTTAAAAGTCTATCAATTTTTGATGTTAAAAGATGACACCCTAGAATTATATGGTCCAAAGAACCTTCTTCTCCACATCTACAATTTGGTGTGTCTTTTATATTTATTTTGAATAGATGAGCTGGACATCTAGAATGCCCAGATTTCATTCGACAATTTGTTGAAATATATCTCCGTGAATGATTTTTATTAAACCATGTGGTTGTTGGAATTTTTTGATTCGCTGCAAAAAAAAATTTTCCAGTACTTTGACTTTTCTCATTATATATATTCTGCCATTCTGCCATACAATTTTCTTTAATTATTTTTTTGGAATCATTTATTGACCAATTTATTTCGATTATTTCCCCATCTACACAAGCTTCTTTGGCCAGTTTGTCAGCCATTTCGTTTCCTTTTATGCCTACATGTCCAGGAATCCAAATAAGTTTAACATTGATATCATTTTTTTTCATTTTTAAAAGATATTCTTTAATTGAACATATTTTGTTATTATTATTGTTTTTGAATTTATTGTTATTTAAAGATACACAAACACTACGAGAATCTGTGAAGATTAATATATTTTTATTGTCAGTTTTTTGTATTATTTCTAGTAATTTCATAATTGCTGTTATTTCTGTATTATAAGAATTTGTGATGTTGTTAAGTTTGTATTTGTACTGTTGATCTGTATTATAATTGAAAATGCCAATTCCTCCAGTCCTAGAGTTTTTTTCGAATGAACCATCGGTAAACCATATACTCCAGTTTATATCATCTTTTGTTATATATTCCATATATTTTTGATAAGTTATTTCCTTACTGTCATTCTTCTTGAACAAATTTATTTCTGTATGTATTGTTGTCATGCTTATTTCTAATGGAAATTTGAAAAAAGGTATAATGTTGTGTACCTCTAAGTTCAAGTTATTATATCTATCAAAACTAGTTAAAAGTGCCGGTTTTTTATGAGTTGTCCAATATGGTTTATTATAAAGAACATATAGTTTAGATAATCTTGTATTTAAGAGGCCACATGAGTTATGTCTGTTTTTACAAAAGAAACTGTCTGATATTTGTTGTATTCTGATATTTACCGGAGGAATATTAGTTTGATAGTTGAGGATTTGGATTGGTGTTGAAACCATTGCACCTAATATTATTCTTAAACATTTGTTTTGTATAATTTCAATTTTTTTTAATCTTGAGTTATTTGCGGTGCAGATCATAGTACTAGAATAGTCAATATGCGGTCTAACAATAGCTTTATATATTTTTATTAAGGTTGTTGGGTGTGCGCCCCATTTGCATCCTGCTATACATCGCATCAAATTTAAGCCTTTTTGACATTTGTTAATAATATGTGCAATTTCTTTCGCCCAAGTGCTTTTCGTATCAAAGAATATACCCAGAAATTTGGTATTTGAAGTAACAGTTATATTTTTATTTCTGATGGTTATTTTTGGACTGCAGTTTATTCTATGCCTTGTAAATATAACTATTTTACTTTTTTCTGACGATATATTTAATTTGATTTCCTTTAATAAAATATCTAGTTTTCTTAATTTCGATTGTAATCTGTTTTGAGCTATATCTTGTGTATGACCCATACTATAAATAACCATGTCATCTGCATACATCAGTACTGTTGTGTTGTTATCTGATAATGTTGTTAACTTTTCTGTGTATATGTTGAATAATAAGGGAGATAATATTGAGCCTTGTGGAATTCCGTGATTACATAGTATAGGACCAGTTAACTTATTATTGTATCTAACTGTTATTTCTCTATTTTGGAAGTAGTTTATAATCCAGTTGGATATTTTGGAAGATATACCTATGTTTTCTACTTTTTCTTTTAATATTTTTAGATTAACATTGTCATAAGCAGCTTCAATGTCAATGAAAGCAGCTATCATATAATGATTTTTACTGTATGTTCTTTGAATATCGATATTCAATATGTTTAAGTTATGCTGTGTACTTCTTGTTTTTCTAAACGCAAATTGTAACTCAGGTAATCTTTTATGATGTTCGAGATACCACTCCAGTCTGTTTTTGATGATGGATTCCATAGTTTTGCCCATACATGATAGTAAAGTAATTGGTCTGAATGATTCTTCTTTGTTTGGATCTTTTCCTGTTTTTAATATAGGAACAACGATATGTTTTTTCCAGTCTAATGGTATATCAGCAGTGTTTAATGACAGATTGTATATTTGTGTAAGATGATTTATTGCATTGTCAGGTAAGTTTTGTATCATTTTGTAATTTATTCTATCAAATCCTGTGCTACTGTTTTTATTATGATTTAACGCGAATTTTACTTCATTTTTATTTATGTTATTATCTAGAAAATTATCTTTTACGATGGTGGTGGTAGTAATATTTAAATTGTTGTTCTGTGGAAATTTTTTTTTAATGAATTCTTCTATTAAATTTTCATTATCACTTATCCTTTTAGTACTATAGCTTTTATTGTTAATTTTTCTTATATTATTCCAGACAATGTTGGTTGTTGTGTTTGGGTTTAAATTCTCGCAGAAATTTTGCCATTCTATTTTTTTTCTGGCTCTAAAATATCGTCTGGTTTTAGCTTGATATTTTTTATAATTTAAATAATTCGCCATTGTCATGTTTTTATTAAAAATAGTTAGTGCTAATTTTCTTTGAGCTATCATTTTATTGCACTCAGTGTCCCACCAAGACGGTTTTATTTTATTAGGAGTTATATTATACAATCTGGTAGATGGGATATGTATGTCTGCCGAATTATTAATAACATCTCTAAATTGGTTGTATTTGTTTTCAACATCTTGGGGATTACTTGTGATTCCATTTGTGCTAAGGTTTGAAATTCTGCTTTCTATTTCAAGGCTATATTTCTCCCAATCTGCTTTTCGGAAATTTCTCCTCGTTAAATATTCAGATGTACGGTAACGGTCTTTATTATAGTCATTCAAACAGAAAAAAATTGGGTAGTGATCACTACCTAAGCTATCTGCAAGAACTTGCCACGAAGTAATTTGTTGTGTTAAAGTCATTGATACCAATGTGAGATCCAATATACTGTCCCTTGTACTGAGATTGCTTACTCTAGTTGGTTTATCATTGTTGATAATATTTAGATTTTCGTTTTCTATGAAATCTAACAATTCGTTACCTTCATACTGACTACCTGGACAATTTATATCCCAAGCAAGATTAGTCGCGTTAAAATCTCCAGCAAGTATAACAGGAACATCTATTTGTTGTTTTATCTGTGACCAATTAGAATTAGATAGTTTATGATTCGGTTTAGCATAGATTGATAAAATACATATTACATCAGTTTCGTTATGTGTTAAAATTATTCCAACTATTTCGACCGAATTAAATGGGTTATTTAGCATTACTCGTTTATATTTTATAGATTTATGAATCAAGATAGCAACACCCCCGTGGGGATTATAGTTTGTATTCTGTATCCTATCTTCTCTTTCAATAAAATAACCTTTGATGTTGAAATTGATATTTTTTGTTAAAAACGTTTCTGATAGTATGCATATATGTATGTTATGCTTCTGTAACATATGTTGTAGTTCCTCTTTAATATATCTGACTCCTCTGCAATTCCATTGAATAAAATTTATCATTTTAACTGTTTTAATTAATTATTGATTTTTATATCTGTCCTTGGTCTTGTTGTTAGATTTATTTATATATTTTATTTTATTTTATTTTCTCTCCGTTTATATAATTATTGTTGATTTAATATTTTAGTAAATTTATTAAACGATTAGGTTTAGTGATGTGAATAGATTTTTAAAAAATAAACTTAATTTATATATCGATGTTTTCTTACGAGTTTGGCCATTGTACACTAGATATTTGTTTCTTGTAGCTTCTAAGGGATTGGGATGTAATATTTGGGTCTTTGTTTGTATTTTTAATTTTGTCATCATTATTTTTATTATATATTGATGTATAGCAGGTATCATTATCATTGTTTTCCATTGTAATATCAGGTGTCTCTTGGTTGATTTGCTTTCTGTTTTTTCCTTGATTAGTTATCTTAAGGTATTTGTCGCTTTCTTCATTGTTAGGTTTCTTTTCTTCTCTTCTTCTTTTTGGAATTGGTTCTTTAGTGGATGTCGTAGGTTGTGGTTGACTGTAAGATCTTTGTAACGAGTTACCTGTATTTGATTTATTCACTCTGGTATTAGTTCTTCTGGTTAAAGGGTTTGGTTTGTATGTTGGAATTATGTTGATACTATTGTATTTATTAGTGATATTGGGAAAAGTCTCATTGTAGTTTAGAGCTTCAAAAGAGTTTTGAGTTCTTACTGAGTATAAATAGTCTGTATTTTTTTCTGTTAATTCTAATTTTGCTTCATAAAAACTGAGATTGTGTTGGGCCATGAGATCTTTTATCTTGATTTGTCTTTTTTTTTCAGGACATTCATTGTCTGTAGCCTCGTGGTTAAGTTTACAATTTATGCATGTCGGATTAGGAGATGTGCATGCAGTACGTAAATGATCTTCACTTCCGCAGAATTTACATTTTGCTACTTTTGCTCTACATTTTGAGGCTGCATGTCCAAATTTAAAACAATTATAACATTGTATCGTCTGTTGTACAAATGGTTCACATGCTCGTCTCACTCTCCACATGTAAACATAAGCAGGAATAGCAAGTCCTTCAAAGAATAATTTCACTGTTGTACTGGGTTCATATTTAATAGCTCCGTCAACTCTTAGTTTTCGATTTAACCTTTGCACTCTCGTTACTTTAAAAGGTGGACACTCTATATTATTTAAAATTGTATCTTCCGAATATTCAATATCAACACCTTTTATAATAGCAACTTTTGTGCACCAGTAAAATGGGATAAACGCTTCATACCCATTGTTTTTCAGCAATGTTGATTTGGTAATTTCGTTAGCTAGTACTGCATTAGCACATTGAACGATTACTCTATTTCTTCCCACTTTTTTAATTTCTATTATATTAGATTTATTGCTAATTTTACATATTATTTCTGCTAATTTAAGAGAACTAAAAAATGTATTTCCATCACTATTATTTTTAACTATCATTACTTTATACGAGTCATATTTTGTTTCTGTGTTGTATAAATTATTAAATATTTTTTTAACATTGTCACTATTGTTATTTAAGTTTTCTGTTATATCACTGGATGTTTTATCTGTAGGAATTGATTTGTTAGTCACAGAGTTGTTTTTATTGATCGGATTTTTATCGGGAGGTTCAACCTCCATATCCATATTGTTAATTAACCAGTGATAATTAAATAGAAGTTACTTCACTTCTAATTAATAACACTTAATAATAATATAAATTATAATTTAAAAAAAAATAAATCACGAAAAAAAAAAAATATTATAATTTGCAAAAAAAAAAGATCACTATTTATTTTATTGTTTTGTTTATTGTAAATACGTGCGCTCACCAAGAAGACTCGATGTAAACTGTGTATTACTTATTTATTTCCATCGATTTATTAAACTTTTTCTCAAATATCGGTTTCCGTGATTAATTTTTTTATTACATATTTTATTGATACATTTGTTCTAATGAAAAAATTATTGATTCATGTTCATATATTACTATTGTATCGATTCATTGTATTGATTAAAATTAATTTCTTTAATATTAGATGAGCCTAAATCATTCTGAAGACGATGGGCCAACTCAATACGCAGTTGTGTGTTTTTTACCTAGAAAAGATTATGGCGAGGATGAAATCGATTTGGTTCCATATTCATGGCTAGTAACTATAACTATAACTATAGTTTGTTTAAGATAATTTATGTTTACCCGTTTTACAATGTCCCTGGCTAAGAGATTGAAATTTCAAAGCGCATCCTTAATGAAGAAACTAGACATTTATATTCAGCAATCTCAGTCAATTATTTCATATGATCCAACCACATATCAGTTAAATGAAGTCAAATTCCGACATTCCTTAGTCACTCCGCTTTTAGCTCAATTTGAAGAAATCGCCTTAGACAGACAATTATTATACAATTCTGAAGACGACCCGGAAATAAGTCAGATAGATGCTGAGGTCAAAGAGTTTATAATAAAATATATTAAACTTATGGCGTTAATGAACGAAGCTATTGAGTATTCAGAAGAGTCCAATGAAGAAAGTAATTTATCAATTTGTGGTGGACAAAATAATTTAGACAATTTATTCCAAACTAACATTAAAATCTTTAGTGGAGATATTACCGAATGGCCGCAATTCAAATCTTTGTTTACTAAATTGGTACATTCCAAAGAAAGCTATGACTGTGCCATTAAATTTTCTCACCTAATAGATTTATTAACGGATGATGCCCTAGACATTATCACGTCTTTAGAAGTAATGCCCGAAAATTATAACACAGCGTGGCAACTTCTATTAAATAAATATGATAAGAAGCCTCCAGTCATCCCTCATCATTTACAATCCTCATATTTGCAATCAACCCCAATCACAACCGTAGAATCAAACAACAACCTAAAAATCTTTACCATACCATTTAAGGAACCTTCACCAATAGTAAGCGAATCCCCAATACTTACGAATGACCTTAAAAATCATATTTTATCTAAATCAATTTTTGTAGATTACAACTTCAATAATCTATTTATATCTGACAAAGTTAAAATATTAAAGAACCATATCAGCGCCAAAGCTAAATCAAAACTAAATATATTTAATTCCTCGTTTAGCCCCCACAATAAAAATATCTCATACTTTATGCGTATTGGTGAAACAATAAAGTATTCACATTTTAATCTTAATGTAAAACACCCTATGGTTTTAGTTTCTGATCATGCGTTAACCAAAATGATATTTCATACACGCCCTCCATTGTTATTTCCACTATGCGAAAACTTAATACTATTCCTCACTACGAGATGACCTAATTTTATTTATTTTTGGGAATCAATTATAAAAGGTTCTAAAACTCATTTAAAAACGTTTGTAAGAAGTTCCAGTAGCACATACAATGATGCATGTGCTATTCTAGTAAAAGTGAAAATGAATTTGAGTTCCAAACTTTTTATACCATGTCCAAAAGTCCTTCCAATTTTCAACCTCCAGGTCACTATTTCATTAAGCCCTATACCAACTATTGCCCAGAATCTTCATTCAAGTAGTAGAGATATGATCCAGCCGCCTCGCCTTAATTATAGTCTACAGAAGACTGCAGTGAAAATTCGTACGCCCAGAGCTAGACTAAGAACTTCGTACATCATACGAAAATCTTGACAGGACCAGATCAACAGCAGCGTGTTGCAGCCGTCCAAACTTTCTCATCTCAAATTAAGGGAGCATTTTGTAATTTACCTTAACATGAATATTAAGAAATTTAAAAATTCCCATGGAATTCCAACCCGGGAGTTATGGTAAAGCAAATTCCCCCTTTTAATGTAATGTATTTTTGTATTTTTTAGTTTAAAAGAAACATTGTACTATTTTGATTATTTGTTCATTTCTTTTATGCTAATATTATATTCTTTGTTATTTAATGTAACTTCGATTTGCTCCTTTGGTTTTTAAATCACTCTATTAACAGCTCTTAAGTCAGCAACAAGGGCAAATTGAATTAATTATATTGTATTATTATATGTATTCAATTGTGCGTGTATTATAAAAGCATTAAAAAATAAAACCAAGTACTTTTTACTAAAATCCTAATCTACCAAGTTCAGCGAAGTTATTTTTTATCAAATTAAACTTCTACTACATCAAAACAATAATAATAATCATAATAATAATAATAATAATAATAATCATCATCGATGATAGGCTCTGTAACTACCATGGTTGTAACGGGTAAAGGGGAATCAGGGTTCGATTCCGGAGAAGGAGCCTGAGAAACGACTACCACATCCAAGGGAGGCAGCAGGCGCGCTAATTACCCACTCCCGGTACGGGGAGGTAGTGATGAAAAATAACGGTAATAAGCAAACAAATAATGAATATGAATCTGGCTGACGTTTATAAATTTTTACAATTGAAAAAACAGTAAATAAATAATTCATAATTTAAAAATTAAAAAAATCACATTTAAACAATTAACAAAACAGTATGTGCCTTTTTTAATTTGTTATTTTTTAATTATAAATTTGATTATTCATAACTTAAAAATTCAGTAATGTCTTCTAAATTCACACCCATAACGAATACAATATTAAGTTACTTTTTTGTCAACAATAGGCATTTTAAATTGATTCATTTATATGTTCTATGTACAGTCAACGATGCCAGGAAGACGCAAAGTGTTCAATTTGAGTCGTCGAACAAACAAATCAAGAGACGTGCAAGATAGAAGAGCACAAAGATCAGGCGAACAAATCCAACAAGACAATGAAGATGTTCGTGTGAGAATGGCGCAGTTACGTGAATCACAATCGCAAGAGTCAGGGGATGAACGAAATCAACAAAGACAATTAGAACGAAGAGAAGCGCGCAGATTCGTAGTCAACAGACGTAGAACAATTGACAAACAACGCCAACAAGTACTTCGAGCGTTTACATCAGATTCGTTCCTTCGATTAGCATTCCAGTATGAGCCTGATGTTGAATATTATGCTCATTACAAAGTGGTCATTGGTACTTTGGACAAGGAATGTTTGCATTGTCGTGCACTTAAATTTAAAAATTAGCCAGTCGGAATGTGTTGCTCATCAGGAAAAGTGCAGCTAACTGAAATTGAAACACCACCTGAACCATTGAACGGCTTACTTATCGGTACAGATCCAGATTCTACCCTGTTCCTAAAGTCCATTCGTACATTCAATTCATGTTTCCAAATGACATTTTCGGAGCAACAGAAATTGTTTAAAATATTGCTGCAAACGGTCAACAATTTAATTCCACGTTCAAAATTAAAGGCCAAGTATATCACAACGTGGGCTCATTGCTGCCAATGCCAAACGAATCTCATAAATTTTTTAAAAATTTACTTTATGGGTGGCGAGGACTCCGAACGCGCACTCGCCAATCGGTGTACCCAAATCTAAGTCACAAGGCCAAACGATGTCTGTTTGTGGCTTAGATTTGGGTGCACCATGCTATTCCCACGGACAACTATATGTGGCATGTTCTCGCGTGGGCAAACCATCCAGTTTGTTTGTATTCGCTAAAGACGGACTGACCAAAAATATTGTACACTCCATTGCGTTGAGAGATTAATCTTTGTTTATTTTTTAATTGCAATAATTAGTAGTAGAAGTATGAATTATTGAAGATGTATAGATAGCTATCAATAATTGTAATTTAATACATATTTGTTACTTTAATAAAGAATAATTTATTAACTTAAATAAAGTATACTTTAATTGTCTACAACGCTTCATTCCTCTTTGAATTATAATGACATCCCCACACACACTTATAGTGCTAGCTATTTTTAAAAATATTTCATAAAAAAAAATGTTTCCTAAAAAAATATTTCCTAGAAATAACGTATATGGCAAATCAACGTTTGCCGGGTCAGCTAGTCGTATTATAGATTTATACCGCTCTTATAACCTCTTTTAGGTATAAGTCACCGCCTATCACGAACTATCGTGATTTGGACTATATATTATAGTAAAGTAAAATTGTACGTTATTTCGAGTAATTATACTCTATACCTTACGAGAGAACAAAAAGTACGCGAAAATACTTAATTTCGCATGATTTGATTTTTTTTGGATTCAAAAAAGTTTGGTCGCAAGCATTTTTGCGTAAAACAGAACATTATCGATTGGTGCCAAATTGATAGGTCGCTAGCGCCATATAAACGCTCGTTTTGATATTTTATTTGACATTATAAATTGGCATGTTGAATTTGATATTGTTGTTAATATAATTTAAATCTGCAAAGATTTAATATTGTTTTATTGAACAAACTTAATGATCAGATATACAATGCTAAGGGGTTTTCGGAATTATCTACTGTACAAAAATGGCAGCAAGTATTTAATAAGACTGATGATAATTTTTCAAAGCATGTATAAAATAATTTCACTTTCATCAGCATTTACAGAGAGAGTTTTTTCTGTGATGAATTGCAAATGGCGAGGCTAAAGAATCAAAATGTCTCTGAACCTTATAAGTAATGAATGAATTATTAATTTTAACTTAAATATAGCCTGTATAGTTTAGCATTGATAACATTTGGTAAAAAAAAGGAAAAGCAATAAAAAATATGATTTTAAATATAATGCTAAAGAAGCATAAATGATACTTTATTTTGACACTATGTACTTTTTTTTTCTTACCTATAATCACCAATGTACTTTAATTGCAAATAAAGGTGGCAACCCTAGTTACCGCCGGCGTTCTCAATGAGGTCACCGTTGCTTCTCTTGTATTTCATATTTACCTTAACGGAACCGTTAATAAGCACAGCCAGTTAACATCGCTTAACTTACTACATAATTCTGGATACTCTGAGTCAGTTCTATTGCAGTTGGATGCCATCTTTCCAACAGTAAAGACACTATCTCCATAATATATAATGTGAGAATATAAGCAACACATAGTGAAGATGTGGAGATCATCTATATCCGTGTATGTTCCGATAGCGCAGCCTATGTGTGTCACCTTGTCGTGCAAGTACTGGCCGGTATACATATAGGAAAAACTGTAACCATAAAACGAGATGAGTCAGAGAAAATAAGCATGAGGAGAAAAAGAAAGCGAAGGGAACAACGAAAGCGACAGTCTAGCTAATCATTTTATCTTTCAAATTAAAAGAGAGGTAAAGGAAGTACGTGTCTAGAAAGGGCGACGTAGTATGATATCACGTTGAAATTCTCCGTTCGCTAGGGTGCTATTTGTGGGGCAGTCATGTACTGTCCCACTCTAGTACCTAGGTAGCCCAAAAGTAGTAAGACCTGGGAATCCTTACTACTTAAGAAGTTTATGATTGACGATAAAAGGACTTGTTTCGCTACCTCGGTAGCAGTTAGATTACGAAGGGTACTAACGATTCGTTTAAATACCTCAACGATTAATAATAGTGGACTACGGACCACGGCCCCGGTCTCTTACGGATAACCAAGGGTTGTTGCTGACAGAAGCATAAAAGTATTTGTATCAGACAAAAACGCAAATTTGATTTGCCCTATCTGCTTGAGAAACAATATGAACATACTATCCGCGTGTTTATCCGACGCTAACAAGCATCTAACAGCAGATCACTCGTCCTTCAACTTGGAATAGATCTAAGGAACTACAAGTGACAGACAAAAGAAATATTACCATTAATCTAAATAATTTATTCACATCTAGATGAATCGCCAACTAGAGCTGTACTAAGCGTCAGTGAAAGATTAACTTCCACTCCTAATAGTAAATGGTCGTTAAAACAGACTTCTCCTGACTGGATTTAACATATAGATTCTTTTATAAATAAACTTGTAGAAACTGGAGAAATAAGGAGTAAATTGTAAGAACTAATAGACACAATAGCTGAAACAATACTTACTACCTGTTAATACAGCAAAAGTTGAAAGAAGTAGGAGGAGAATCAGAAGGAGAGGTACTTCGAGGAATAGTAGTTTAAGACTCTATGTTTTAGACGCGGTATAAAGCGCGTATTTGCCGTCAAAAACGGTTGAATAATACATCTGTATAATGGTATTAAACGTTGTAATGCGAGAAGCGAAGGAAAACAATGGAGGTGCATTTTAAATATTCGATATTCTGAAAGCATTCTGAAGCATACCACACGACGCTATATACAAAACAAGGGTTGAAAAGTCAAGTAATTCCAAACCTAATAATCAGACACAAGTCAAGAGCGGCCAGATCTTTATACCAATGGATATTCCAGAAGAGACAAAACAGAGAAAACCGCTATCGCTTTTGTTATTTAATATGGTGTAAGGACGTTCTAATGCATGAGCTAGCACCGAAGGATGTAGTATGTACGGTATAATAGTAAAAGCAGTAGCTTTTGCTGATGATGTCATCCTTGTAGAAAAGAATAGGATTGATGATCAGACACAAATAAATACAACTAATATATTAGGCCAACTAAGTATGCCTACAGCAGTAGACAATTCCTCTACCTTTGAAATAAAGGCTCTCCAAGGTAAAACCATTGGCATAGTTGGATCCGTAAATCTTAGGCGCAACGAACGGACTAAAAATATGGTACCTTGAGGGTATCAACATATTTAAAAGCATAGGAACATTCTTTCTCTATATACTGCCGCATGATGGTGGCTCTGATATTCCAAAAGTGAAGTTTCTTAACAAGTTTGCAACATTAAAATGTCAAGCTAAACTGATGTTTGTCCAGGAGGAAGCCAAACAGGCGATCATCATGTCTGAACGTTTTATGAAGAAGCAAAAATTCTATCTAGGTAAATGTCGGCTACAATTGACTTGTACTCTAGATGAGGAAGTCCGCAAAAGAGCGGCAGAGAGAAAATCATGGTTTAAGTTGAAATTACAAGGTCAATGAGGTGAAGCATTCAATGACGATTAGAACAAGATCCCAGGGCCATAAAACGTCACTTTTTTCTATTCTATATTATTTCTACATAAAATAATAAATTATTATTATATTATTATTATATAATAATAATTTATTATAGTATATGAACTTTTTCATTTTATTATTTTTAAATTTTATTTTACTTTATTATATATATTACTAGCTTTTACCCTCGTCGCAAGCGACGTTTGTTTTTTGTGTGTGGCTTTAATTTCATGTCAAATTTAAATTCCATAGAGTTTACCCCCGTCGCAATGCGCCATCTTTTTTGCGTGTATGATTTGAATCCAATAAAATAATTCGTAATTACATTTCATATTTAATTCTATTTTTAAATTGAAATAATAAATAAACTCGCGCACAACACATTGACACATAGAAATTGACTAAAAAAATAGTTTTTTTTTTATCAAAATAAAAAATATTTTCAATTTATGCGTTATTTAACCAACTTTTTTTCAAAATTTGGGACTTTTTTTTTTGATTCGTAAATAAGTTACCAAGGTTAGCCTATATACAAAATTTAAACTTTCTAGCACAATTTTTACTCTCGGCAAATACTGCCCCCCGTGCCCCCAAACAAAATTTTGAAATTTTGAATTTTTTTTTATTAATAATATACTTAATTATCCTAGAATCCAGAATATCAACTTTCTCAAAAGTTCCCTACCGGGCCCCCGAATTTCTTGAACCCCCCCTTTTTTAATTTTTGAGAAATGTCAGCATTGAATACCTTAATACACATGCAAAATTTCAACTTTCTATCTTTTACGAATTAAAAGTAATACAGCAAAACAGGGCTCACTTTTTTTCTAGTTTTTCCAAAATTACGGGTTTCCAGGAAATTCAGGGAAAAATCCGGGGACGCCAAAAGTCTTAGAATTTTTTGGCAGGCGGATGGCAGGCGCAATCCGTCTCGTACAAATACTTTTGAATGCAAACAAATGTTAGCAAAGAAAGGTTCTGCGAAAGTCCTCTGCGATGGATGTAGTTTCGCCGTAGAAACTCTGTGACATATCATTGGCTAATGATTCGTATTAAAACCGTTTTGAATCAAGCGCCACAAAAAAAATGTTAATTTTTTATTTACTTTTTCTTTTACTTTAGAATTAAAAAATTGAACTTTAAAAATGAGTTCACAACCCAATTTAAAGAAAAATTGATAACAGCAAAGGGAAAATAGCTCAATAGCCATGATGTTATCGTTCGTGCCACAGGTAGCCATATCGAACAGTGACCATGAACATTGCCTTAATAATAAATACAAAGATTCCTAAATGATGAAACTACAGCATTGGAATGGGAATGGGTTTCACTTTGAGTGCGGTGCTTATATATTGTCGCAGATGCAAGCTGCGGTACCAGTACCGTACCAAGAGCCGTTTTGAACATCTGCAAAATTATGAAACATATCGAATGTCAAATCCTGTTCACCCCAATCTCGCAGTATGGCTCTCACAGCATCTAGTTTTCTAAAACCTTTTAAATTCACATTCCTTTGAGAGATTAGCTGCCCCGGGTGACGAAAATAATCTGAAATATTCAAAAATATTCATGAAGATACCTTCGTGGAACTAAGTAATTAGCAGCGCCGGAATTCATATGCAATGAAAAACTTGGAATAAGGCTTTCCCTCGCTGTGTCACATTGCTACCATAGAAATCTCAACAGTTGCATTGAATTCACAGCGCGTACACAGTGCTATTTCACGAACTAGGTACGAGCAAGTTCACTACTTTAGCTGAACGTACTCCTCATATAAATTATGTAGAATTTGTTTTTAAAATTAAATAAAACTGATATTACTTAATTCAATTGCTTTTTTTAGTATATTTTTTAAATTAAAAAGGCGCGTTATATGTCGCATACCTATTAGGCCTGTCGCAGTATGGGACCGTATTTAAGCAACGGCGAATTCGGACGTAAATCGGCGGGTTGGATGAGCGGCAAAGCAAACCGCTTATGTGTGTCACAATACATATGTGAACTAATTTATTTGTCTATATTTTTAATACAGCAATCAGTTGTTGTTTACGTCTTAAATCTGGTGTGCCTGGATGTTATCTTATTATGTTATTGGACACCGAGCAGATAACATAATCAAATGCATATGCTTACTGCATAATATTATAATGGATAGTGAAGGTCTTCCTATCAATTTTGATTCCACATTCAGCGGAACTCAACAAACCTCAGACACGAATCGATCAAGTACTACGGGTGAAAAACGTGCTGCTGGAAAAGCTTACGATGAAAAATTCAAGACTTTTTTTTTGTCAACAATCCATTGTAATTATCTTTACCAAAAATTTTAAATATATATATATATACAAAAATTATAGTTATAAAATAATAACTGGAATTAGCAGAAAAGGTTGCGCATCCCTGTACAAATATCAAGACATTTTGATAACGAAGCTGTTTACTGGTTGGCGCATAACTTAATACGCGTGTTCCTGGAGATAACATAAACAACTGCATACCATGCACTTCTGTTATTGTTTACACGTGATCTTTCTAGAACCAAATATTACGCGTATTGAATGGAACGTCATAGAAATAGTCGGAAGGTCAAAACAGCGTATTTGGTTAATTATAGAAATATTCTGGAAAGTCAAAGGTGTCGTGACCAGGGGTAGAATACTGCGCAAACCGCTGATATAAAAGGAGCAGAGCATCGCGTCGCGAGTCAGTCAGCAATAGCAGTCCGCAAGAAAACATCAGCCAGTAACAAGCAATCAACCAGAGCAAAATAAGTGCCCAGTGAAATATTAAACAGTAATAATTATAAAGTAGTTGTAATTGTTTTGTGTTAATAAATAAATTCTGTAAAAGTGTAAATCCTTCTTATTATTTTTAATTGTGGCTATTTCTTAATTTAATAAGTTACAACGCGACTAAATAGTGTAAACAATTGTTCCGCTCGGCAATTAATCGAACCCACAGTCGCAGGCGTAATACGGCGTATATTTAGAAGGTTCGAGAATCCTAGTCTCCCTTCCCTTAATCCTCGCTCGCACATACAAATTTTGTACATTTGGCGTCATAGAAGGTTCCAGAGCCAGACTCCCTTCATCCCCCTTTCACGCCCTTACAAGTTTGTATCATTTGGTGTTAGAAGCTGAAGAGGATAGTTGCATACGTGCACACAAGCCGTCTCTCCGTTACGCAAAGTAAAATTTTAACAATATATATATATATATCGAATGATAGTTTGGATTTTTCTGGTTCCACAAACTCTCCCTTTCTTGAATTAAAAGAATTAATTTTACGGCGTCCATGATTCACTGAAATACAAACATAAACTGAAGCATGCTGAACATTCTCGTTCACAAAGTGATGTCGCCGATAGATCCGAAAAGATCTGGATTGAAGCGAAACAACAAGCGTTCTTAGGTATCCCCTCCAGTCTGAGGCGGCTGTTTGCATTTACAAAGTTTCGGATAGGATAGCGTTGTAGTAGTGGTAACGCTTGGCTAAAATTCGCTGATATTCGGTTCTAATATGGGAGATAGGTGTCGGCCGTATTCGGACTGCTTTGTAGCTTGCAGTGTGAGAGGTCTCATTGCATTTACAGGGTTCGGATAGGTAAAGCGTAGTGCCGCGTATATGTCCGGCTGAAATTCGTCGAATTACGGTGCCATACTGAGACAGGCCTTAGGTGCTAACTGTGATCCCCTTTCAACTATTAATAGAATACCTCTCAACAACAACCTACTAACGACTATCTGTAGGTAATTTGTGAAGAGTACTCAGATATCGCATTTATAAATTTGTGGTGGAACCCATTTTGAATTAACACTGGGAAGATTTAAAATTTTAAAACATTTAAAAACTATGGACACATTGAATTGGTTAACTAAAAGTAGCAAAAGCCTAGCTTAGAAGAATAATCAGATTTGGTTTTATATTATACACCCGCACAAAAGTTGGAAGATGCCATAAAGTAAGTAAACTAAGATACGCAATTAAATTTTTTCATCATGTTTTGCACTATCTGAAAATGTGTTTAATATTTCGAAGAGAAATAATCTCGTTTTTTAAATAAGAGTGAACTACAATGATATCATGATGGCACAAGATAACAAATTTAAAATAATTTACTAATATTTTGTTACCATTCAAAAATCAAGCAAAAATGGACTAAATACCAAAAAATAAAAATTAAAGTTAACAATAATAAAAATTGGTATTTCTCTGGTGTAAACGCTAAGTGGCTAAAGCGTAAAAGCCATTTTACTTTGACGTGATTGAGACGTAGCGAGAATTAAAATCTAATAAGAATAATAATAATTACGAGTAGCTATGCAGCGATCCTGTCTTGCAACACACTTCTGTATGTTCAATTCAGCAATGTAGGTCAGTTCGTTGCTCCATACCTGAAAGGTTTAAATACTTGTAATTTTAAACATAGCAAGTTGGCAGTAAAGGTTGGCTCGGAAGAAATTGCGGTTTTCACTGATAGATAACAGTAGCGTTTATTTTGAAATATTTCTGTCAAGTTTAACAAGCGCGTGCAAAATCTAACATTTTCGAAATTCTTTACTTTTTTAAAAACCAACAAAGTGGCGTCTTAACAAAATACATCTCAGACTTATTTTAAAACATTTCTTTCTGGAGTTATTTTACTCAAAGAATCGTGAAATAACTATGCGAGATAAAGAGAGAAATTTACTTAACACAACGAATCATGATTTGCCATATGTATCTCAAACGCAATAATCTCGATTCTTTGGTGTTGTACATTTGTGTTTTAGGTCCACAAAGAAATTGTTCAACAAATGAATACTGGTTATTTCTGTTGTTTTGCGCTTTTATTTTTATTCGTTCATTATTATATAATGTTATAATACTTTCATTAACTAGTTTAATTTCTTATTTGTGTGCAGGTAATGATAACGCTGCTAAGGTGAATTTAGGAGTGATGATAAACCTAACAATCGGAACATTCTTTCTGAAATAAGCTAGCGCCGAAGTGCGACTATTTAGTTAGTTATATTAGGAACATATGATTGTTAGTCATATTCCAGCGTCAAGAATAGAAATATATATATTTGTTTAGGTATTAACAAATTTTGTATTATTTATAGTTAAATGAGTTCGCAAAAACATTAGTAAAATATGTTTAATAAAAATAAAAATTTTTGAGAATTAATTTTTAATCATTATTTTATTTTATGAAGAGAATTATTGAACCTAGGTTGGAAACTGATGTCAAATCCTCATACAGCTCTGACCTTCTACCCATTAAATACCATTTATTTCGATTTTAAAACTATCACAAATGATGATATTTTTTTTTTGCTGATAAGGACTATTACTCTAAATAACCTTAAAAAATAAAATAACGATATATTTTGATATACAGGGTGTCCCAAAATTCAACGATAAGCCGGCACCAGAAGATGGTCCTGCTCATGACTACACAAGAAAAGAAGAAAAAAAAAATTTATCTCATTTTGTTTAGGAATTAGAAAAAAAATAATTTTTTTTTCGAAAATTGAAACATCTTAAGATGTTTTTAACTACCATGACCACAATTTTTTAAATATTTCTGATTTTTTTTTTGTATCGGCAACCTAAATAGCACTGCTATCCATCACAACCATTAAAACTCCCAGAATGCTAGTAGTTTTTACACAAAAATCAATCGAAATTACTTTTTTCCCTAAATTTTTTTAAGATTTTTACTTTCAGTCCACTTTAACTCATCGTGGTGTAAAAAAAAAGTATGAACACTACTATGGCAAGTTTTTTTAAAAATTGGCGCAACTCTTCAGGATTCCAAAATGGTATAATACTCCAGGAAAACTAGCAATAAAAAAAAATTATGCATACTGTTTCTAAAAAAAAACCATATTTCATAAATTGTTGTTGTTGATAGTTATCATTTTTACAATACCCAAAAGAGGTGTTTTATTGTTGAATGAATTGAAACAAATGATACCAATAATTTTTCATTTATTTTATAAATTTTATAGTTGATTTACATTATAGTAAATGTTCAAAATGTTTGCCACCAGCATAAATACAGGCACGACATCGCCTTAAATGAAATCTTTTTCATATCATATCGTTTACCTTTCATATGATGTGCAACCTGAGTATTTTTTTGTCGAAGCTCGTCCAATGTTGCTACGGGTTTTGAATAAACTGTTTCTTTAAGACAACCCCAATAGAAGAAGTCCAGAGGTTTAGATCGGGTGAATAAGGTGGCCAAAATATTGGACCAAATCGTCCAATCCTACGCCCCGGATACTCTTCGCTTAGGTATTCTCGCACAGGGCGAGCATAGTGAGCTGAGCAACCATCATTTTGTAAATCACTTATGGGCACGTCTTCTAATAATTCTGACAAATCATTTTGTAAAAAGTTCAAATAATTATTGCCATCTAATATCCTTGTACCTCAAAGAGCCCAAGCACTTTTCCATTTAATATCCCGTCCATAGGTTAATCTTAAATTGATATTGGGATTTGTCTAGTCTCATTAGGCGCAGGATTTTCATTGCTCCAGCTATGTAGGTTATGAAGATTTAAATAACCATCTATCTTGCAGGTTGTTTCATCCGACTATAGAATTTTACCTAAGAATTGGGGATCTTCCCTGAGTTTTTGCAGCATAACACGGCAAAATGCGACCCGTTGTGGATATTATCCAATGGTAATAACGTCCGAAAAAAAAACAATCTTTTTTAAGGCGGTGTTGTGGCTGTATTAATGCCAGTGGGAAACAATTTGAACATTTACTGTAATGTAAATAATGTAATAAATTTATAAAATGAATTAAAAATTGTTTGTACTATTTGTTTTAATTCATTCAACTATAAAAAACCTCTTTTGGGTATTGTAAAAATGATAACTATCAACAACAACAATTTATGAAATATGGTTCTTTTTTAGAAATAGTATGCATAATTTTTTTTTATTGCTAGTTTTCCTGGAGTATTATACCATTTTGGAATCCTGAAGAGTTGCGCCAATTTTTAAAAAAACTTGCCATAGTAGTGTTCATACTTTTTTTTTATACCACGATGAGTTAAAGTGGACTGAAAGTAAAAATCTTTAAAAATTTTTGGGAAAAAAGTAATTTCGATTGATTTTTGTGTAAAAACTACTAGCATTCTGGGAGTTTTAATGGTTGTGATGGATAGCAGTGCTATTTAGGTTGCCGATACAAAAAAAAAATCAGAAATATTTGAAAAATTGTGGTCATGGTAGTTAAAAACATCTTAAGGTGTTTCAATTTTCGAAAAAAAAATTATTTTTTTTCTAATTCCTAAACAAAATGAGATAATTTTTTTTTTTCTTCTTTTCTTGTGTAGTCATGAGCAGGACCATCTTCTGGTGCCGGCTTATCGTTGAATTTTGGGACACCCTGTATACCGAAGTTTACCATAATTCTGCTACAATATCATAAAATAAATCCAAAAAGGTATATTCTTTTATTACGTCGCACTTTTGTTAACAAACTTTATATTTTATACCCTAAAACATGTTATCTAATAAGTTTTGTTTTATGTTCAATAGATGTAAAATATATATAGCATTTGTAGCCAATTAGTTCTATATGCGAGGAATAATGAAGATGCAGGAAAGATGGTGAAAGATAATCAAACAAAATGGACACTACATAACTGATCGTTTTCTTTTTTGTATAAAAAATAGAATTATGTAACATAACAAAATCAAAATTACTTCCATGCCGATCCAATAATGAAATGTACAGTAGGAATGCAGAATTTAAATTAAATATTACGCGTGTATGTTAAAAAAGTACACAAAACTCTTACAACTTTATTCATTTGGGCAGCGGGTCCAGTTTTAGGTCCAACAACACTTTTATTGCTAGTTTCAAATAATGGAAATCCATCACGCGCAATTCTTGCTCGTTCTTCATTGTGAGTTTGAAGTATCTCGTCTCGTATTGCTGTCTCTATTGGTGACATATCTAAACTATTTCGGCAGCGAATGTGTTGTCTTCCCTATAAAAGGTATAAGGTATAACACATTCTCCATTTTATCCTTTTGAAATGTAGAATTTAAACCACTAGTAAATTTCGAATAGATGAATTCTGTTCTTACTAAATACAGTACAAATGTATATGACTATTTAGACACTAGTGTTTGTGTTTTGTGGCTGGTGGTAAAACACGAGAATCTATCTGGGCAAACCTAAGACAACACCCAAATTCAGTTTTGTGCTTATCGAGGATTGGGCGTTTTATACAAGAAGATAGTGACAGACAAATCCTAACCATTTTTTCTTCCAGTGCGGCACCTCTCCAGAGGTCGAGTTCCATTAAAGAACATGAACCTCACCGCTAAACACTGATGCGTAAACGTCTGACCTCGTTGTTCCGTATGCTGAAATCGCGCTATGCCGATATTAAAGACTACGGCACGTCAATGCGTCCGTCACATGCACGTAAAGCTGGACTCTGGCCGCTCTATCGGATTACATAAGTCAGAAGAGTGCAGCGAGTCCAGTCTAAAACACTCATTGTGAACACGGGTTCCTAGTGCTACAAATTACTGATTGGAACGTTATTTTACAGAAAGATTAACATAATTCCCAGAGCAAACAACCCTTTTCTGTGAGTAGCACAAATGCATTTATTGTCCAAACGTAGCAGGGTGGTGAAAATCTGCTTCTTTGAGACAGTATAATGGTATTTAGAAACGTTATGATGTTTTTCATTAATGACTTCTTAAATATGATTCGAAAAATGAACCTGTTTCAATTAATATGGCGAGCTATAAGCCCAACTTATTTAATAAAACATTTTGATTCCGCAGAGGTATTTTTTATTTACTAGCTGAAAATACATAATTCTCATCGTAAGAGAATTGTTTCAAATCAGTCATTTTCTTGAAAGTTTGGTTAATCCATTGTCTTGCTATTACGCCCCAACGTTCAGCAGTAAGGATCATCTGTTCGTTTTCTTAATTACCAGAATATCGATAAATTACAATATCCGAATTTCATAGTTATTAACCTCCCCCGTTGTGACGTCACACATTTGAAAAAATATTCTAGTTTATTTGTTTTTCTTTTTCTGAATTAGATGTGATGTCACAAAACTTAGGACTGCCCCTCCTCCTTTGTCACACCACGCAGGCACCCTTTTGCATGTGACGAAATTATGGATGCATTACGAAATTCGACTCTGAAGAGGTGTAAAGGACCGACACCTGTACAGGTGGTGACCATATTTGTTTGTATGGCATGGTTGAGATTTTTCTGTCTTTATCAACTGCTCCAAGCAATTTACAGTGGTCGCTCTGGTTGGCATACCGTTGAAGAATTTATAATTGCTAACAACAATAACATATCCATACATACATAGCTCCTACTCAAATATTAAGCATCTGTAAATACCTCCGGTTTACACGCAATATGCCCTCTTTCAGGACAAAGCACGCGACTGCAATATCCATAACGCAAATATGCTCTACAACCAATCACATGTTGATTTATTAGGGGACAAATAAGAAGCAAAATCAAAATATATTTCATTACTTTCAATAATAACCAACACTCATTTGTTTTTATTTTTATTTTATTTTATTCTAATTTAATTTTATTTAACTTTCTATGCCTACTAGTTGTTTGCCACTATAGGTACGTGTAAAAGTCTAATCCCGTTAGCGATTCCAGTCGTCCCGGAATTGTCCCATACAAGAGTAATTAGTTCGCTAAAATGTACAGCAAGAATAAATGAGTACGTTGTGATTATAAAAATAATAGCATAAAAAGTGAGAACCCTAAAATATTATTATTTGCCACAAAAAGTAAATGCAATTAAATTATACAATAAGAAGACTACAGCATTTTCGTATGTTTTATAATGCTTGTTATAATCTCAAAACATGTACAAATCACTAATTAAGAAATAAAAGATATTGAGGGTTAGTGTTGGAAATTCAAAATTGAGAGTAGAACACCACTTTTATGTCAGATGTTTTGCATGATATTGCTTATTTGGATTCAAACCAAATCAGTTAGGATTCCTACCATATGGTTTAAAAATGTAATCTATACTAATATTATAAAGCGACAGAGTTTGTTTGTTTGAACGCGCTAATCTCCGAAACTACTGGTTCGAATTGAATAATTTTTTTTGTGTTGGATAGTCCAGTTATCGAGGAAGGCTATAGGCTATATAACATCAGGCTACGACCAATAGGAGCAAAGATATAGTGGTAAATGTGTAAAAAACGGGAGAAATATTATAAAGCGACAGAGTTTGTTTGTTTGAACGCGCTAATCTCCAAAACTACTGGTTCGAATTAAATAATTCTTTCTGTGTTGGATAGTCCAGTTATCGAGGAAGGCTATAGGCTATATAACATCACGCTACGATCAATAGGAGCAAAGATATAGTGGTAAATGTGTAAAAAACGGGAGAAATTATTTCATCTTTGAAGCCTTCCGTTGCGTGCGCCGTGAAAACGGTTCAAGATACACAAAAAATATGTATTAAAGAATAATAGCTCTTTTAATGATCTAAAAAACAGTCCGCGATAGTATATGTCTATCTTTTAAGGTAGTTGGTCCGAGATAGTCATGATCAAAAGTATAACTCAGCAACCTAAAATTATAATGTAGCTGCAACGTTAGTGTCAAATAGTCTCGTTAAAAACTTTTCTGAAAGTACAGTCTCACTGTTCTCACTACATGTAAATAGTATCTACACATACATACACGTATACACGTATATACATTCACGTATTCTCACTGTTCTCACTACATGTAAATAGTATCTACACGTATATTCACATACACACACGTATATACACGTATTTTCAATGTTTACAAAATTATATTTCTGTAATGGCGTGGAGAATAATTTCCATTTTTTTTTATGTGATTAATAACTACTGTTTCTATAATATATTAAATTTTTATTTAATTCCTTTGAATCGTTTTTATTTTATTCGATAAAAATAACATTGAAATTACTATTTCCCATAAGAGCCTGTGTTAAAATAACAAAACTTTAATATCGTTTTTCTCAATAATGGAGTGGTAAATTTTAATCGACCTGAGGTCAATATGTCTTATAATTAATTAAAGAGCAATTAAATGAAGTTTTATTAAAATCCTTTGAAAAGTCATTCCACGGACCAACTACCTTAAGATTAACTCACAAAAACCGTTTTTATGGTATTTCAACAAAAAACTTTAAAGATTACAATGATAAATAACTCCCAAACAAAACCAACTCGCTCTCTGCGCTGGCCGGCGCGGCGGGAGAGAGGCGGTGCTTGCGGGCAAGCCGGGAGGGGGGTGTAGCTCAACGAGATACCATGCCGCGCGGCTCACTCGCGCGGTCGGCTCCCTACTGAACGGTTGAATGCAGCGCTAATTTGTTTATGCGATATAATTATCATCGTAATATTACTTTTTAAACACAGTTTCATTTTGTAGTTGTTTTCTATATAGTAGGTACTTTATTTGTTTTAGGATAGTATTTAGTTACACAATAATAACACTTTTTTGTTTTTATGTAGATTATCTTATCTTAATATATATAAATTACGTGTCACTGTGTTGTCCGCTATGGACTCCTAAACTACTTAACCGATTTTAATGAAATTTGTACACCGTGTGCAGTTTGACCCAACTTGAAAGATAGGATAGCTTACATCTCAATTTATTTATCTTATTGCTAATTATTTGTCTATTAATTATCTGTATATGACATATGACAACGGGCGACGATGATGGCGACATCTGTTGACTAGATTGAGTAAATATTCTGTTGAGTAAATCGAAATCTGTTGACTAGATTGAGTAAATATTCAATAGATGGCGCTATGTAATGTAATATGACAAAAACGTTAGTCACAGCAACGCGTGGCCGGGACAGCTAGTATATATATATATATATTTTTTTTTTTTTGTGAGGAGAAGAAATCTTCCATAAGACTGTCGTCTGACAGCCCGTTGGGACCTGTTGGATTCACCCTCCCTGGAGCGCCTACCAACTAAAACTCCTCCTTTCTTCATCTAGACCACAATTTGGTATCGCAATAGCATTCCTTCAGACTGGATCTTGATACTCGAGTTCCGGTTACGTTGCTGTGTTGGCGTCCACTTCTTTGATTTTTAGAATTTTCGTGACGAAGACTGGAACCGCACTCCAATACTCTTCCTTTTCCACCATAATATTAACATTATTATCTACGGTCAGTGTGGTTCCCGTTATCGTCCTTACTTCTTCCCTTTTCATCGCCCATCGGCCAAAATAGAAGAACGAATGTTCTGGTGTATCGACATGTTCACAGTACCAACATTTGTCGGACTCTCTCTTTATGAATCTCTTCAAGTAACTTCCAAAGCATCCATGTCCTCCGAGAAATTGTGTTATAAAATAATCAATTTTCCCGTATTTTCGTTTTTTCCAAGTACTGATCTTTAGTATTAACCTTTTAGTCCACACCGCTTTACCGGTATCTTTCTCCCATTCGCATGGCCATTTTCTTAAAATTTATTTCCTTACTTCCTGGTGTTTTTCTTCTTTTTCCAGATAGACCCTTTTCCGCTCTTCCACCAGTAGTGCCAGAGGTACTATTCCGCTTATCACCTGGACAGCTTCTGCCGAGATTGTGCGATAAGCACTACTCACTCATATTGCCATTCTACGTTGCACACTCATTAACATATTTCTATATTTTTTGAGTTTTACAGCTTTTTCTCATATCGGTGCAGCATACAGCATTATTGAGTGAACCACCGACGCTAAGACTCTTCTCTTACTTGCCTTCGGTCCCTTCAGATTTGGCACTAATCTACTTAACGTCATAAGTTTTTCCTCGGATTTCTTAGCCGCTTGTATAACATGTTGCTTCATGTCTGCATTCCTTCCAATATAGAGCCCCAGGTACTTTAAGTGTTCTTTGGATTTAATTTTCATTGTGCCTACCTCCAAGGGTATTTACGTCAGTTTTCTACAAAGTACGATTGTCTCCGTTTTTTCCGGAGCGTGCTGTAATTGCTTCCTCTCTAGCATCTGTTCAATCCTGTTCAGCGCCATGTTAGCGTGTGCCTTTAGTGTTTCCTCAGTTTTAGCTTCAATAATAGGTGCTGTGTCGTCCGCAAATCCAACTTGTTTTTGTTTTGTTTGCCGGTGATGTAGGTGTATCAATGTGACCGGTTAATTTATTGTTATGCACGGATGGTGAAATATTTATTTGATCCCTATCATGTTGAGTTTGAGGATTGTGGCCCGAGGATTCTAGCCCGAGATTGTAAGCGAATAATGCCGATGTTTCCCCCGATGAATACTATTTGCAGTTGATGCCCTATAACCCGATGATTTGGGACAATTATTTTTTCGCGATACTAAAATGTTGATGGTTTTAGCGCATCCCTTTAAATACTGATACTCGAACTCATCTCTATTGTTGTGAAAAGAGATCGGATGCTCGTTCGACGTGGAGATTCCTTCAGCCTATTACATCCCGCAGGGTTGCTAGCTTCTGAATGTAGATTCTTCAGTTGACGAGATCCACCGGATAAGATTTGTTCTTTTAAGTTGGTTTAATAGATTTCTTGTCCGAAGAGTATTGTTGAAATAGAGACCCCTTTGAGCGGCTAAAGTAGCCCTTCATCCAACATACCTCGTTGAAGAATTAATATCTTTGGTACTATTAATTAAACACTTTTTATTAAAATAAGTAATCGATTAGTTTTATTTAGACATCTAGTTACGTAATTACAATAGTATTTCACTTAATTAAAAAGGATGCTAAATATTTAACTTAATATATCAATTCTTGTACAATATTTAATTAATAGAAAAACGTGTTCAACAAATATAATAAACGATTGAACACCGGCTCTGACTGTGAGTGACTTGCTACTGCTTGTATTTCTAGAACCACACTGCACTGTTTCTAGTCAACTGGCGTTCTCACTCTCATTACAACCATATACACCAATTTAGTACAATTTTTTGTACAATTTTTGTAACTCAGACTCTAAGGGATTTTCATTAGTTATTGTACATTATTATATTGCTAAAACCCTGGAAGTATATCATAAAAATAGAATAAAAAACATAAAATAAATGTTTCCTTGCGGATGCATAAGTCAAATTACTGTCTTAAATATCTAAGTGGTTTAGATTATGCGTATTATTGTTATATAGGACGGAATAATAATTATATATAAACTGTTTCGTCAAAAAACATTATCGAAAATAAGCTTTTTAGTATCGATTTCGTAAATTTCATTGTCCTTATCGGCAAGAAAACTTAATCAAGTACGAAATTTTCGGATTCGTATTCCTTGTCACAATCGTGTTTTAATTTGAGTTTAGTATACAAATTTAGATAGTTCAACAGTTGGACAAAATTGAATGTAGAATAAATAAAATTGCTGTTTTTAATAACAATTAGTAATAGAAATTGTTTTTACTTCTTTATTTTTGACAAACTGATATTGAACTTCTTTTAAAAATAAATCCTACTGCGTTTTGACAGATTGTCACATTTTGGAGGTTATAATATAATAATGTTTTATTTAGTTTGGAAACATTGGAACATGTAAGGTTCTATAAAGACAAAGAAAACTTAAATTAAATTCAAAATGGAAATAGTGAGTTAGAATGATATCTAACGATTATATCATAATCCTTAAGGGAGGTCCAGATCTCGAAAGTTATAGGTATTTGGAAGATTGTTTTTCTATAATAAAAATAATGAAAATCAATATTTTAACAATCAAATGTCAAAAAATTGGACCTGGAAGGTGTTGCCGATTTTGGCTCTTTTCTTTATCTGAGAATTAAAAACCAAGAAAATTATTAATTAGTTTGAGTACAGTTATGCTTGGAACTAGAAAAAAAAAGAAAAATTTTAAATTGACAAAAAGGCGCACTTTTGAAATTGTAATTCTAAGGTTTATTTTACCAGTTATTTAATGAAAAAAATACGAAAATATTGAAATAAAAAAATGATTCTAGTTCCAACGATAGTTATTGATATTGTGAATAACATATTAAAATTTCAGACGATTCGGCTATTGTTTCTACAACACCATGCCGAAAAAAGTAGTCTTGAGATAAATGTGATTAAAGTTTTAAGTATGCTATGGCTATATGGCTATTGATATATGCTAAAACGGCTGTAGAAACGAAACTATTGGCAATATTCTTACAAAAATTTAACAGTATATTCTTAAAAGACTGTACTTTCGAAATACATATCAGGTACTTATGAAAATTTGATATGTTAATAAAATTGTAGTCACAAATGCTTTGTAATGCCAAATTACTTAACTATGGATTTTGTCAAGCAGCAGGTTTTACCAGAATATCGTCGTAGAAAAGATCGTGGGAACATTGGCAAACTGGGAGATATTAGTAATATTAATGATGTTGTAAGGGATGAAGCTGCAGATAATGATGATGCATAAAGCAGTACGTCATCATTAACTGGCACAAAATCAACAGTGGATGACAACGGTAATAATGATATCGATTTTAGTAATATTAATGATGTTGTAAGGGATTAATCTGCAGATAATGATGATGTATTAAGCAGTACGTTATCATTAACTGGCACAAAATCAACAGTGGATGACAACGGTAATAATGATATCGATTTAAGTAATATTAATGATGTTGTAAGGGATTAAGCTGCAGATAATGATGATGTATTAAGCAGTACGTTATCATTAAGTGGCACAAAATCAACAGTAGATGACAACGGTAATAATAACATCGATTTTAGTAATATTAATGATGTTGTAAGGGATGAAGCTGCAGATAATGATGATGTATTAAGCAGTACGTTATCATTAAGTGGCACAAAATCAACAGTAGATGACAACGGAAATAATGATATCGATTTTAGTAATATTAATGATGTTGTAAGGGATTAAGCTGCAGATAATGATGATGTATTAAGCAGTACGTTATCATTAAGTGGCACAAAATCAACAGTAGATGACAACGGTAATAATAATATCGATTTTAGTAATATTAATGATGTTGTAAGGGATGAAGCTGCAGATAATGATGCTGTATTAAGCAGTACGTTATCATTAAGTGGCACAAAATCAACAGTAGATGACAACGGTAATAATGATATCGATTTAAGTAATATTAATGATGTTGTAAGGGATTAAGCTGCAGATAATGATGATGTATTAAGCAGTACGTTATCATTAAGTGGCACAAAATCAACAGTAGATGACAACGGTAATAATGATATCGATTTTAGTAATATTATTGATGTTGTAAGTGATGTACCTAAACTATAGACTGTAGTTAAATACTAAGAGACCCACACATATTTACTAGTTTACCACAAGCTAAATTCTAGGTTAACTTTCTATTTCTATACATCATCCTAGTATGTCACAAGCTAATTCCAAGGTTATTTTTCTACCTGGGTAGAAGTAATTCTGAAGTCACAATAACCCAATAATAAAAAATCAATTTCCTAATACTTTTTCGATGTAATTTTTCCCGTTTTATACAAAGCATAAACATTATCTTACATTAATGTCATATTTTACTCAAGCGAGCCAATAATATTTAACCTATAAAGATCCACAAAAAGATATTGTATAAAATGTTATCCTTACCTTAAATTATAATTACGTTAGTGACGAAAGAGATTTGTTTTTCAAAGAAGAAATAAAGAGGATTGCTAGTTTAGGTAACATTGTTTACATAACACGTAATTTTTGTTTTCTTAGATAAATCTTAAAAACGTAACTGTTTGAAGCGGGAGATATTTAGATATCTAAACAGTTAGTTTACAAAACGCATATTTTAAATAAAGGATGTTCTGACTTCTTTTTTTTTTTTTTTTTATTTAACGTCGGCCTATTTCCGATGCTGAGTCCTATCACCGACGACCTCCTTCAATGTTGGCAGTATTTATGGTGTCGTGGCCTCATTTATGTGGGCTATGTTCTGACTTCAATACTTCAAACCAATTGGGAAACTGTTTCTTAGCATATCACATCCTTAAAATTCTACTTAATAATATATATAGGGTAGAACTATTGTAACAGAATATAATGCCTAACGCCAAAAGTACATTAAATGCACAATATCATCACTGGCGTAGCTAGGTATGGGCCAGTCGGTGCTGTACACCGGGTCCCCCAAGCCCAGGGGGCCCTCGGGCTTTTATAACTTATATTTTAACAGTTTCACCATGAAGTAATACTCTCACCAATTCTGTAAAGAAATATTGAGATAATATGGAGTTCTAGAATGCGATCTAACAGAAGTTTTTACAGCAATGTTATTGTTCCATACAATCCCTGTCACTTCGGCAAAAACTGAAAGATCATTTAGCAAATTAAAAAACGTCGCTGAAGTTAGTGAAAAGTTACAGCGAATACTTCGAAAATGAGCAGTACTAGTGGTGTCCAACTGACATTCGCGCAAAAGTCTATATACTTGTTGGATTTAATACTTGCAAGTGTATTATGTCTTCTATTTAAATAAATACTTCACAATGTGTACCAAAAAAAATAAAAAAAACATAAATAATAATAATATGGTAAAAATACCATATATTTGAATCGGTCAAAAAGTGTTTATAACACACATGGCAAATGTCAATTTTCTCCAAAACAAGGATAAATAAACGGTTTAAATTTTGCAGGCAGCTTATTAACATTACAACTAATTAAATAAATACAATTTTATTGACGCTTCTTAATTAATTAAAAAACTACAGACATTAGAATTCCTCCAACTCAAATTCATTCCTTGCATATATAAACAGTGTTTGTTGTAACGTCGAAAATGTCAATTTTCTCCAAAACAAGGAAAAATAAACGGTTTAAATTTTGCAGGCAGCTTATTAACATTACAACTAATTAAATAAATACAATTTTATTGACGCTTCTTAATTAATTAAAAAACTACAGACATCAAAATTCCTCCAACTCAAATTCATTCCTTGCATATATAAACAGTGTTTGTTGTAACGTCGAAAATGTCAATTTTCTCCAAAACAAGAAAAAATAAACGGTTTAAATTTTGCAGGCAGCTTATTAACATTACAACTAATTAAATAAATACAATTTTATTGACGCTTCTTAATTAATTAAAAAACTACAGACATCAAAATTCCTCCAACTCAAATTCATTCCTTGCATATATAAACAGTGTTTGTTGTAACGTCGAAAATGTCAATTTTCTCCAAAACAAGGAAAAATAAACGTAAAATCTAAATTTTTTAAAAGATTTGTATCACGTTTTATTAAAATGAGATAAGTTTTTTCTAAATATTGGAGCATAGTCATATTATTAAATGCCTGCAAATAGGCCATCATCAAAGCAAAGCTAAAATCTGTAACAATTTTATGAATTAAGGGTTTCTTATAATTAGGGTTAATAAGTTGTACAATTTGTTAAAATTTTTGAAATCTAACAGAAATATTAAATTTTGTGTGGCAGCATGTTAGAAATTGAAATACCGGAATTGTAGTTCCTTTGTATTGAATTACAGTGGAACATAAATAAAATTGTTTTTGAAAGTAATTAGATCTGGCAATGAGTGAACCAGTTGCATCCCCGAATGCAAAAATTGGGTGATCTGAAGATCTCATTTTTAGTAATATTCTAATTTGATGCTCCGTAAAAAAATAAACGCATGCCTCCTCGAAAGAGGCGTTATATACGCCAGTGCGCCATACTTTACAATTATTATTTTTATTCCAAAACGATTCGGATTCCTCACTATAATTTATAACATCGATTAAGACATTTTTGTCGGAATCCAATTCAGATTTGCTTTCACTGCAAATTTTATGTATAGTTGACAATCTCGGATTTCCTGTAAAATTTCCAAAACGCAAAGAAGAAGTTGGAGTTGCAAATATTTCATTTAATTGAACAGTCTTCGGATTATTGTATTTTAAATTTACCTTATATTAATTTCAGATCCTTATATTAAAGTTATTGATATTCGAGAAATATTTTTAAAAAATAACAAAGTAAACACACACCTCTTCGAACAGTAAGAACAAGAAATTTATACTCAATCAGAATTTAAATAAATAGTTAATACATTTACTAAATATATACTTTTAACCATTACAGATTTTACATAAAGAACTGTAAAAAGGATCAATTGCACTGGAATCTGAAAGGAATGCTAAAAGTACATGAAGAAATTAAACAGTATGTTTGAAATATTGATTTAATTTTTTCCTAATTCTATCATTGTATTTCAATGGTGATCGGAGAAAATAATCACTCTGTCCATATGCAAGGAATGAACTTAAGTTGGGGGAATTCTAATGTCTGTAGTTTTTTAAATAATATAGAAGCGTCAATAAAATTGTATTTATTTAATTAGTTGTAATGTTAATAAGCTGCCTGCAAAATTTAAACCGTTTATTTTTCCTTGTTTTGGAGAAAATTGACATTTTCGACGTTACAACAAACACTGTTTATATATGCAAGGAATGAATTTGAGTTGGAGGAATTCTGATGTCTGTAGTTTTTTAATTAATTAAGAAGCGTCAATAAAATTGTATTTATTTAATTAGTTGTAATGTTAATAAGCTGCCTGCAAAATTTAAACCGTTTATTTTTCCTTGTTTTGGAGAAAATTGACATTTTCGACGTTACAACAAACACTGTTTATATATGCAAGGAATGAATTTGAGTTGGAGGAATTCTGATGTCTGTAGTTTTTTAATTAATTAAGAAGCGTCAATAAAATTGTATTTATTTAATTAGTTGTAATGTTAATAAGCTGCCTGCAAAATTTAAACCGTTTATTTTTCCTTGTTTTGGAGAAAATTGACATTTTCGACGTTACAACAAACACTGTTTATATTTGCAAGGAATGAATTTGAGTAGGAGGAATTCTGATGTCTGTAGTTTTTTAATTAATTAAGAAGCGTCAATAAAATTGTATTTATTTAATTAGTTGTAATGTTAGTAAGCTGCCTGCAAAATTTAAACCGTTTATTTTTCCTTGTTTTGGAGAAAATTGACATTTTCGACGTTACAACAAACACTGTTTATATATGCAAGGAATGAATTTGAGTTGGAGGAATTCTGATGTCTGTAGTTTTTTAATTAATTAAGAAGCGTCAATAAAATTGTATTTATTTAATTAGTTGTAATGTTAATAAGCTGCCTGCAAAATTTAAACCGTTTATTTTTCCTTGTTTTGGAGAAAGTGGACATTTGCCATGTTTGTTATAAACACTTTTTGACCGATTCATATATATGGTATTTTTACCATATTATTATTATTTATGTTTTTTTTATTTTTTTTCGTACACATTGTGAAGTATTTATTTAAATAGAAGACATAATACACTTGCAAGTATTAAATCCAACAAGTATATAGACTTTTGCGCGAATGTCAGTTGGACACCACTAGTACTGCTCATTTTCGAAGTATTCGCTGTAACTTTTCGCTAACTTCAGCGACGTAATTAAAAATAATAAAAAAAAATTTAAGGAATTCTATGGGCCAAGCTCGACTCCAACATTTATCGCTAATAACAGTCGAAAACAAAGCTGCATCAAGCTTAGATTTAACCGAAGTCATTGATACTTTTGGGAAAACTAAGGCTAGAAAAAAAATATAAACTAAATTGTTATTTTGTTGGTAGTATACACATCAGTATAATAGGTAGGTCTGTCTTTCATATAATAACTGGGATAAATTAGCCTTATCTGTATATAAATTGTTTTTTCACCACACCATATCTACACCGAAAGTTTAAATTTCTGCCCCAGCTTGCGAGACGAAAGTGCCACTTTAGTCTTATAAGAAGACAAATGAAATAGTTTGACATCTGCACTAACCTTCCCGCAAAACAGTGGCAGAAATTTACAATTTCGATTACAATTTTACGTATTTTACACGCGGGTTGAAATGTCCTATTTTCTTCACTTGGTGTGTAATATACTATTAATGATTTATGTACCAATATTATAAATCCAAGTATACATTCCTAAATTCTTCACCTAGGCGATCACTAAAGCTCACACAAGACACACATACACATACATGTAGTAAGTAGTTTTGCTGTGCTATGCAGTGCACGATAAAGAGCTGATGATAAACTAATAGGTTTGTACCTTTAAAGTATTTATATATATTTATATCTGACTTGAAAAACCTGAACAGTTTAGTTAGGGGCACAGATTCTTTTTTGCGTAATTATTTAGTTCACCGACCAATGTTGTTTTTGACTTTGTAAAAAAACTACTGCATATTTTTAGGTTTTATTATGCTTATTGTATTCTCAAAACATGTCAAAATCACTACGTAATACTTCTTTTACCACTTTTTATTAAGAAATAGAAGATATTAAGGGTTAAAGTTGACTAAAAAATGTGATATTTGACAACATTTTACACATAATTTCGTTAATATTGGCCAGTGTAATACTTATTTCCCAAGATTCAAACCAACTATAAATATATGTGATTTGTTTGAATATATCTACTATATAAAAATAAGTCGGGTTTTCCTTCCTGACGTTATAACTCCAGAACGCACGAACCGATTTCCACGGTTTTGCATTCGTTGGAAAGGTCTCGGGCTCCGTGAGGTTTATAGCAAAGAAAATTCAGGAATTCAGGAAAAATTTCAACAGAAAAGCGGGAAAATCTTTTTTCACATACAGCGCCTACTCTGATACATAGCATATATACAAACCAATATTTTAAGTAGTAGGCGCCGGTGCGTGATACATTGTTTGACAGCTACTCATTATTCTCTGCTCAGTTAATTAATTTCATGTGACAAACCGGTATTGTGTTCATTGTGAAATTGTTAAAAAAAAGTTAAAAAAATAAGTTATTCATTTCCTAACATTTAAATTGGAAACCATCAAATCAATCACGTGTATTGTGCAAATTTTTATTCAATTTCAACAGCAGGCATTTGTCTTTAAGGTGGTAAGTTGAACTGTGTAAATTATGTGGATCGTGCATTTAAGGTTACATTCACCACTCTGTCCATAGTCCAAAATGCCTAGAGGACGACGTGCGAACATCGGCCGCCGCGCAAGACATGCAAGCCAGCAACAACTGTATTCACAGAACTTAAGCGAAGAAAGACAAAATATAATAACAGAAAATGCCCGATTGAGACAACGCGTGAGCACACGAAGATCATTGGCATCATACAATCGCTTGGCATTCCAATATGATCCCACTGCGAACTACAGTGATGATGAAAATTTAGATATTGGACGAACGACGACTATATGCCGATATTGCAATGCGTTAAAGTTCAAAAGAGAAACGGCTGGATTGTGCTGCGCAAGTGGAAAAGTCAAACTGGATCCATTACTTACACCACCACAGCCACTGAAACCATTGTTCGATGGAAGTGATTCCGATTCCAGCCATTTTCTTCAACACATCCTTGAATACAATAACTGCTTTCGCATGACTTCCTTTTGAGCTAATATCATTCGAGAAGGCGGCTTCATGCCGACTTGCAAGGTAAAAGATACAACACAAATAACCAATCACTCACACCAACACAATGAATTGCAACACATAACAACTACATATACACCACATACTACACCATCACACGATCAGAAGTTACACCGTATTCTTCAACAAATGATTGTTTACAATTACAGATACAAGGACAAATATATCATTTGCATGGTTCAATGGTGCCAACACCAGATGAACCGCATCAATTTCTGCAAATATATTTCATTTCGTCGATGGTGGATCAGCTGAATGTGCGGTGCAATATACAGGGAACACAACAGTTAAAGAGACGAATTATTGAACAGTTGCAAGCATTTTTTCACGCTAATAATGCTGTGGTTAATATGTTCAAAACAGCATTGGAACGAATGCCATCGGATACGCACAAATTTGTCATAAGAGCGGATTGTACCCCAACAGGTGAACATGTGCGAAGATTCAATGCACCCACCGTTAATGATGTTGCTGCAATTATTGTTGGCGATCCAACTAAATCGCGAGACATTGTCGTTCAGCGAAGAAGCAATATCATGCATCGTGTAAACGAGACACATCGTTTGTACGATGCGTTACAATATCCAATCATTTATTGGCAAGGGCAAGACAGGTACGACATCACGTTGAAGATGGTCGATCCAATTACACAATTGATACACCAACATGCAATATTTCCCGATCCAGTGCAATGGAAAAATTGTTGATGCAATGCAACCTCATTGTTTGGGATGAGTGCACAATGGCACATAAGAAATCACTTGAAGCACTTAACTTCACACTGAAGGATCTTCGGCGAAATAACATCTTTGGCGGCTTGATGATATTGTTGGCAGGCGATTTCAGGCAGACGTTGCCAGTAATTCCCCGTGGAACGCCTGCAGATGAATTGAATGCTTGCCTGAAGGCATCACCTTTATGGAATAACGTAAAAACATTATCGCTAACCACTAATATGAGAGTTCAACTTCAAAACGATCAAAGTGCTGCACAATTTTCCAAACAATTGTTAGCTGTTGGAAATGGAAAAGTCCCAGTTGATGCGACATCTGGATTAATTACTCTTACCAACGACTTTTGCCGATTTGTAGACTCTCAATTAGCTCTTATTGAAAATGTTTTCCCAAACATTAGTGAGAATTATCAGAATTATGCTTGGTTAAGTCAACGAGCAATTCTTGCCGCAAAGAATAATGATGTACACGCACTGAATTTCACCATTCAATCAAAAATTGCTGGCGATTTGGTGACATACAAATCCGTTGATTCCATAACAAATCCCGATGTAAATTATCCAACGGAGTTTTTGAACTCTCTGGAGTTACCAGGATTTCCACCACATAACTTGCAACTCAAAGTTGGTACAGTTATTATGATATTGCGTAATTTGAATCCACCGCGACTTTGCAACGGTACTCGACTTTCGATAAAAACACTTATGCCGAATTTGATTGAGGCAACCATTATTAACGGAAAGTACGCAGGTGAAAATGTATGTATTCCTCGAATACCAATGATTCCGACTGATCTTCCGTTTGACTTCAAACGATTGCAATTTCCAGTTCGCTTTGCGTTCGCAATGACAATTAACAAGTCGCAAGGCCAATCGCTTAGTGTTTGCGGGATAAATTTAGAAAATCATTGTTTTTCACATGGGCAGTTATCCGTTGCGTGTTCACGAGTTGGGAAACCATCCGCTTTGTTTGTGTTAACGTCAGACCAAAAAACAAAAAATGTGGTTTACCAAAGAGCACTTCAATGAAACGGATAATTTGCGGACACGTATAACGCTTCGATTCAGTATTTACTTTGGATTCACTTTCATTTACTTAGAGAAGTTCAACTAAATAACACTAATCGAAATGAATTCATTACTGTTGTGAAATGAAATAAAAATTTTCCTTTTCAAATATAAAACAAAAAAAAAAAAATTTCTTCATCTTTTAATCACCAAACGAAATGTTACATAAAACGAAGCCATCTGATGGCGAAACGGAGTTCGCCGGGTTTGCTAGTGATAAAATAAATTTACAAATGATTTAAATATGTGATCTCAAATATTCAAAAAAACGCGGTGCTTTTAAATACTTAATTATACATGTTCTAATTTAGTAATTATATAGATGTAGGGTTTACACTAGTTCGATAAAAAGATATAAATAAAGAGGCGCAAGTGTGGAAGATGGGCTAAGGAGAAGGGACAAAGAGATACAGCAACAGAAAAGAATGGAAAAAATCGAGAAGAGTAATTACAACACAAGATATAAAAGGATTTGTGAGAGAGAGATACCACATTACTTAAGAGAAAAAAGAGACTTAGATTGGGAAACGAGGAGAAATGATTCCTATATACATTCAAACTTAAAACTAAACTTTATTAATTTATTAAAACTAAAAATTATTCTAGACTTCTACTACTTCCAAAAGTGCTTTCTGCTTCTTCTTCTCTTGACCCTCTCTCTTCATGTTCCCCATGAAAACCAGATAACGAGATTATTATTTATAGTAATGTTCTTCTTTTCTTTATTTCCGCCATCCACCTCTATTACTTTTTCCTGACAAGAAAACTTAATAGTAAAAGTAAAATATGTACATATAATATATATACTAATAATATATAAGTTATATGTATTTAAAGAGATTTAGAGTGAGAAAAAAATTTTTGTGATAAGAAAAGGCGATTTTGGTATAAAAAAAAGCGCGGCGCTTTTTTTTATACCAAAATCGCCTTTTCTTATCACAAAAATTTTTTTCTCACTCTAAATGCTTAATTTTACATGTTTCTGATTTAGTACTTATATATTAACCATATCAAATTAAACTAGATGCATTATAATTATATTTAGTAATTCTCTTTTTGATTAATTTTTAGTTCTAACAAGAACAGTTGCTTCTTGCGTGTGTAGACATCTCGATAGCATGAATGATTTTAAATAGTTTTTCATAAAAAATAACATAAAATAAAACGAAAAAGAATTTCATAAAACATCAATAACAATAAAAAGATTGTAAGTAAAATTTCTTAGGGAGGATATAATTTTGCTGCTGCCTGGAAGAATACATGCATTCGTTCTCCTCCATTGGGTGTACTGTACTTAAAGAGATATTCGTTCAAATACCCGGCCATATGATACTGTCGAGTACCATATCTGGGAATAGTTGAACGAGTATTTCTCCATTGACGCTCCATTGTATTTGTGTGCGCCCCTGAACTCAGATCAACAAAATTTAGTGAATGGTTCACTGTTAAATGTTGATATCCCTCGTGTTGTAGGCAATTGTATGCCTTCCAACAATCAGAAATAATTGTTGTACCTGGGAGAATCCAGTCACGTATTACTTGTAATAACGTTTCTTTTGTGCGATCCTGCACAGGCACAACAAATATTTTCCGACTTCCTCTCTGGATACCACCAAATATCCATTTACCATCAATAATACGTCCACAAAGATATTTCCGGCGACCAATTTTAGCCTCGTCGATTTCTACTATTTCACCGATTCCACCCAATTTTGTAGAATGATCCTGCACGTATCTTGTGTACACTTCTCTGGAAAAAGAAAACCAGTCGACAACTGTACTACTAGATAACTTTAAATTTGTCATAATTAATCGTTGCCTAGGTGGTTCAACAAATAATAAATAAGCAACGATGCTTACAATTTTTTTTAATTGGTATATGATGTTTTGCCAAAAAAGAATTTTTTGTTGCAGATAGAGAAAAGGAACCACTTTTCCATCTGTAGACATTTGAGGAATACTGGCGGTATTCCGTCGACATCTAAACATTAATGTCTGCCTGTTAAGCAGGCAAACCGAATTACATTCAGGACAATGTATACTATTTTTAATTATGTTATGTTTTAATAAAAAATCTATTACTTCACTACTATTATCTGCCATCTGCAGTGCCTTGAATAACGTGAATTCACAATGTATGCAAGGATCCATTTTTCCAATGCTGAAGCCTTGACAAAATGACTATAAATGAAAACATATATTTTTAAAAATATCATATTTTCTGCTAAAATGGTCTTCTGTCATATAATATATGGCCAGTATATAAATTATTATATATTTATTCCATATGGTACGAATCCTAGTAAAATGATTTGGTTTGAATCCAAATAAGCCAGTATTATGAAAAAAATCTGTCAATTGATACACATAAAAGTGGTGACATAACCTCAATTTTGAAATTTCAACTTTAACCCTCAATATCTTCTATTTCTTAATAAAAAGTGGTAAAAGAAATATTACGTAGTGATTTTGACATGTTTTGAGAATACAATAAGCATAATAAAACCTAAAAATATGCAGTAGTTTTTTTACAAAGTCAAAAACAACATTGGTCGGTGAACTAAATAATTACCCTTTTTTGCACCGGCGCCCTTGGTTAACTAGCTACGCCACTGAATATCATACTTTCAAATTAAGTTTGAAAACGATGTGGTCTTGGGGTAAGGTTTTATGTTCAATTCTTCGGTTTCCCATTTAACTCTTCTCTTGTTTCAGTTATATCATTAAACAGTTCCAAAGACAAACCTGGAGCTGCGAAGAACCAGAAGTAGAGCCTGGCCAAAAAGTTCATAAACGCCACGGCCATCATTGCACCGCTGTGAAGAGAGAACCTTTAGTTCTATTGATATGCGGCGAAGGAAGTAAAGAAGGCATCGCTGAAGGAGCCCTCAGGCAAGCTTTGGACTCCAGGAATCCTTGCTTCCATGAATTGGTTAGTATCACATTATTTATAGAATGTTATATTTAAAAAGCAATATCTAACGTGTCAAATATTTTAGGGTGATTATGCTCTGACCGACTTACTCCACAATCTCTAAGGGCACAAGATCAGCAATACAATGACCTGGAAATCAACCACATCCTGTTCACCCCGGATGCTCGTCTTTTCCTCTGCATTCACATTCATGCTGACCGTGTTCCCAAGGCTTAGGAGATTTGGGACAACTCCGGATTTCACGTTGACAAATGCGCTGCACTAATTGATGTTCTAGTCGTTACATTCTATCTGATTCATCAGACCATAATTCATTTTTAGACTGTGATTTAATTTCAACAAAATCAATTAATTGTAAATTGTGTTTCTTCTAAGAACAATATATTTGATTGAAATGTTATCACAGTTTTTAAACATGAACCACGAGAATGACCTATTTGCTTACTTTTAACTCTTTCAATAAGTAGTCTTATTCCATAACCAATCAAATGTTTTAAAATTATGTTAAGTACCATTGGTTAAGAACGCATGCACAACCTATATTTGTATATAGATATTTCACGTTCTTTAATGTATTTCATTAGAATATAATTTTGTATATTTTTAGTTCTTAAGTTTTGTAATAATTCTATTGTTTAACTAAATATTTTATCTTGCTTTGTTATTGAATAAATTAACAAGTTATTGTCGTTGATGCCATGGCATTGTATTCTAGTTTACAAACCAGTATCAAGGGCACACAGCTGGCCTGCCAAATGCATTTTTTTTCCAATGTACTGTTAAAACACTATTAAAATAATCATTATTAACTCAAACGTCGTACAATAAACACCAAATTATTAGCTATCATCTAGAACAGTAAACATCTAAAATTATCAGCTCCAACTTTCAACAGTTTGATAATTATAATAAAATTTTAATAGTGAATTGTATCACAGTAACATTGATATATATAGTTATTCATTTAATTTTCAATTATTGTAATTCGTCAAGTGTATTTGTGTAATAAATGTTTTATGTAAAATACTAGTGTTTCGCTGCTATTTGATTTAAAGCAAAAAATAAAAAATTGTTATTAATTATTTAATAACAAAAAGGTCCTTCGAGAAGTTTTGGCGCAATCTATCGCTATAAAAGGAGTTAGAAGCAATCAAGCAATCTGAGAAATTGGAAACCGTCAACATCGCAGATAAGCTAATCTCAAGCTTATATAGATACATAGGTCCAAACTCAACCATTTGGTCGGCTTCGAGCCGGATGCGAGCTAGGATAATCAGCATTTTGATCTTTCGAAGAAGACTCACAAACACTTGAGCATCTTCAAGAGCGGATTCACAAGAATTGATCATCTTGAAGAACGAATATTCAGCATTTTGATCCTTCAAAGAAGATTCCATCCATTTGATCATCTTCAAGCAAGATTCTCATCAACGGATCCAACAATTGAGCATCTTCAAAGAAGATTCACACCGCATTGATCATCTTTGAAAAGGATTCATCAAGCAAGGTGAACAATCTAGAAAAATCTCACTTTTGGCGCCAAGTACAACAGCACACACGAGTCAATCGCAGCAGCATCTGGATTCAGTCTTGAAACGAGAGCTACTACACGACAGTGGTGTCAAGGTAATCCTAAAACATTTATATAATTCCCATCCTATCCTTTATTACCTCTATTTTGGGTTTTTGCACTTACATCTTACATATTTTTACAAATTTTTGCATATACTACTGTTTGAAGCGTTATTTCATTTTACCAAGGTGTTTACACATCAATGATTCATTTCCATCATAAGTTCGTATCATTGTTGTATTATATTTTTTAATCAATCTTTCAACGATATTTAGTTTCTGTTTGTAGTTAATAAATCCTTGCCACTTTAGTCAAGTCATTTAGCGTTACCAAGCTAATGACCATCTATAGGGCTCGTATTAGTGTCATTAAGCACACACACACACACACATTAATTGCATTGGTTGCGAATATTAGATTCCACAAGTATCGCCTCTTATATTACGTCATTTAATGTCCTCTCATAGGAATACGACACTTAGAGCACATACGCCAATCGCATTATTTAGCGAATATTATTATTCCATCTTAAGCGTTTGAATATATTTGTTCAAATCAAAATACTCATCTGTGTATTTTGCACAGAAATCTTTTTACGTGCTACGTAATAGATCACCGTTTATATTATTGCATCCACAATAATATATCTTTTTCACTCATTTTTTAAATATTATATTTGTGTCATTCAGCACACATACATTAATTGCATTGGTTGCGAACATTCGATTCCATAAGTATAATCTCACATAGGTCATCTAAAGTCCTCTCATAGGATTAAGACATTTAGAGTACATACGCCAATCGCATTTACATAGCGAATATTATTATTCCATTTTTAGCGTTTGAATACATTTGTTCAAACCAAAATTACCGTCTGTGTATTTTGCACAGAAGTCTTTTACGTATTGTACGTAATAGAGTACCATTCATATTATTTGCATCAGCAATAATACACTATTACAATTAGTTTTAAATATTATATTTAAAATATTCAATAGAGATTTTAAAGTCACATTCACAATGTCTTTAAAAACCTTAATTACAAAAATACATAGTATTAAATCAACATTAAATCGATGCAGTAAAGCCATCGAAAATGTTGATATAAAAGATCCATCCACTTACGATGTGGAAAATATAAAGTTTCTTCATAAACAATGGGAACCACTAATGGCTTCGATTAATAAAGTTCATGAACAAATGCATGAACAAACTGAGGATCAAGCTGAAATAGACCGCATTGATGAAGAAAACACTGATTTTCTTATGCAATACGTTAAAGTAGGCACCAAAATCAATAAAATTATCTCAGTGTCTAAAGTAATTGAAGCATCAAGCACTTCAATTCCTAAAGCTGCCACTTCCAGCACACTCACAGCGCAAGTCAAACGGACAAGTAGTAGATAAGATATAGGGATCCAAATTCAACCGGAAGGATGACACCTTTGTTATCTTGTCATTATCTTGTCACTATCTTGTCATGTAGATAAACCGTAAGGATGACACCCTCTTATCAGTTGTGGTTATCTTGTCACTATCTTGTCATGTAGGTCAAGGTCACAGGGGGGTCAAGGTCACAGGGGTCAAGGTCACCCCGCAGGGGTGGGGTTAAGGGGGGTGTTGTTGAAGGGTGGTTGTTGTCAGGGGTGGTCAAGGGTGGTGGTGTTGTCAGGGTGGGTGGTCAAGGGGGGTTGTTCAGGTGTGTGTGTGTGTGTGTGGGGTAGGTCAGTTATCAGCAGCAGGTGTGTGTGTGTCAGGTGTATGGGTGGGGTAGGTGTCTGTCTGTCTGTGTGTGGTAGGTGTCGGTGTGGGGTTGGTCAGAGGGTTGTGTCGTGGGGGGGGTCAGGTGTGTGTGTGTGTGTGTGGGTGTAGGTCAGAGGGTTGTGTGTCGTGGGGGGTCAGGTGTTATCTAACATGTAAATATTGTGCCACCTAGGATGGCTTAGTTGGTTAAGTTGTGTTAAAAAAAAAATATTCTATAACACCCTATTCGCGCTTCGAGTTCGATTCTCGTGAGAACAACATCAAAGGTAAAATTTGTCGCGAACAACATAGAACGGTATAAATTACAGGTGAAAAAAAATAAAATCAATGCAGAATGGAACAACATAGAACGGAATAAATCATAGGTAAAAAAAAAAACATATAATTTGAAATAAAACACTTTTTTGTTGTTAAAAAAAACTAGGATAATTTTTGTTTTATTGTAAATATTAAAAAAAAAATACATTATATATATATATGATTAGAAAAAAGAACTATAAAAAATCTGATAAGAAAACCACCACACACATACACACACACACCCCAACCCTTTATTTTTAGTGGTGTGATTAAAGTTTATATTAAGTATATTACAGTATTTATATTTACATTTTTTTCTAGTCCCAACGATCAATTACTTTTAGCGGTAAACAATGTACTAATTAATAGATCATTGTTAACATGAACTTATATATACATTTTTCAACCCCCTCCACTTCTTTATAATTTTTTTCCTTGGTAACAAAAAAAAATTGTACAAGCCCCCCCTCCCCTTCCTGTGACAATTATATACTGGAAACATAGATTATTTTTGTGGTTTACGTCAATTAAAAACTATTTTTTTGTGTGTGGGCGTGTGGTTTAAAGTTGTTTTTTTTGTTAAACAATGGAAATTTCCACTGGAAACATATATTTTTTTGCATTACAGTATTTATATTTACATTTTTTTTTTTGTTGTGTATATATTTTTATATCAATGAAAAAAATATTATTATATTAACTTAACGTACAATGGAAAATTGGGTATTAGTTCCAGTTTGTCTGATGATGTGTAGTTTTAGATTTCCTTCACGTGCTTCTTCGTTTAATCTAGGTAGGTCTTTGTCCCCCATTAATTTCTTAAAGCGTTCATTCAGCAAAATATAGAAATCTTCAAGTTCCATGATTACTCCTTTTTTTCCATAACGGCCATCGTTTGGTTGGAAATTTAGAATTTTGTAATAGGATCCGGCTTCCAGGCTTGATAGAACCCTTACTTCCTTTTGTACAGCGAGATTATTTAATTTTTCCAAAAGATCCATATATTTTTCGAAAAGATCCATATTTTTTTTCTTCTAGTCCCAACGATCAATTACTTTTAGCGGTAAACAATGTACTAATTAATAGATCATTGTTAACATGAACTTATATATACATTTTTCAACCCCCTCCACTTCTTTATATTTTTTTTCCTTGGTAACAAAAAAAAATTGTACAAGCCCTCCACCCCCCTCCCCTTCCTGTGACAATTATATACCGGAAACATAGATTATTTTTGTGGTTTACGTCAATTAAAAACTATTTTTTGTGTGTGGGCGTGTGGTTTAAAGTTGTTTTTTTTTGTTAAACAATGGAAATTTCCACTGGAAACATATATTTTTTTGCGGTTTATACCAATTAAAAATTAAATAAAAACGGTATCTTATCAACACATTTCTTTGTGTGGTTTAAAGTTGTTTTTTTTTAATAATAATTTTGTTGTTTTTTTTTATATATATACTCATAATTATTAAATTGAAAATCAAAGATACAATGTCAGTCGATAAGTTTGGTCGATATTATTATGAATCTAATAAATATGGTGAAGGGAAAAAATGTCATGGTCTGCCTGGCATTGGATTTGTTTTAACGGATGATAATAATTATGATATGGAATCGAGGCGATTAGTGAATTTAAGTGAACCGAGTGATGAAAATGATGCAACTACAAAAAAATATGTTGATGGAATAATAGAGAACAAAGTAATGGTTAAAGTAGAGGGTTTAATACAGAATTTTTCTAGTGCACATCTGACAAAAGTTGAGGGTTTTATAAATAGTAATTTAAATGAACAAAATACAAGAAATGCTAAATTTAATAATGATATTGTCATATTAAATAGCAAATTAAATAATAGTACAGCGACTTTAGATAATAAAATTAAACAGATAGTTGATGTTATACCGGTAATTATAGATTCAAAAATATCTGGAGCTATAAATAACAAACTTAAAACGGACCTTGATAAACTAATAGAGAAAGCTGTAACAAAATATGTTTCAGACCAAGTTAGTGCAATTGATAATAAAATTATAAAGGACCGACAAATGAATTGACATATTTGAGAAAGCTGTAACAAAATTAATTTTTGGATAAAATTGAAAAATAAAAACACATAAGTTCGATAATGTTAATTTTTTTTTTATTAATTAATTATACATAAGTTAGATAATATTAATTAATTTTTTACTTGAATTAGATGTAAATGTGAATCTGAAAAAAATAAACATATCAGTACTTGATATTATTTATATATAATATTTTTTTTAATTCAACACATAATTAAAATTTTGTGGAAAATTAGTAAATGTGAACCATATAGTTGATCCACTAATATTTATGGAACAGTGCAAAGTTCCACTAATGAATAAAATTGTTAGTTTCTTGTCATCTAATAATCATGTGTTTAAAATTCAGTGTCAACTAGTGTGTGAATATTTTGTTCATAAGAATGGCGAAGAGATTATTAGTACAATAGCGCATAATACTAAGATGATTTCTTTAACACTAAGTGATAATCCAAATGTATGGTTTAGTGAAAATATAATTTCAAGTATAAAGGTGCGATTAGATGAATTTCAAGAGCGTGATAGCGGGAAGTCATTAAATAGTGTACTATACCTGCAGGTGAACATTAATAAACATAATCCGTTACATGGAAGTTCCTATCTTCCATTACCACCATCTATAAGTTTTAAAAGAGCTGTGATAAATGTTAAAAATATGGATGACAGGTGTTTTTTGTGGGCTATTATTTCGGCATTGTATCCACCTAAGATTAATCCTCATAGAGTTTCAAATTATAAAAAAATCAATCAAAATGAAGTATTTAACCTAAATAATGTAGTATTTCCAATGCAATTGAATAATATATCTAAATTCGAATTACAAAATAATATTTCAGTTAATGTCTATGGCCTAGAATTAAATAATAAGCATGTTTGGAATGTAATTGGGCCATTGCATTACACAAAATATAAAAATGCATATAATAAACATGTTAATTTATTATATATAAAGAGTGGTAATAAGGGGCACTATTGTTGGATAACGGATTTAGGTAAACTTATAGGAGGTCAACTTTCTAAGGCAAATGTTAAGAAACATATTTGCGATCGCTGTTTACAATATTTCTATAATGCAAATAAGTTTCAGTGTCATATAGAGGATTGTAATAAAGTTAATAATGCGGTTAAAATTGAAATGCCTGTGGGAGATGAAAAGTGGTTAAAATTTAAAAACTATATGAGAAAGGAGAAACACCCTTTTGTTATTTATGCAGACTTTGAATGTTTAACCCTACCCATTGATACTTGTGCACAAGATTCTAGTAGATCATACAGTAATAACTACCAAAAACACATTCCGTGTGCCGCTGGCATTCAATTGGTGTGCTCATATGATAATACAATATCATTTTTCCAGTCATATTGCGGTAAAGATGTTATAAATTGGTTTTTACAACAACTCAAAATAATTATAAAAGATATTGAGGTACTTTATGCAAATATCAAACCTATACAAATGACGGATGCCGATTGGTTGGATTTTAATAATTCCATTACCTGTCACATATGTGAAAAACATTTTAACTTAGCAGATGACAATTTTAAAAAAGTGCGCGATCATTGTCACTTATCTGGTCAATACCGTGGCAGTGCACATTATACATGTAATTTAAATTATCAACAACCAAATTATATTCCTGTTTTTTTTCATTGCTTAAGCGGCTATGATAGTCATCTTTTTATACGTGATTTGGGAATAGATGACGGGCAAATTGATATTATACCATCAAATGAGCAAAAATATATATCATTTAGTAAGACAATTGGTAAATTTAAATTGCGATTTTTAGACTCGTTTAAGTTCATGAACGGGAGCCTAGAAAAACTAGCTAGTTATATGGATGTATCAAATTTTACATTATTGAGAAAATGTTTTCCCTCACCAAACGATGATGATAAATTTAATTTAATGATTAAAAAGGGCATTTTTCCTATTATGACTACTTTAATTCATGGGATTCCTTTGACGAAATTAATTTACCATTAAAAGAAAATTTCTATTCCAAGTTAAAAGATGAACATATTTCCAGTGCTGATTATAACCATGCCAAAGATGTATGGCAAAAGTTTAAAATACAAAATCTTGGTGAATACATGATGCTTTATTTGAAATCGGATGTACTGTTGTTAAGCGACATTTTTGAGAATTTCAGAAATGTTTGCTTAAAATCATATTCATTGGATCCCGTACATTATTTTACAGTGTCAGGATACACCTGGGATTGTATGCTAAAAATAACCAATATAAGGCTAGAGCTGTTAACCGATATTGATATGCTGTTATTTTTTGAGCGTGGCATTAGAGGTGGTATTACCCAGGCTATAAAACGTTATTCATGTGCGAATAACCCATATCTGTCTAATTTTGATGCGAATAAGCCAGAAAAATATATAATGTACTATGATGCATGTAATTTGTATGGTTGGGCTATGACTCAATGTTTACCATATGGTAATTTCCGGTGGTTAACAAGTTCTGAAATAGAACAGCTTGATATATTAGCTATTTTAGATAATGATTCCAATGGGTATGTGTTTGAAGTAGATTTGGAATACCCTAGGGAGTTACATGATATGCACAAAGATTTTTCATTATGCACAGAGAAAATGAACCCACCCGGAACTAATAAAAGCAATATAAAACTTATGACTACCTTAACTAATAAATATAAGTATATAATTCATTCAATGAACTTAAAACAATGTGTTACTTTGGGATTAAGAATTATTAAAATTCATAGGGCTATAGTATTTTCACAATCATTTTGGCTAAAAAAATATATCGATTTAAATACGGATTTTAGGAAATTATCCAAAAATGATTTTGATAAAAATTTTTATAAGTTAATGAATTGCGCCATTTTTGGCAAATCGATGGAAAATATTAGAAAATATAGAAATATCAAATTGTGCACTAGGTGGGAGGGTCGATGTGGAGCACAGAATTTGATTTGTAGACCCAATTTTAAGAAACTAAGTATTTTTGCGGAAAATCTTATATCTGTTGAATTGAATAAATCATCAATTAAATTTAATAAACCCATATATATTGGAATGTGTATTTTAGACATTTCCAAACACTTAATGTATGACTTTTACTACAATTATATACAGAAGACATATAAAGAGGTTACACTGATGTATATGGATACGGATTCTATGATTTTGGAAATAATCAATCAAAATCCATATGAACAAATGAAACGGGATATTGCAAAATTTGATACATCTGATTATGCACTAGATAACATATTCAATATACCGCAAGCAAATAAAAAGGTTGTTGGCCTAATGAAGGATGAGGCGAATGGTAAAATCATAAAAGAATTTATTGCTTTGCGTGCTAAAATGTATAGCATCAAAATTGAGGGTGTAAATAAACTTATTGCCAAGGCAAAGGGTGTATCAAATGTTGTTGTAGGTCGCCTTTCTTTTGATGATTACAAGGACTCACTATTCAATAATAATTTAAATTATAAATGCCAAAATGCAATTAGGTCTAAGGGCCATAACTTATACACAATAGAGCAAAACAAACTAGTCTTAAGTGCTAATGATGACAAAAGGTTTATATTAGTTAATAAGATAAATACATTGCCATATGGCCATTATAGAATAAATGATCTGATAAATGAGTGATATATATATATATGTGAAATAAAAAGAAATATATTTAATTTAAGTCTGTTTTATTTATCCATGAATTATGTTTATTTTCAAAACCCAACCATTTTACAAATACTTTATTTTTATTTGTTTTTAAAATCTTCTCCACCAAATATACATCAGTATATTTTGCTTTTTGCAATTCCTTTTCATAAAAGCCTCCCTCAATATTTTGGCCGGTTGTGTCCTCCAATTTATAGGTTACCGGATTTGTTCTACACACCTTTTTAATAATAAATATTTCTGTTGACCAATTTGGTTCATAGCCTTTGCTAAAGAGACTCTTCACTTTGCTAATGCGTACAGAATCACCAATACGATATTTTGATATTCCTGCAATTTTAATGTGATTATAAATAGTGTTAAGTAATTTTTTTTCGACTTTTTTCGATGTCACATCAATTGGTTTCATTTTTATTGTAGAATGTTTTGTATTATTATAAGTTTGTAATAAGTCCTCTAATATATTTATCCATTTATGTGATCCTTGATAGCTAAATTTTTTCCACATATTAGTTTTCAGGGTCCTGTTAAATCTTTCGCATACACTGGCCTTCATTATTGAATATGTAGAATAATGTTTTATATTATATTTTTTCATAATTTTATTAAAAGTTGCATTTTAAAATTCCTTTCCATTGTCTGTTTGCAAAAATTTCGGTATACGGCCTCCATCCAAGATATTAATAAAAGCATTTGTAACATCATTACCAGTTTTTGTTTTTATGGCTTTAGCCCATGCATATTTTGAGAAAACATCTATTACGGTAAGCATATATTTATAACCTTTATTTTCAGATGCATAAGGTATCATTTCAACCAAATCACATTGCCATAGGTCATCAATACCTTTTGTTATTACTCGTCTACGTGCATATTTTTTATACGCTGGTTTATGGATTTCTTCAACTATTTGTAATTTTATATCTTTTTTTTTATTATTATTGGTCATTATTGATATTTATTTATTCAATTATATGTGATTCTCTTAACTCTTCAATGATAGATATAATTTCATTATCATGACCTGTATGACCAGCCTGTTTTGAGCCTAATAATAATCTTAAACGTTCAACTAATTCATTAGCATCATTCCAATAAATATACTCATTATTTTTATTCGATACTATTTTATGTGATGGTGATATTAATCCTTCACCTTTTGTTTTTAAATTAAGGGCTGGTTTAATTATCTGTACGTATTTCCATCCCGCATTACCACTTATTTGACCATTAGGATCATAATTACGTCTATATGCGTTTGTATCTTTAATGATATTGATAAAATTTTCCTTATCTTCTTCCGTATAACCTAGTGGTTTTTTCAATTGTAATAGTTGATATAGGCCTTCTGTTCCAGCATACAATTTACTATTAATGACTATATTATTATTTTCGATTGTTATTGGCGTTTTACCAATAAAGAATTTATTGTCACCACCTATAGTAATTCCATATATTTTATCTTCAATAGGTTGATTTATTAAATATCTAAATGCGATATCACCAATGGACTTAACACTATTGGCATCAACTAAATGTGGTTCATTATTTTTATATGATGACAACTTCTTATCATCATATTCATCATCATCATCAATATTTTCTTTTTTTTGTATTGTTGCATTTTTTTTATTTTTTTTTAATGCATTATGTTGTGATTTTATCTCTACAAGTGGTTCTGTTATAGGTTTAAATATTTTTTCCAAATCTTTTTGCTCTTCATAATCACTATATTTTAGAGCTTTATATTTTGAACGAATTATTTTACTCTTTGCAATAATATCTTTTAATATGTCATTATTATTATTAAACATATTTTCGAGTTGTTTTCTTTTTGTATATATATGTAAGCAGATAGCTAGACAAAAGTTATCATTCAACTAAACGATTTACTACTAAATATTCTATTATATATATAATTACAGTTTCAAGAAATTATCAAATCCATTTCTATATCGTCCGTTAGCGATATCGCTATCCTTATCAATGACCACATATCCATATTTATTTTTCCAACATTCTGAACAGAACTCTTTAAAGGTTAAAAATGACATATCTGTATTTACATGATCATTATAAATATGCTTAAGATTCATTTCGTCCATTTTAAATAATATTATAAAATTTGCATTATCTCTGATTAAATGTTTTGGTATATGGGCATAGGTTTGACAAAGATAAAAGGAATCAACTAGGGAATGACGTCCCATTGAGAAATAATTACGCATACAATCTTGTTTATCAGTAATTACATCATCAAAGATAAATACAGAATTTGGTTTTGCATCATTGGGCTTAATAATATCAATGTTACTGTCATAACAAAAATAGCCTATTTCTTTCACATGTGATAACACTTTTTTAAAAAAAATATATTTTGGTTGATATAATGATTTGGAATAGAGATATATATTTCTAAATTTTAAGCCATTTTTTTCAAATAAAAGAGCCAACATGATATTAGTTTTTCCAGAATTCGATGGCCCACATATAATACATCTTATACTATTTGGTAGTAAATCGCCATGTTTTTTCACTTTCTTTTTTTTATCATTTTCATCTAAATTATCTAGATTTGCAATATGTAAATGTTTTTTTTGCTTTATAAATTTCATTGTATATATATGCACGTGTTACTTATATATTACATCATTTAATGCTTAGACACCAATGATCATATACCATGGTGAGGGCTTATTAAATAGGGCCATAAATTCATTGCCTATAGAATTACATATGCCCGGTTATAATTTTTGTGGTCCAGGAACAAAGTTAAAAAAACGTCTGTTACGCGGTGACAATGGAATTAATGATTTAGATAATGCATGTAAAGAGCATGATATTTCTTATTCTAAATCGAAAAGTGATTTAAAGTTAAGACATCACGCGGACAAGATATTGCAGGAAAAAGCTTGGTCAAGAGTTGTATCCAAAGACGCCTCTATTAAGGAAAAAGCGGCTGCTTGGGCAGTTACTAATGCAATGAAAATCAAACAGAAATTAGGTATGGGCATCAAGAGAAAAAACAAGAAAAAAATTAACATGAAATTGGAAACAAATCATAATACCTTTAGGAAGGCTATAAGAAGCGCTAGTGCGGCAATAAAAAAATAAAAAATAAAAAATACAAGTACTGCAATAAAAGTTGCATTGAAAGCTGCAAAAAAAATCATTAAAGGAAAAAAACCGAATATTAAGTCACGAATTATACCAATTCCTAAAACAGGTGGAATTCTTCCCTTTCTAATACCATTATTCGCGGGATTATCAGCCGCGGGGGCTCTAGCGGGTGGTGCTGCTGGCATAACAAAGGCTGTTACAAGCGCTAATGCGGCAAAGAAAAAATTACATGAATCAGAGAGACATAATAAGATGATGGAGGCCATCGCATTGGGTAAAAAGGATGGTAAAGGTCTTTACTTAAAACCTTATAGAAAAGGTTTGGGCCTTTACTTATCACCACCACCGACAACAAAAAACTATTAAAAATATCAGTTAAAGATTTACCCAAGAGGGCTTTAACTGATATTGATTTAAATAAATATGCAAAAAAATCCCCTATTTTAGAGGTATTTTCATGCGTAATTCATTACCAAAGCATCCATATGAAAATGAATGTGCCATAATAAATTTAGATAATAAAACGGGTCCTGGAACGCATTGGGTTGCATACAGAAAATTCAAATCGAATATTGAATATTTCGATAGTTTTGGTAACCTGGGGCCACCTAAGGAATTGCTCGAATATTTTCTACAAAGAAATTTAAATAAAAACAAAATAATTTATAATTATAAAAAATTTCAAAATTATAATACATATAATTGTGGACATTTATGCCTAAAGTTTTTAATAAATACTATGAAATAAGATTCTTTTTATTCATTATCAATTATGTCCTCGACCTTTACACTTAGTGGTAATACATCCATATTAAGCACAAATTATTTTCCACCCATTGAATTGGATAGGAAATTTGAATATGTACTCGGATTAGTTGATTTACAAACATATAATTCAATACCGAATGTCCATGAGAAAAATAATCGATTTTATTATAATGATGAAGTTCTAATAATACCTGAAGGCTCCTATAAAATTGATGACATATATAAGTATATAAATAACACAATAAGTAAGAACAAGTCACTTAAATATTTTCTTACTATAAATGCCAATAATAATACGCTTAAATGTGAAATAATAAGTTCGTTGGTGATAAATTTTGAAAAGGAAAATAATATTGGTTCACTATTGGGTTTCAAAAAGAAAATATAAAACAAGGATTTAAATTGAAGAAAAAATAGAAAAAAATCATGAGTAATATTTTAAATATTAATCAAAAAGCCACATTTGATAATACAATTAAACGTGTGGAATGGCATAATTATATCCCATATGCGGCCACAAGCTATGATAACAATGATGAGATAAGAATTCCAATTCATTTTCAAGATATTTATACGTCACCATGGGACAGCTATATAACCATTGAGGGTAATTTGTTAACAAAAGACGGTGCTGCACTTCAATCGCATAACGCCAAATTATGTAACAATGGATTCGCATTTTTGTTTGATGAAATAAGATATGAATTGTTTGGAATTGAAGTTGATAAAGTTAAAAATGTAGGCATTACAACCACAATGAAGGGCTATGCTTCTTTAAATAGCACTGATAAGATTGGATATGCAATCGCTGGATGGGATAATAGTGCTTCAATTATAGATAAAAAAGGTTATTTCAGTGCATCTATACCATTGAAATTGCTCTTAGGCTTTGCAGAGGATTATAAATTTATGATAGTAAATGCTAAACAAGAACTAGTATTGATAAGATCTAGAAGTGATGCTAATGTTTACATATCTGAAACAGAATACAAAATTAATATAGCTAAAATTCAATGGCGTATAAAACATATACTTCCAAGTGATGAGGAAAGATTAGTATTATTAAATAAATTAAATAAAATGGATCCGATTGAAATATCGTTTAGAAGCTGGGACCTTTATGAATATCCTATACTGCCAAATACTGATAAGCAATTGTGGACTATTAAAACAACAACCCAATTGGAGAAACCACGTTATATTATTTTAGCATTTCAAACAAAAAGACATAATTTGCATAATGCAAATACAAGTGCATTTGATCATTGTAATATAAGAAATGTAAAATTACATTTGAATTCAGAATATTATCCATATGAAAGTTTAAATATAAATTTTAGCAAAAATCAATACAATATTTTATATGAAATGTATCTACAATTTTCAACTTCATATTATCATAATAATAAATATAATCCATTTTTAACGTGGTCAGACTTTAAAAATACGGCACCATTAATAGTAATTGATTGTTCTAAACAAGATGATGCATTAAAACATGGAACTGTTGATATCAAATTAGAATTTGAATCTTCGGAAAACTTTCCACCGGATACTACTGCATTATGTCTTTGTCTTCACGATAAAGTATTAGAATATATTCCCTTGTCTGGAATAGTTAGACCCACTTATAAATAGCATTGATTGTTTTTTAATATAGATTAGTATAACTTTGCTATTGCAAGAATGATGTTCTCCCGTTATATTATTATTATTTTATTTTTAAATGTATTCTTATATAGTCAGGAGTTAGATATTAAGCAATATTTATATGAATATGGCTATTTAGAATTTAATAATGAGAGTGAATTGCAATTAATTGGACCGGATAATATTAAATATTTGCAGGCATTAGCTTTATTTCAAGAAAATTTTAACATAAATAAAGATGATAATGCATTGAATGAAACTATAGCACTAATGAAGGCTCCAAGGTGTGGTGTATCAGATATTGCAATGTTAAATCATGCTAATAAACTAAAATGGGATAATCATAATATCACATGGCATTTCCATCGAGCACCACAGAAACTATTACAACTCGCTCAATTAGCCTTTGATGTATGGTCTGAACATGCAAATATTAAATTTATACATAATTTTACTAATGCCAATATTCTATTAAGTTTTGGCACTAGGCGACATAATAATTATCAACATTACAAACAAAGAAGTAAATGTAGTGCAATTTTCGATGGTCCTGGAGGCATTATGGCGCATGCTGATTTCCCTGAAAAAAATAACCTGTACAAAGAAATACATATAGATAATGATGAAACATGGAATATAGAAATAAATCCAAATGAAGAGAAAAAAAATTTATTACATGTATTGATTCATGAAATTGGTCATTCTATTGGTTTTCATCATACTCAAAATACCAATTCAATTATGTATCCATATTATTCATATAGAAATGTTAGTCCAGAATTAGTATTAGATGAGGAAGATATAAACTCAATTAGTTCACTATATGGTAAAAAAAAAATTAAACGGGTATCAAATAATAGACCGCAAGAAACGACCACAGAAGAAGTGAGTACAGAATCTATTGCGGTTACAACAATATCAACCACAACACACTCTAAAAATAAACCAAATATATATCCAGATTTATGCAAAGTGAATAACTTAAATACATTTTTAATCATTAATGATATGCTCTATGTATTTTATAAAAGATATGTTTGGATCAAAGAACTTAATAATGAAAAATATAGTTCCGAACCTTTTCTGATCACCGATTGGCTAAAATTTTTACCTGAAAACTTTACAGAGATAACGGCCATTTATAGACGGCCCAATGGAAATATTGTAATAATTATAGAAACAGAAACATATAATATAAAATTTCCATCTTTACAATTAGATAACATTGTAAAACCATATTCAAATAATATAAAAAATATACAGGGTATTGTTCACACAAATACCGGAAACACTTATCTGTTTTACGATAACACATACTACTTAACAATATCTGAATGTGAATATAGAACAATTGAATACGGTAGAATTGATAAAAAATTTATAGGTATACCATCTAATATTGATGGTGTATTCAAATATACAAATGGTAGAATATATTTTTTTAAAAATAATAATATCTATTATGAATATAATGAGTTTACAAATGCTATTGAAAAAGCCGGTCAATTTAGTCCTTCAATCTTTAATATAAATTGTCCAAACATATCAATTTTACAACAATTACAAAATTTATTATCAAAATTAGCCGGTTATAATTTTATTAATTAGGAGAAATAAAACAAAATTGTATTTTATTATACATATATATATATATATATTAATAAAAAAAAGATAATACATGAAATTATTGTGTTTTATTTACATCATAAAATAATATAGCATATAAATCTTGTTGTACAAAATTTGAATAATAAAAAAGCATTTCCATATAAGCTAAATTTAGCAGTGTATTTGCTTCATCATCTTCATTTATAGATTTATTTATAAAATCAAATGATTTTTCATTTGATAATACTGCTAGTCTCATTATTTTTAAATAATATTCATTAAAATTTAAACTACTTAAATGATTTATATGTCTGTTTAACATAGTGTTTATTTTTAAAATACATATAAAAATTTTCTTATTAAAACAAAATTCATTATTCATCCATGATATCATTAAATTCCTTTTATCTTTAATTAGACACGAATGAAATTCATATACAAATAATTGATTATTTTCATATATATCCTTATGTTCTTTATCAAAATAATAATTATGAAGTGTACTCCTATTTGATATAAAGAAATTTGTCCATTCATTTATATCAAATATTATACCACATTTTTTACCTATCAATCTTACAACAACACTAAGATTGCATGGATTAAGTCCAACACATAAAAATTTTGTTTTATTTATAGCATATCTGTATTCCAATATTAATCTATGTTTAGATTTTAACATCATTTTTTCCATTTTCTATACAATAATTTATGAGATTATAAATTAATTTTTTTCATTCATTTGACATGTGAAGCAGCAGCAATTATCACTTTCAAAGCATTGCATCATCCATTGCAAAGATTTTCGGAGTCTAACTTTTTTTATTGTTATATTATTATTATTATTTTTGGAAATAAATGGCATCCCATATGTTGTAGTAACACTAATTAGTATTGGTCTTATACGCTTCTTTTTATTGAATATTTCATCATCAGACGACATCTTAATGAATCAAAGTTGTTGCTATTCTTCTTGGCTAGAAACTATAAAATAATGAATATGCTAATTGGTGGGGGGGGGTGGGGGGCTTGGGGTTGGGGGGTGGAGCTTATCGTCTAAGGGGTGGGGGGGAGAAATAGAATATTTTAATATAAATAGTAAGCATTTCTTTTAAAAAAATTAAATAATCGTTAAAATGTCAACTAATAATAACAATAATAACATGTTCAGTGAAGGTGATAGACTTTATACATTTAATACTTGGCTGGACCCATTGATAAACATAAATTAGCTCACGAAGGTTTTTTTTATCTACAAATTAATAAATGTGTAAGATGTGCATTTTGTAATTTGGAATTAAAACATGTTGATGATGAACAAAATTATAGCATATTACATCAACGATGGGCACCAAATTGTCCATTATTAAGAGGGAAAAAAAATATTGGAAATAAACCAATTATTAAGCCTGAAAACCAATTAAATACTGTGGTATATACAAATGGTCCAGAACATTTGGAATATGGAACCGTGGAAGAACGTATAAAATCATTTGATAAATGTAAACAACAATTTTCACAAAGCATTCAAGATTTGGCTGAGGCAGGATTCTTTTATGCTGGAGAAAAAGACACTACAATTTGCTTTTATTGTAATGGGGGATTAAAACTTTGGAAAGAAACCGATGTTCCATGGGAAGAACATGCATTACATTTTTATAATTGTGCATATGTTATATTGTTAAAAGGTAAATCATTTATAAAATACATAGCATCAGTGAAAAATAGAATACTTACACCTGAAGAAATTATTCGTATTAAGAAAAGTGTGCTTCCTTTTGATCCTCAACCTGTATTTCAATCACATAACACCAATATAAATGAAAAATGTCATTTAAGAGATATTAAATTGTGTAATATTTGTTATTTTCAACAAAAAGAAATTGCTTTTATTGCATGTGGACACATTATTGCATGCATTAAATGTTCCGTATCCTTAAAAAAATGTCCAAAGTGTTATATGCCATACAATGGCTTAATGAAAATTTCCATTGTTTAACAAAAAAAAAAAAAAAACCAAAAAAAACCAAAAAAAACAACTTTAAACCACACAAAGGAATGTGTTGATAAGATACCGTTTTTATTTAATTTTTAATTGGCATAAACCGCAAAAAAATATATATGTTTCCGTGGAAATTTCCATTGTTTAACAAAAAAAAAACCAAAAAAAACCAAAAAAAACAACTTTAAACCACACAAAGAAATGTGTTGATAAGATACCGTTTTTATTTAATTTTTAATTGGTATAAACCGCAAAAAAATATATGTTTCCAGTGGAAATTTCCATTGTTTAACAAAAAAAAACAAGTTTAAACCACACACAAAAAAATAGTTTTTAATTGGCATAAACCACAAAAATAATCTATGTTTCCGGTATATAATTGTCACAGAAAGGGGAGGGGGGGGGGGTGGGGGGCTTGTACAATTTTTTTTTTGTTACCAAGGAAAAAAATTATAAAGAAGTGGAGGGGGTTGAAAAATGTATATATAAGTTCATGTTAACAATGATCTATTAATTAGTACATTGTTTACCGCTAAAAGTAATTGATCGTTGGGACTAGAAGAAAAAATATGGATCTTTTGGAAAAATTAAATAATCTCGCTGCACAAAAGGATGTAAGGGTTCTATCAAGCCTGGAAGCCGGATCCTATTACAAAATTCTAAATTTCCAACCAAACGATGGCCGTTATGGAAAAAAAGGAGTAATGATGGAACTTGAAGATTTCTATATTTTCCTGGGCCAACGCTTTAAGAAATTAATTGAGGACAAAGACCTACCTAGATTAAACGAAGAAGCACGTGGAGGAAATCTAAAACTACACATCCACAGACAAACTGGAACTAATACCCATTTTTCATTTGTACGTTAAGTTAATATAATAATATTTTTTTTCATTGATATAAAAATATGTACACAACAAAAAAAATGTAAATATAAATACTGTAATATACTTAATATAAACTTTAATCACACCACTAAAAATGAAGGGTTGTAAAAATGTATTTTTTTTTTTAATATTTACAATAAAACAAAAATTATCCTAGTTTTTTTTAACAACAAAAAAGTGTTTTATTTCAAATTATATGTTTTTTTTTTTACCTATGATTTATTCCGTTCTATGTTGTTCCATTCTGCATTGATTTTATTTTTTTTCACCTGTAATTTATACCGTTCTATGTTGTTCGCGACAAATTTTACCTTTGATGTTGTTCTCACGAGAATCGAACTCGAAGCGCGAATAGGGTGTTATAGAATATTTTTTTTTTAACACAACTTAACCAACTAAGCCATCCTAGGTGGCACAATATTTACATGTTAGATAACACCTGACCCCCCACGACACACAACCCTCTGACCTACACCCACACACACACACACACCTGACCCCCCCCCACGACACAACCCTCTGACCAACCCCACACCGACACCTACCACACACAGACAGACAGACACCTACCCCACCCATACACCTGACACACACACACCTGCTGCTGATAACTGACCTACCCCACACACACACACACACACCTGAACAACCCCCCTTGACCACCCACCCTGACAACACCACCACCCTTGACCACCCCTGACAACAACCACCCTGCGGGGTGACCTTGACCCCTGTGACCTTGACCCCTGTGACCTTGACCTACATGACAAGATAGTGACAAGATAACCACAACTGATAAGAGGGTGTCATCCTTACGGTTTATCTACATGACAAGATAGTGACAAGATAATGACAAGATAACAAAGGTGTCATCCTTCCGGTTGAATTTGGATCCCTATATCTTATCTACTACAAGTCAAGTTATGTTATCAACCGCTTTAGTCAACATACCTGACAAAAACGGTAAAATAATTACTGCACGCGCGCTTCTGGATAACGGTAGTCCATCAAGTTTTATAACCAAAGGTTTATTACAAAAATTAAAAATTCACACTACAAATTTGGATGTAGTTGCTACCGGAATTGATAACTCCGAAACTAAAATAAACAAGCAAGCAAAAATCACTTTGCATTCATCTACTAACAATTACAAAACGTTTGTAAATTGTCTGCTCATAGACACAATAACCGACAAAATCCCACACATCAAATTGGATATTGTCAATCTATCAATACCGCATACCATAAAACTAGCAGATCCTAGTTTTAACGAAACACAATCTGTGGATTTATTGTTAGGAGCTGATATTTTTTGGAAATTATTACGCGTAGGCAAATCAACACTATCCAATGATCGATTGCAGTTGCAAAACACTTCACTGGGTTGGATAGTTACTAAATACAAATCTGCTACCAACAACAATCATGCGCATCATTATCACACATCCTTGCAAACTCAAATTCCCAAGCTTTGTGAAAGCGAGTCTGTTAAGGAATGTGGCACTTTAATTATAAAACAGCAAACTCAAATTCCCAAGGTTTGTGAAAGCGAGTCTGTTAAGAAATGTAGGACTTTAACTTCAGAAGAACAAGCATGCCATGATCATTGTAGCAAAACTACTACTCGCGATTCAGATCGTAGATTCGTAAGTACACTACCATTTAAATTGCCCACATCAGCCCTAGGGGATACCAAAACCACAGCTACCAAACAATTTCTTTCATTAGAAAGAAAATTTGATAGAAATAAACCACATAAATCTATGTATTCTGCATTCATTAATGAATATATACGATTAGGTCACATGACCACTAACATTATTCAAAATTCATCCGAACCTACATATATTTTACCGCATCACGGTATAGGAGATTCCAAAACAGCAATTACTAAACCCTTTCTTTTACCACAAAGAAAGCGTGTTACTAGTAAACATCATAAATCATACATACTGTCAAACTACTCCATAGCCAAGTCAAATTCTATATTTGACAAATTTTCAAATTTTAAATCGATCAATAGCGTCACCACATACTATTTACGTTTCATTCAAAATTCTAGAAACAAGACAAACGGCATTTCTACGGTCACGGAATTGCATAATTCAATTCAAGTACTTGTGAAATTAACCAAAGCAAATGTTTTATCATTAATCGCTAAAACCTTGGATCCACTCACATTACAATTGCCTTGTGACATACCATGCAAATTAATGATACAACAACTATGGTTAATTAACTTACATACAAGGTCTAAATTATTATTTTTAAATTCACATCCATATGCCACAAACACCACCCTTAATGATTCATATGTTGATAAGCTTCTGACTGGATCAAATGATCTATCAGAATTCAAGTTACGCTGTATTAAAACAATAGAAACATTAAGTAGTGCAGGATCTTATTTACGAAAATGGATGTCGAATGATCTCATTATTTTATTCGATTTAGACAACACTATTCAAGACCAACTCTTTTATATAGATCACGCAGACTTAGAGCCTTTCAAAATTTTAATTGTCAAATGGTGCTCAAAAACAGACTGTTTCAAATACAGCATCGCCATTTTTGATCCACCTGTAAAATTAACAATAAGAAATGTTCTATCTTTCATTGCCAAAATCTTTGATCCACATCGATTATTATCACCCTACGTCAAACCGTTTATGCTATTGAAACAACAATTAAGGCTAACAAATCTATACTGGAATGTTGAAATTCCAGAATTTTCAGTAAAAACATGGACTCCTTTAATAAAGCAATTACCGACCTTAAGCAATGCATCCATACCACAAAAATCATTAATCAAGAATTCCAAAACATTTGAAATTCATGGTTTTTGTGATGCTTTAGAAAATGCATATGGTTCTTGTATTTATTTTAAATATATCAACCGCAACATTATAATTGACAAACTCTTCTATATCGACCCAGGAGGTATAGAATATTTCAAAATTTTAATCGTTAAAAGGCAATCTGAACCTGACTGTTTTAAATACAGTATTTTACATTTTTATCCACTTGCCAAACTAACGAAATTAAACTATCATACCAACTTCAAACACACTTGTTCACTGCAAACTCAAATTGAGGCAATGCTCAATTTCCATCCCTTTTTTTCCGCTTCCAATAATCCCAATGACCTTATTCCCTTCACACCTGGACACCTCTTATTAGGACGGCAGATCACAAGAATCGCTCCTGCAGAGGACGCTCTAATCAAATTAAGCCGAACGCAGCGCTTCTCACAATTTCAAGACTTTGTTCAAAGTTGTTGGAAACAATGGTCAAGCAAATACTTAGGACGCTGTAATCAGCTCGTGAAATGGAAAATGTCAAAGGATGCTGTACCGCAGCAAGGAGCTTTGGTCTGAATCAAGAAGCCAACGCTTCCTCCATCGCAATGGATGTTGGATAGCCAAGTGAAATTAAGTGCTAATGAAGTTTCAGCGACTCGAGCAGCCACTATCAAGACAGCTAAGGGAAAAACCAGCGTCTAGTGCAATATCTCGTTCCGCTACTTACAGAACATCAGTTGAAAATCAAGATGAATCTTACAATTTTCAACGCGCGGGAGTATGGTTAAGAACGCATGCACAACCTATATTTTTATATAGATATTTCACGTTCTTTAATGTATTTCATTAGAATATAATTTTGTATATTTTTAGTTCTTAAGTTTTGTAATAATTCTATTGTTTAACTAAATATTTTATCTTGCTTTGTTATTGAATAAATTAACAAGTTATTGTCGTTGATGCCATGGCATTGTATTCTAGTTTACAAACCAGTATCAAGGGCACACAGCTGGCCTGCCAAATGCATTTTTTTTCCAATGTACTGTTAAAACACTATTAAAATAATCATTATAAACTCAAACGTCGTACAATAAACACCAAATTATTAGCTATCATCTAGAACAGTAAACATCTAAAATTATCAGCTCCAACTTTCAACAGTTTGATAATTATAATAAAATTTTAATAGTGAATTGTATCACAGTAACATTGATATATATAGTTATTCATTTAATTTTCAATTATTGTAATTCGTCAAGTGTATTTGTGTAATAAATGTTTTATGTAAAATACTAGTGTTTCGCTGCTATTTGATTTAAAGCAAAAAATAAAAAATGGTTATTAATTATTTAATAACAAAAAGGTCCTTCGAGAAGTTTTGGCGCAATCTATCGCTATAAAAGGAGTTAGAAGCAATCAAGCAATCTGAGAAATTGGAAACCGTCAACATCGCAGATAAGCCAATCTCAAGCTTATATAGATACATAGGTCCAAACTCAACCAACCATTGTTGGTGTTTTTGAAAATATTTCGTTGTCAATAAATTACTCTATATTCTATACTAGCTGTCCCGGCCACGCGTTGCTGTGACTAACGTTTTTGTCATATTACATTACATAGCGCCATCTATTGAATATTTACTCAATCTAGTCAACAGAATATTTACTCAATCTATTTATCAACAGATGTCGCCATCTTTTAAAATCAGATAATTAATAATAAATCATAATAATTAATCATAAATTGAGATGTAAGCTATCCTATCTTTCAAGTTGGATCAAACTGCACCCGGTGTACAAATTTGATTAAAATCGGTTAAGTAGTTTAGGAGTCCATCGCGAACACACAACGTGACACGTAATTTATATATATTAAGATTAAGATTGTATGTTATTGGCATTTTAATTGTTTTCAGGTTATCAAAATTCAGCAATATTCATTGTTAAAGAATACATGCACAGCCTATATTGCTATATAGATATTTCGCATTCTTTAATGTATTTCATTTAGAATCTAATTTTGTATATTTTTAGTTTTTTAGTTTTGTAATAATTATTTGTTTAATCAAACATTTTATCTATTGCTTTGTTATTGAATCAATTAACAAGTTATTGTCGTTGATGCTCTGGCATTGTATTCTAGTATACAAGCCCGTACCAAGGCCACCAGCTGACTTGGCAAATGCCTTTTGTACCAATGTGCTGTTCAATCATTATTAAAATATTCATTACTAGCTGTCCCGGCCACGCGTTGCTGTGACTAACGTTTTTGTCATATTACATTACATAGCGCCATCTATTGAATATTTACTCAATCTAGTCAACAGATTTCGATTTACTCAACAGAATATTTACTCAATCTAGTCAACAGATGTCGCCATCATCGTCGCCCGTTGTCATATGTCATATACAGATAATTAATAGACAAATAATTAGCAATAAGATAAATAAATTGAGATGTAAGCTATCCTATCTTTCAAGTTGGGTCAAACTGCACACGGTGTACAAATTTCATTAAAATCGGTTAAGTAGTTTAGGAGTCCATAGCGGACAACACAGTGACACGTAATTTATATATATTAAGATAAGATAATCTACATAAAAACAAAAAAGTGTTATTATTGTGTAACTAAATACTATCCTAAAACAAATAAAGTACCTACTATATAGAAAACAACTACAAAATGAAACTGTGTTTAAAAAGTAATATTACGATGATAATTATATCGCATAAACAAATTAGCGCTGCATTCAACCGTTCAGTAGGGAGCCGACCGCGCGAGTGACCCGCGCGGCATGGTATCTCGTTGAGCTACACCCCCCTCCCGGCTTGCCCGCAAGCACCGCCTCTCTCCCGCCGCGCCGGCCAGCGCAGAGAGCGAGTTGGTTTTGTTTGGGAGTTATTTATCATTGTAATCTTTAAAGTTTTTTGTTGAAATACCATAAAAACGGTTTTTGTGAGTTAATCTTAAGGTAGTTGGTCCGTGGAATGACTTTTCAAAGGATTTTAATAAAACTTCATTTAATTGCTCTTTAATTAATTATAAGACATATTGACCTCAGGTCGATTAAAATTTACCACTCCATTATTGAGAAAAACGATATTAAAGTTTTGTTATTTTAACACAGGCTCTTATGGGAAATAGTAATTTCAATGTTATTTTTATCGAATAAAATAAAAACGATTCAAAGGAATTAAATAAAAATTTAATATATTATAGAAACAGTAGTTATTAATCACATAAAAAAAAATGGAAATTATTCTCCACGCCATTACAGAAATATAATTTTGTAAACATTGAAAATACGTGTATATACGTGTGTGTATGTGAATATACGTGTAGATACTATTTACATGTAGTGAGAACAGTGAGAATACGTGAATGTATATACGTGTATACGTGTATGTATGTGTAGATACTATTTACATGTAGTGAGAACAGTGAGACTGTACTTTCAGAAAAGTTTTTAACGAGACTATTTGACACTAACGTTGCAGCTACATTATAATTTTAGGTTGCTGAGTTATACTTTTGATCATGACTATCTCGGACCAACTACCTTAAAAGATAGACATATACTATCGCGGACTGTTTTTTAGATCATTAAAAGAGCTATTATTCTTTAATACATATTTTTTGTGTATCTTGAACCGTTTTCACGGCGCACGCAACGGAAGGCTTCAAAGATGAAATAATTTCTCCCGTTTTTTACACATTTACCACTATATCTTTGCTCCTATTGATCGTAGCGTGATGTTATATAGCCTATAGCCTTCCTCGATAACTGGACTATCCAACACAGAAAGAATTATTTAATTCGAACCAGTAGTTTTGGAGATTAGCGCGTTCAAACAAACAAACTCTGTCGCTTTATAATATTTCTCCCGTTTTTTACACATTTACCACTATATCTTTGCTCCTATTGGTCGTAGCGTGATGTTATATAGCCTATAGCCTTCCTCGATAACTGGACTATCCAACACAAAAAAAATTATTCAATTCGAACCAGTAGTTTCGGAGATTAGCGCGTTCAAACAAACAAACTCTGTCGCTTTATAATATTAGTATAGATAACTGGACTATCCAACACAAAAAAAATTATTCAATTCGAACCAGTAGTTTCGGAGATTAGCGCGTTCAAACAAACAAACTCTGTCGCTTTATAATATTAGTATAGATTACTCTTATATATTTAAAATTCTATATTACTCTTATATATTTAAAAATGGAATTGAAATTGAAAATAAAATTACGAGTTACTTTATTGAATTCAAATCATACATATAACGGTAGTGAACATTAGTATACATTATAATTATAGAATAATTCTTTTTTAAAGAAATTTTTAGTTTTAACCGGATCATCAACATCATGGTAGTAGGAAAACATCATGATAGTAGGAATGATTCTAGATTGATTTTTATTAAAAATAACATAAAATAAAACGAAAAGGAAACGTATTTAAAATTTGAAATGTCCAAATATCATATTTCCTCTAAGTATAAAACTACTAGCTGTCCCGGCCACGCGTTGCTGTGACTAACGTTTTTGTCATATTACATTACATAGCGCCATCTATTGAATATTTACTCAATCTAGTCAACAGATTTCGATTTACTCAACAGAATATTTACTCAATCTAGTCAACAGATGTCGCCATCATCGTCGCCCGTTGTCATATGTCATATACAGATAATTAATAGACAAATAATTAGCAATAAGATAAATAAATTGAGATGTAAGCTATCCTATCTTTCAAGTTGGGTCAAACTGCACACGGTGTACAAATTTCATTAAAATCGGTTAAGTAGTTTAGGAGTCCATAGCGGACAACACAGTGACACGTAATTTATATATATTAAGATAAGATAATCTACATAAAAACAAAAAAGTGTTATTATTGTGTAACTAAATACTATCCTAAAACAAATAAAGTACCTACTATATAGAAAACAACTACAAAATGAAACTGTGTTTAAAAAGTAATATTACGATGATAATTATATCGCATAAACAAATTAGCGCTGCATTCAACCGTTCAGTAGGGAGCCGACCGCGCGAGTGACCCGCGCGGCATGGTATCTCGTTGAGCTACACCCCCCTCCCGGCTTGCCCGCAAGCACCGCCTCTCTCCCGCCGCGCCGGCCAGCGCAGAGAGCGAGTTGGTTTTGTTTGGGAGTTATTTATCATTGTAATCTTTAAAGTTTTTTGTTGAAATACCATAAAAACGGTTTTTGTGAGTTAATCTTAAAAGATAGACATATACTATCGCGGACTGTTTTTTAGATCATTAAAAGAGCTATTATTCTTTAATACATATTTTTTGTGTATCTTGAACCGTTTTCACGGCGCACGCAACGGAAGGCTTCAAAGATGAAATAATTTCTCCCGTTTTTTACACATTTACCACTATATCTTTGCTCCTATTGATCGTAGCGTGATGTTATATAGCCTATAGCCTTCCTCGATAACTGGACTATCCAACACAGAAAGAATTATTTAATTCGAACCAGTAGTTTTGGAGATTAGCGCGTTCAAACAAACAAACTCTGTCGCTTTATAATATTTCTCCCGTTTTTTACACATTTACCACTATATCTTTGCTCCTATTGGTCGTAGCGTGATGTTATATAGCCTATAGCCTTCCTCGATAACTGGACTATCCAACACAAAAAAAATTATTCAATTCGAACCAGTAGTTTCGGAGATTAGCGCGTTCAAACAAACAAACTCTGTCGCTTTATAATATTAGTATAGATAACTGGACTATCCAACACAAAAAAAATTATTCAATTCGAACCAGTAGTTTCGGAGATTAGCGCGTTCAAACAAACAAACTCTGTCGCTTTATAATATTAGTATAGATTACTCTTATATATTTAAAATTCTATATTACTCTTATATATTTAAAAATGGAATTGAAATTGAAAATAAAATTACGAGTTACTTTATTGAATTCAAATCATACATATAACGGTAGTGAACATTAGTATACATTATAATTATAGAATAATTCTTTTTTAAAGAAATTTTTAGTTTTAACCGGATCATCAACATCATGGTAGTAGGAAAACATCATGATAGTAGGAATGATTCTAGATTGATTTTTATTAAAAATAACATAAAATAAAACGAAAAGGAAACGTATTTAAAATTTGAAATGTCCAAATATCATATTTCCTCTAAGTATAAAACTACTAGCTGTCCCGGCCACGCGTTGCTGTGACTAACGTTTTTGTCATATTACATTACATAGCGCCATCTATTGAATATTTACTCAATCTAGTCAACAGATTTCGATTTACTCAACAGAATATTTACTCAATCTAGTCAACAGATGTCGCCATCATCGTCGCCCGTTGTCATATGTCATATACAGATAATTAATAGACAAATAATTAGCAATAAGATAAATAAATTGAGATGTAAGCTATCCTATCTTTCAAGTTGGGTCAAACTGCACACGGTGTACAAATTTCATTAAAATCGGTTAAGTAGTTTAGGAGTCCATAGCGGACAACACAGTGACACGTAATTTATATATATTAAGATAAGATAATCTACATAAAAACAAAAAAGTGTTATTATTGTGTAACTAAATACTATCCTAAAACAAATAAAGTACCTACTATATAGAAAACAACTACAAAATGAAACTGTGTTTAAAAAGTAATATTACGATGATAATTATATCGCATAAACAAATTAGCGCTGCATTCAACCGTTCAGTAGGGAGCCGACCGCGCGAGTGACCCGCGCGGCATGGTATCTCGTTGAGCTACACCCCCCTCCCGGCTTGCCCGCAAGCACCGCCTCTCTCCCGCCGCGCCGGCCAGCGCAGAGAGCGAGTTGGTTTTGTTTGGGAGTTATTTATCATTGTAATCTTTAAAGTTTTTTGTTGAAATACCATAAAAACGGTTTTTGTGAGTTAATCTTAAAAGATAGACATATACTATCGCGGACTGTTTTTTAGATCATTAAAAGAGCTATTATTCTTTAATACATATTTTTTGTGTATCTTGAACCGTTTTCACGGCGCACGCAACGGAAGGCTTCAAAGATGAAATAATTTCTCCCATTTTTTACACATTTACCACTATATCTTTGCTCCTATTGATCGTAGCGTGATGTTATATAGCCTATAGCCTTCCTCGATAACTGGACTATCCAACACAGAAAGAATTATTTAATTCGAACCAGTAGTTTTGGAGATTAGCGCGTTCAAACAAACAAACTCTGTCGCTTTATAATATTTCTCCCGTTTTTTACACATTTACCACTATATCTTTGCTCCTATTGGTCGTAGCGTGATGTTATATAGCCTATAGCCTTCCTCGATAACTGGACTATCCAACACAGAAAGAATTATTTAATTCGAACCAGTAGTTTTGGAGATTAGCGCGTTCAAACAAACAAACTCTGTCGCTTTATAATATTTCTCCCGTTTTTTACACATTTACCACTATATCTTTGCTCCTATTGGTCGTAGCGTGATGTTATATAGCCTATAGCCTTCCTCGATAACTGGACTATCCAACACAAAAAAAATTATTCAATTCGAACCAGTAGTTTCGGAGATTAGCGCGTTCAAACAAACAAACTCTGTCGCTTTATAATATTATAAGTATAAGTATATATATATATATATATATATATTTATATATATATATATAACAGCTCGGTCGTACAGTGGAACGCGAGCAAGACCTTTCTGGTTAACTGTGGTTAACAGTGTGTAGTTTTATTTAATTCTTTATTTAATGGACTTACGGATTTTTAATGAAAGAAAGACGGTGATTTAAAGTGATACTAAATTATTACTGAATTTAACCATCAGGATTTTAGAACAAAATGGACTCTAAAATGAAAAACCTTATTCATGGAGATGATGAAGAACCAACAAATCTTGCTGACTTTATTATATATCATGCCCAGCGTCAAGGAGTTCCTTTTGACCATAAACAAATTGGGATGATGCAGTCTGCGATTGTACTATTTAATAGTAGCAAAACTGTCGATGAGAAACCTACTGCCAAAGATGTTGCTGTTGGGGTTAAGCAGGTGACTGCTGGTGCCACTACCAAGGCCGTTTCTACAATTGACTCTGATTCAGATAGCGAAAGGACTTTGTCAATTTGTTCTGAGGATGAAGAAGACTGGGATGTAATAGATTTACCAGAATCATCGGAAATTCCTGACGATGAAATAGTAATAAAAAATATTGGGCTAGAAGATGGATTCGTGGATATTATATGGGGTTCTTCTGAGCAAAAGAAAGAAATCTCCACTGGTGCAGAAGGTATTTCAGGTTTTGAATTGCAGTACGAAAAAATAAAACATGAACTTGCTAGTCAAGTACGAGAATTGGAAGAGATAATGGGGAATGTAAAAATGTCCGATACGCCAAAACCTATTACAAACGTAAAAAAGTTGAATTCTAATGAGGATGATGCTCTAAATCCAGAAATGAAAGCAACATTAAAGGAACTGGAAATGCTCATAGCAAATAAAAGGAACTTAGAATCAACGCCGGCACCTCTTATTTCTGAATGAAGAGATGAGCACAAATGATTTTCAAAGATTGGGGGGGGACCCTGTAACCCCAACCAAGCGCGTCCCCAGGTGGCGGATAGGGGAATGCACTAACCGTCTTGACGGCGGGCTGGAGGGAAATAAAATACCTCCCGCGGACCAACAGGATTACAAGAACAATGGACATGAACACGGATAAAGATTTAAACACTACGGGACAAGGGGTCGGATCCCTAGAACCGGAACTTGAGGGGGTGGTTAAGCAGGCTCCCCTTGGGTCGTCATCAAGCAACTGCGGTACGCATACAGTGATAAACCAGGCCGAGGCGTATGAAACAGCTACTGGGAATAGCGGAATGCAAGCGTTTCAGAGAAGCGCGATTACTTAGATCTCCAATAAGGAGACATTCGACGACGGACCTTCCCTCCGGGACAGGAACAGCCGTTGAGGAAAAAAGAGAAACTGAGGAGAATACAAAAAAAGGAGGAGAACAGAAGATATAGCACAGGACTGGAAAAAAGAAGGAAGCCAGGACGAAGCAAGAGCACTTGGAAATCTGATAAACATGATACAGAGGGAAGCCAGCAAACTCGAACAGATAGTTAAAGAGAAATTTAATACAAAACGGGAAATAAAAGAGATATCAGCTAGACTGAACCAGTACGTAGGCAGACTGAAATCAGACAATATCCAGAACAAAATGATATGATTTGTCCTAGATACGGAAAGCTATTGGGAGAATTGCGGAGAACCAGGACTGATCCAAAAAAATCAAATGGGGATTAAAATGATGCAAGTTAATGTAAACCGGGGAGTAGCAGCGTTCGATTTAGTACATAGTACCTGCTTCAATAAAAACATAGATGTTGCTATAGTAGCTGAACCCAACAAGAAACAAGCTAGTAGAGGTTTCTGGTTTAAAGACCTAAACATCGACGCAGCAATTAGAATATTCAACAAAAAAGTTAATGTTCTTAAATGCGACACTGGGCAGAAAGGCTTCGTATGGGTAGAATTAGAGGAATTCGTAATATACTCGTGCTATGCATCACCCAATATACCAGAGCAAGAACTTGTAAAGTACCTCCAGCGCCTGGGAGAAAACATTAGGAGGCAAAGCAAAGAGGTGATCATAGCAGGCGACCTATACGCGAAGTCTCTAACATGGGGCTCTACCGTAGAAGACAGGAGAGGCCGAGCGTTGATGGAATGGATAGCCGAGCATGCAATGGTGATTCACAACAAAGGCAATGATCCAACCTTTGTGAGGAGGCAAAGCAGTTCTCACATAGACGTCACAATAACCTCTGAAAAACTCGCTGACAAGATAATGGGGTGGAAGGTATCGAACGAAGAAAATCTCAGCTTCCATAGGAACTTATACTTTGAAGTAAAGCTGGGGAACACTGAGAGGAAACAAACGACGGTAATGAAGTGGAGAGTACAGAAGGAAAGACTGCCCGTCTTCGCTGCGATCCTGGAAGAGGAATTTGGAAGAGTTCCAATAATAAATGCAAACACCTGCATAGAAATGATTAGGACAGCGGCAGATCAGACGTTTACAAAAAATGGTCCGGGAGGTAAACGGAGCCCAGTCTACTGGTGGAACAACAAAGTGGCGCTTCTCAGAAAGGAATATCTCACAGCGAGAAGGAAGTTAACCAGAGGAAATAAAAGTAGGGTCTGCACAGAGGAAGAAAAGGAAAGCCTAAGGAACACCTACAGGGAAACGAGGAAGGCGCTTAAATCATCGCAGCAAAGCAGGAGTCATGGAAGAAGTTGACCGAGACATCTGGGGCATGGGATACAAAATAGTGTGCAAAAAGTTCAGTACAATGCCACAGATTAAGATTGGGAAAGAAAAGCTAAAAGCAGTCGTTAGCGAATTATTTCCAACACGCAGGGACAGACATTGGGCAGAGGATAGTCCCATAATAAGTGCTATTCCGTATTTCTCGGAAGAGGAGCTCGGTACAGCAGTAGAACGTATGAAAAATGGAAAGTCTCCAGGACCGAACCAAATCCCACCAGAGCTAATCAAAGCGGCGATTACCAAAGTTCCGAATGTGTTCCTTAAGGTGGTAAATGATCAACTGGAAGAGGGGGTCTTCCCCAAAGTATAGAAAACTGCAAAGCTAGTACTCATACAAAAACCCAAAAAACCAGGAGATGTGGAAGAGAAGTACAGACCGATATGCATCTTAGACTCGATGGGGAAACTACTCGAACATCTAATAGCGAAAAGACTGAATGAGGAAGTCGTCGACAAACTGTCGGGAAACCAATTCGGTTTCAGGAAAAAGAAGTCCACCATTGACGCAATGAAGAAAATAAAGGAGGTGGTACAAAACATTAAAAAAAGGGCCCATCGAAATAGGAAATACGCTGTGCTGGTCACACTCGACATCAAAAACGCTTTTAACACTGCGCCATGGGAAGGCATCATGGAAGCGCTAGAGCAACTCAATGTCAGTAAGTACCTTACAAAAATAGTAAGCAGCTATCTAAAGGACCGATCTATAATAGTAGATGGAGAACAGATGAGGGTTACATGTGGAGTACCACAGGGCTCAGTGCTAGGACCACTGCTGTGGAACATCTTGTACGACGATGTACTGAAGACGAGACTACCAGAGGGTGCAACAGTACTCGGATTTGCGGATGATACAGCGCTCATAGTAGAAGCAAAGACTGAAGAAATACTAACAGCTCATACGAATCTAGCCCTAAACAGAATAGAGCAGGCGATTGCCAGGAAACAGATGCAGCTGGCGGCGGAAAAACGGAGGCTATTGTATTATATGGGGGTAGAAAGATGAGAGAGGTCACAGTCGAGGTGGGGGATGAGCATCAAAACCAAAGAGAGCCTCAAATATCTGGGAGTACACATTGGTAGAAACAATGACATGAGGAAGCACGTCACCGAAACGGCGCGGAAAGCTGAGCAAACAATGATGGCACTCAGCAGGTTAATGCCAAATCTAAGTGGACCTAAAGCCAGTAAAAGGAGGATCCTAGGAGCGGTGGTCCACTCAATAATGTTGTACGCGGCACCAATATGGGGAGAGATAATGGACAAAAAGAAGTGCAGGAACATCCTAAGTGGAGTGCAGAGAAGGCTGGCAATTCAGGTGGGCAGCGCCTATAGAACTATTTCGGCGGAGGCGATTCAGGTGATAACTGGGATAGAACCTCTAGAGCTAATGGTAGCAGAACGGGGAAAAACCTTCTCAGAAGGAGAGGCCCAAAGAAAAGAGGCAAAAAAGCAAACGGCGAACAAATGGCAAGAAGAGTGCGAAAAAGACAACGGAAAGGCAAAATGGACTAAAAAACTTATCAAAAACGTAAAAAAGTGGAATAACTGGTAGCATGGGGAAGTAGACTACTACATCACCCAACTTCTAGGAGGGCATGGCTGTTATGGAGCCTATCTAAACAGATTCCACATAAGGGATACCGCAGAATGCTGGTATTGCGGTGATACGGATACACCAGAACATACGTTCTTTAAGTGTAAGCAATGGACAATGGAAAGAGAACGGACGCAGCGCATCACTCAAGCGACTCTCACAGTGGACAATACTGTCGACGTAATGCTGTCCAACGAAGAACACTGGAATGCCATCCGCGACTTTGTTACATCAGTAATAAAGAAAAAGGAAGCGGCAGTGAACAAGAAATAGAGTAAGAGCAACATATATATATGTAGGTTTTACCCTACATTAGTAGTTTTTGAATCTAACACCATCCCGGTTCAGACTCCAATTTGCCGGTTAGAATCTACAACCACCTGTTGAGATCCTAATTTGTGGTTCAGAACTAATCAATCCCATATGAGCCTCCAATTTGTAGGTAATTTCTACAACTATCCGTTGAGACGATCAATTTGCAGTATAACATAACAATATAGTTTCTTTTATACGAGCAAACACATGATTTGAATATTGATAGTTCATTTAATATTTACACAAAATTATACAATTACATCTGAATAAAGCGAATTAATCGTAATTAAATTCACTAAGAAAATAACACTTGATTAAAATACAATACTTAGATTTACAGTTCTTTTCAATGTTTTGCATGTTACCACGTAATACGCAATTCCAATTGTTCAGAGTTAACAACACAATGATTCTACAATGATAATACAACCTAGTATTTAACATTACATTTGCTGCATAACTCTAACATATGTTACAACTAATAACATTGTTCACAATTATTAAATTATATTAACACCCGTTAATAATATTTAAACTAACAAAATAACAACATCGCACAACCTATGTACATCTATTGTCGCCATTTTTTAATCAACTCTGACTACAACTGTTGCTTGTAACGCATGTGCCACACCCTGGTGTGTCATCACTTTTCTCGTAAACGTGGTTCTGCTGTTCGCTTTGGCGTTCACTTTGTTTGCCCCAGCGAATGGCTTATAGGGTCTGCCAGCGGTTTATTTAAAACATTTAAATATATCCCGTTCTTAGCAAAGATTTTTACCTATTCTACAGTGTTCTTTATATTTCTATTTCTTAAAACTAATTATATTTAAACTTAAAACTAATCCTAAAAAATATCCCACATCTATATATATATATATACTAGCAAACCCGGCGAACTCCGTTTCGCCATCAGATGGCTTCGTTTTATGTAACATTTCGTTTGGTGATTAAAAGATGAAGAAATTTTTTTTTTTTTGTTTTATATTTGAAAAGGAAAATTTTTATTTCATTTCACAACAGTAATGAATTCATTTCGATTAGTGTTATTTAGTTGAACTTCTCTAAGTAAATGAAAGTGAATCCAAAGTAAATACTGAATCGAAGCGTTATACGTGTCCGCAAATTATCCGTTTCATTGAAGTGCTCTTTGGTAAACCACATTTTTTGTTTTTTGGTCTGACGTTAACACAAACAAAGCGGATGGTTTCCCAACTCGTGAACACGCAACGGATAACTGCCCATGTGAAAAACAATGATTTTCTAAATTTATCCCGCAAACACTAAGCGATTGGCCTTGCGACTTGTTAATTGTCATTGCGAACGCAAAGCGAACTGGAAATTGCAATCGTTTGAAGTCAAACGGAAGATCAGTCGGAATCATTGGTATTCGAGGAATACATACATTTTCACCTGCGTACTTTCCGTTAATAATGGTTGCCTCAATCAAATTCGGCATAAGTGTTTTTATCGAAAGTCGAGTACCGTTGCAAAGTCGCGGTGGATTCAAATTACGCAATATCATAATAACTGTACCAACTTTGAGTTGCAAGTTATGTGGTGGAAATCCTGGTAACTCCAGAGAGTTCAAAAACTCCGTTGGATAATTTACATCGGGATTTGTTATGGAATCAACGGATTTGTATGTCACCAAATCGCCAGCAATTTTTGATTGAATGGTGAAATTCAGTGCGTGTACATCATTATTCTTTGCGGCAAGAATTGCTCGTTGACTTAACCAAGCATAATTCTGATAATTCTCACTAATGTTTGGGAAAACATTTTCAATAAGAGCTAATTGAGAGTCTACAAATCGGCAAAAGTCGTTGGTAAGAGTAATTAATCCAGATGTCGCATCAACTGGGACTTTTCCATTTCCAACAGCTAACAATTGTTTGGAAAATTGTGCAGCACTTTGATCGTTTTGAAGTTGAACTCTCATATTAGTGGTTAGCGATAATGTTTTTACGTTATTCCATAAAGGTGATGCCTTCAGGCAAGCATTCAATTCATCTGCAGGCGTTCCACGGGGAATTACTGGCAACGTCTGCCTGAAATCGCCTGCCAACAATATCATCAAGCCGCCAAAGATGTTATTTCGCCGAAGATCCTTCAGTGTGAAGTTAAGTGCTTCAAGTGATTTCTTATGTGCCATTGTGCACTCATCCCAAACAATGAGGTTGCATTGCATCAACAATTTTTCCATTGCACTGGATCGGGAAATATTGCATGTTGGTGTATCAATTGTGTAATTGGATCGACCATCTTCAACGTGATGTCGTACCTGTCTTGCCCTTGCCAATAAATGATTGGATATTGTAACGCATCGTACAAACGATGTGTCTCGTTTACACGATGCATGATATTGCTTCTTCGCTGAACGACAATGTCTCGCGATTTAGTTGGATCGCCAACAATAATTGCAGCAACATCATTAACGGTGGGTGCATTGAATCTTCGCACATGTTCACCTGTTGGGGTACAATCCGCTCTTATGACAAATTTGTGCGTATCCGATGGCATTCGTTCCAATGCTGTTTTGAACATATTAACCACAGCATTATTAGCGTGAAAAAATGCTTGCAACTGTTCAATAATTCGTCTCTTTAACTGTTGTGTTCCCTGTATATTGCACCGCACATTCAGCTGATCCACCATCGACGAAATGAAATATATTTGCAGAAATTGATGCGGTTCATCTGGTGTTGGCACCATTGAACCATGCAAATGATATATTTGTCCTTGTATCTGTAATTGTAAACAATCATTTGTTGAAGAATACGGTGTAACTTCTGATCGTGTGATGGTGTAGTATGTGGTGTATATGTAGTTGTTATGTGTTGCAATTCATTGTGTTGGTGTGAGTGATTGGTTATTTGTGTTGTATCTTTTACCTTGCAAGTCGGCATGAAGCCGCCTTCTCGAATGATATTAGCTCAAAAGGAAGTCATGCGAAAGCAGTTATTGTATTCAAGGATGTGTTGAAGAAAATGGCTGGAATCGGAATCACTTCCATCGAACAATGGTTTCAGTGGCTGTGGTGGTGTAAGTAATGGATCCAGTTTGACTTTTCCACTTGCGCAGCACAATCCAGCCGTTTCTCTTTTGAACTTTAACGCATTGCAATATCGGCATATAGTCGTCGTTCGTCCAATATCTAAATTTTCATCATCACTGTAGTTCGCAGTGGGATCATATTGGAATGCCAAGCGATTGTATGATGCCAATGATCTTCGTGTGCTCACGCGTTGTCTCAATCGGGCATTTTCTGTTATTATATTTTGTCTTTCTTCGCTTAAGTTCTGTGAATACAGTTGTTGCTGGCTTGCATGTCTTGCGCGGCGGCCGATGTTCGCACGTCGTCCTCTAGGCATTTTGGACTATGGACAGAGTGGTGAATGTAACCTTAAATGCACGATCCACATAATTTACACAGTTCAACTTACCACCTTAAAGACAAATGCCTGCTGTTGAAATTGAATAAAAATTTGCACAATACACGTGATTGATTTGATGGTTTCCAATTTAAATGTTAGGAAATGAATAACTTATTTTTTTAACTTTTTTTTAACAATTTCACAATGAACACAATACCGGTTTGTCACATGAAATTAATTAACTGAGCAGAGAATAATGAGTAGCTGTCAAACAATGTATCACGCACCGGCGCCTACTACTTAAAATATTGGTTTGTATATATGCTATGTATCAGAGTAGGCGCTGTATGTGAAAAAAGATTTTCCCGCTTTTCTGTTGAAATTTTTCCTGAATTCCTGAATTTTCTTTGCTATAAACCTCACGGAGCCCGAGACCTTTCCAACGAATGCAAAACCGTGGAAATCGGTTCGTGCGTTCTGGAGTTATAACGTCAGGAAGGAAAACCCGACTTATTTTTATATAGTAGATATATATATATATATATATATATATATATATATATATATATATATATATATATATATATATATATATATATATATATATAAACGTTTTTATATTTGAAAACATATGGAATACTAGTAAAAAGTTGCAAATCGACTGTCATTTTAGTACACATTTGACATCTATATCTACCTGTAAACCCATGAAGTAATGTTTTACCGTAAACGTATTATTAAAATAGAACAAAATACTCTCTCACATTTATTACATATTTATTGAACTAATTTGATTTTCGTATCTAGGTACACCAACGAAACTTTCTGCACAGTTTCCAACAATCGTCGAAGCAACTTGTTGATCTTTAGAAAATACTGCCATGTCGATGGAGAGTCTTAGGACGGAACGAGTTCAGACAATAAAAAAGCTCATGTCAATAGAGAAGGTGTTGATGTATGGTGAAATTTTTCCGGGGCACCACAAGGCCGTAACTGCTTATATTAGGAATTGTCGCGTAGTGAATTTAATGGGATTGAAGTCCGAAGATGCAGATTGCCTTTATCCGAAGATAGAATCTTTAGATTTCTCTGGCAAAGAACTTAATACTCGTGTAAGAAATGTCGTGAGATTATGCGAAAATTTAATAACTTTGAAAGTGAGCAACTTCCAGATAAGCTCAGATCTATTAAATAAAAAAGCACAATTAAAAGAACTGTGGCTTGAGGCACCCTTTCGTGTAGAAGGTAGAGATGAACAAGAAGGCGGTGTTTCTTTGTTGGAAACGTTCGCTGAAACGCAAGTTTCGTTACGAACAGTAAAACTGGACAGTGGAAAGGAAAACATCCTCTGTCGTCTGTTTTACAACAACCCACAACTTCAAGATGTGAGAATACACATCTTTCAGATAACGGGAGTTTGTCTAAGAAGTTCGCCTACAACTATAGAAAATTTAGATATAAGAATGAATACCAAAACTAATTCTCAGACACTAGTAGAATGTCTTCGTAACTTAAACCTGGAATCGCTTGGAGTTAAGTTTAACAATGAAGAAACCTTCCTGCGGAACTTAGTAGCAGCAACACCAAAATTGCAATGTAAAGTACATTAAATTGTGATTTTGTATATACAACGACATTGGGATATCTTCTAAGATTAATAAATTTGAAGACGCTGCGCCTCACCTATTTGAACGATATTCATGCTTAGAAGAATTACGGATACCTGTGTTCAGCTGGAACTACTGGAAATTATTGGAGTACAGATGTAAGCGAAGATTTGTTTGTTTCAGCGCTTCCGCATCTGAGAGAATTGTTTATACATATTGCAAACGACTCCTTGGCCACTGACTACGAACCATTGATGCAAAGCCTTTCTAAGAGTCCTAGCATAACCAACATAGAGTTAAACTTTTACGCGCGATATAGCGCGTTTACAAACCAACATGTGCTCACGCTGATCCGCGGTTCCAATATTCTCACGGTACGTTTCAGCACTCTAGGAAAATGTTGTCATTTCTATAAACGTTATAACTGGTTTTTTTTTTACAGAATTTACAAGTGGTAAGTCGGGACCTGACGGCTGATTTAGTCCTGAAAATATGTAACGAATTGAGCCTGCAAGGTTTCCGAACAGAGGCATTAAACCTTAAATGGGTTCTATTTGCTCCAGAGGTTAGTATTACTGCTTCTTACATTTCGTTTGTCACCTTAAATGTATGATGTTGGAAAGAGAACAATTTTAAATAGGGAGAAATTCTACCCCTGAAGTTTATGCGACACAACTAACACTTTAAAATGAGTAGACTTCGTTAAAACGAGACATTTTAACTAAATTTTAATTGAATTTTTATGTTTCAGGATGTTCCGGAAGACAGTTACCACCCCGTGCTGAATGTCCATTTTTTGAGCTAACGTTGTATCCTTCGATTTGAAATGTGATTATAGTTGTTTGATAATGTATATATAGTGATAGATTATATTATTAATAAAGTTTTATAGTGTGTTATAATTATAGTTTTATTTGTTAATATAGTTTTAATTGTTATGAAGTTAGTTATAGTTAGATTTGTTATATAGTACCATACAATAGATTCCTTTCCTTGAAATATAGATGCCACATTAATGTTGAAATTTGCGCTTCGGTTAAAAGCGTAAAATATTTATTTAAATATATCTATAAAGGCCATGATTGTGCCAATGTTAAAATAACATCTGAAGGACAAGCACAATTAGACTGGGATGAAGTTTCATTTTATTTAGACGCGCGATATGTATCCCCACCAGAAGCCATGTGGAGAATATTTGCATTCGATCTGCAACATAAAACACACACTATATATAGGTTAGCAGTTCATTTAGAAAGCCAACAAAATATTTTATTTACCGAAGGAAATGAAGAATCTGCATTAGCACGGTCTTCAGAAACTACATTAACGGCTTGGTTTAAATTAAATTCAACATCGGTAGAGGCTAAAACTTATATGTATACAGAAATACCCGAACATTACATTTTTGTGCATTTACGCATATGCATTTGCTATGACAATAAATAAATCACAAGGTCAAACTTTTGAAAAAGTAGGTGTTTTATTACGGGAACCAGTTTTTACCCATGGCCAATTATATGTCGCGTTTTCAAGGGTTAAATCATCCAATAATTTAAAAATTAAAACATTAACTTCTGTTACTAAATCAAAGAAAGATATATTTACATCTAATGTGGTTTATAAAAATGAACTTCTATTAGAATAAATACCTCCAAATTATTAAATTATTTACCTTTTGCTATTTCATCTGCTATTAGTGTTTTATAAGTAATGATATTATATTTCATCATGTTCAAGTCAAATAGTGGTGTTCTTAAATTTTAGATTCTCTTTACGTATTTTTCTTTGAGCATTTATTTGTTAAACAAATACTCTGTTCGGGAGAGTGAGATTATCATTTAATTGCTTTTAGATAGGTATAATTGAGATTTATTATTTAAGTTCTTATCTATCACTTTATTATTTACTTTTAGATGTAAGTGTTATATATATTATACTAGCTGTCCCGGCCACGCGTTGCTGTGACTAACGTTTTTGTCATATTACATTACATAGCGCCATCTATTGAATATTTACTCAATCTAGTCAACAGAATATTTACTCAATCTATTTATCAACAGATGTCGCCATCTTTTAAAATCAGATAATTAATAATAAATCATAATAATTAATCATAAATTGAGATGTAAGCTATCCTATCTTTCAAGTTGGATCAAACTGCACCCGGTGTACAAATTTGATTAAAATCGGTTAAGTAGTTTAGGAGTCCATCGCGAACACACAACGTGACACGTAATTTATATATATTAAGATTAAGATTGTATGTTATTGGCATTTTAATTGTTTTCAGGTTATCAAAATTCAGCAATATTCATTGTTAAAGAATACATGCACAGCCTATATTGCTATATAGATATTTCGCATTCTTTAATGTATTTCATTTAGAATCTAATTTTGTATATTTTTAGTTTTTTAGTTTTGTAATAATTATTTGTTTAATCAAACATTTTATCTATTGCTTTGTTATTGAATCAATTAACAAGTTATTGTCGTTGATGCTCTGGCATTGTATTCTAGTATACAAGCCCGTACCAAGGCCACCAGCTGACTTGGCAAATGCCTTTTGTACCAATGTGCTGTTCAATCATTATTAAAATATTCATTACTAGCTGTCCCGGCCACGCGTTGCTGTGACTAACGTTTTTGTCATATTACATTACATAGCGCCATCTATTGAATATTTACTCAATCTAGTCAACAGATTTCGATTTACTCAACAGAATATTTACTCAATCTAGTCAACAGATGTCGCCATCATCGTCGCCCGTTGTCATATGTCATATACAGATAATTAATAGACAAATAATTAGCAATAAGATAAATAAATTGAGATGTAAGCTATCCTATCTTTCAAGTTGGGTCAAACTGCACACGGTGTACAAATTTCATTAAAATCGGTTAAGTAGTTTAGGAGTCCATAGCGGACAACACAGTGACACGTAATTTATATATATTAAGATAAGATAATCTACATAAAAACAAAAAAGTGTTATTATTGTGTAACTAAATACTATCCTAAAACAAATAAAGTACCTACTATATAGAAAACAACTACAAAATGAAACTGTGTTTAAAAAGTAATATTACGATGATAATTATATCGCATAAACAAATTAGCGCTGCATTCAACCGTTCAGTAGGGAGCCGACCGCGCGAGTGAGCCGCGCGGCATGGTATCTCGTTGAGCTACACCCCCCTCCCGGCTTGCCCGCAAGCACCGCCTCTCTCCCGCCGCGCCGGCCAGCGCAGAGAGCGAGTTGGTTTTGTTTGGGAGTTATTTATCATTGTAATCTTTAAAGTTTTTTGTTGAAATACCATAAAAACGGTTTTTGTGAGTTAATCTTAAGGTAGTTGGTCCGTGGAATGACTTTTCAAAGGATTTTAATAAAACTTCATTTAATTGCTCTTTAATTAATTATAAGACATATTGACCTCAGGTCGATTAAAATTTACCACTCCATTATTGAGAAAAACGATATTAAAGTTTTGTTATTTTAACACAGGCTCTTATGGGAAATAGTAATTTCAATGTTATTTTTATCGAATAAAATAAAAACGATTCAAAGGAATTAAATAAAAATTTAATATATTATAGAAACAGTAGTTATTAATCACATAAAAAAAAATGGAAATTATTCTCCACGCCATTACAGAAATATAATTTTGTAAACATTGAAAATACGTGTATATACGTGTGTGTATGTGAATATACGTGTAGATACTATTTACATGTAGTGAGAACAGTGAGAATACGTGAATGTATATACGTGTATACGTGTATGTATGTGTAGATACTATTTACATGTAGTGAGAACAGTGAGACTGTACTTTCAGAAAAGTTTTTAACGAGACTATTTGACACTAACGTTGCAGCTACATTATAATTTTAGGTTGCTGAGTTATACTTTTGATCATGACTATCTCGGACCAACTACCTTAAAAGATAGACATATACTATCGCGGACTGTTTTTTAGATCATTAAAAGAGCTATTATTCTTTAATACATATTTTTTGTGTATCTTGAACCGTTTTCACGGCGCACGCAACGGAAGGCTTCAAAGATGAAATAATTTCTCCCGTTTTTTACACATTTACCACTATATCTTTGCTCCTATTGATCGTAGCGTGATGTTATATAGCCTATAGCCTTCCTCGATAACTGGACTATCCAACACAGAAAGAATTATTTAATTCGAACCAGTAGTTTTGGAGATTAGCGCGTTCAAACAAACAAACTCTGTCGCTTTATAATATTTCTCCCGTTTTTTACACATTTACCACTATATCTTTGCTCCTATTGGTCGTAGCGTGATGTTATATAGCCTATAGCCTTCCTCGATAACTGGACTATCCAACACAAAAAAAATTATTCAATTCGAACCAGTAGTTTCGGAGATTAGCGCGTTCAAACAAACAAACTCTGTCGCTTTATAATATTAGTATAGATTAACTCAAACTTCGTACAGTAAACATCTTTAAATTATTAACTAGCATCTAGAACAGTAAACATCTAAATTATCAACTCTAACGTTTAACAGTCTAATATTTTAAACAATTATAATAAAATTAATATTATAAAGATTTTAATAGTGAATTGCATCACAGTAACATCGATACATATAGATATTCATTTAAGTTTCAATTATTGTAATTCGTCAAGTGTATTTGTATAATAAATGTTTTCTGTAAAATAATAGTGTTTCGCTGCTATTTGATTTAAAGTAAAATAAAAAATTGTTATTAAGTAATTAATAACAAAAAGGTCCTTCGAGAAGTTTTGGCGCAATCTACGCTATCAATGGAGTTGGATGCAATCGAGCAATCCGAGATTTGGATACCGTCAACAGATCGCAGATAAGCCAACCTCAAGCTTATATAGATCTCCATAGGTCCAAACTCACTCAACCATTTGGTCAGCTTCGAGCCGGATTTACACCATTAAACCATCTTCAAGAGCGGATTCACAAGAATTGATCATCTTGAAGAACGGATATTCAGTATTTTGATCCTTCAAAGAAGATTCCATCCATTTGATCATCTTCAAGCAAGATTCTCATCAACGGATCCAGCAATTGAGCATCTTCAAGGAAGATTCACACCACACTGATCATCTTTGAAAAGGATTCCCACACTGATCATCTTTGAAAAGGATTCATCAAGCAAGGTGTACAATCAAGAAAAATCTCACTTTTGGCGCCAAGTACAACAGCACACACGTCTTCAGATTCAGTCTTGAAACGAGAGCTACTACACGAGAGTGGTGTCAAGGTAATCCTAAAACATTTATATAATTCCCATCCTATCCCCATTTATTACCTCTATTTTGGGTTTTTGCATTTACATCTCATATTTTACAAATTTTTTACATATACTACTGTTTCAATCGTTATTTCATTGTACCAAGGTGTTGGCCATCAATGATTCATTTCCATCACAAAGTTCGTATCATTGTTGAATTATAATTTTCAATCAATCATTCAACGATATTTAGTTTTCTGTTTGTAGTTAATAAATCCTTGCCTCTTTACTCAAGTCATTTAATGCGTTACCAAGCTAATGACCATCTATAGGGCTCGTATTCGTGTCATTCAGCACACATACACACATACATTAATTGCATTGGTTGCGAATATTAGATTCCATAAGTATAGCCTCTTACATTACGTCATCTAACGTCCTCTCAATGGACTACGACACTTAGAGCATACGCCAATCGCATTATTTAGCGAATATTATTATTCCGACTCAAGCGTTTGAATACATTTGTTTAAACCAAAATAACCATCTGTGTATTTTGCACAGAAATCTCTTACGTATTGTACGTAATAGATTACCACTTATATTATTTGCATCAACAATAATATATTTTTTTTTTCAATCAGTTTAAATATTTTATTTAAAATATCAATAGAGATTTTAAAGGTCCATTCACAATGTCTTTAAAAATCTTAAATACAAAAATACATCGTATTAAATCATCATTAAATCAATGCAGTAAAGCCATTGAAAATGTTGATATAACAGATCCATCCACTTACGATGTGGATGGAATGAAAATATGGTATAAACAATGGCAACCATTAATGGCTTCGATTAATAAAGTTCATGAACAAATGCATGAACAAACTGAGGATCAAGCTGAAATAGACCGCATTGATAGCGAAAACAATGATTTTTCTGCCCAATACATTAGGATTGGAAAGATTATTAATAAAATCATCTCAACTTCTGAATCGATTGCTAATCAAACATTACCTACCCCTGAAACAAAATCATCTGTATTTTCAGATGAAGATATGCACTTATCATCCATCAACATTCCAATTTTTTCCGGCAATATAGAACAATGGGATGAGTTTAAGGCCACGTTTGAAAGTCTAGTCCATAATCAAGTAAAATATTCTAGTTTCAAAAAATTGCATCTTTTACGTCGATCATTAAAAGGTGAAGCTTTTGACACCATCGCATCGGTGCCATTAGACCCCACAAATTATCAACTATGTTGGAATTTATTAGTCACAGCATATGACAATAAAAGAAAAATGATTTCTTATCATTTAAATGCGTTTTTAAAAATTCCGGCTATCACCTCTGAGAATAGCAATAAGTTAAGAGCTACTGCAGCCTCAATTAGAAAACACGTGAAAGCGTTAGAAAACATTATTCCAGAGGAAAATAGGTGGAACCACATTGTTGCTATTTTAATATCGAAAAAACTAGATTCTGAAACTAAGAAGCATTGGTTAGCTTCCGACATCTCTAAAACAGATTATCAAGAAATTGACCTCATGCTTTCTTTCATCCTTGAACGGGCACACGAGTTGGACGAACATAGTTGTGATTCAAATAATACTCATAAATCAAGACCGCACAAGTCTTTTTTCGCATCACCTCGCGACAAATGTTCATTTTGTTACAAGGATCACAATATAAGACATTGTCAAATTTTTTAAAACTTAACGTTAGGGCTCGGATCAATGAGATCCAAAAAAGGCAGCAGTGCTTAAATTGCTTCCGCAAAGGTCACAATAGTAGCAGTTGTCTTTCAAATAATCGTTGCCTTACGTGCAAAAAGAAGCATCATACATTATTGCATATTGATACTGAAGAATCAGATGAGTCCATACCTAAAGCTAGCACCTCTAGTACACTCACGGCGCACGCTAATCAGAAAAGTCAAGCTATGCTATCAACCGCTTTAGTCAACATTCCTGACAAAAACGGCAAAATAATTGTTGCTCGCGCGCTTCTGGATAATGGTAGTCAAACAAGCTTCATTACCAAGAGTTTATTACAAAAATTAAACGTTCCCATTACTAATTCAGATATAATAATAACAGGAATTGGTAATTCCGAAACTAAAATAAACAAGCAAGCAAAAATCACTTTGCATTCATCAACTAACAATTACAAAACGTTTGTAAATTGTCTGCTTATAGACAAAATAACCGACAAAATTCCACACATCACATTGGACATTGTCAATTTATCAATACCGCATAGCATAAAACTAGCAGATCCTAGTTTTAACGAACCACAATCTGTGGATTTATTGTTAGGAGCTGATATATTTTGGAACCTATTACGCGTCGGCAAAGCAAAATTATATAGTAATCGATTTTTACATTTACAAAACACTTCGTTAGGTTGGATAGTGACCAAATATAAATCTTTTACTAATAATAATCATGCGCATTGCTATCACACATCCTTACAAACTCAAATTTCCAAGTTTTGGGAAATCGAGTCTGTTAAAGAATGTAGCACTTTAACCCTAGAAGAACAAGCATGCCAAGATCAATTCAACAAAACTACTACTCGAAACTCAGATGGTAGATTCATAGTTACATTACCATTAAAATTGCCCGCATCAGCTTTAGGAGATTTTAAAACCGCAGCTACCAAACGATTTCTTTCATTAGAAAGAAAATTTGACAAAAATAAACAATATAAATCTATGTATTCTGCATTCATTCATGAATATATTCGATTAGGTCACATGACTATTAACCCTATTCAGAATTCATCTGAACCTGCATACTTTTTACCGCATCACGGTATATTAAAACCAAGCAGCACTACTAGTAAATTGAGAGTAGTTTTCGATGGCTCCATGTCAAGTACGACAAACACTTCACTTAATTCGTTACAAGCAAATGGGCCAACAATTCAAAACGATCTATTCACCATTTTAACTAGATTTCGTCATTACGAATATGTGGTCGTGGCAGATATAGCGATGATGTACCGACAAGTACTGGTGCATCCCTCCCAAAGAAACCTTCAACAGATTCTTTGGAGAGATAATCCAGACGACAAGTTACTGGCATATCAGTTAAACACTGTAACTTATGGTACATTATCTGCAGCATATCTTGCAATTAGAAGTTTAACACAGCTAGGTTACGACAACATTATTGCACATCCAAACGCCGCTAATACCATCATTAATGACTTCTATGTTGATGACATGCTGACTGGGTCAAATGACCTAGCAGAACTCAAATTACGCTGCAACAAAATCATTGAAATACTAAACAGTGCAGGATTTCATTTACGCAAATGGATTTCTAATGATCCCGCTGTTTTACTTGAATTAGACAACACTACTAAAGACAAACACTTTTATATAGATCACGCAGATCTAGAGCATTTCAAAACTTTAGGTGTCAAATGGTGCTCAAAAACAGACTGTTTCAAATACAGCATCGCCATTTTTGATCCACCTGTAAAATTAACAAAAAGAAATGTTCTATCATTCATTGCTAAAATCTTTGATCCGCTTGGATTATTATCACCCTGCGTCATACCGTTTAAGCTAATGATACAACAATTATGGCTAACAAATCTACACTGGGACGATCAAATTCCAGAACATTTAGTAAAAACATGGGTTTCTTTAATAAAACAATTACCAAGCTTAAACAACGTATCCATACCACGAAAATCATTAATCAAGAACTTCAAAACAATTGAAATTCATGGTTTTTGTGACGCGTCAGAACGTGCATATGGGGCTTGTATTTATTTTAAAAGTACCAACCACAATAACCAATCCAAAACTACTTTATTACACTCAAAATCTAAGGTCTCACCTTTGAAAACTTTAACCATTCCGTGTTTAGAATTATGCGCAGCATTATTGTTGTCACGAATGACAAAGAAATTATTGTCAATAATTTTCTTACCGATAAACAATATAATTCTTTGGTCTGATTCAGTCATTGTACTATCATGGCTCAAATGCATACCTAGTACATTGAAAACATTTGTAGCTAACCGCGTTTCTGAAATCCAAACAAACATGAATTCTATTTCACAATGGCGTCACATTCGTACAGAACATAACCCAGCAGATTTGATTTCACGAGGTATTCCTGCAAGTAATATAGTTGATTATGATTTCTGGTGGCAAGGTCCAGATTGGCTATCTCAATCAGAGATCGCATGGCCTGAAAGCAATTGCACTGTAAATTTTTTACCAGAAACTAAATCAATTATATTAGCGAATTTTTCCACCATGAAATCAAATTTTATATTCGACAAATTTTCAAATTTAAGAACTCTTAATAGAGTCACCGCATACTGTTTACGTTTCATTCGCAATTCCAGAAATAAACAAACTAGAATTAATGGAATTTTATCAGTCACAGAATTGCAAGCTTCTATGCAATCACTCATCAAACTAGCACAAATGGAATGTTTCGCATCTGAATTTAAAGCTCTAAAGCGTAACGCGCCTTTAGATGCAAAAAGCTCATTACTCTGTCTTAATCCATTTCTTGACGATGATGGCATCATCAGAGTGGGTGGCAGATTAAAACATTCGAATTATGAATTTCACAGGAAACATCCTATTGTTTTACATAATAAACACAAGCTGACAACTTTGATAATGGAAAGGGAACACCTGAGATTACTACATCCAGGCCCTCAAAAGCTATTATTTAGTGTAAGGGACCAATATTGGCCCATTAAAGGCATATCCTTATCAAAAACTATCGTACATCGCTTTGTGACATGTTTTAAACAAAGGCCACGCTTTCCATCACCACAAATGGGTTCTCTTCCTTTCGCAAGAGTTTCCCTAGATTTCCCATTTAAAGACACCGGAATTGATTATGCTGGCCCTATCATGGTCCGAAATAAATATGGCAGAGGTAGTAGGTTAATCAAATCCTACATTTGTTTATTTATCTGTTTTGCAACTAAGGCCATACATTTGGAGTTGGTCACTGAACTTACAACTCAGTGTTTTTTGGCTGCTTTGAACAGATTCATATCACGTAGAGGCAAACCCACCACTATTTATTCTGACAATGGAACGAACTTTGTGGGAGCTAGCCGGGCCTTGGGTAAATTTTTAGCTGATGATGATAATGAAAGAACGATCCAAACAGTAGCTTCCGATTTAACAATTACTTGGAAGTTTATCCCACCATATTCACCCAGTTGGGGTGGTTTATGGGAAAGCAACATTAAGTCAACCAAATCACATCTCAAACGTGTCATGCAAAACAACCATTTTACATTTGAAGACACTTATACCCTGTTAACTCAAATAGAGGCAATACTAAATTCTCGCCCTCTTTATCCCGCTTCCAATGATCCCAATGACCTTATTCCCATCACACTTGGACACCTCTTAATAGGACGGCAAATCAAAAGCATCGCTCCTGCAGAGGACGCTCCAATCAAATTAAGCCGAATGCAGCGCTTCTCACAACTTCAAGACTGTATTCAAAGTTTTTGGAAAAGATGGTCAAGCGACTACCTAGGACACTGCAATCAGCTCGTGAAGTGGAAGGCGTCAAAGGGTGTTGTACCACAGCAAGGATCTTTGGTCCTAGTCAAGGAGCCAAATCTTCCTCCATCGCAATGGATGCTGGGTAGAATAGTAAAACTAAGCATTGGCGATGATTCAACGGCTCGAGCAGCTACTATCAAGACAGCTTAGGGAGAAATAAAGCGTCTAGTGCGACATCTCGCTCCGCTACCCATAGAATGTTAGTTGAAAACCAAGATGACTCTTCCAATTTTCAACGCGCGGGAGTATGTTAAAGAATACATGCACAGCCTATATTGCTATATAGATATTTCGCATTCTTTAATGTATTTCATTTAGAATCTAATTTTGTATATTTTTAGTTTTTTAGTTTTGTAATAATTATTTGTTTAATCAAACATTTTATCTATTGCTTTGTTATTGAATCAATTAACAAGTTATTGTCGTTGATGCTCTGGCATTGTATTCTAGTATACAAGCCCGTACCAAGGCCACCAGCTGACTTGGCAAATGCCTTTTGTACCAATGTGCTGTTCAATCATTATTAAAATATTCATTATTAACTCAAACTTCGTACAGTAAACATCTTTAAATTATTAACTAGCATCTAGAACAGTAAACATCTAAATTATCAACTCTAACGTTTAACAGTCTAATATTTTAAACAATTATAATAAAATTAATATTATAAAGATTTTAATAGTGAATTGCATCACAGTAACATCGATACATATAGATATTCATTTAAGTTTCAATTATTGTAATTCGTCAAGTGTATTTGTATAATAAATGTTTTCTGTAAAATAATAGTGTTTCGCTGCTATTTGATTTAAAGTAAAATAAAAAATTGTTATTAAGTAATTAATAACAAAAAGGTCCTTCGAGAAGTTTTGGCGCAATCTACGCTATCAAAGGAGTTGGATGCAATCGAGCAATCCGAGATTTGGATACCGTCAACAGATCGCAGATAAGCCAACCTCAAGCTTATATAGATCTCCATAGGTCCAAACTCACTCAACCATTCATAATGCAATAACTTTTCAATAAGTGCATTCTACATGCATGCTATATTATCATATGAATAATTTATTTTAAAAATTTGTTTCTTATTCTTTACCTTCTCGCTGGTGTTGTCGCATGATTTATTTGATAACGTTTAGAAAAATACTCTTTTATTTACAAAACGTTAATCGTTATACATTTATTTTATTGTAGAAGTTTAATACCTGAACAGTATTTTTGTTACATCGTTTGCAGATAAATTAACCAGAAAGAATATTTCCTTTTTGAATTATAAATTGCGCTTTCATATTATAAATTACGAGTATTATTACAAATAATTTATATTAAATAATAAACTAAATAATTCTAATAAGTTATTATATTGTACAAATCAACTTTTAGGTATTTGCAACCAAGAATTGTGTAAAATGAGTACAGACCTACCATTATGGAAGAATCATTTGTCTGAAATACGTTTAAAAGTAACCTAAAATACCTTTGTCAAACAATTATGTCGTTATGCTAAAGTTCCCTAAAATAACATAAAATTCTAAAAAGTATTATACTTTTTTAAATAGATTTTTAATCAAATTAATTAATGCTTTTGATGTTGCAAAACATAACTTTTGTGAAATAACTACTACAAATATTATTACTATACTGTATTATTTTTTTATAAAAAAATTACGATATATTGTTCATGTTGTTTAAGACGTTCTTGCAAGTTTGATGTAAATTAATGTTATTATAATTTACAGAGCGAAAAAAGGGCCGTGACAATAAGAAGTTCATCGAATTATAATAAAATAAATATATTTATTTTAGTTGAACAATAAGATTTATGAAATACAACACTTACACGACTTACGGGAAATTCATTAACTATTATTTTGATAAACATTTGAATGCAGCAGATAATAGTGGTGTTCATCACATGTACAAACTGTAAGTGCACTTTTTTTTTAATTCAATATATTTTCTTTATTTATTTATAATGGATGCTTCTTTTAGGTGGGAAATAATAAAGAACTACTATTTAAATGCTCAACCTGAAACGATAGTGGGTTAACACACCGCCAAAACATGTTACAACTTTTACATGAGATGTGATAGTAACGATAGTGTTTTAATGGCTTTACGTTTATGAGGAAACAACAAAAATGACAACAACATGAAAATACAAAGAATACTGTTTACTGGTCAATGAAGGAATAATTTTCATTATATATATTAAAGTGTATGAATAATGAAGACGATACATAAAAATATATATATTTCACAGAAATGTTTAAATCTACTATATAAAAATAAGTCGGGTTTTCCTTCCCGACGTTATAACTCCAGAACGCACGAACCGATTTCCACGGTTTTGCATTCGTTGGAAAGGTCTCGGGCTCCGTGAGGTTTATAGCAAAGAAAATTCAGGAATTCAGGAAAAATTTCAACAGAAAAGCGGGAAAATCTTTTTTCACATACAGCGCCATCTCTGATACATAGCATAGATACAAACCAATATTTTAAGTAGATGGCGCCGGTGCGTGATACATTGTTTGACAGCTACTCATTGTTCTCTGCTCAGTTAATTTCATGTGACAAACCGGTATTGTGTTCACTGTGAAATTGTGAAAAAAAAGTTAAAAAAATAAGTTATTCGTTTCCTAACATTTCAATTGGATACCATCAAATCAATCACGTGTATTGTGCAAATTTTTATTCAAATTCAACAGCAGGCATTTGTCTTTAAGGTGGTAAGTTGAACTGTGTAAATTATGTGGATCGTGCATTTCAGGTTATATTCACCACTCTGTCCATAGTCCAAAATGCCTAGAGGACGACGTGCGAACATCGGCCGCCGCACAAGACATGCAAGCCAGCAACAAGTGTATTCACAAATATATATTCACAACGGCTGGATTGTGCTCCGCAAGTGGAAAAGTCAAACTGGATCCATTACTTACACCACCACAGCCACTGAAACCATTGTTCGATGGAAGTGATCCCGATTCCAGCCATTTTCTTCAACACATCCTTGAATACAATAACTGCTTTCGCATGACTTCCTTTGGAGCTAATATCATTCGAGAAGGCGGCTTCATGCCGACTTGCAAGGTAAAAGATACAACACACATAACCAATCACTCACACCAACACAATGAATTGCAACACATAACAACTACATATATACCACACACTACACCATCACACGAATAGAAGTTACACCGTATTCTTCAACAAATGATTGTTTGCAATTACAGATACAAGGACAAATATATCATTTGCATGGTTCAATGGTGCCAACACCAGATGAACCGCATCAATTTCTGCAAATATATTTCATTTCGTCGATGGTGGATCAGCTGAATGTGCGGTGCAATATACAGGGAACACAACAGTTAAAGAGACGAATTATTGAACAGTTGCAAGCATTTTTTCAGGCTAATAATGCTGTGGTTAATATGTTCAAAACAGCATTGGAACGAATGCCATCGGATACGCACAAATTTGTCATAAGAGCGGATTGTACCCCAACAGGTGAACATGTGCGAAGATTCAATGCACCCACCGTTAATGATGTTGCTGCAATTATTGTTGGCGATCCAACTAAATCGCGAGACATTGTCGTTCAGCGAAGAAGAAAAAACATAAAATGTGGTTTACCAAAGAGCACTTCAATGAAACGGATAATTTGCGGACACGTATAACGCTTCGATTCAGTATTTACTTCGGATTCACTTTCATTTACTTAGAGAAGTTCAACTAAATAAGACTAATCGAAATGAATTCATTACTGTTGTGAAATGAAATAAAATTTTTCCTTTTTCAAATATAAAACAAAAAAAAAATTTTTCTTCATCTTTTAATCACCAAACGAAATGTTACATAAAACGAAGCCATTTGATGGCGAAACGGAGTTCGCCGGGTTTGCTAGTTTAATTATAAAACATTTACATTCGATACGTGATAGACGTGTTTTGTTTGTTTCCTTAAAATAATTTAATTGAACTAATATTATTAAATATATATATATATATATATATAAATTAATTAAAAAGTAAATATAAATTTAAAGTAAAATTGCATTATCTAAAATATTATTAATTTAATATTCAAATTTTCTGAATTTAAAAATGAATTTGAATTCTGAGGGGAAAGTGGGAGTTGACCCCAATATAAATTTATACAATGAAGATAATTTAACTTTATCTTCTTATAAAATTATGATTCAGAAAGAAGATATTCTAAATGAAAAATATGGGATCAGTACACTAAAAACAGCAAAAATGCTATATAATTCAGAATATGGAAAAGATATTACAGAAATAAAGAAAATAGGGAAAAATAGAATAATGGCGGTATGTAAAAATCCTAAATCAGCTAATATGTTAGTGAAATTGAATAACAAGAAAACATCAGGAGTTGATATGTTTATACCAATGTTTTGGATTACAAGAATTGGAATTGTCAAAAATGTAGATATTGAATTTTCGGAGGAAGAATTAAAAGAAAACATATATAGTGACCCGTATAAAATCCACTCCATAAGGAGATTAAAAAGGAGAGTAAAAGTTGAAGATGCAATTAAATATGAGGACTCTAGAAATATTATCATTTTCTTTGAAGGCCAAAATTTACCTCAATATATTTATATTTGGAATGCTAAATTACCCTGTGAACCATTTATTAAAAATACGAGACAATGTTATAAATGTTTAAGATATAACCATACGGCCAATCAATGTAAAGGAAAGAGTAGATGTAGCAAATGTGGTTCAAATGAACATACGCTAAATTTATGTAAAAATGAAATTATAAAATGTGTAAATTGTGATGAAGAACATGATGCGACTGATAAAAATTGCAAGGAAAGAAAAAGGCAACAAGAAATAAAAATTTTAATGGGAAACAGAAATCTTAGTTATCAAGAAGCCGCTATTGAAATACCTCAAATTTGGAAAGACAAAAATTCGTATGCTGTAACTACAAAAAATATATTTGATATATTATCTAATTATGAAAAGGACTTTCCTCAAAATTTAACAAGTTGTGAAAATAGTATACCATCATATAAGCCAGCACCCATTAGAAAAAGAACATATTTAGATAGAAACTGTAAAAAGGAAAATATTAAAAAACAAAATAATATAAATGATAATAAAATTGAAACTAAACAGAATGAGAAAGAACAAAGTTTCATTAATTATATTACAAATTCTACACCTAGAACTTATAATACAAGGAACAATTACAGAAAAAATGAAAAAGATAATGACGAGGAACAAACAGAAAATAATTCTCAGAGGTCCATAAAAGTACCAAAAATTCAATACAACCCTGAATTATTAGTATCACAAAATTTTAGTGAAAATAAAAATGATGACAGGAATAAATTCATGACGGATTCAAATAAATTTTCTATATTTGAAAATATAGAAAGAGGAAGAAAAAAATAGCGAAATTATAAAAATAATATAATATAAGAGCATACATATTTGAGTAACATATAAAATTATAATTATTAAATAGCGCCTATTCGTAAATAAGGTTTCTAGAAATTGATATTATACAGTGGAACGGACGGAAATTAATTAGTGAAATATTGAAATATTTATAAATTTGTAAAATTAAATTATAAATTATAAAAGATGTATTTAAAAAAGATTGTTGGTGGCTATGACGAAAGAAAGTCAAGGCAAATAAGTGAATAAATATAAAAAAAAAAAAATATAAAACATTTAAAATAATTATAAAACTATAATTTAAAAATTTTATGGTAGGATATAATAAGTAAATCTTGCAGAATAATTGTTGCAACAAGCGATTTTAAAGTAGTAGATTGAAAATATTATAAGATTAATTAAATGCAGAATTTTTATTTTTTTATCTATGTGATGTACGAGTATGATATCTCTAAAAGAGCGACCAGCTTTTCTAATTTTATTATGACAAATTTGAAATGAAATTACTAATTGGTTTATTAAATTCAAATGATATACACTAAACAAACGTCGCTTTGGGACGGGATTAAAGCTAGTTTTTCATATAAATTGACTAAAAAAATATATTTTTTTTATCAAAATAAAAAATATTTTCAATTTATGCGTTATTTGACCAACTTTTTTTCATAATTTGGGATTTTTTTTTCGATTCGGAAATAAGTTACCAAGGTTAGCCTATATACAAACTTTCTAGCACAATTTTTACTCTCGGCAAATACTGCCCCCGTGCCTCCAAATAAAATTTTGAAATTTTGAATTTTCGTTTATTAATAATATACTTAATTATTCTAGAATCCAGAATAGGAAAGTTTCTCCAAAGTTCTTACCGGGCCACTGAATTTCTTTAACCTGCCTTTTTTCCAAGTTTTGAATTTCTAATTTTTTTAAAATGTGTGAGCATTGAACACCTTTATATACATGCAAAATTTCAACTTTCTATCCTTTACGAATAAAAAGTTATATATACAGCAAAAAAGAGCCCAACTTTTTTCCAGTTTTTCCAAAATTACGGGTTTCAAGGAAATTGAAGGAAAAATTCAGGGAAGCCAAAAGTCTTAGAATTTTTTTCTCTACGAAATTGGAAATTTTCAAAAACATTGACGGAGCCGTTTTTATTGTGCCATACGAATTTCAGCAGCAAACAAACATTAACATATAAACATACACCTGGAATATTATAATATAGGAGGATATGGTAAAGTATAAAACAACGGTTTATTTAACATGAATATTGTATATACGAAAATATTATATAATATATAATTGAATATAATAATATATGTAATATAAAGGAATAATAATATAGACAAGCTATATTATTAATCTTTTTCAGGGTAAACGCCGAAAGCGTTGAGTGTAGCCCAAGTTAGAGGCTCGTTTCAAATTCTCTGGGCAGTACTTCTTTGTAGGCGTTAATGCAGTTGGTTTTAGGACTCATCACTTCATTCGGTGATGGCGTTCCGCTTGAAGTTGAAAGGGTTGTCATGTATGTTTCCACAGGCTTATCGTATACCCTACCTCTGCTTCATATAGTATATTGTTTATTAAGTGTTCCACTTTTGTATATTGTGTTTTTAATCTTCGTACTTAACGACTCACGAATTCACCAAACACGTCAAAATCATCAGGCGTTGATTGTTCTTTTCTTTCCTATTATTGTAAACAGATTTCATCATTTCAAATGCTTCTTGCCGTATGTTGGTAGCAGTTGGTTTTGATTCTTTGGAGATCGGTTTGGGAACAGTAAAGGAATGCTCCGCTTTCTCTGCGGCGGCTTCTTCTGGAGTCCCTGAAAGTATTTCGGGTGGAGTCCCGCTACTTTCATGGTCAAGGTCCTCACCATAAGTTGTACTTTGCGTGTCATTCAATTCATTCAAACTATTGTCTGATAGGCTGTCGCTGTCACGAGAAGACACGTTTTTTTTTTTTTTTTTTTAATAATAATTCACGGGCTTCTTAGGAGAAAGTTTATTTGTTTACGCGATTCGTACAGTGGCTCGAAAACGGCTCCGCGCATTTTCTTGAAAATTCTCTATATCGTAGAGAAAAAAATTCTAAGCATTTTGGTAGATTGGCGGCACGAGGTCGGGTTTGCCGGAGTGGGTTTCCGAGGGGTAATAATTGTGCTGAAAAGTTGAAATTTTGTATATGGGCTAACTTTGGTACCTTATTTACAAATCGAAAAAAAAATCTCATATTTTGAAAAAAAAACTTGGTCAAAGAGCGAATAAATTATTCGAAAAAAATATATTTTTTTTATCAATTTTATTATTGAACGAGTTCAATATTTCAATTTAAAAAGAATTAAAATTTGAAATGAAATTCGAATTATTTTGTTGGATTCAAATTATATACTCCAAAAGGACGGGAGCAAACTCTAGTAAATATATAAAATCCAATATTTTTACATCACTTCATTTAACATTATGATATAAAAATAATTAATAGCTTTTTTTATTATGTTTCAGGTACCCAGAGATCCTGAGGAATGGAAAAAAATTGCTTGTGACTACAATTCTATATGGAACTTTCCTATGTGCATTGGGAGCATGGACGGTAAACACGTGCTGATACAATCTCCCAAGTTCAGCGGCAGTGAATTCTTCAATTACAAAGGAACATTTAGCATAGTCCTGTTTGTTGTAGTGGATGCCAGTTATAAATTTATTTACATTCACGTAGGTTGTCAAGGGCGTATCTCAGACGGGGGTGTTATCAGAAGTACTGCATTCGCAAAAACAATGCAATGTTTGAAACTTAATTTACCCCCAGAATCATCTCTACCTGGACGTGCAGAACCAGTACCGTACGTTTTAGTGGCAGACGACGCCTTCCCGTTATCACCGATTGTAATGAAACCTTTTCCTGGGCATCACATACGTGAATCACGAGCAAGAAGAGTAGTGAAAAATGTCACTGGCATACTATCTTCGGTATTCAGTGTTCTACGTAAGCCTATACTCTTAGAACCAGCAAAGGCAAAAAAAATAGTTCTTGCATGTACATGTTTGCATAACTACTTGCGTCGTGATTCGCAATCAAAAGACGTGTACTGTCCGACAGGTACTTTGGACGCGGAAGATATTCCAACAGGAATAGTGTCAGAGGGAGCTTGGAGACAAGATGCAGACCCACTACAGTCTCTATTGCCGATTAGAAGAATGGCAAGAAAACCTTCTGCGCGGCCACTTTAAATACGGAATGAATTCAGCGAATATTTCTCATCGGAAATGGGACAAGTACCATGGCAACGTAATTACCAGTAGAAGTAACATAAGGAAATATTTACTTATCTAATTTAAAATAATAAATAAATATTTGTCTTTGAAAAACTTACCTCAGTATCTAAATTCAAACCACCTTGCCTTCCTTTCCTTGGTTTGTTTTTGTCATGCAAAAAACTCATGGCCTCATAGCCAAACCGTTTTGATATAAAGGATTGTGCAGCCACAGATTTTTTCATCTGTTTGTACTTCTTTCTTTCCCTATTGTATTGAGTAATCAAGTTTCTTATTTTTCAAAAAGTGAAGTTGTAAATGATTGCGGAATGTTACAAAAATATATTCAATTACCCAATACCTCAGAGAAGTTAATAACATCCTACTCGTGTAAGTTGTTTTGTGTTTGTCACTTAGTTTTTACTTAGTCACTTAGTATGTGAAACGCAGTTTGAAAGGAAAAAGGATGAAGAGAAGCAGGAATTGTATAAGTATATTCTTACAATTACATTTCAAACGATCCCGAACCAACAATGTCTCTTCAGTATCTTTGTTGACCATGCACTTTAGAGATAGATAGAGATATGTTAATTTTAGACTAATCAGTTCATGCACAAACTGCGTGTAAAATCAAATGATAAGAAAATATCAGGTGTCGATATGTTCATACCAATGTTTTGGACTACAAGAATTGATATTGTGGAAAACGTAGATATAGAAATTTCTGAAGAAGAACTTAAAAGAAAACATCTACACTTATCCTTATAAAGCTCATTCTATAAGGAAATTTAAGAGGAGGGTGAAATTTGAAGAAGACAATTAAATATGAGGACTTCAGAGACTCAATAATTTTCTTTGGGGGTCAAAATCTACATCATATAGTACAGTATAAATTTCATTTATTTATTATAATGTTTGATAGGTGCGTCCATGACAATTCCTACTGCTACGAAAACTCCAAGTGCAAGTGGAAATAAAGCACATTTTGTAGAAACATTTACGTCTAGTGATCACGATGCAATGGAGATTAGTGATGGCAATGAACAAAGCCATATGGAAACTGTAACCATAAGTGAAGCTTTTTCAGGTAAATACTTTTTACTTTTATATATATTTTACTGTACTTTTTATATACTCGTAATATAAGTTTTTACTATGTTATATTAATATTATAATAATATTATTCATAGCTTCAGCCGATCTTTCCCCGGGAGAATTTTTAATAAGTAAGTATCAATATTTACGAGTATTTAATAGTTTTTATTCCTAATTATTTTCTCCGAGCATTATATTATTGTTAAATTGTATTTACAGAGACAGACGCTCGAAAGAGAAATTTAGGAGAGATATACGTTTTCTGAAACAAAAACTAAATAGAGTAAAAAGAACACTACAGAAAAGAAAAGGTACTCTAAAAGACTTATCCGAATCTATTGATGAAAAATCATATATAGATTTTGAAAAATATTTTGTAAAAGGAAGGTACCCGCTCTTACCTTCCGTCATAAGGAATTGTAAGGTAAAAGCTAATGCCAGGAAGTGGACGTTAGACGATAAACTCCTGGCATTAACTATTTACAAAAGGGGACCTAGATGTTACAGGTATATATCAACCCTTCAAGCTATTTCTAGAACGACCCTAATGAACGTGTTGGCTAATGTGAGATTAGATCCAGGTATTAATAAAACATTATTAAGCATTCTAGGTAAAAGAATTAAAGATTTATATGAAAAACATAAGTGTTGTGTGTTGATGTTTGATCAAATAAGTTTAACTCAAGGGTTAAACTTATTATCATTTCAAGCAGACACTTCGCGGATGCGTTGATTTAAGAGACGATAAGAAGCAAGATGAACTGGCTCACCATGCATTAGTTTTCATGGTGAAAAGTTTATTTAAAAATTGGAAACAGCCAGTTGCTTATTATTTTACAAAAGCTTCTACTCCGGTAAAAACTATGAAGGAACTTGCTATTAATGTTATAAAAGAAATACAAGAGGTAGGCCTTAATGTAATGACCGTGGTGTCTGATCAAAGTCAGACATCCTGGACTGCTATGACGGAGCACTGTCACCTTCATAAAGAAGACGGAGCTTCGTTTGAAGTTAATGGTAAAAATATTGTTTATATTCCTGATCCACCACATTTGATAAAAAGTGTTAGAAATAATTTTATAACTCATAACATAACATTTGAAGAAAACAAAACAGCTAGATGGGAATATCTCGCTAGGGCATATAAATATGACTGCGAAAGGCAGTTTTAAATGATGCATAGATTAAATAACGATAATTTTTCAAAAATAGAACGGAACTCTAAGATGAAAATGAGGGTAGGAGTTGCGGCTAAGCAAATGAGCAGGACATCTGCTGCTTGTTTAGAATCAGCCGTATGCTGTTCCAAGAAAGGTTCAGATAGAGCCGTTCTACCAGGGTAAGCAATGTATACTGCCGAATTTATATCCATAATAAATGAATTGTTTGACAGTGTCAACGGTACTAATCCAGTCAGATCGAAAAAGTACCGTCGACCTGTGAAAACCACGTCAGGTATACATGTATACAATGGTATACAATGGCAATTAAAAATTCCATCAGATTCAACAAAATCACAGAAACTAGGAAATATACGGTGCATTGATGGTTGGATTGTTGCATTAACAGTAATGATTGAAATAGACGGGCATTCATCAATTTAGTCCGCGATCTATTAATCAGGACCCGCTAGAAAATTTCCTTGGACAAATTCGGCAGGTGGGAAGCGCCAACATACACCCGACGTGCAGTCAGTTTATTAGTGCATACAAAGTTTGTATTATAAATTCGCTAACAAACATAAATAGTGGTAACTGCGAAAATGATAATAATGACATATTAATTAATCTAAGAGAATTTATAAAAGACAACGAAACTACTGATGATAATAGTGTTCATGAAAGTAATATTTTAGACGAATCTGTTTTAGAGGAATCTGTTGTTGGGGTTGAAGATATTCCTGGATTTAGTAATATTGATTTAGACACTGATTTAAATTTCGATATTTTTGAAATAAAATCAACCGCTTATGTCGCAGGTTTTGTGGTAAAAGCACTAAAAAATCTGTTTGAAACATGTGATACTTGCAAATTAGACTTAGTTGGAAATGCCTTCGGTAACTCTAATTTGGCTATCATGTTTAAAGAGCATTCGCATGAAGACCAGCATTTAACATATCCGAGTAACAATTTAATTTCATTTGTTGAACATGCTGCTCCTCATATTGTTACATATTTAGATGAAATGCGTAGTAAATTTAAATATAATGATTTGGAAACTATTTTACGTGAAGAACTATTTAAAAAAATAAACTTTGTATACAGCTCTCATAAGGACTACGTTTGTAGTATTTTAATTAAACGGACAGTAATGGTTGTAGTACACAAGTACTGCAAAAACTGTAAACCGGTGAGAAGCATGGCCTGGAAAAGGTAGAACTTACAAAGTTTATTTATTTATACATTATTAGGGCTTACAAATATTACATTTATTATCCTATACCCATAGATGAACTTCACTACTCTCTAAATCATAACAAAAATACAAGCACCGGTTTCGACAGATATAACTACAAAATGATACAACTATTACCTCCAATAGCTAAATCACTTCTAATACAAATCTTCAATAGTATATTTAACACTCAAACTATACCCGAGGATTGGAAAAAACATATTATTGTACCAATATTAAAACCGAATAAAGATCCAAACTCAGCAGAATCATACAGGCCTATCACTCTACTTTCATGCATAGGGAAAACAATGGAATCCATTATCAAAAACAGATTAGAATGGTATCTGGAACACCATCAAAAATTGCCTGACCTTCAATTTGCCTACAGAAAAGGAAAAAGCACCCAACATAGCTTAAATATATTAAACTTGGACATACAGAAAGTATATAGTAACAATCATTACATGGTCGCAGCTTTTCTAGACATCAAATCCGCGTATGATAATGTAAATCTTATAAATCTAAAAAACAAAATGACAGAGATTAGTATATCTACAAAAATTATAAAATGGATTTTAAATTATTACAAACTAAGAGAAGTTTTTATAAGACACAACAACAAATTATTAGGTCCTTACGTGAACTCTCAAGGAGTGCCGCAAGGCTCAATATTATCTCCTCTACTGTTCAATATATACACAAAAGATATCATCAAACTGGCGGATAATTCTACGAAAATCTTACTATATGCCGATGATATAGTAATCTACAGCAAGGGCTATTCACTTAACATAGCGCAAAAAAGACTTCAAAAGAAAATCAAGATGCTAGAATCTACCTTAAGTGATTTAAATCTAGAGGTATCCACTAATAAAAGCAAAGTAATAATTTTTACCAGACACAACTTAGATCGAAGTGCAAGAATTATTATGAAAAATAAATGTTTAACTGTTACAAGTAACGTTAAATTCCTGGGTGTTTGGTTTGATTCAAAAAGCACATGGTGCAAAGAAATCAACTCAATTATAGCAAAATGTCACAAAGGAATAAATGTAATGAGATGTCTAGCTGGATGCAGCTGGGGAAGCCATCCTCTAACCCTACTCAGTATTTATAAAGCCATTGTCAGACCCCATTTTGACTACTCCAGTACATTAGTTTGTACCGCAAATAATACAAGACTTAAAAAATTAGACACAGTACAAAAAAAAGGACTAAGAATAATAATAGGTGCAATGGGCTCTACTCCTATACAGATTCTTAACCTGGAAACCAATATGCCACCTCTAAAAATTCGAAGACATATATTAAGTGACAATTTCTTCATGAAAATAATCCAAAGTAATTACCAAAATATCATATCTAGAATAGAAGAACTTCAAAATGTATACTTTAAGCCATATTGGATAAACAAGAACCAACCTCTTCTTTTAATAAGCTACAATCATTACAAAAATATACCTATAGAAAGTTTTGAGATCATGCCCTACTTTAAATCTTCATATGAACTAAAAACTATTAAAATAGATACCGAAATTAAATATTTCAACAAAAAAGACAACAGCACTATAATATATCAACGATATATGAATTTTATATGCACTGAAAACATAAAATGGGATATATGGTATACAGATGGTTCAGTAAATAGTAAATTTAAAAAAGGAGGTGCGGGCTTATACAACTCTACAACAAACAAGCAATATAAGTTTAAGTTAAATAATATATCAAGTTCATTCAATGCTGAACTTATAGCTATATTGAAGACAATGAAGATAATTAAAAACACTAAAGAGTCTAACATATTAATAGTAACAGATGCATATAGTGTATTAGCAGCTATAAATAATAACAACTTCAAAAACAATAATAATAATAAAATTTGTAAAATAAAAGCAATATATTGTAAACTGAAAAAGAGTGGAGTTAACATAAAATTTTTATGGGTACCAGGTAATTCTAGAATTTTAGGCAATGAAACTGCAGATAAGTTAGCAAAAGAAGCATGTACTGACGGTAAATTAATAGATATAAAATCTTCCTTAAATGAAATGAAAATTATTATCAAGGAAAAGGCATATATGGACTGGCAAATAATATACAAGGAGGCAAGTCAAACCACAGGCAAAACATTCTACCTTTTCAATAATAAAATTAAAGATAACATGTGGATCAATAAAAATTTATCTAGAAAATTCATTTATACAATATGCCGACTAAGATCAGGTCATTGTAAAGTCCCATCACATCTAGCAAAAATAAAAATAATACAATCTTCTAATTGCATCTTTGGAGAGGAAGGTACAATAGATCACATGATACTAAGATGTAAATTCAAAAAGCAGGCAGTCGACCACTTATGGAGTAATTTATGTAAACATACCATGATGCCAGTAAACGTATTAAGTCTAATATACGATATAAATAGTACCACTGCAAAATGTGTAAATGAATTTATATTTAACAATGGAATTGATATATAAAATGCAAGGAAAGCTTCAAAGAACAAGAGTAATAAATATAGTATATATATATGTATATTTATAAATAATTTTTATGTATTATAAAATGTAATACTTGTTTATATTTTAAAATAGCAAGAAGGTTGAATAAGCCAAAGCTTAATAAATAAAAAAAACAAAAAAAAAAAATTACATTTATTGCAATATTTTTATACTGCCACATAATCTGGTATATTAGAATTAACCCATTATCTACCGGTGTTCGATTTTTCGAACACTCAATTTTACTCATTTTTGCTTTAAAATATTTCTATGTTCCTATCAAATTTTGATATATATCTTTGTATTATTATAAAATTTGATTAATTTGCTATAAAAAGGTAATTGTATTTTCAAACTTACCTCCCTTTTCTCAACGGTCAGGGGGTGTAAGAAATACCTTACAAGTTAATACTTTTTGAAATACATTTTTAATTATTTTTAATTATTATTTATTTAAACCAGTGATGCACATTTATTATTAAAGACTCAAACTATTTATAACACTATTTTTCTAAAGAGTTTGGTACATCTACTAGACCTTAGGTGTAAAAAAAACTTAAGTGTTCGATTTTTCGAACGTTGGTAAGTATTTATCATTTTTTTTATTTTTTGACAACATGTATACAACGAACTTTTCTTAATACGTATACACCATTTATACACGTTGTTTCGCCGAGGAAATTGCTTACATTTAAAACTTGGAAATATTTAAGTTTTCTTTTTAAATTAGCTATTGTTTATTATTACATATAAATACTACAGGTAAACTATTTGAGTTATATTTTTATTAAATAACATAGAAAATCGTTACACATGTTTTATATTAGTTAAGAATTTCAGTTATATTTGCAATGGCTGGTTGTCAAGCTTTATCTATGAAAGAGATTGAGGCAATTATTAATAACTGGAGTGATAGTGAGGACGAAATTAATACCGTAATTGTTCTTCCACCTGCTCCAGTAGATGATGTAACTGATGAAGAAATACTGGACAAGGATTGTATTCCAATGAGTGACGAGGTAGATATAAATACATACATTAATTTGTACATATACAACGTATTTAATAAATATATTCTTCGTTTTACAGGTCACTGCTTTAAACGAGGTAGTTGGTACTCTTGAATATACAACAACACGACATCTTAGAGATGAAAATGATGTGGAAAACATTGCACAGGCTGGTGCTGAAAACATTAAAGTAACTGGTACTGTTGATCATACAGAATATTTTCAATCATCTACATCTGCTTCACGTAAACGAAAAAGACGAGATGTAGACAACACAATAGTTTCAGAGCGACCATCAAGTGTTTCTTTTAAACCTTTGCGTGAATTTGAAGAACCAACATGTGCCACAAAAACCAATAAAACAACTCAATTTGAGTATAATATTTATCAAATAGACCCCCTTAATAGTGTTCAAAAAGAGTTGTATGAACATCTGAAGACTTTGTCACCAATGCTGTCCAAAATTACCGCATTAACATTCGAGCTAAGAAGTGGTATTGGCCATTATGGTAGAAAATCTACTGCTGACACTAAATGTCGAAAATGATTTTCTCTCTGAAGATGTTACGGATAAATATTTTAATAAATTCAACCTACCTAAAATATCAGGTCAACATGTTTTAATACATCAGAGAGAAAAGAAAGTTCGTCGCTGCAAATTAAGCGGTTGTGGAAAACCTACGTATTTTATGTGCAAAAAATGCAATATTCATTTGCACACAAAATGCTTTCCATGAGAAAAATATATAAGCCAATAAATTTACAATATTAATAAAAAATGTTAATATAATTTGTAATTAATAATATTTTAATAATTATATCAAATTACGATAATTTTTTAATAAAAACAAACAATTTCTTTATAATTCTTAACAAAAAAAATGCCAAATAGTTGCCAATGTTCGAAAAATCGAACAGTCGATTTGAGGAAAACTACTGTTCGGAAAATTTTTCTAATGCAAAATTTGAATTCTGTAGGTACTTATTAGTCTAAATACCACATTAATTCTTTCAACACATGTATTTTTTTTGTTAACGGCAATAATGTTAGTCCATCATTTTTAAAATATCGCAATGCTTTTCTTTTCTAAGATCTAAACATTTCCACACCTTATATGCTTAAAATATTATAATATTTGATATTAAATTTGACAGTTCGTTCATTCTATTATAATAAATAAATTTGACAAATTTGAATTTGTTTACAAAATAAACACAGACATACGTTTATACATGAGTCTATACTTAATATAACAGACAACTGGTGTTTTTTTTTATCGTTTTCTCTCCCACATATATTATACTTATAAGAGTGAGACAATGCTTTTTTACTGTGTCGTAGCTTTATGCAGCTGAACTTTTAAAAGTATGACTCATCGCCGAACTATCGTAACTCTGACTATAGATAAAAAATTTCTTTTAATAAATAAATATAAGATTATGTCTTAAATATTAACAGAACTTATAATTTGAACAGTTTCATATAAAACCACAATTGCAGCTGGTTATTTAATAATGCGTCAGTTCCGCGGTTGAGTTATACATGATTGCGCTTAATGCCCGTAATTGTTCTATATTTTACAGATCGCCTTTTTGTTAACCATGGACTCCCTAACAGCATCTTCCAACGCCAAGGGTATTTTTCGTACTTTGTCGATCAGCCGCTGCCACAAATACGGGGGTGGACTATGGGAGCCTTATGTTCTTTCTGATGTTGACGAGGTTATAGGAGACAACTTGGTTGAGCGATTCTACATCGCCCAAAATGTGAAAGGACTAGGAGCCTTCAATGGCATGGTCTTCGTTATCCTGAATAAACCTCATGAACAAGACACAACTGTAACTAAACTCTTTATGGTCCAACTCTATTACATCAGCAACAGATCTGTTACGTTAGCCTCTTCCGAAAGTGGACATTTTAATTAAAATAAATATTACAACAGCGTCAAATTTGTGATGAACAATATTAGAAAATTGAAAAATGTCGTTCGAAACGTGTTCCGTCCTATATGGGTTCATCATATATACTCATCGGTTCTTAAATTTTAATTTTTTGTTATAAATGTAAATTGATTGTAAAATTTGTAGTGATTCTGAGTTTACGGCTTGTGCTGGTTATTTTACAATTTTGATTCCATTGTATTTATGTTTATTTTATAATTTTGATTCCATTGTACTTATGTTTTATTTTATAATTTTGATTTCATTGTACTTATGTTTATTTTATAATTTTGATTCCATTGTACTCATGTTTATTTTAAATTCACTGTTAACTTAACTATTATATTTAAGGAAAAAAGGCATTCATTCATTCGTAGTCATTTGTTTAGCTCAGTTGCTTGTAGTTGATAGTTGATCAATAAATCAATTTAATTTTAAACGAAAAAATATTCGTGGTTTTTTTCACATAATTCGACATCATCATCGTACATCATCGCAAAAATAAATCGCGGTAAACTAATCGCGATTCAAACATTGGTCCTTCGAGCCGGATAGTGAACAGTGAACCGTGATAGTAATCTCTAAACTCTATCAATCGCCACCAATCAGCGTTGGCATTATAGAACAGCGCTGGATCATCACGCATCCAGCCTATTATTCGCCACCGATCAGCGTGGAATAATCTACAAGCGTTGGATCATATATATCCAGCCTATTATTCGCCACCAATCAGCGTGGGATAATCTACAAGCGTTGGATCATATATATCCAGCCTATTATTCGCCACCAATCAGCGTGGGATAATCTACAAGCGTTGGATCATATATATCCAGTCTATTATTCGCCACCAATCAGCGTGGGATAATCTACAAGCGTTGGATCATATATCCAGTCTATTATTCGCCACCAATCAGCGTGGGCATAATCTACAAGTGCTGAGATCATATATATCCAGTCTATTATTCGCCACCAATCAGCGTGGGCATAATCTACAACCGCTGGATCATCACGCACCCAGCCTATTATTCGCCACCAATCAGCGTTAGCATTTTAGAACAGCGCTGGATCATCACGCATCCAGCCTATTATTCGCCACCAATCAGCGTTGGCATTATAGAACAGCGCTGGATCATCACGCATCCAGCCTATTATTCGTCATCAATCGTCATTGGCAACATTGGAAACTATTCATCTTGTGAGAAACAACTACATCAATCGTGTGCAATCAAACATTTTTTATGCAAAGAATTATACAAATAACACATCAACATTTGTATAATCATGACCAGGAGTGCCGTTCTTCATTGAAACTTCAAATCGTCTTCACTGCGGATACAGAACAATACATCGACGTGATCAAGTAAGTCAGGTGATTCACCAATAATCCTTGGCAACTCATTTAATTCCGAACAATTACTCCTCCTATTTTTCCAATTGGCCAATTATCCTAGCATACATATTTTTACTTTAAACAAAATTCCCATTAATTAATAATGGCTGAAGGGCAAGTTAGACTCTTAAAGATCAAACGCGCGACTGCAAAACGAGCTCTAACATCATTCGTGAACCTTCTTAATAATGATTCGGAAGAGTATTCTTGTATGTTAAAAAGTATATACGACGAGATAAAGCAAACGCGTGAAAAATTCTTAGCATATCAAGACGAGATAGACTTATTGGTAGCGGATGAGGAGGGATGTGTCCCGGAGGAACAGCATCAATATAGGGATGAGTTTGAGGATCAGTATTGGAAAGCATGCGATAAGGCCACTAAAATTTTAGATTCGCGAAAAACAAATTCTCCCAACCCATCTGGTTCTAGGGTATCCACTGCTAGTAGTATTATGGGAACACCGGTATTATCAACGTATAATCAAGGCCTAGAATCATTGAGCAACAGTCCTCAGACCCAAAATCAATTGAATAGCTCACCACCCGTGCATAGTAATCAATTAGCCGGGCACAATACAAATTTTTGGAATAAAGCACCTTTACCAACTATTCATTTGCCAACATTTGACGGGTCATTTGATACTCGGTTAGGATTTTGTGACCTGTTTAACTCCTTGGTCGATGACGATAACACTTTACCCACAGTTCGCAAAATAATTTATTTTAAAGATTGTCTGAGGGGTGAAGCGAAAGAGGTTATTGCCTCCATTGAATCGTCATCTCAGAATTATGAATTAGCGTGGAAGTTATTAAAAGAACGATATGATAATAGACAAATTATAAAAGAAAAATATATTAAAACATCACCGGCTAATGATATTGATACGGAATCAGTATCTCACTCGGAGACACCTGAATTTAACCAAAACTTACAGACTCGCATACCTGTCGAAACCTTATTAGCTACTACCATAGTGGATCTTACAAATCCAGAAGGTATCGCAGAAACTCATAACAAGCTTGCAAAGTTTACAATTTTGATTCCATTGTATTTATGTTTATTTTATAATTTTGATTCCATTGTACTTATGTTTTATTTTATAATTTTGATTCCATTGTACTTATGTTTATTTTATAATTTTGATTCCATTGTACTCATGTTTATTTTAAATTCACTGTTAACTTAACTATTATATTTAAGGAAAAAAGGCATTCATTCATTCGTAGTCATTTGTTTAGCTCAGTTGCTTGTAGTTGATAGTTCTTAATAAATCAATTTAATTTTAAACGAAAAAATATTCGTGGTTTTCTTCACATAATTCGGCATCATCATCGTACATCATCGCAAAAATAATCGCGGTAAACTAATCGCGATTCAAACAAAATGAATGCAAATGAAAAATATGAAGAAATAGAATATAATAGGAATGGATAACAACGCATACAAATTTATATTAGAAAGAGCTGATAAGTATACGATAGTAAATTTACACGATATTGAATATGAAATGAAAGAAATTGCCATACAACATGCACTCCAAGGTTATTGAAAAATAATTAATATAAGGAAAGAAACTTGGGGCAAAGAGTTGCCATTTCCGGTGTATAATGGGACACGGGCCGTAAAAATGATTTTAAAAAAAGAAATCTCATCGTACATTAGTATGATGGGACGAAAAGTATGAGCAAGCTATAGAAAACAAAGGAAAACGTGCAGACTATGTGACGGCCTGGACCATTTAGGACAGGATTGTCCGACAAACTTTAATTTCACTCCAGGGAGTTGCCCGATATCCACTCTAATTTTTAAGGATTTAAGGAAAACCTGAATAATTTGTGTAAATTTTAGGGAAATCCTGAAACCAGAAAGATAATTATTAAAATTATTTGTAAGGTGAAGCGCAACGTTCTGGAAGTTAGTGAAGTGATGAACCCACCAATTGGTTATTGCGTCGAAAGGAAAGTATTTAAACATGTTTATCTACACACATACACTACTACATACAAGTACTCTACATACTGCCCTAAAAGAAGGCTATATAAGCATTTTTCTAATAGTGAGAGCTTTCACTATTAGAACATTGAATAAATCCGTTAACAATCACATCAACATCAAGGCACAGTTTCGAAAGACTAGCATTAGATATAGTATATCTTCCGAAAAAAGATGATGATAAATATAAATATCTGTTAACAGTACAAGAAGACTTAACCAAATTTACTGAAGCTATTCCTATTGTAAATCAGGAAGGAAATACTGTTGCAAAAGCACTGGTAACAAATATCATTTGTAAATATGGTGTTCCCAATGCGACTTTAACAGATCAAGGAACAAATATTATGTCACGAGGCTTTAAGGACATATGTAAACTATTACAAATAAAACTACAGCGTTCAGACCAGCGACTAATGGCGCCCTAGAAAGAATACATAGAACGCCTGCTGAATACTTAAGAAATGTTTGTCTAAAACACGACGATTGGATCAATTGGATTCCTTATGCTATGTTTGTATATAATACAACACCACACACTGCAACGGGTTTTACTTCTTTTAAATTACTCTACGGGCATAAAGCAATCTATTAGCTCACCCCACATTTAGCCTGGAGTTTATATGTGATAACGGTTGTAAGAAAGAATATAAGATATATAAAGGGATGATATATATATAACACCTATCGCACTGTAAAGGGGCCGTAGTGGTCCGGATGAAGCGTTTAAGTGCGGTGAATGCGTTATGTCGTTCAAGACACAACAAGGGCTAAGTCAGCATACTAAGTATGCACATCCCGAAGTAAGGAACACAGAGGTTGACAGGAACTTTTCCTGTTCCGGCGCGTTCAAATAGACTTTCTAAGTGGTCTGAAGTGGAAGTGCAAACGTTGCTGGAAAACATGGAACGTCTCTCGAACGTTAAAAACATTAATACAGAATTAGCAAAACTTATTCCTACAAAATCTGCAAAGCAGATATCTGACAAAAGAAGGCTTCCTAAAGCCAAGCAATTAACGCAAGCTGGAATTGTATCTAATGCGAGTATTAATCTCCATAATGTAACGAGTAGATACATAGTAAATGTTCTTACGCCTCCGAGAGCTGGGCAAAGCAGATTTCAAAGCCAAACTTCAACGCCTACAGGGATGGTTGATCAACTCGTTGAATTTTTTACAAACATTGAGTCGCAAAATATAACATCTTGCAACGTCTCACTAGATCATGCTCAATGCAGTATGCACGAGGTGGTGTCGGAAGAAATAGAATGGGTTGGTACCACAGACGCCCTTTGGCAGGAATGGGAGCTACCACCTAATGTTTCCGAGAATATGTTAACATTAAATGAGCTGGTAAATGATTTAGTGGGAAAGGGAGCCACGAGGCACGAGCTGCAGGCTTCGGTAGACAATATTGCCCAGAAATTTCAGGAACTGTTGTTGCCTGAACAAGCAACTAAGGTGCGTAAGGAATTAACGAAAAGGAGAAGGAGGAAAGAGGGCGCAGTAATCGATTTACAAGGCGGAGATCAATAAGGAAACACAAATATGCCTCACAGCAGGATATGTTCTATAAATGCTCAACGAAACTAGCTGAAAACATCATAAATGGCGAAGTTTCCAATGCGGGATCTAATTCACGGAATCTCAACCCTGATAAAATAAAGCAATTGTATGAAGGCCTTTGGAGTACGCCAGGCGTATCAACGTACAATTTTGATAAGAAAAATAATATTTATCTAGGCGAACTAACTCCCATAGACCAAGATATTACAAAATTCTTAATCACAGCTATTAAGAAAAAGTCTGCACCAGTGCCAGACCATATAAAAAGGGACCATCTTATCAAAATCAATGGGGTTGAGATATTAATCGCAAATTTTTTCAATGCATTAATTCTGTTGCATAATAACCTAAGCAATGGTTAGAAAATAGAACTATCCTCATCCCTAAAAGAGGCGCAGATCTTAAATTGGAGACTAATTGGCGTCCAATCACTATTGCGTCTATGTTAGCGAAATTATTTGCTAGTGCAATACACGACATGCCTAAATTCCACCTGGCCATAAACACAAAGCAACGGGGTTGCACGACACAGAATGGTTGCCTCAACAATATAACTATCTTCGAAGAAGTGATTAAAGAGGCCAAAATCTCGGCCGGCGTCGTAATTTCAGTGCTAGACGTGTCAAAAGCATTTGACAGCGTGCCCCACGAGGCTATTACAAAAGCGCTCAAACGCCAAGGCGTACCGCCAATAATAACTGCATCGGTGGAGAATATGTACAAAGGAGCATTTACAAATATAGCCGTTGGTGATTTAAAAGTGACTATGAACATTTTAAAGGGGTCAAACAAGGAGATCCGCTCTCCCCACTGTCATTTAACGTTGTATTGCATACAGTACTCGATAAGTTAGAAGTAACCAAGGGCTATCACCTGTATAACAAACAGGTTAAAGCACTAGGTTTTGCCGACGATATACTCTAATTGGTAGTAATAAACAGGACGCCCAACTGCAGCTGAATATTGCATGCAATACACTGAATGATCTAGGCTTAAAATTATCAGCTAGTAAATCATCAACCTTTGAAATCAAGTGCCTTCCTGGCAAAACCTTTGCCATTATTGACCTAGGATTAACAGACCCTATAAGTAAATCCCAAATACCCCACAACGAGTGTACTCAAATTTTTAAGTACCTCGGGATGCAATTTTTTCCGTGGGTAGGAATCAAATCTGACAACATAGTCAGTGACAAATTAATCAGTCTGGAAAGGCTCGGTAAGACAGTTCTAACTGCTCTTCAAAAACTCGAATTGCTTAAGGTCCATATCATTAGTCATTTCACGTTTAGATCCACAGTTAGTCCACTTACAAGGACACAATTGCGTGAAATTAACCAAGCGATAAGAAGCCTGGTAAAAAGATCATTGCATCTACCAGATGAAGTACCTACTGGGTTTTTATATACCAGGGTGAGAGATGGCGGTCTAGGCGTCCCAAGACTTGAAACTCGCAACCGTTTTACGGCCTTGCGCACTTATGTTACATTACGTGAAACGGATGATGAAATATAATAATAAGACACTCCTATATAATATAAGACAATACGGATTAAGGCTTAGGCTAGGCACCTTATGTTAGGTTAAGATGCAATGTAATTAATATTAAGTAATACCATTTGACAAATAAAATATCTTTGAACTTGAACTTGGATGATGAAATTATTAATGCAATCACATCTAATGATAGATTCTTGAAAAAGGCAAGAATGTTGGCAATGAAGAGCGGTCTAGAATGGCCGTGTAAGTTAGAAGAAGTTGACCACGCAAAATTTGAATCTAAGCGTAACGAATGGCGTATATGGAGCTATCTCAATATGCAAGGCGTTGGCGCGGCATCCTTTAAGAATAGTCCAATCGCAAATAAATGGCTTAGTGCCCCTGCACTTTTAGCACCGAACAGGTTTTGCGATGCTGTGCGGCTAAGAACCAACACGTTCGGATGCAAACTTGTTCAATCAAAAAGAGGATGACGTAATGTGTGACGCCTGCAAGCTAAAGGTGGAGTCTTTGGGACATATACTGGCAGTGTTTTGTGCTGAAACCGTTGTAAATTAACCGACACAACGAAATCCTTAACCTAATAATCGAGAAACTAGCCACTAAGCACAAGGAAGGTATTTTTATGAAGAAACCTTGTCTTCAGTCGCCGCTTGGCTTGCTGAAACCAGATTTAGTATTTCTGAATAAGAAGGCTGGGTATATAATCGACGTAACGGTTAGGTTTGAGAATAAAAATAGCCTGCTTCGGCCAGCTGATGACAAACGCGATAAATACAACATCCTAATACCGCAACTTTTAGAACAACACAATCTAAACTCAGTAGAAGTGGTACCCATGGTTGTTGGGTCGAGAGGAGCTCTACCAAAAGCGACTACAGCTTACGTCAAAAAGTTGGATACCGACTCGTACCACCTAAAACTTACATGTTCGATGATTGCGTTAAGAACGTCAATTGAAATGACAAATATTTCTATAGACTATTTTAGAAATGATTAGATTTACGATATTGTTACTTTAGCGTGCTCTTGGCAAAGGCACAAGAAATTTTTTATATGTTTATATTTTTGTATGAAAACAGGTGCACGAAACCAAAGCCATAATAACTAGTGCATATATTTAGTTTTATACTACAACAAAAATGGAACTGGACAAAAAATATGCCATAAAACGTCCTGTTGGCTTTGCCAAGTCGTTGTATATACTCCCAAGAGTGCTGTAAGAGGGTTCACCCCCCATGCACTCAGCCTAAGGCGCCTTCAGCAGGGAGTTGGCGGCCGTCCGGTTGACGCGATGATCCCATCTGGATTGTAGTATGGTTGTACGTGGTCAAGCCTGAGCAGATAAAATGGTTGTGGGAGGCTGTTTTATCTGGCGAATCTCCTCTACGGTATCTAAAGGAACTACTTCTCCTAAACGATTATAAGGAATAACATATGTTGCTACATGTAAATAGTTATCACTTGCTATAACTACAATTAAGATGGATGGCATTAATAGATACTGGAAGCTCTGAAAGCTTTATCAATGCGGATTTAGCAAATCAGAGGAAACTAAAAGTTATCCCTTGTACTGGGAATGTCTACATGGCTTCTACATCATTACAGTCAAGTATATTTGGATACTGTAATGTACGAGTATAAATAGAAATGTTAGGGAATAAATATAAAGGAATCAAGCTATCGGTAATGAAAAAATTATGTACCGATATTATATTAGAAAATGATTTCCTCAAGCAACATAACTCGGTGTGCATAAAATTTGGAGGGACCAAATCTAATTTAAATATTTGTGGATTAATTTCCATTAAGATATCCTCCCCATCACTATTCGCTAATTTGACTCCCGATTGTCGACCAATAGCTATTAAATCAAGACGCTATAGTGAAGCTGATAAGAAATTTATTAAGGATGAAATAGAAAAATTACTCAAGGAAGGAATTATAGAAATTCGTGATTCTCCATGGCGAGCACAAGTTTTAGTCACATCTAATGAACATCACAAGAAACGTATTGATTATTCCAGAACAATTAATCGAATACCCTAAAAATAGATGAAATTGTTGGCATGGTTGCTAAGTATAATATATTCAGTACGAAGATATATTCAGTAAATAAGAAAGAAAGTATACGGCATTCGAGGCTTGCAATAATCTATATCAATTTCGTCGCATACTTTATGGAGTAACTAATGGTGTAGCCAGTTTTCAAAAAATTATTGATAAGATAATACAAACAGAAAATCTTAAAGATACTTACGCTTACATATTGACGATGTAACTGTTTATGAACATACTCAAGAAAAACATGATAAAAACTTACAGAAATTTCTTAATGCAGCAAATAAATTTGGCATAACATTAAATGAAGAGAAATGTACTTACTCCGTAACTACAATCAATCTATTGGAATATACTATAACAAATAAAACTATTAAACCGGATTCTGATCGACTTAAATCCTTAGAAAATTTACAACCTCCTTTAGATATAGCATCATTACGTAAGATTATTGGATTATTTGCATATTACTCTAAGTGGATACCTAATTTTTAGAAACTTTACATTCCATACGATCTCTATTATGTATTGCTACCAATGGAACTCCACAGGAACGTATGTTTATTCATCAACGTAAATCGTGGTGTTTCTATACCGACATGGCCAACCATTCCAGGCCCTGTTCTAATGAAAAAGATGGTGCGAAACAGCAAATATGATCCCTTGGTAGAAGAAGTGGAATTAATAAAAGCTAATTCAGAATATGCTCATGTTAAATTGGCAGATGAAAGAGAGAGCACAATATCAGTTCGTCATTTGGCTCCTCGAGGAAGCGACATAATGTCAGACAAATCTAATCTTCAAATGTCTGATGAAGAAGGCGAAGGAAATATAACGTTACACCCACCAAAAACTACACCGATAGAAGATTTAAGACAAGAACCTGTTATCAATCCTTCTAACGATGACATACCTATTGTAAAGAAACCTCCCGAGCGAAACAGACGTCCACCGTTTCATCTTGCAGACTACGTACAACACTAAAGAGGCTAGAAGAATGTAATGATTATGAAATATAGTAGTATTAGTTTTCATTATTATGATACAGAAACAAAATATTAAATAATATCTAAATATATCTGATTAAAGCTTGTAGAAGTTAATCTTGAGTATTATTATTACTCACTCCTCGACAAACCCAAGACCTCAATAATCACCCCGTTGATGCCACCTACAAATCACTTCCAATCCGTCACCATAACATAAAACAGACAATCCCCAACCGTAACCGATCTAATTCCCATAACCGCTCCTTATCTAGAAACTCTTACCTCTCCGACTTTTCCTTTGACAACTTTCTCAGAGGAGATCTCAATCCAGATCCCGATCCCAACGCAGTTCACACAATAAACCCCCTTCTAGAAACTTTAAACCCTCCACCATCGAAGCCTTAAAATCATTCAAAGGCATATACACTTTCTTACGACGATGCACAGCATCAATTTAACATTGCATGCATGATATTAAACCACTTAGGCCTAAAAATTGCGATTACAAAATCGACTACATTCGAGATCAAAATATTGCCAAATAAAACCTACAGCGTGGTTGATCCAACAAGTTGAAAGAGATCATTTTAGCAGTTGATGAAATACCAACTTCCAATTCTGTTGTGGTGTTTTTTGATTTGGAAACATATGGTTTGTTAAAAAGTTCCGATATTTTACAAATTGCAACACAATGCAAGATGTCGACATTTTCTGTTTATATTAATCCAATACAAAGAGTATCACCCCAGGCTTCTGAATATAACGGACTAACCAATGAAAAAGATAAACTATTCCTTAATGGCACTAGAGTCCATCGATCCCACTGAAATTTGCTTTGGATACGTTTCGTAACTTTCTTATCAAAGTAAAACATTTCGTTGTTTTAGTTGCTCACAACTGTAAATTTGATGCACCAATTCTCATAACATCTATAAAAAAAAAATGTCTACGATTGATGATTTTGGGTCCGTTGTCATAGGTTTCACAGATACTTTGACTCTCATCAAATCAGTGACAGGACGTAGAGGAAAAGAAGAGGGCACTCTAACTGGTCTAGCTTCATGGCTTAATATTTCTGCTGACTGTGCTCATAATACTGTTTATGATGTTCTAATGTTAGTGAAAATCGTCATGCTAATCGGTAATTTTATAAAAAAAATAATTCGGTATTCACACCTCGAACGAAATAGTTACCTTAGCTTAGCTAAAGAAATTTTAAATAACCTCAAATATGTTGTCAAAGTCTTTGAACTTTTATGATATTCGATAATTTGACGTAATATTATTCAATTAAACAGATCTCGTGTAATATCTTTTCACAATAACAGTAAATATATATAATTTGATTTGTTCAATATGTCTTCTCCGCGGTGCCAACATGTTGTGTGTTGGGCTGCCAGAAGCGAACAGACATTTAACACATGACCACCCAACGTTCCGTTTGCAATTTGTTTGTAATAATGGCTATCAGAAGAGTTATAAAAGGTCTATAAGAGGTCTAGTGATACTGGACCCTCAGCGCAAATTTCGACTCCCACGAACTCAGTCGGGCAGTTAGTCGACTTCTTCACAAACATTGAATTATGTAATACCTCACAGGGCTATCAGTCGCCAATATCGATGCAATCAAACGTATTTAGATTGATTTCGAAGGAGTTGAAATGGGTTGAGACCATAGAAGCTATGTGGCAACTATGGGAACTCCCGCACAATTCCACCGAGGAACTTAACTCAATCAATCTCGCCATTAACGAGCGGGTCGAGATGGGGGCAACTCGCATGGAGTTGCAAGCTGATAACATAGCACACAGGCTGCAGAAGCTATTGCTTCCAGTCGAGAACGGAGTGGTACAAACTGAGGCGAAAAGGCGTAGGAGGAGGACCGACTATGATAGTAGGCATGCACGTAATTCTATCGTGTGGAAGTTTACATTTGCATGGGAACAGAACTTGTTTCACAAATGTCCCAAGAAACAGGCAGAATATTTTATAACTGGGATAGAACCCGGTGAGGATACAAAACCCAGCATATTAAATCAATCAAGAGTGAAAGAGTTATACAATAGCTTATAGGGCACACCAGGCATAACAACTTACACATTTAGTAAGAAGCATGTCATAAATCTAGAGGACATAACACCTATTGATCCCAAAGGGATTCAATATCTCATTAAGACATTAAGAAATAAGGCTGCGTCTGGCCCTGATGAGCTTAAAAAGACTCATTTGCAAAAGGTGACAGGTATTGGAGTGGTTTTGGCCAAATATTTTAATTCGCTAATACTCTTAAGGCTTTACCCTAAATTATGGCTTACGAATCGAACAATATTGCTACCAAAAAAGGATGCTGATGTAACCAAGTAAACCAACTGGCGACCGATAACAATTGCGCCACTATTGGCAAAGTTGTTCTCGGTATCAGTGCATGATATGTTAAAATTTCATATAAATCTAAATGCAAGGCAAAGGGGATTCACTACCGAAAACGGAGTATTGAATAACATTACTATATTCGAAGAAGTATGTCGAGAGGCCAAGGTATCAAACGGAGCGGTGATATCAATACTGGATATATCCAAGGCATTTGATAGCGTTCCGCACAGTGCAATCTTTAAAAGAATATTTGAAAGCCAAGGCGTCCCAGACCTAATAATTCCAGCCATTGAAAATATGTATACCGGTGCGTATACCAACATAAATCTGGGAAACACTTCGATTAAAATGTATATAGTGAAAGGCGTGAAGCAGGGTGACCCGTTATCACCGTTATTGTTCAATATGGTACTAGACACTCTAATTGACGAGTTAGAGAAAACAAATGGTTACAAATTACATGGCAAACAAGTAAAGTTCAACGAAGATATTTTCTCTCAAATTAAAACATCTACAACAAAACAGTTAATACTTCACTGATCACCTACAAACTAAATTTCATCCTTATAGGTATATTATTTTTAAATAATTATACGATAAGATAAATGTCTGTTAAAATTTATTTTCATTCGTTTCACTGTAAACTTACCAATTATATCAATTAATTTATGTTTTTAAGAATATCTAGCCCCTCGCTCCTAATCATCTAGCACCGACGCTACTCAGCGTATGAAGCCCTTGCTACCCCACCCCCCTTTACTTAAGAACATATATTCTAAATTATTCAAGAGTGAAGAATGAAGAATTAGCTTATTTTACCCAGATGGACAAATTATTTCAACCCGATCGTCCTACAGAAAGAGAAAAGGCATGCCGTAACGAACACTGTAATTTTACTGAACAGACAAAGTTGTCTGAACCAAATAATTAAATTATACGGACCCAACTCGCAGACGTAATACGCCACATACATAGAAGCGCACACACGCCGCAGCCAGTAAAATTGTAACATTTGGTTCGAGAAAAACGGAAAAATTAATTACAAAGATCCCTACAAAGTTCCAGAACCTTCCAGAAAATTCCAGAAACTTCCAGAAACTACTAGAAAATAACTACAAAACAATTGACTACAAAAATGAAGGAATTATTAGAACTTAGAGAGATGAGAATAGTAATTCAAGAACAGGCTGTAACATCTAAGGAGCAAAATACTAAATTAGAGATGATGTAAGAACAAAATGCTGATTTAAGATGAGAAATGCAAGAGCAAAAGGCCGAAATATGTGAGAAATTTCAAGGACAGACAAAACGAAAGAAGAAATATTCGAGAAGTTTCAAGAACAGACAGATGCAATACACATGCAGAATTATGCGTTCCATGCTTAGTTGCAAGCTATAGAAGAAGCTTGCAGAGGATCTAAAAAGGAATTAAAAATGCGTATAGAGAAAATAGAAGACAATGTGGCACAAAGTCTTCAATCGGTAACTATTCGACAGGAGCTGGTGGAGACGAAGATGCAAGAATTAGAAGAACGCGTCGATCTTGTCCTAAACGATGGGAAGCAACTGGCAGGAGCCCAGTTCGCACAATTTGCCGAGAGGATAAAAGTTTTAGAAAACTTACAAAATAATACGGTTACGAAAGCCAGCCCCTTATAATGGAACAATCTCTTGGCAAGAATATGAGGTTCTATTCACAGCTATAGAGGAATTCAATGGCTGGAGTGACAGGGATTGTGCACGCCAGTTAGTGGCCATGTTACGGGGCTCGGCCCTAATCGCTTTCCAAAACATGAACCCAGACGAGCGGCGAAGCTAAACGGCTCTTGAAGCAATGTTAGACCAACAGTATGGCGAACAAAGTCTTGCACCTCTGTACTGGGCACAACTTGTGAATAAGCGACAAGCTGCAATAAGCTGCACTTCCGTCAGCCATATTCCTGACGTAAGACGTATAAAGGGCGCCGTCACTTCATCTCACTCTCATACTACCCCTACTATGGACGATGTGCTTAGGCGATTGGCGGACGTCGAGGATCCAAACAAGAACCGTTATAAACCAGGAATTACAAGAGGTCGGCGATGGTCTTACAACAGGGGAAGAAACTCAAATGTGAAAGGCACAAGTTCGGAAAGAAGACCCTCGACATCGGCGAACAATACGGATCGGCAGCCTAACAAGGACTACCCTGCCTGCTGTTCCGATCAAGAGTCCCCACATTACTACAGTCGGAACAATAGGAGGAATAAATAGGGGACCAACTGTGATGGGATATATTGAAGACCGACCATGCAAATTTCTGATTGATACTGGTGCCACGCAATCACTAGTTGGATTAAAATTTATTCGACAGCAAGAATTTACGAAACAGATCATTGCACCAGCGGCTCCCACAGTATTCCGAGCAATAACAGGAGATACGGCACCCGTTCCTGGTAAAATTAAATTAAATATCAGGTTAGGCCACATGATCCGAGACTTTATATTTATCATAACACCAATAGAGGAAGAATATGTTCTGGGTTACGACTGGATGTCCTCAACAAACTGCTCAATTTTTCCAAGAGCTAAAATTTTACAAGTAGGAAGTCTGAATTTAACCCCAGAAGAATCTTATGAACTGAAAATGGATAACCAAGACATTTTTTCATCGGGAATAGACATTGGTTCAACATTCTATAAAGGTAGGAGATGCTACGCCAATTAAACAACCGACACGACGAAGACCTTGGGGACAAGAAGAGGAAGTTCAAATTCTGCGAGATGGAATAATAAAGCCTTCAACAAGTCCTTGGGCATAACCGATAGTACTAGTGAAAAAAAAGGACGGAACTAAGCGATTCTACGCGTTACGCGAGAATAAGAGCAGAAAGAACGATGGTAAAGATAAAAATGCAAGCAGAATATGTTTGTAAACCCCATCGAATATGACGGTAGATTCCATCTTAGATGAGTTGAGTGTGTAGAGAAGACTACTATCTAAAAGACTAAACATTGAACATGTTTGTGTCTTACAAAAAATTGACCGTAAAAAATCTTCTTAAGGTCAGTGACTAACGAAGAAGATTTTAATCTAATAACGTACAATATCGAGAACATACTTGTACAACAAAAAGAAACCCTACAACGTGCCGAAGTAGTTAAAGAACTTTAACACTACATTGTAGAGACAACAAGGACAAGTAAACTATCCGAATCAGACATGTCATTAGGTACTTCATATTCTAACAAATTTGTTTATGGATACCAGATGGAACGAAATACAGTAAGTAGCATCAAATAAAAAATATCAACATTATTATTCACTCTGTTATAAATAATAATTAATTAATTATAAATTTGATGAAAAACAGCTGATAGTTTATTATCCTGAATTCCAGGTTATAGTTACTGCAGTGTTTTATTGTGAACGCTGAATCTAAACTTGTCATTTATTCAAATTACAATAAGACAAACAAAAGAAAACCGGCAATTTTTAAATATTTTTCTGTCATGGATATGTAAAATAACTAAGTTACAGGGCGAGTTTGTGTATTAAAAGAAGATAAATATTTTTATTACATTAAGAATAAGTAAACTTAATGACAAAACAAAGGTTTCTTATTTACTTCATTTTTTATGCCTAATAATTTTCTTTTATTTTCTTTTTTACTTCTCTTTTTTAATTTTATTCTTTCTATTCAATTCCTATCTTTCTACTTTTTGTTTTGTTTCCTTTTAATTTTTTTACATCTTTTCTTAGCTTCTTTTATTGTTTCCTTTTTTGATTTCTTTTTTATTTTCTTTTTTGGTTTCTTTCTTATTTTCTTTTTTATTTTCTTTTTTATTTTCTTTTTTATTTTCTTTTTTGGTTTCTTTTTTAATTTATTTTTTGTTAGTAACGCAGGTGGCTAAAAATCTGTGAAATTTGCACTTGCCTACTAATAGGTAACTATGTACTGCATTGTATTTATTTCTTATATTTTTCATTATTTCTAAGTGGTCTAATGTCTTAAATTGCCCACTGTAAATTGATGTCTACGTAATGTCGATATAGTTCGGTTAAACACTTCTTCTTGACATAATTAGTTATTTAATATTCATTTTCAGGTTTGTCTAATTCATTACATTACCACACCTGTACTAATGAAACACTCTGAGGAACTAGTCAACCCAGTATCAGATCTGCCCATTCAGCAAGGTGATAATATCAGTAAGATGTAACATGTAATTTCAATTCGTGGGTTTTCCAGTGTGTACGAATATTTTCTTTGTTATTGTTCTTTTGTAAGATGTTCTTGATAGTACGAAGATAGATGTTCTTCTCCACTCTTGCTTGATGCTCTTTGTTTATTTGAAGACTATCTTGAATAGTTGAGTAGTAGTTATCGTCGATTTTGAAAAATCTAATCTTGCTGCAATTTCTTTAATTCTTATTAAATGATTACTCAATACTTTCTCTTACACAAAGAAAATTGTTTAAGGAGCACCGTTGATGGAGGACCGTCGCACTGCTACATAAAGCAGAGGCATTCGATTAGTGACGTTATTTGATACTCGGGCAATTGATAACCAATAGAGAATCACTTTTTGTGTGTGACATTATTGGAATTGCAGTATTGATCGATTGATATTGAATTCTTTACGCGACATGACATTTTACATAGCACATTCGCTATAGGCAGATGTTGGTTTGTTACATCGAGTCGCTTTCCCAGAATGCGTCAACGTTAGTGCTAATCGGGCGAACACTCCTACGTCGCTGTTAGTTTTTTGAAGGGCCCTCACATATACCGCATCATGTACGTTTGTCTGATATTTGTATGTCACCGATACATCACAGGCAACCAGTAAACAGTCCATTATGGGCCTTCGGAGATAGATGTGTCAACTGGCTTTAATTATAAAGGCTCCTATACATCAACATTCAAGCACACTTGGCTGAAGCGGACATGTGTGCTATTTATATTTTCAAAATGACAATCAACAAATTCTCGGGAAAAATATTGCAACTTTCAGGCACTTTTATTTTTAAATTAACTATTTAGTCGCGTCAATGAAGTCTTTTTCTTTGAAGTCCTCAGAAACAGATCCAGTTTTTTTTAATTTTAATTTTTTTATATTATTTAAAATCGGAAACCTATTGATAGTTTTTACGTTATATTTTAAATAATCATTTTAGTAGGTGAGGAGAGCGGGTTCTGGCTTAAATCATACTATGAGTTGGAAATTATTGGAGTGGGGATGCATTTAGGTCACGATATGCAGAGGGGGCGTGGCTAGACTTGGAAGAATGTAAAAGGGGGTAAGGGTGAGGTAAGGAGTGAGGGGTAAGTGGATAAGCTGTGTTGTGATTGGTTTAGAAGATGATGACATCATTACAGCTTTTATCTGTTGGTACAGTCTCTTTGATATCCGATATGAGTGAGAAAGCAATAGTGGTAAAGAGTGAGATACCGATATTAATTCTTATGTTTGATTTGTTATTGGTTATAAGATTATGACGTTGTAGTAGTTATATGTTATAATGACGTTATATTACACATGGTGGGGTATAATATGAAAGGTTATAGTATAATTTGTGATATATATTCTTAAGGATTGTTAAACATAGATTATAACAATAACTATTACAATAACAGTGTATTTATAGCGCATTCCTTCGAATGTAACTTGAAGCACACGTGTTAGCCGGCGTCAGCACATGTTCTCATGAAACTTTAGGCACAAGAGCATTACTTCGAATGTAACTTGAAGCACACGTGTTAGCCGGCGTCAGCACATTTCTCATGAGAACTTTGTATATAAATTATTCTTATGGGAACGTGTTGAATACAAGCGAATATTTTCCAAACGTAGACAAATTTTTTTGTATATAAATTATTCTTATGCAATAGTGAAGTTATTGAAATATTAGACTCGGACGATGAAACTGTACAAGTGTTAGACTCTGATGACGAAATTGTAAAAGTATAACATAGTGATTAATGCATATTTTTTATGTAAAACTCTATAAATAAATGAACTTTTAAAAACAATTGTGATTTATATTTTGATTTTCAAACTGAAATATATAATTTACAATGGATAACGGTTGTAAGATTATTAAGCATATGAGAACAATTATTGAACATTTGAATAGTTCAAATTATTCAAGTATTCAGTGGAAAAAGTGGTCTGATTATAATAAAATAAATATAAAGTTGTTAAATAAGTTATTAAAAAATAATAAAAATACCTATTCAATTGGATATAAGCGAAGCATTGAAAGCAATATAAGTGTCTTAAAATATTTTCAAACATTGTTAGAAAATAAACAAAAAGTTGGAGGAGGAACTATAAATAGTTTAAAACGTAGTGATCGAATTAAATGGCAGGAAATAAATTCATCATTTAAAGGACGTGTTAGAACAGGAGTGTTAATTAATTTAAGTCACATTGATCCATTACAATTTTTAAACGATGCATTTTATATGTTTGCATCTAGAATTAAAAATGCTTTAAAAAAATATAGTGCTTTAAAAGTAAACGTAATATTTTGTGGTGAATTTGTTTTACCATCAGCTAAAGAAGAAGAACATATATTTGAATACAAATATTTTAATACTAAAAATAATGAAATTTTTGTATCAACAGATTTAAAACATTGGTATAAGGAAAATGTTATTGATGTTGTATTAAAAGATTTAGAAACTTTTCAAGAAAATCAAAGTGGATGGGCTCTATATAAAATAGTGAATATGATAGTAAATATAAATCAATTTGTTCCATTTTATGGTTCATCATTTATTGACTTACCAGTTGAAATAAAACGAAAAAAGGCTGTAATAAATGTTCAGAATGAAGATGACAAATGTTTTGTATGGGCAGTATTATCAGCGCTTTATCCAGCAAAATATAATGCTGAAAAAGTATCGTCTTATAAGAAATATATAAATTGTCTTAATTTAAATGGTATTAAATTTCCAATGACGTTATCACAAGTTTCAAAATTTGAAAAACTAAATAATATAACAATAAATGTGTATATTTTAAAAAAGAACAAGAAAACATTTGTAACTATTCCTGTATATGTAAGTAAAATATATGAAAGTAAACATATACATTTATTAATGATTCAAAGTGATTATGAAGTAGAAGATGAAGAAGAAGAAGAAGAAGAAGAAGAAGATGTTGTTGAAAGTAATAATGAGGAATGTGACAATAAAATAAAATTTCATTTTTGTTGGATAAAGAATTTATCAAGACTTGTTAGTAATCAACTTTCAAAAACAAAATGTAAGAAATTTATATGTGATCGATGTTTACATTTCTTTAGATATGAGTACAAGTTTAAGGAACATTTACAAGACTGTGTTGGATTAGGTCTAAGACCAGTTAAACCGATAATGCCAGATGAAAATTCTAATATACTTGAGTTTAAAAACTTTAAGAGAAAAATTAGAAATGCATGTGTTATTTATGCAGACTTTGAAAGTATATTGGATAGTAATGTGACAAATATTGAAACCAAGGGGGTATATCAAACACATATTGCACATAGCGTTGGATATTATGTAAAATATTCATATGATGACTCTAAATCTTATTATAATAGTTATCGTGGTGAAGATTGCGTTCAGTGGTTTGTAAATGAATTAAAAGAGATTGCTTATAATGTTGAGGATATAATAAAAAATGTTTTACCAATGAAAACATTGACGGCTCAACAAAAGATTGAATATTTAAATGCAATAAATTGTCATATATGTGAAAAACCGTTGCAACAAGACCGTGTTCGAGATCATTGTCATTTAACAGGAAATTATAGAGGACCAGCTCATAATGAATGTAATTTAAATTATAATGAAAGTTATGTGATTCCAATAATTTTTCACAATTTATCATCTTATGATTCACATTTTATAATAATTGATTTAGCTACCGGAATAAGTGGAAGAACCTCTGTGCTACCAATTAATAAAGAAAAATATATTTCATTTACGAAATATGTGTATGGAACTAATATTTCATTAAGATTTATTGATTCATATCGATTTATGGCTAGTTCTTTAAGTAATTTAGCATCTTATTTACCAAATAATAAACTAAAAAATTTAAAATCAGAATTTAGCAATTTAAGCAATGAAGAATTTACTTTGTTAAGTAAAAAAGGTGTATTTCCTTATGATTATATAAATTCCTGGGAAAAGTTAAATGAGACAGCTTTACCACCTCAGAATATTTTTTTTAATGTATTAAATGAGAGTTACTTATCAGATACAGATTACAAACATGCACAAGACATATGGAATACATTTCATATCAAAACACTTGGTGAATATTTAGATTTGTACTTAAAAACCGATGTGTTATTACTTTGTGACATATTTGAAAATTTTCGAGATAATTGTTTAGACACGTATAAATTAGATCCAGTGCATTATGTTTCTGCCCCAGGGTTATCTTGGGATTCTATGTTAAAAATTACAAAAATTAAACTTGAATTGTTTACTGATATAAATATGTGGCTATTTATAGAGAAGGGTATCAGAGGTGGTATAAGTCAATGTTCAAACAGATATGCAGAGGCCAATAACAAATACATGAATGAAAAGTATAAACCTGAATTACCTTCTAAATATCTAATGTATTTCGATGTTAATAACTTATACGGTCAAGCAATGTCTCAATTCCTACCATATGGAAATTTTAAATGGTTAAACAACCAGGAAATATTGGAAATAAGTAATACTATATGCAATTTATCAGAAACTAGCAATACTGGTTACATTTTAGAAGTAGATTTAACTTATCCTCAAAGTTTACATAATCTCCATAAAGATTTACCGCTTTGTCCTGAGCATTGTATTCCACCGGGAAGTAAACATAAAAAACTTTTAACTACTTTATATGATAAGGAGAAATATATAATTCATTATAGTAATTTAAAGCAATGTATACATTTAGGAATGCAAGTGTCAAAAATACATCGAGTTTTAAAATTTAGTCAATCACCGTGGCTAAAAAACTATATCGATTTAAATACAGAAAAAAGAAAAATGGCTACCAATGATTTTGAAAAAAACTTGTATAAATTAATGAATAATAGTGTATTTGGTAAGACAATGGAAAATGTTAGAAAACATCGTGATATAAAATTAAAAACAAAATGGGGTGGTCGTTATGGAGTAAAAAGTTTAATAGCACGACCTAATTTTCATAGCCGATCAATTTTTAATAAAAATGTTGTGGCTATTGAACTTTTAAAACCTAATATTACATTTAATAAACCTATATATGTTGGCTTTTCAATATTAGATTTATCTAAAACAGTAATGTATGATTTTCATTATAATTATATGCAAAAAGAATTTTTTAATAATAATTTAAAGTTATTATATATTGATACTGACTCGTTAATATATGAAATTATCACATCAGATATTTATGAAACCATAAAACGCGATATAAGTAAGTTTGATACAAGTGATTATAAAGAAAACAATCAATATAATATTCCCCGTGTAAATAAAAAGGTATTAGGTTTAATGAAGGATGAAAATAACGGTAAAATTATGACTCACTTTATAGGATTAAGATCGAAAATGTATACAATAAAAGTTAATAATAATGATATTATAAAAAAAATAAAAGGAATAAAGACAAGTGTAGTAAAAAACCATATTTCTTTTGAAGATTATGAAAATTGTTTAAGAACTTTAAATGAAAAAAAATGTACTCAAAGAGGAATAGTTTCAAAATTGCATAATGTGTACTCTATTAAGCAAACAAAAATTGCTTTAAGTCCTTTTGATGATAAACGGTGTATTATAAAAAATAGTACCGATACTTTGCCTTGGGGTTTTGATAGTTTTAGTGAGAGCGATTTATTGTTATAAGTATATTTTTAATGTAAAAATAAATACATATTTATAATAACCAATAGTTTTATTTATTTAAAATGTTATACAATATTTTTAGCACCTATCCAACTGTTATGAGATTTATCTAAACCTAACCACTTTACAAAAACTCTTTTTCCTTTTTTCTGTAAAACTTTCTCAACTAGATATATATCTGGATATTTTGTTTTTTGTAGTTCTTGTTCGTAAAACGCGCCTGCAATTGATTGGCCAAGAGAATCATTAAGTAAATATGTGACTGGATTAGTTAGTTGTACTTTTGATATAGTAAATATTTCGGTACTCCAGTTAGGAGTATACCCTTTTGCAAATAATGATTTGGTTTTGCTTAAACGAACATAATCTCCAACTTTATATTGACTTAAACCGACCCTTTTTATTCTATTGTATACATTTCCTAATATTTTTTTTTCATTTTTTATTGATACTTGAGATGGCTTCATATTAATTGTTGAATGATGAGTATTATTATATTTCTTAACAAGTGCATCAATGTTTTTAATCCAATTATAGTTGCCTTTTATACTAAAATCTTTCCACATGGCATTTTTTAGAGTTCTATTAAATCTTTCAACAATCGATGCTTTCATATTACTAAATGTACTATAATGGTTTATATCATACGAATCTATAACTTTTTTAAATTCAGTGTTATAAAATTCCTTTCCGTTATCTGTTTGTAAGTTTTTCGGAACCTTATTCTTATTTTTTAATAAAATATTTCAATATTTAATGTATTGGGATGCAAATAACTAAAGCTATTGAAGATAACTCAGATGTTGGTTATATATTAGAAGTCGATTTAAGATATCCTAATTATTTGCACGATGAACACAATGATCTACCTTTCTGTGCCGAAAATATTAAACCACCTTGCATTAAAACAAATGACGTTAAATTAATACCAAATCTAAATAACAAGTATAATTATGTGCTTCACAATAGATCGTTAAAGCAATGTCTTAAAAATAATCTGAAAATAGATAAAATTCATAGAATTTTGGAATTTAAACAGTCTGATTGGTTAAAAAGTTATATTGATCTAAATACATTAAAAAGAAAGAACTCTGCAAATACATTTGAGAAAAAACTTTTTTAAATTAATGAATAATTCAGTTTATGGTAAAACAATGGAAAATGTAGATAAACGTGTTGATGTAAAGTTAATAACTCATTGGGATAATATAGGAAAAACAATGGGTGCTAATACACTTATAAGTAAACCAAACTATCATAGTTGTTCTATATTTCATGAAAACTTAGTTGCTATTCAAATGCAAAAACTTAAAGTTTTTTATAATAAACCATTGTATTTAGGATTAAGTGTACTTGATATATCAAAAAACTTTAATATACGATTTTCATTATGATTTCATCAAAAAAAAATCTATAAAGGTAATGCTAAATTGTTGTATACAGATACAGATTCATTAATATATCAAATTAAAACAGATGATATATATGACGATATTAAGTGTAATCTAGATAAATTTGATACATCTAATTATCCATTTAATAATGAATTTTCATTACCTTTAATGAACAAAGCTAAATTAGGCTTAATGAAAGATGAATGCGCGAGTAGTATAATTTGGGAGTTTGTTAGGTTAAGGTCAAAAATGTATGCAATTGATATTGAGGGTTCATGCACAGCTAAAGCAAAAGGAATTAAGAAAAATATTGTAAACAAATTCAATATTAAAGATTATGTAAATTGTTTATCTCAGGATAACATATTATTGATCACAATGAATACCTTTAAATCTATTAAGCATACAATTTATACTCAAATGATAAGTAAAGTAGGTCTTAGTGGAAATGATAATAAAAGTTATGTATTAACTGATGGTATAAGTACTTTAGCACATGGACATTATAAAATTTAGTACTAATTTTAAGTTAAGTTTAAGTTTTGATAATTAATTAATTTTAATCTGTTTTAGTTAAGATAATTAAAATGTATATTTATATAACAATTGAAAAATAGCATATTTATAAATAAATAATAATATATAAACACAAACCATTGAGTTTTATTATTATAAGATTTAATGTTTTAATACATCCATATAAAATAAGATACACATATTTTATTAGTAATGTTTTGTTATATATAATCTTAATATATATATAAATTACGTGTCACTGTGTTGTCCCCTATGGACTCCTAAACTACTTAACCGATTTTAATGAAATTTGTACACCGTGTGCAGTTTGACCCAACTTGAAAGATAGGATAGCTTACATCTCAATTTATTTATCTTATTGCTAATTATTTGTCTATTAATTATCTGTATATGACATATGACATCGGGCGACGATGATGGCGACATCTGTTGACTAGATTGAGTAAATATTCTGTTGAGTAAATCGAAATCTGTTGACTAGATTGAGTAAATATTCAATAGATGGTGCTATGTAATGTAATATGACAAAAACGTTAGGCACAGCAACGCGTGGCCGGGACAGCTAGTTCTTATATAATTAACACTGGTCATAAGAGCTCTAATATATATATATATATATATATATATATATATATATATGCATAGACATATTAATGTATGAGTATGCGTACATAAAGTGGATAACAATTGTATACGTTATATGCAGGAGCAGTACCCAACTTGAACGTAATGGGAACGTAACTTGCATGAACGTACTGGGAACTACGTTCCCATTACGTTTAAGTTACGTTGAATTTTTATATATATATATATGCATAGACATATTAATGTATGAGTATGCATACATAAAGTGGATGACAATTGTATACGTTATATGCAGGAGCAGTACCCAACTTGAACGTACTGGGAACGTAACTTGAACGTACTAGGAACGTAACTTGCATGAACGCTTACGTTGCTTACGTTGAATTACGTTCCAAGTTACGTTCCCATTACGTTCAAGTTACGTTCCCATTACGTTCAAGTTACGTTCCCAGTACGTTCAGGTTACGTTCCCAGTACGTTCAAGTTGGGTACTGCTCCTGCATATAACGTATACAATTGTCATCAAGCATTTTTGAACGTACTGGGAACGTAACTTAAACGTAATGGGAACGTAGTTCCCAGTACGTTCATGCAAGTTACGTTCCTAGTACGTTCAAGTTACGTTCCCAGTACGTTCAAGTTGGGTACTGCTCCTGCATATAACGTATACAATTGTCATCCACTTTATGTATGCATACTCATACATTAATATGTCTATGCATATATATATATAAAAAAATTCAACGTAACTTAAACGTAATGGGAACGTAGTTCCCAGTACGTTCATGCAAGTTACGTTCCTATTACGTTCAAGTTGGGTACTGCTCCTGCATATAACGTATACAATTGTTATCCACTTTATGTACGCATACTCATACATTAATATGTCTATGCATATATATATATATATATATATTAGAGCTCTTATGACCAGTGTTAATTATATAAGAACTAGCTGTCCCGGCCACGCGTTGCTGTGCCTAACGTTTTTGTCATATTACATTACATAGCACCATCTATTGAATATTTACTCAATCTAGTCAACAGATTTCGATTTACTCAACAGAATATTTACTCAATCTAGTCAACAGATGTCGCCATCATCGTCGCCCGATGTCATATGTCATATACAGATAATTAATAGACAAATAATTAGCAATAAGATAAATAAATTGAGATGTAAGCTATCCTATCTTTCAAGTTGGGTCAAACTGCACACGGTGTACAAATTTCATTAAAATCGGTTAAGTAGTTTAGGAGTCCATAGGGGACAACACAGTGACACGTAATTTATATATATATTAAGATTATATATAACAAAACATTACTAATAAAATATGTGTATCTTATTTTATATGGATGTATTAAAACATTAAATCTTATAATAATAAAACTCAATGGTTTGTGTTTATATATTATTATTTATTTATAAATATGCTATTTTTCAATTGTTATATAAATATACATTTTAATTATCTTAACTAAAACAGATATAAATTTATACAAAACTTAAACTTAACTTAAAATTAGTACTAAATTTTATAATGTCCATGTGCTAAAGTACTTATACCATCAGTTAATACATAACTTTTATTATCATTTCCACTAAGACCTACTTTACTTATCATTTGAGTATAAATTGTATGCTTAATAGATTTAAAGGTATTCATTGTGATCAATAATATGTTATCCTGAGATAAACAATTTACATAATCTTTAATATTGAATTTGTTTACAATATTTTTCTTAATTCCTTTTGCTTTAGCTGTGCATGAACCCTCAATATCAATTGCATACATTTTTGACCTTAACCTAACAAACTCCCAAATTATACTACTCGCGCATTCATCTTTCATTAAGCCTAATTTAGCTTTGTTCATTAAAGGTAATGAAAATTCATTATTAAATGGATAATTAGATGTATCAAATTTATCTAGATTACACTTAATATCGTCATATATATCATCTGTTTTAATTTGATATATTAATGAATCTGTATCTGTATACAACAATTTAGCATTACCTTTATAGATTTTTTTTTGATGAAATCATAATGAAAATCGTATATTAAAGTTTTTTGATATATCAAGTACACTTAATCCTAAATACAATGGTTTATTATAAAAAACTTTAAGTTTTTGCATTTGAATAGCAACTAAGTTTTCATGAAATATAGAACAACTATGATAGTTTGGTTTACTTATAAGTGTATTAGCACCCATTGTTTTTCCTATATTATCCCAATGAGTTATTAACTTTACATCAACACGTTTATCTACATTTTCCATTGTTTTACCATAAACTGAATTATTCATTAATTTAAAAAAGTTTTTTCTCAAATGTATTTGCAGAGTTCTTTCTTTTTAATGTATTTAGATCAATATAACTTTTTAACCAATCAGACTGTTTAAATTCCAAAATTCTATGAATTTTATCTATTTTCAGATTATTTTTAAGACATTGCTTTAACGATCTATTGTGAAGCACATAATTATACTTGTTATTTAGATTTGGTATTAATTTAACGTCATTTGTTTTAATGCAAGGTGGTTTAATATTTTCGGCACAGAAAGGTAGATCATTGTGTTCATCGTGCAAATAATTAGGATATCTTAAATCGACTTCTAATATATAACCAACATCTGAGTTATCTTCAATAGCTTTAGTTATTTGCATCCCAATACATTAAATATTGAAATATTTTATTAAAAAATAAGAATAAGGTTCCGAAAAACTTACAAACAGATAACGGAAAGGAATTTTATAACACTGAATTTAAAAAAGTTATAGATTCGTATGATATAAACCATTATAGTACATTTAGTAATATGAAAGCATCGATTGTTGAAAGATTTAATAGAACTCTAAAAAATGCCATGTGGAAAGATTTTAGTATAAAAGGCAACTATAATTGGATTAAAAACATTGATGCACTTGTTAAGAAATATAATAATACTCATCATTCAACAATTAATATGAAGCCATCTCAAGTATCAATAAAAAATGAAAAAAAAAATATTAGGAAATGTATACAATAGAATAAAAAGGGTCGGTTTAAGTCAATATAAAGTTGGAGATTATGTTCGTTTAAGCAAAACCAAATCATTATTTGCAAAAGGGTATACTCCTAACTGGAGTACCGAAATATTTACTATATCAAAAGTACAACTAACTAATCCAGTCACATATTTACTTAATGATTCTCTTGGCCAATCAATTGCAGGCGCGTTTTACGAACAAGAACTACAAAAAACAAAATATCCAGATATATATCTAGTTGAGAAAGTTTTACAGAAAAAAGGAAAAAGAGTTTTTGTAAAGTGGTTAGGTTTAGATAAATCTCATAACAGTTGGATAGGTGCTAAAAATATTGTATAACATTTTAAATAAATAAAACTATTGGTTATTATAAATATGTATTTATTTTTACATTAAAAATATACTTATAACAATAAATCGCTCTCACTAAAACTATCAAAACCCCAAGGCAAAGTATCGGTACTATTTTTTATAATACACCGTTTATCATCAAAAGGACTTAAAGCAATTTTTGTTTGCTTAATAGAGTACACATTATGCAATTTTGAAACTATTCCTCTTTGAGTACATTTTTTTTCATTTAAAGTTCTTAAACAATTTTCATAATCTTCAAAAGAAATATGGTTTTTTACTACACTTGTCTTTATTCCTTTTATTTTTTTTATAATATCATTATTATTAACTTTTATTGTATACATTTTCGATCTTAATCCTATAAAGTGAGTCATAATTTTACCGTTATTTTCATCCTTCATTAAACCTAATACCTTTTTATTTACACGGGGAATATTATATTGATTGTTTTCTTTATAATCACTTGTATCAAACTTACTTATATCGCGTTTTATGGTTTCATAAATATCTGATGTGATAATTTCATATATTAACGAGTCAGTATCAATATATAATAACTTTAAATTATTATTAAAAAATTCTTTTTGCATATAATTATAATGAAAATCATACATTACTGTTTTAGATAAATCTAATATTGAAAAGCCAACATATATAGGTTTATTAAATGTAATATTAGGTTTTAAAAGTTCAATAGCCACAACATTTTTATTAAAAATTGATCGGCTATGAAAATTAGGTCGTGCTATTAAACTTTTTACTCCATAACGACCACCCCATTTTGTTTTTAATTTTATATCACGATGTTTTCTAACATTTTCCATTGTCTTACCAAATACACTATTATTCATTAATTTATACAAGTTTTTTTCAAAATCATTGGTAGCCATTTTTCTTTTTTCTGTATTTAAATCGATATAGTTTTTTAGCCACGGTGATTGACTAAATTTTAAAACTCGATGTATTTTTGACACTTGCATTCCTAAATGTATACATTGCTTTAAATTACTATAATGAATTATATATTTCTCCTTATCATATAAAGTAGTTAAAAGTTTTTTATGTTTACTTCCCGGTGGAATACAATGCTCAGGACAAAGCGGTAAATCTTTATGGAGATTATGTAAACTTTGAGGATAAGTTAAATCTACTTCTAAAATGTAACCAGTATTGCTAGTTTCTGATAAATTGCATATAGTATTACTTATTTCCAATATTTCCTGGTTGTTTAACCATTTAAAATTTCCATATGGTAGGAATTGAGACATTGCTTGACCGTATAAGTTATTAACATCGAAATACATTAGATATTTAGAAGGTAATTCAGGTTTATACTTTTCATTCATGTATTTGTTATTGGCCTCTGCATATCTGTTTGAACATTGACTTATACCACCTCTGATACCCTTCTCTATAAATAGCCACATATTTATATCAGTAAACAATTCAAGTTTAATTTTTGTAATTTTTAACATAGAATCCCAAGATAACCCTGGGGCAGAAACATAATGCACTGGATCTAATTTATACGTGTCTAAACAATTATCTCGAAAATTTTCAAATATGTCACAAAGTAATAACACATCGGTTTTTAAGTACAAATCTAAATATTCACCAAGTGTTTTGATATGAAATGTATTCCATATGTCTTGTGCATGTTTGTAATCTGTATCTGATAAGTAACTCTCATTTAATACATTAAAAAAAATATTCTGAGGTGGTAAAGCTGTCTCATTTAACTTTTCCCAGGAATTTATATAATCATAAGGAAATACACCTTTTTTACTTAACAAAGTAAATTCTTCATTGCTTAAATTGCTAAATTCTGATTTTAAATTTTTTAGTTTATTATTTGGTAAATAAGATGCTAAATTACTTAAAGAACTAGCCATAAATCGATATGAATCAATAAATCTTAATGAAATATTAGTTCCATACACATATTTCGTAAATGAAATATATTTTTCTTTATTAATTGGTAGCACAGAGGTTCTTCCACTTATTCCGGTAGCTAAATCAATTATTATAAAATGTGAATCATAAGATGATAAATTGTGAAAAATTATTGGAATCACATAACTTTCATTATAATTTAAATTACATTCATTATGAGCTGGTCCTCTATAATTTCCTGTTAAATGACAATGATCTCGAACACGGTCTTGTTGCAACGGTTTTTCACATATATGACAATTTATTGCATTTAAATATTCAATCTTTTGTTGAGCCGTCAATGTTTTCATTGGTAATACATTTTTTATTATATCCTCAACATTATAAGCAATCTCTTTTAATTCATTTACAAACCACTGAACGCAATCTTCACCACGATAACTATTATAATAAGATTTAGAGTCATCATATGAATATTTTACATAATATCCAACGCTATGTGCAATATGTGTTTGATATACCCCCTTGGTTTCAATATTTGTCACATTACTATCCAATATACTTTCAAAGTCTGCATAAATAACACATGCATTTCTAATTTTTCTCTTAAAGTTTTTAAACTCAAGTATATTAGAATTTTCATCTGGCATTATCGGTTTAACTGGTCTTAGACCTAATCCAACACAGTCTTGTAAATGTTCCTTAAACTTGTACTCATATCTAAAGAAATGTAAACATCGATCACATATAAATTTCTTACATTTTGTTTTTGAAAGTTGATTACTAACAAGTCTTGATAAATTCTTTATCCAACAAAAATGAAATTTTATTTTATTGTCACATTCCTCATTATTACTTTCAACAACATCTTCTTCTTCTTCTTCTTCTTCTTCTTCATCTTCTACTTCATAATCACTTTGAATCATTAATAAATGTATATGTTTACTTTCATATATTTTACTTACATATACAGGAATAGTTACAAATGTTTTCTTGTTCTTTTTTAAAATATACACATTTATTGTTATATTATTTAGTTTTTCAAATTTTGAAACTTGTGATAACGTCATTGGAAATTTAATACCATTTAAATTAAGACAATTTATATATTTCTTATAAGACGATACTTTTTCAGCATTATATTTTGCTGGATAAAGCGCTGATAATACTGCCCATACAAAACATTTGTCATCTTCATTCTGAACATTTATTACAGCCTTTTTTCGTTTTATTTCAACTGGTAAGTCAATAAATGATGAACCATAAAATGGAACAAATTGATTTATATTTACTATCATATTCACTATTTCACTTTGATTTTCTTGAAAAGTTTCTAAATCTTTTAATACAACATCAATAACATTTTCCTTATACCAATGTTTTAAATCTGTTGATACAAAAATTTCATTATTTTTAGTATTAAAATATTTGTATTCAAATATATGTTCTTCTTCTTTAGCTGATGGTAAAACAAATTCACCACAAAATATTACGTTTACTTTTAAAGCACTATATTTTTTTAAAGCATTTTTAATTCTAGATGCAAACATATAAAATGCATCGTTTAAAAATTGTAATGGATCAATGTGACTTAAATTAATTAACACTCCTGTTCTAACACGTCCTTTAAATGATGAATTTATTTCCTGCCATTTAATTCGATCACTACGTTTTAAACTATTTATAGTTCCTCCTCCAACTTTTTGTTTATTTTCTAACAATGTTTGAAAATATTTTAAGACACTTATATTGCTTTCAATGCTTCGCTTATATCCAATTGAATAGGTATTTTTATTATTTTTTAATAACTTATTTAACAACTTTATATTTATTTTATTATAATCAGACCACTTTTTCCACTGAATACTTGAATAATTTGAACTATTCAAATGTTCAATAATTGTTCTCATATGCTTAATAATCTTACAACCGTTATCCATTGTAAATTATATATTTCAGTTTGAAAATCAAAATATAAATCACAATTGTTTTTAAAAGTTCATTTATTTATAGAGTTTTACATAAAAAATATGCATTAATCACTATGTTATACTTTTACAATTTCGTCATCAGAGTCTAACACTTGTACAGTTTCATCGTCCGAGTCTAATATTTCAATAACTTCACTATTGCATAAGAATAATTTATATACAAAAAAATTTGTCTACGTTTGGAAAATATTCGCTTGTATTCAACACGTTCCCATAAGAATAATTTATATACAAAGTTCTCATGAGAAATGTGCTGACGCCGGCTAGCACGTGTGCTTCAAGTTACATTCGAAGTAATGCTCTTGTGCCTAAAGTTTCATGAGAACATGTGCTGACGCCGGCTAACACGTGTGCTTCAAGTTACATTCGAAGGAATGCGCTATAAATACACTGTTATAAATAATTTAACACTGTTATTGTAATAGTTATTGTTATAATCTATGTTTAACAATCCTTAAGAATATATATCACAAATTATACTATAACCTTTCATATTATACCCCACCATGTGTAATATAACGTCATTATAACATATAACTACTACAACGTCATAATCTTATAACCAATAACAAATCAAACATAAGAATTAATATCGGTATCTCACTCTTTACCACTATTGCTTTCTCACTCATATCGGATATCAAAGAGACTGTACCAACAGATAAAAGCTGTAATGATGTCATCATCTTCTAAACCAATCACAACACAGCTTATCCACTTACCCCTCACTCCTTACCTCACCCTTACCCCCTTTTACATTCTTCCAAGTCTAGCCACGCCCCCTCTGCATATCGTGACCTAAATGCATCCCCACTCCAATAATTTCCAACTCATAGTATGATTTAAGCCAGAACCCGCTCTCCTCACCTACTCATTTTTAATTTACATTTCGTCAATCATTTAGTACATATACACTTTGAAACTGTCGTAACATTTTACATAATGGTCCAGGATAGCAATTACTAAGCTTATGACAAAAACTTTAATTCGTAATTACATTCAGCCTTTGTGCCCGACTCTACTTTAAGGATAATATAGAACCCAATCTTTTTCGAATAATTTGGACGGTAATGCAGACTAGATTTCTAGCGTACGCTGGTAGATGGCTCTTCAATTCGATTTAAAGTGCGACATAAGCCTAATAAATGACCTATCAGGTTTAATCTATTCAAACTAAACTTTTTGTAATTGAATAAATGTCAAGTGATTGATGCAATTTATGATGGTACAAACTACTTCCAAATTTTCTATTTATTTCAAATTATCAAATATTTTTTAAAATTAATCAAGTTTTTACATTTCTGCGAAAGGATTCATAATTTGAACCACCATTTAACAAATTCCAATTATCTGTTTGGCTGCATCACTATATAATAATTTCTAACTCAAAAGTTGAGAATATTAAAATGTTCTTGTGTAATCAGTATCCATGCTTTCTACAATGGTATGCCTAATTATAATTTTAGAAATTTTACATTTTGTTGTGTAAAGCAATTGATTATAAAATAAAAATTGTTGTTACCAAAATAATAAAATACCAGCTGCTTTTATTAGAAATTTGTCATTTATTTAAGTAAACCTGACGTATTTATTTAATTTAATATATTCTTTTCTGGACGGATCAATAACAATATCTAGCAATCATACCCATGACAACAACTGACAGTGCGAGAGACACTGTTAAAACAATATTTGGAGGAATGTCGTAAAAGATTAGGAGAAAAAGTTTAAGTGAAAGTGAAAAATGTAGACAAACAACATATATTGAGGATATCTTTACGGTGAAAGGGTTGAGTGTTAAATAATTGAAAAAAAGAGAAAGCAAATTATATAAAATAAATTATTATAATTTTGTTTTGCAAATCTGTAATATTTTTTTATTATACCTACTGACATAGTGAGTTAACTAATGTAGTTTTTTTTCAACTCGCAGATGGATACAAGCAACTCTACAAGGGATATACACTTACATTTATCAATTCATGACTATAATCAAACAGGTGTTCGTAGAATAGGTGGCGACCATTGAGGACGTGAGGCACTATCCCCGCGTAAATACTAAATGAATGTCTCAGAGTTCCTGTGCTTTGAAGTCTTCATTTATGGGACTCAGCTAAGGCAAAACTATTAGCTCACAACGAGCAGACATTACCAATATTAATAGTCAAGAGCAGAACCGACCATGTTCACCAACTGGCCGATCTAGTGAAACGAATAGATTAGCGAGAATTTACCGATATACATTTAAATTACATTTTTTTTCTTTTTTTTAGGTTGCAGGTCCATCGACAATGACTGCACCTGAAAATGAACAACGCTGAGATGGCGGTGCGAAATGGGCTGTCGAAGGATTCGTCTACAAAGATTTTATCATTGCCCAAAATGAAATAAGGAACTAAATCCCGATGATAGTGGGATAGAAGACGGAAGATCAACGATCGACAATTGAAATGCTGCAAAGTGTGACAACTAAGGCTGGAGAGGGTTTTTAAATCAGAACCTTCGTGAAGCTTGTGTTAAAGCCCTGGAAGGATGCAATGTTAGCAAGCGAGCTCGAGTGGTAACAATGCAAATGTTTCGGTGTTTAACAAACTATTGACGCCACAAACCCAGCACCAGCGACTCGCAATCAGCAGCGTGGACTGGGCAGAAAAGCTGAGAGGAAGAACCCATAATTCTTGCGGCACTGTTGTGTATTTTTTTAATTATCGGAGTTTTGAATCAGATGAAGGATACAATTTTACACAAATCTGCTTACTTAACTGAACTGAAGAATCGATAATTCAATAATATCGCAACTAACGGGTTACATTTTCAGGTTCATTGTTTCACAGTGCGGTTCACAGTGCGGGAAAAAAAATGGTTTCATAGAAAATGCTTCACTGATTTTTTCAACAAAGTGTCAGAAGTTGGACTACCATGACAACATGAACGCGGATTTATTCAGGAAATGGGTTAAAGAACAACTCATTCCAAATGTACAAGAGCCAAGCTTAATGATCCTGGATAACGCAACATATCATTCGAAATTATTAGAACCAGTACCAAATTCAACATGGAAAAAAGCGATTTGCTTATTTATTTACAAAAAAATAATATCCCAACCACACCACAAATACTTTAAACCGAACTTCTTATTTCTTGCTATTGAAAACCATCCTTCCAAAATATATGAAATTGACCGCATCGCTGAGGAAAATGGCCACAAAGTCTGTCAAGGCCACAAAGTCTGAGTCAAATGGCCACGTCTTCCACCGTATCGCTACGATTTTAATGCTATAGAGTTAATATGGGTCAATTGCAAAGAATATTACAACAAAAACATTGGCAGAAAAGGAGTGAAAAATGAAAATGTTTTATTCATGTGACAGGAAGCATTAAACCGAGTGGATGGGACATATTGGACAAACTGCATAAAGTCTGTAGAAAACAAGATGTTACAATGGTGGGATATTATTAAAAGACATGACCAAACCGAAAAACCTTTTGTTATACAGATAGGAGATTCCAACACGGATAGTGATAGTGATTAAAGAGGGCTTATTCATAATTGTCATTAATTCATCGCATCACATTAAAACATCGTCGTAATACTGACTACTACTTCGAATGTTGACAGCGTCGTCACATAACATATGTGAACAACACCGCTGCCTCATAAGTTTTATTATTATCAGCGCATAATAAAAATAATTGTTATAACAACCAACCCGGAAACATGTGTCGCTTGTCAGAAGACCGAAAACGAAGAAACAGACGTCTACGTAAAGCATAATTGCTCTGAGCTATTGTGCCATCATTAATAATTGTACAGATTACATTATAAACAATTATATAAAGAAACATAAATAAAGAATTAATTTTTAAATCAGTTTGTTATTTACAAAAATAATATGTATTGCAAATATATCAATCTTGTACACGACGTATGCGACCTTTTAATGCTCTAAATTATTGAAGTGTTTTCGATTGGTCGCTTAAGTCTTAGATTCAAAGTTGACTGTATGATTTGTTAACTTGACATAGAAATATAATATTTCTTGTTACTACGAATAATTTGTAGTCTTATACAAGTTCTAATATCTATATCTATTGTATTGCGCTGATAGGTTTCAACTGTGCAATAATGCTATATACTAGGTTCTACGACAACGATAGATTCTGCTAACTAAATTGATTGTATTGCAACGATAGGTTTGGTTTAGGTAATAATGCTATATATTAGTTTTTACGACAACGATGGATTCTACTAAGTATTTTTGAAATAGATAAAAATTCTACATACTAGTTTCTACGACAAAGATAGTTTCTACTAAATACAATTATTGTATTGCAACGATATGTCTAAACGAGATAATAATGTTAGATTCTAAGTTCTATGATAACGATGAGTTCTACTAACTAAATTTATTTATAAGTTTGCTAATACGAGGTTATATTAAATATAATATACATCTGCGACAATGGAATAATTCTAATTATCAAACGAAAACTATTATTTATTATAGCGATGTATTTTGCCTTAAATCATTTGGGCGGTAACAATATTTGGAATAGCAGAATGCCTTTTACTAGAAACAATTTGGCAGCGGTTTGGTGTTATATTAACTATTAAGTTATTTGTCATATTTTATATTTATCACATTATTAACATATGCAGATTGTTACGACTTTGAATGGTTCCGTGATACGCGTTACGAAATTAGCTTGTACGGAAATTGTATTTTTATTATGTTTAAATAATAATATCACTCTGGAGTTACTTAATATTAATTATATCTTTTAACGAATATTTTGCTTATACATTAGCAGCATATGTTATTTTTATTGAAGTTAAAATTATTTTATTAGGACGCCTTATAAGTAATTTGTAGTTAATGGTAATTGTTACGACACTCACATTGCACACTTATTAACTAAATATAACACATACGGACAACGCCGGTTGATACAATCAAAACATAATGATAAGTCTCTAATATCAGACTTCTAAAACTCATATGACAACTTTAGATGTTTCTTTTGTCATTTCTTATAATTTTTTCTTTAGTTTTTTAATTCTCGATACTAACAAAACTCTTCAATAATATAATAAATATTCAATATTCAATATCCAACATCCAACATCAAACAACAACAAAATCGAATTGGTAAAATAAATAGAATTATTTATTTACGAAAAAATTTTGGAACACATGAGGAACTTATATAGAAAATGAATCATATTTTATGTGTGAGAGCTAATTTTGAAACAGTAAATTGTATTGAATTGAGAGAGTTAAACTTTACTTTATTATTTTAAATAGTTCTATTTTAATTTTAATTTTTTAGGATTATGTACTTAACAAATATGTATAAATATTAATTAATAAATAAGAAGTGCGTGACAACTAAATCTTTAATAATTAAAGTTAATTTAGTAAAAAATAGTGTATTCACATTGAATAATTTCTAAAGACACTCGTACATATAGTTTTTTAAATTAGTTCATAATAGCGCTAACAGATGACGTTGCTACAAAATATATTTTGCTGTATAATAAGAAAAATACATTCATCAAATCTTAACCCAGGAATTCTCTAGTCATACGTCACCGCCGAGTTGCAAAACTCGACATCTGACAAAAAATGATTAATCGAGTTATTGGACTCGGTAAATTCAGTTCGTCAATTCCTACAAAACTATGGTGTTTACAGGTGGGAAATCAGACATAACATGTATAATAAAAAAGTTAAATTTAAAAATCGGTCGGTTACAAAACCAGGTACACTTGATGTGAATGGTGTTGACAATATGGACGTCGCGTATAATACGGTAGCAAAACCTGCTATTTAGTTCCAATAATAAAAGTATTTTATTTTTTATTCTAGTATTATTCGTTTATGTTTTGTTGTCAGCATTGCTTAGAATCAGCTGTTCTTCATGTCACTCTACAGCATACAACATTTATTAAGAAATTAATTTAACTTCCTTTAATTGTATACATTGCCAGGTATCAGCATTTCTGTACAGTTTGCGTTAATTCTTTTTTGCTTATTTATTTTATAAAAAGAACATTTTTTATTTACATACTTTTATGTTTCAACTGTTTTTTAATTATTTAATCTTTAAATCATTTTTTAAACAAATAAAACTTTTGCACTTCATACAAAAAAAATTAAAAGCATATAAAAACTCAAACCACAAATCAACTACTAATAAAAAAAATAACCACATTCCATTGTTAACTACAAAGAGCTTGAGGACGAAAACCAACACTAGCACCATCTATGCTCCAAAACATTCGTTTTGATATTTCCTGTTAAAAATTATAGATGTACGTGTCAGTTATATCCTTCCTTTACCTCCACCTTAAGACACTCTGATTCTCCTATAACTAAACGTTTTTGATAGCATAATCTCGGCCATTCTTCACTGCACTGCGGAGGCACCGCACCACGGCAATCAATTCAATCCTAATCAAATATTCATTTACAAATCATTTTAATATCTATCCAACTACCTTCAAATATTTCACATTCCTTTCATTCTTTACAAACCCGTTTCTTTCCTGTTATCATTGTTCTAGTTGTAACAAGTGAAAATAAAGTTCATTAAAATTAACATTCTATATAGACTAACTTGTAAATTAAAGATATTAAAGTCAGTGTCTGTTTTCATTTCAAACTGATTTACAACCAGTTAAGTTACGTCCAAGCAAGATCACCAACGCGTAGATAGCTAAGAAAATGTTTAAAAATTATGACAATACAAAAACTTACTTCGTATTTTAATTAGAGTAAAACCATTGCGTTAATATTAAGTTCTTCTTTGTGATAATGTGACATTTATGAATATTTTAATCCCACTATTTCAGACAATGTAAATCTAAAAGCACTTACCTTAAAGACAATATTGCATTATACAAACCAGCACCACATCAGCACAAAGGTGTTCTGAAATACAAACAAGTATTAATTATATGACGAGTTACAACAAGTTCAGATTCCGGTTCATAGAATCCGAACTGAGAGATCGTTATTCAGAACAGTTTGTGAATGCACTAGAGCACTAGAGCACTAGAACACTAGAGCACTAGAACACCGGAGCACTAGAAAACTAGAACACACACGAATAGAGCAGCTAAAGAATAATAATTTCATTGTTCAACTAACTAATTTCTTATTACAAGTATAATATTTTTGCACAATTTGTTAACATGTTATCAAATTTAATATTCCATTCAAACTACAAGGTCTAACATGTAAATTGTTTAACTTTAAATTTTGTAAATCAGAACTAAAAACGTATAATATTTAGAGTCGCTGTTATCCTCACATTTAACAAAAATTTATACATTCGTAATAAATACATTTCCACTGAATAGAAACTAAAATAAAATAACGATTAAACTTAAACAAAAATAAAAGAATCCTCAGTATAAAATAAATTGTTATTATTCGCACAATTTCTTTTTATGTGAATTTGTATATTTCATGATATATATTTACCTTCACTATCCATTCGAAATTCATCCGTAAATTCATTTTATTTTCACTTCCAACCAGCAAACATTAATTAGTCTTCAGACATTTTTCTGAAAACACAATGGAATAAGTGTTATTTAAGTAATCAGCATCAACATCATATACTGTATATTTCTCGCACCAAAAATGCTAAAGTACGTGTAATAAATCTGCTTCCTAAACACAAAACATAAATGTTACCTCTTACGTTCATGTATTATTTTATTTACAACAAAACCTAGATATTTTAAGCAATTAAATCTCAAGACGGTTTTCTTATGATATTTTTTAATTCTTAAACTCCTTCTGAAGAATTGTTATGATTATGTTAATTTGCAATAAGGTAGACCAAATTGTAAAATTGAATACAGAACAGTTTACAGTCAGTTTAACAGTTACACAATCCTTAAATGCACATAACTGTAGTTAGTGGGTGACATTTCTTTCTATTCAATTCTAATTATGACAAATTGAAAATAGATGAAAGCATTAAAACTTATTGTCTGGTTATCGCTCTTCATTTTAAATATACTTCATTATACGGAAAATAGATATTTAGAAGAAAAGTAAGCTAAGACTTAGTACAGACACAAAGGTCGTTCATGGCTACATTTATTAATTTACAAATTTTGTCATCCAGAACAATATATATCAGGAAAGTATTAAAATAATATAATTTGTGACATCAACATTATCATTAATTTATAATTATCTTTTTAAACAAATGAATATATAAGCCACAGGTTAATTAAAATTATCATATATATAAAAATATATTTCACAGGAATTTTATAAAAGTATATGTCACTGATAGATGCCTCCAATTTATTTTAAAGAAAATAAAGCTGTGTTTGCTATTTATAATTAAATAAATAAATTTAAAGTAAACAATAAATTATGTTCTTATTCTGCTGAAAACTGAGGTATATTAAAAGCATTAGACACTGACGAAGATATGAATAATAACTTTATTATAAGAACCGATTCTTTAAGCGTTTAAAAAAACAGATTTCTTAAAATACGAAATTAAGAAAGAAATTAGTAAGGAACAAAACAGCAGACAATTGAAAAATATAAGTTTGATGCAACCAAATTTAAGAAAAAACGAGTCACGAAAAATATTATACTATAATTAGAATTAAAAGCAATTATTGTAAAATTTCAGTTCACCTTATCAAAATCAATCTTAAAAAAGGCGATAAATTGCCGATAAATAAATTGCAATGAATATTAATTTTTTTTAAGTGAATCTAAATCAATACATACCAAAATATATTTATAAATTATATCTAAAATTAATATATTTTGTAAAATTTATATTACAATGTATGTAAGAAATGATGTTTACCTTTTGTTACGATTTTTACTTAGTAGATGCATCATAAATAAGTCGAGTCGTTAGCGATTACAACATTACTGAAAATCACAAGTTGTTTGACGTCAAATATTATATTTAAATCTCTCTGCAAATCCAGAAAAGTTCAAAAAAAATTCCAAGTTTTCTGAGTCCAGCAGGTTAATCTACAAAACAAGATCTTTATATTGTGAATAAATCGTACATTTTCTATTACGTTCTAATAAAGGAACCCTCTCTTTACCTGGCCTTACCCCCTAGAATGCACCATGACATTTGTCTTCGTTTCAGCAGGTTTAAATTGCTTCTTCAGGCTCCAAGCATTTTTGTAGGCAGCTGCAGACGTTTAAGCTGCAACGTGAACAAAATATTAATTACTTAATACTATTAAATATCACCATCAAAATGTCATGATTTTAAAAGTTAAATGAATTGAATGGAAAGAAATGAACCTGTGCAATTTTGATATTCATGACCTTGCACTATTATTCATTTAATAAACAATAAGTAATTGTTGTTCTATTTGTAACAATACATAACAAAAAATCATTATTATCAAAACCGATAATGAAAAGAATTAAAGAAGTGAAAGACTCAAGTAGATTCCACAAATGGTATTCTGGAGACTGTTAATACAATACGGTATCAAATACAATCAGGAACCTGAATAAAAGTTGTAAGACGTTAAGTATTTTATCTTTATTACACTTTGAAGCCCAAACATCTCCCATTTTTGTAGAGGAAGACATATATTTGTCTTATTTATAACAAACAAAAGTTAAGAAATCTGAAGTTTTAATGAACTATATGAAAATATAACATCTATTCATAACAACATATATCTAAGAAATCAAGCTATATAAATTAGTATACAGTAAGTATTAAAAATGCTTACCTTCGTAATCAAAACGCATTCATGACAGATATCTATCTTAATGTAACTCTCCATCCCTACAGTATTAATCCATCAATACTCAATAATTCCGATGCATCCAATTGTTTGATTGTAGAACACCACAAAATTCATCGCGACTCTGGAACGTAAAAAGCAAACAATTATTATTCTAATAAAAGTCTAACTCTTACTATCACTAACATCATAATGATGGCGGTATATCAAAGTATTTCAACAAATGTTAGCTCCACAGATAAATTATGACGCGCTACTTCGTCATTTAATGTGGATGTCACCCAACATGTTAAATTAACACAATACATAAATTAACAACTAACCTTTAAAATGCATTCATTTATTAAAAAAATCAGTCAGTACTGTGCATTACATACGAAACAAAATAAAACATCTCACAGCGCAACATATCAAACGCATTTGTGTTACAATTAATGAACGTTACCTTATATTTAATCTATCCATTAAAGATGCAGTAAATACCGATGCACCAAGTATAATTAATAAATGTACAAATCATATGTTAGAAACGGAAAAATAATAAACTTAGTAGAACGCGTAATATGACACAATCACCCACAATCACCATTATTGAATGCTAAACGTGGTCAGACTGAATTGAATGCTAAACGTGGTCAGACGTAAACACTGCAAGACGCTATCAACAGATATTTAGTGTTGCCAGTTCCGATTCAGTAGAAAATAATAAAAGATAGTGGAAGTGAGTGGAAGAAAAGAACGCCAAATTCAAAATGCGTCAACTTATAAAATTGAAAATTTATATTAATTTACATAGTTACATCTTCAAATCAATTAACATTTTGAATTTAACTTTAAATTGTATGTTTTAATCATATTACTCGAAAATATGTGTTGATACGATATTGCTCACTCTAATTGAAAATAAAAATGTTTCTCATAATTTTTAAATAATTCTTTCTCAAAGAATATTTATTTAAATTCAAATTGATTAAATAAATATTAGATAAATATTAAAATACGACGGTATTTTGATATTTTACTTCAGTGACTTTCTTTTTTGCAAAACCGCATTATTTCTCAATAAAAGATATTTCTTTGGTAAAAATCGCTTTATTTATCAATATAGTTACCTGTATATGCTTGGTACATTTATTCCAGCGTTTTTACATTTTTTTTTTATTCCTTGGGTTATCTGAAAGCCCTCAAAATAGGCGTTTGTTTCAGTGGTTTTAGTGATGTCCTCTTTGTTAAACCCGAAATCTCTTACCACACAACCATTTCTTCAGGTTTGGAAACAGGAAATAAATGCTGGTGGCCAAATTTGGAGAATATGATGGATGGGGTACCAGCTCGTAGCCACATTTATGTATTTTGGATATGCATTGGACTCAATCGCAATCGCGACAACCATCGTGCGATTAGCAGCTGCATTCAATGGCTGTCAAACACAAACTATGTAATGCTGCTTGCACAAAACTTGACAGTAGTCAATTAATAGAATGCAGTTGGCGGGGGCTGCACGGAAAATTCAAAGAGTCACTGACTTATCAAATTACTCTTGTACTATATTATATGAGATAAATAAAACGAAAATAATCGACAGTAGACACATTTTATAGTAATCTCAATTTATAGCTAAATAATTTTTAATATTTCTAATAGCCCGGTCAAGTTAGACATTCGAAGTTACATAAATTCCCACCAAGCTGAAAATCGGTAAGATTGTTTAAAATATCATTAAAAACAAAATTTGAAAACTCCCCATCTATCCCCTGTACGGAAAATTTTTTATTCAAGGTCAAAGGTCAAAGAAATGAGTTTTTCGCGATTTTCAGCAAAACGGTAAGTTTTATCATAAAAATACCTCAGACAAAAATTGTAGATCATAAAATTATCTACAAAAAATTTATTAATACTTTTTTCTCTACGAGCCACCGTTTCTGAGATATAACGATTCAAAAAGTTGTAAAGGTTGTAATCGTCATAATATGCACACGTTTCCTCGCCACCTATGAGGTAGTGTACTTAGCGCGTTTTTTTTAACGTGGTTTCCCAGTAGGCCTATTCCACGGGTCAGTTTTGATCCTGTTTAATTTGAAACTATTGAAAAATAATGGATATTAGCAGAGATTGAAAAGATAAAAGCAATTTAAGTTAAAAAAAAGTAGTGAAATTTAATCATCCGAGTCATAACTTTCAAAATCTTCTTCTGGTTCTTCTTCTTGATCTTCTTGTTCTTGTTCGTCTTGTTCTTGTTCTTCTTGTTCTTCTTGTTCTTCTTCATCTTCATCCTGAGTGCATGTAAACTGCGTTAATAGCGATGTATCGCATGTTGCCTCGTTGGAATCAAACGGATCCTCTACTGTTGGTGATTCAATATTAGAGCACAATTGGCCTTGACAATGTGTACATGCCGGAGAACAGAATAGTCTGCACAACACTGCATCCCTTTTTGCAGTTGCAAAAAATCGAGTTCAGCAGTTTTTCCGGCGCAGGTGGAAGTAAAGTGTGCACTGGTTCTAATGAATTGTTGACCAACTTCCAACCCCAGTCTGTAGGGTCTAGCTGATAACCAAGCCACACTTGAACTTGGTAATATACCCTAAAAAGATGTTGATGAGCAGCAACTGAGGTTGGAGGAAGACAAGCTAATTGTACTTGTTTTTTACTTTTGGTGTTTTTAACGAAACATGCATATCTATACTTATCTAAGCAGGTAGTTTTTTTAAGAGCTCCGTACATAGAAAGAAGAAAGCGAATGCCGTTAGTAATAATTTCTTGTCGAGTAGAATTACTATTTTTAAAAACTTCAGCACATTCAATTAAATTTTGTTTCTCAAATAGTTTGAAAACTGTTATTTTACCCCTCCTGTAAAATTCAGATGTCGTATCACAGCCAGTTATTGCGTGTAAAAATAGTACATGATTTTGACACTTTGCAAAAGTAGATAAACTTTTTGATGAATACATTTCCGATTGATGTTGAGCTTTTCCTGGTTTTAAGAAGAAAATAGTTTTTTCAGTTGGAGTTCGAGCAGTCAGTAATACGAGTAAGTCTATATCTTCACCAACAACAATAGTTGTATTTGTCAAATTGAATTGCTCAATTGCTGTTTCAATTATCAATACATCAGCATCATTATTAGCTTGTCTTACCAATATATTTTCCGTAGTAAATCTTTCTTTCAACATTGAAATGAACCGAGACTTGTTGTGAGTATTAGAAAGAAATTTTTGTTGGCTGGTTGGAACTGTCATATTTTCATCAAATAAAATATCAATTGATGAAGATGTTGCTAAAGTTCGACGACGCTGTTCTGCACCTTTGGTATTTCTCGTGCAATCATTATAGCCATCAAATACGACAGTAACTCGGGAACCAAAATGTCGACGTACATACTGTACGTATTTATCTAATATAACGTTGAATGTTTCTTCACTATCCCACACAACGCGATGTAGTAAGTATCCTCCGTCAATGATGTATGTCGCATTTGTGTTGTTAATATCAAAGTCTACCTTTTCGAAACAATCGTAAATTGCAGACTTCTGTGTTTTACGCATCCCGATGTCATCAAATAACGATAGAGGGTAGGGAGATAGTTCATATTGAAAATAGTTTTCTATTTCATCTTGAAATGCTGCAGTAATACTCATGCGTTGGAACAACAATACAGGGTCAACAGGTACTTTTTCTTCATGAACTTTTATGGTACTAGTCATAGCTAAAAGAGAAACAACTTTGTCAGAGCGTTTTAATTTAATATTATTGAATGTGAGTCCTGTCATTTTTGCCATAGAAGCAAGCCCAACTTCACGAGCTTTATAACAATTGATTTTATCATCACCAACGACACCACTCGCAATAGAAACAATTTTGCTAACGTCTGGAAAAGGATCATGCGTTGAGAAATACTCTAAAATACTCTAAAGTCTCTATAGAGATGTATATATACGTGGCGTACTCATGCATATTATGACGATTACAACTTTTTGAATCGTTATATCTCAAAAACGGTAGCTCGTAGAGAAAAAAGTATTAATAAATTTTTTGTAGATAATTTTATGATCTACAATTTTTGTCTGAGGTATTTTTATGATAAAACTTACCGTTTTGCTGAAAATCGCGAAAAACTCATTTCTTTGACCTTGAATAAAAAATTTTCCGTACAGGGGAAAGATGGGGAGTTTTCAAATTTTGTTTTTAATGATATTTTAAACAATCTTACCGATTTTCAGCTTGGTGGGAATTTATGTAACTTTACTCTTATTTTTTGGTTTAATTTGACCGGGCTATAATTGTTTTAAAATTTCCGAAGAATAGAAAATTATTGTAAGGTATATATGAATAGAGTCATTGTCGCAAGATTTTAACATTACCCAATTTGGAAAAGTAAAATAAATTAAATTTTCAAAATGTAATTTATGGATGGCCCCTAAACAGCTTGCAGGCTATTTAAAGGTTCCCATACATTTGATAAAGTAGCTGAATTCATTGCTGATATAACATGCAGCATGCAGAAATTAACAAAAATACGAAAAAAACAATTGCTGATAATGTACAAAACAGAATTAAAACCTTTAAAGCATATGGAAAACCTGATTTAGAAATAAACCAAATGTGTGTTACAATTTTAGTTAACACTAGAAATATTGGAGTTGATGATGATGATAAAAATGACGATGATGAGGATGATGATGTATTATATTGGATTTGTACAGAAAATATTTTATATGTAGAATAAAACTTTTAGAATCGCAATAACTCAGAATTGGTGATTCTTAGAAAAAAAAGTATAAGAACAATTTTTCTAGATAATTTTATTATCTACAACTTTTGTTTAATCTATTTTTATGATAAAACTTACCGTTTACCGTAAATATTGGAAAAACCATTTTTATTGACCTTTGACCTTGAATAACTTTTTATGCAGATGTGCGTTCGGTGAGGACTTTTAAAATTTTATTTGTAATAATGTTCTCAAGGTCTATACCAACTTTCAGCTCTATGTAAATTATAGCTAATCTACCCCTATCTGAAGGTGTTCAGATGAACTAACGGTATATATTAGACGTCGCTGAAGTTAGTGAAAAGTTCGAAAATGAGCAGTACTAGTGGGGTCCTACTGACATTCGCGTAAGAGCCTATACACTTGTTGGATTTAATATTTGCAAGTGTATTTAAGTGAATAGTTAAGAATGCGTACGCAAAAAATAAAGAAACATAAATAATAATAATAATATAGTATAATTACCATATATTTGAATCGGACAAAAAGGGTTTATAGCACACATGACAAATGTTGATTTTCTCCGTAAACAAAAAAAATAGACTGAAAAAATTATTGCACGGAGCTTAGTAACATTTAACTAATTAAATAAATACAATTCAAATGATCTTAAGTATATTAATTAAAGAACTACAGACATCACAATTAGCAGAAGTAACTGTAATAAGTTATATTTCATAATCTACTATATAAAAATAAGTCGGGTTTTCCTTCCTGACGTTATAACTCCAGAACGCACGAACCGATTTCAACGGTTTTGCATTCGTTGGAAAGGTCTCGGGCTCCGTGAGGTTTATAGCAAAGAAAATTCAGGAATTCAGGAAAAAATTTAACAGAAAAGCGGGAAAATCTTTTTTCACATACAGCGCCATCTCTGATACATAGCATAGATACAAACCAATATTTTAAGTAGATGGCGCCGGTACGTGATACATTGTTTGACAGCTACTCATTGTTCTCTGCTCAGTTAATTTCATGTGACAAACCGGTATTGTGTTCACTGTGAAATTGTGAAAAAAAAGTTAAAAAAATAAGTTATTCGTTTCCTAACATTTCAATTGGAAACCATCAAATCAATCACGTGTATTGTGCAAATTTTTATTCAATTTTAACAGCAGGCATTTGTCTTTAACGTGGTAAGTTGAACTGTGTAAATTATGTGGATCGTGCATTTCAGGTTACATTCACCACTCTGTCCATAGTCCAAAATGTCTAGAGGACGACGTGCGAACATCGGCCGCCGCACAAGACATGCAAGCCAGCAACAAGTGTATTCACAGAACTTAAGCGAAGAAAGACAAAATATAATAAGAGAAAATGCCCGATTGAGACAACGCGTGAGCACACGAAGATCATTGGCATCATACAATCGCTTGGCATTCCAATATGATCCCACTGCGAACTACAGTGATGATGAAAATTTAGATATTGGGCCAACGACGACTATATGCCGATATTGCAATGCGTTAAAGTTCAAAAGAGAAACGGCTGGATTGTGCTGTGCAAGTGGAAAAGTCAAACTGGATCCATTACTTACACCACCACAGCCACTAAAACCATTGTTCGATGGAAGTGATCCCGATTCCAGCCATTTTCTTCAACACATCCTTGAATACAATAACTGCTTTCGCATGACTTCCTTTGGAGCTAATATCATTCGAGAAGGCGGCTTCATGCCGACTTGCAAGGTAAAAGATACAACACACATAACCAATCACTCACACCAACACAATGAATTGCAACACATAACAACTACATATACACCACACACTACACCATCACACGATCAGAAGTTACACCGTATTCTTCAACAAATGATTGTTTGCAATTACAGATACAAGGACAAATATATCATTTGCATGGTTCAATGGTGCCAACACCAGATGAATCGCATCAATTTCTGCAAATATATTTCATTTCGTCGATGGTGGATCAGCTGAATGTGCGGTGCAATCAATATACAGGGAACACAACAGTTAAAGAGACGAATTATTGAACAGTTGCAAGCATTTTTTCACGCTAATAATGCTGTGGTTAATATGTTCAAAACAGCATTGGAACGAATGCCATCGGATACGCACAAATTTGTCATAAGAGCGGATTGTACCCCAACAGGTGAACATGTGCGAAGATTCAATGCACCCACCGTTAATGATGTTGCTGCAATTATTGTTGGCGATCCAACTAAATCGCGAGACATTGTCGTTCAGCGAAGAAGCAATATCATGCATCGTGTAAACGAGACACATCGCTTGTACGATGCGTTACAATATCCAATCATTTATTGGCAAGGGCAAGACGGATACGACATCACGTTGAAGATGGTCGATCCAATTACAGGTACAATATTCACACACTAATTATTGCTATTATTGCTATTATTGGTTTCCATTAACAATTCATTTAATTTTGCATTTTCAGGCGTATCAACGAATAAAAATCTAAGCGCAATGAATTACTATGCGTATCGTATGATGATTCGTACACATGAGGAGAATGTCATTCTAAAGTGCCGTCGGCTATTCCAGCAATTCGCTGTCGACATGTATGTCAAAGTCGAGACCGAACGTTTATCGTTCATCTGATTCAATCAGGCAAAGCTACGATCTGAGGACTATATACACTTGCGTGATGCTATTCATTCAGATGGTGATGTTTAGAATATTGGACGTCTGACGATTCTCCCATCATCTTATATCGGAAGCCCACGACACATGCACGAATACGCTCAAGACGCTATGACGTACGTGCGAAATTATGGAACTCCGGATTTATTTATTACGTTCACATGCAATCCGAAATGGACGGAAATTGAACGTGAGTTGAAACCGGGCCAAAAACCGCAAGATCGCCATGACATAATCGCCAGAGTATTTCAGCAAAAACTCAAGGTTATGATGGATGTGCTTACTAAGTATCGAGTTTTTGGTGACACACGTTGTTATATGTACTCGGTGGAATGGCAGAAGCGTGGACTACCGCATTCTCATATCCTAATTTGGTTGCTAAACAAATTACATTCAAATGAAGTGGATGACATCATATCAGCTGAAATTTCTGATCCAGTCACTGATCCCCATCTACACGACATTGTCACGACACAGATGGTGCATGGACCGTGTGGTGCATTAAATCCATTATCGCCTTGCATGGCTGATGGAAAGTGCACAAAACGATATCCGCGACCGTTAGTTGCTGAAACAGTCACAGGGAACAATGGATATCCAGTTTATCGTCGGCGTTCAAAAGAAGATAATGGTCGAACTATCAAAGTTAAAGTTAAAAATCAAGAGATTGAGATCGGAAATGAATTCATTGTACCATATTGCCCGCTGCTATCACGAATTTTCGAAACACATGCAAACGTTGAGAGTTGTCATTCGGCCAAATCAATCAAATATTTGTGCAAGTACGTCACAAAAGGCAGCGACATGGCTGTGTTTGGTATTGCGTCGGAAAATGCGAATGACGAAATCAGCAACTTCCAAATGGGCAGATACGTCAGTACTAATGAAGCACTGTGGCGATTATTGTCATTTCAAATTCATGAAAGATATCCCACAGTTGTACATTTAGCAGTGCATTTGGAAAATGGCCAAAGAGTTTACTTCACTGAGGCTAATGCGGCACAACGAGCTGAGAGACCACCATCGACAACATTGACTAGCTTCTTTGCAATGTGTGAAGCAGATCCATTCGCAGCGACGCTGATGTACGTTGAAATGCCCAAGTATTACACTTGGAATCAATCAACAAAGAAATTCCAACGTCGCAAACAAGGAACCCCAGTTCCAGATTGGCCACAGGTGTTTTCCACTGATGCACTAGGTCGCATGTATACTGTTCATCCTAGAAATGATGAATGTTTTTATTTGCGACTGCTGTTGGTAAATATGGTTGGTAAGTGATGATGAAAATTTAGATATTGGACCAACGACGACTATATGCCGATATTGCAATGCGTTAAAGTTCAAAAGAGAAACGGCTGGATTGTGCTGCGCAAGTGGAAAAGTCAAACTGGATCCATTACTTACACAACCACAGCCACTGACCCATACGAAGTCGCCGATGCTAAAAAAAAAACCATTGATCGGCCAAGGTATGGCTGCTGATGCTTGGCCAAGCATCGGTGCTTTGTAACGGCCGAGGGTTGGTAAACCATCGACGCCGTACTATGCCTATAATATTGACATGCGATCATCAGCCATTCCTTGGCCGATGATGTGATAAATTTTCTAGAACGCCTGCGCACTAAATATTACGTTAGTTGTTCCATAACCTTTTTGCACTAGCAATAAGTAATAAATTTATTGTTTTCATTACCAGTGTTTTTCTGAATCTAGTGAGATACAATCAGCAGAACTTATAAAAAATAAATGCGTATTATTTGATTATGATAATAAATTATGTGCTATGTCTTTACTATATATATTTTTTTTTTTTTTTTTTTTATTATAGATTTTTGGGCTTCGTAGGCACGTAGCCTTTTATCGCCCCTAATACTATTCTGTCTTTTCTTATATATTATACCCAGATAACAAGAATGATCGATTCATGGCTACTGCAGTTATAAATCTCGGTTTCTCAATCAAAAAAGCGGTGTTAACAGGAAGCGTCTGCAAAGTCTGTAATACCGCCCTTTGGAGTCCATTTCTTGCCATTGATGTATTTTTACATTGCCACAGAATGTGGTCAGGGTCTGCCTCTTCTTCACCACATTCGCATTTAGAGTTTGGAATGATTTTGTTTCTTGCTAGATGTTTCGGAGCTCCAGTATGATTCATTCTTAGCCTTGAGGTCATTGTAATTAATCTTCTTGGCCATTTTAGTTTGGCAAACCATGGCTTACGTCTCAGTGTTGGTTGTATTGTATAAAATTCTCTACCTTTATCAGAATTATCCCACTTGTCTTGCCAATTTTTCATTTCATTTTTTTCTAATTCTGCTTTCATGTCTGATTTTATAAAAAATGAAATATATTTATCACAGGAAGTAGCTACCTTGGCCATTTGATCAGCTTTTTCATTTCCCTTAATTCCCTTATGTGACGGTATCCAAATTAGTTTAATATTTCGGCCCTTATCTATTTCCCTATTTATTTTTTCTTTGACATAATAAATTTTGTTGTCTAATTTTGTATTGATTCCCTTACTGCTTAAGGACTGTATGACTGATAACGAGTCGGATAATATTAAAGTGCTGTCTCTATCATCAGTAATGATTTGATCCACAGCTAGATCTATAGCACATAACTCAGCTGTATATATGGATGCTTGATTATGAAGCTTGTAAATTCTGCTATTGTTAATATCTACTACTGCTGCACCCACTCCATCTGCTTCTTTTGAGCCGTCAGTATATAATTTTGTATAATTCGGGAATTGTTGATCTAATTTTTGTTGTAAGTCTATAGTTATTAGCTCAGGTAATATGTTACTCATATTTAGCTCCTTGCCAATAGTTATATTTGCAGGAGTTCCTCTACCTGAGTAATAATAATCTAATTCGAAAATTGGTATTTCTACTGGGGTTCCTCTTTCTGTCCATTTCCTTTTTTCATTTATCCAAATTGCATTAAGCTCATGACTTCTTGAACCTGTTCTTGATAATTCGTTAAGTTCGTCCCTTATTAATGTGTTATTTGTCATTAAAGCGCTAGCCATAAAGTAAGACGTTTTCTTTATCCATCTTTCTTTTAATGGTGGCATACAAGCCTCTGCTAGTAATGAAAGGGTATGAGTTGTACATATAGCTCCTAATACTATTCTTAAAGCTTTATATTGCAATTTTTCAAGTGATTCTATTGTATTGTTTTTACACATTATTAGTACCTCTGCACCATACTCCAAATGAGGGCGGACTAATGATTTATATAAATTTAGTAGCGAAGATGTATTTAGTCCCCATCTTTGTCCAGCAAACATTTTGAGTATATTGATTGCAGGTTCAGCTTTCTTTTTAATATTGAGTATTATTGATTTTTCGGATTTATTTGTGGAAAATGGAAATCCTAAGTATATATAATTATTTGTGTATTCCAATTTTTGTTTACCTAGAGTTATTATAGGTGGCTGTGATATTTTTGAACTCATGTTAAAAATCATTAGTTTAGATTTTTCTGTTGATGCTTCTAAACAAGCATCATTAAGCCATTTCTCTAAGTTATTTACAATCTTTTGCATTTTTTTTCCAGTCTCCTCTATAGTATTTTCTTGTGATAAGAAAACTAAGTCATCCACATATGATATCCATGATATTGTTTGGTTGAGATACGGTTTTATTGACCTAACCATCATATTAAAGAGAAGAGGACTTAGTGCTGAGCCTTGTGGAATGCCTTTAGAACATAGTCTCCAGTCCGATAGTAATCCATTAAACCATAGTTGAGTTTTCCTGCCACTTAGTAAATTCCTTAGTATATTAATTATTACTCTCGGTACTCCTATTACATATAATTGCCTTAATAAAAAATTGATGTTTACATTATCGAAAGCTGCTTTGATATCTACAAAACAGACCATTGATACATTGCCTTTGCTTTTTCCTGCTTCAATTCTAGCTGATAATGCAACTATGCCATCCCTGGTACTTCTACCTCTTCTACAGCCTAAAATTTGCTTTGGTATTAACGACTTAGAATCTAACCAATATTCTAATCTCGTTTTCAATATTTTCTCAAAGACTTTTCTGCAGCAATTAATGAGAGTTATAGGTCTATATGAGGTTGGTTGATTTACTGGCTTATCTATTTTTAATATTGGAACAATCTGAGTATTTTTCCAGGACTCAGGAATTAGTTCTTCTTCCAAAATTGTGTTGTATATGTTTAATAATAACTTTTTAGCGATTGATGGGAGATGGCCTAACATTTCATAAGATATTCCATCTGGACCGGGCGTGGTTGTTTTCGTTATTATAAGGTGAGATTGTACTTCCCACATTTCTACTTCTTTAATCATCATTTTGCTAGAGTCGTCTTGAGTGACTCCATATAGTACGCTTTCTTGCTCAGGTACCCAGGGCGGTGCTATTACTTGTAAAAGTTCACATAACAAGTCCTCACTGTTAGGTGAATTTGTTTTCGTGCATTTTCCTAAACCTCTCATCCTATTAATTTTTCCCCATAATTGTTTAGTAGTTAAATTATGGTTTAACTCTTCGGCAAGGTTTCTCCAAGCTTGTCTTTTCTTGAACTTTAGTAAGTTGGTCGTTTCAGATTCTACTTTTTTTAAAGCTACTTTATTTGTTTCAGAACTATTTCGGTGGTATCTTCTGTAGGCTCTTTTTCTGTTTTGCACAGCCTCTTTGCATTCATCATCCCACCAAGGATTTGGCGGATAATTTGAGATTTTATTGTTTGCAATATTTTTCCCCCACTTTTTAGCTGCAGACTCAATTGAGTCAATGAGGTAATTATACTTTTTTTCCAGCGTAGTATTGGACTGAATTTGGTTTGCCAATAAGTCTGCTTCTATTTGGTTAGAGAAATTGTCCCAGTCGATTGTATTTGGTACAATGTTTAATTTAAATCTTTCCTTGCCTCTGCTTGATTGACCAATTTGTGCCCCATTCATAAGTATAATGGCGTGATCAGAACCTAGTTGATCCTCCATTACGTTCCATGAAAGTTGGCTACCAAGAGATGGGGTTGCCCATGATAAGTCAATTGCTGACGCTGTTTCTGAATGGATGTTGATTCGAGTAGGAGAACCATCATTAAGGAACATCATATTGTTATTGTCCATCACCTGACATATAATTTTACCCCTTGGACAGTCATAGGTGTTTCCCCAAGCAATGGCTTTAGCATTCCAGTCACCTAGAATTAGCCTTGGTTCTGGAATAGATCTTAATATTGCATTCAATATTCCTGTAGTAATAGATGCTGTTGCTGGGGCATAAAGAGATACAACATTAATATGCTCATTACCCCATTTAATTTTTGCTCCTATAATTTCAATATCCCCTGAGAGAGGAATTAAAATTTTGTCAATAAAAATGTTGTGGTTTATTACTAGAGCAACGCCTCCACCGTTGTTATTTCTATCTGCTCTTACTAGTTCCATATTTCTCCATTTGATTTTATAAGATGGATCAAGCCAGGTTTCCGAGAGCGCGATTACTTCAATATTATTTTCAAAAACTATTTGTTTTAGATTTATCAATTTGGATTTTAAACTGCGGCAGTTCCATTGCATTATACAAGTATTTTTATACATTATTTATTATGTTTGTTAACTAATATTTGTATTAGAACATTTCAATATTTTGATTATCTGGGGGTGGAATAGAATGGTTATTTACAATTTTTTGGTTCAAATTATTAGTAATAGTTTCTGCTTCTAAAACTACTTCGTCAGTATCAATATTTTGGTTTATCTCCTCTGAATCTCTGATCTCTTCTGAATTCTCAATAATATTTTTGTCTAAATCAGTTTTCTTAACGAACTCTGATTTCTTAATTATCTCTTGTTTCTTCACTTTATCGGTTTTATTTACGGGAATTGGCTGAGAGCGTTCGTTTTCCTTTGCCTTTTGTGTATTGTCAGGTTTCCACGTCCTTTTCTTTACTTCTCGGGGGGATCTGCGGGGTTCTGAAATTTTCAAAACTCTACGGATTTTCCTTTCCGGTTCACCGATTATAATACAGTCTGTAATTTTCTTTTTATTTATACTTTCTTCCAAAGAAGGAAACTCAAAAAGGTTTAATGTAAATACCTCCTTCCCACGATCAATTTTATTTTTTTCTATATAGGTAGTTTTAGCTTTAGCTTCGTTTTTATTTTTCAATTCTAAATATTTGCTGCAGGATCTATCGTCAGCTTTATGGTCTTCTTTACAGTTGCGACAAAATAATTTCTCTTTCTTACAACTTAAAGAGCTGTGATCTCCACCACAAAATTGGCAATATTCAGCACTTCTACAGAAATTAGTGGAGTGGCCAAATTTCCAGCACCGACGACACTGTCTAATTCTTTGTATATATGCTGAAACTGGGTAAAGGATACCCTGGAAGGCTATATATTCCGGGATCTTATCCCCGCTAAAGGATATTAGGCACTTCCAAGTAGGAGTCTTTTTGCCTTCTTCAATTCTATTGAATCTAATAAAATCGGTAATTTTTGGTGCCAACTGTCTACTATTTTTATTAAAGCATACTGCGTCATGTAGGAATACGTCATCCAGATTATCGGGGTGTAAATCGATTAGTCCCTGCACTTCTACCAAATTCTTCGGAATTATGCTATTGTATTTAGCTAGAACTATGGCGTCTTCTATAATTTTATTAGCCAGAAATGGGCTATTGGTCTCCACCTCAATTTTTCTTTGGCTGACAGCAATAATGTTAATGTCCTTATAATTTGACCGCAAATATTGTGCAATAAAGGCAGGGTTTGTGTTATAAGTAATTGGTTTTAGAATTACCAAGCACACTCCTGAATAACTATGTGGATAATAGCTGGTTCTTATCCTTTTTGCTTCAAAGAGGTCTTTCTCATGAGACCTGTCATTCATTATTATAACCTCACTTTCACTGAACACAAATAAAAAAAAATTTATTATCTATTACTTTATTTTTACACTTTATTATCCTTAAACTCCTTTTCCAATTGTATTTATTAAATAAATAATTTATATTTAGTATAATAAATTTAATAAATTGAAAATAATTTCAGGAGCAAAATTAATACAACATAAATATGCGATAGCTTTTTGTTTTTTCGCTATGTCTTTACTACATGAATGATATAATCAAATTTTTAAGTGTAAAACAATTAATATTATATTAAGTGTAAAAAAATTATTATTAGTATTTACTTTCAATAAATTTCGTTTTCGTATTTATTTTTATAAATAAAAACGTTTGTTGAAATACCACAAAAATTAAAAACTTGTGTCGCGTATATCTGTATATATTTATTATGTGTATGTGTGTCATAATATATATTAATTATAGATTTAAAAAAAATTGCAGCGTTGGTGTATTACGTGTATATGTAGATACGTGATAGTATAGCAGTATAACATACACAATGCAGCGGTGTGCGTATATACATAACACCAGTTGGATGCATCCAACTCGGCCTTTGTCATGACAAAGGCCGACTGTTTATACCATACAAACTCATTTTGAAATACGGTGTCAGTGTGTGTATGGCAGTCAACGTGAGCAGTGTCCAGCCATCGAGACGTAAATTCCCTCGTGTTTTCTTCAAACAAATAAACGTTTTATGCGTGCATTTCATGCAATAACACATAACCTCAAACTTTTGAATTTAAAACTGAATACAACGTAAGTATTTTTCTCTATCATAATTAATTTCGAAGTAATTAATTGCAATATTTCAATTTTTTTTTTTTAATTATCGAAAATTTTGTGTGTGAATGTCGCAGAAATTTCTTATTTTGTAGAATTAAAAAATTCTTTTTCAATTTAATTTCTTTATAATTATCATTTATTAATTATTTCGTATTTGACACATTTACATTAATATTTTTTTGAGTGAATAAGCAATTACTTTGCATGTCTTAAGTCTAATTTATATATTACTTATTTATTTCCATCGATTTATTAAACTTTTTCTCAAATATGGGTTTCCGTGATTGATTTTTTTATTACATATTTTATTGATACATTTGTTCTAATGAAAAAATTATTGATTCATGTTCATATATTACTATTAATTTCATTGTATTGATTAAAATTAATTTCTTTAATATTAGATGAGCCTAAATCATTCTGAAGACGATGGGCCAACTCAATACGCAGTTGTGTGTTTTTTACCTAGAAAAGATTATGGCGAGGATGAAATCGATTTGGTTCCATATTCATGGCTAGATTATCAAGATGATAAGCTCTTTTGTTATTATCCAAACACGAAGAAAGATTTAATGTGATTTTAGTGTGACAAATACCTTTAAATGTTTAGAAGGTTAGTAATATTTATGAATGCTATCAACTTATTAAAATATATGTATTTATAATAAATATTTTTAATTTCAGATATCATCCAAGAAAAATTTGGGTACTCTGAACAATGCAAAAGTTTTAGATGCAAAATCGGGACTTTTCTAGCCAATGCGGGTGATAGAGAAAGTGGAAGAGAAGAAGGCAAACTCTGATGCTCAGGATCATCGTCTCACCCATATAAAAAATGAAGAGCGGTCTATTGATGGGCCAAGACTGGCGGTCGATTCCCGAGCATTGGCCAAACATCTGAATATATGCTTAGGCCAAGACTGGGCGAGCAACGGATGTTAACGCCATGCCAATGGTGGCGACTAAGCATCAGCCGATGTTCGGCGACTATGCTCGGCCGACGCTCGGTGACTATGCTCGGCCGACGCTCGGTGACTTTGCTCGGCCGATGCTCAGTCGCCAACATTGGCATGGCGTTAACATCCGTTGCTCGCCCAGTCTTGGCCCAAGCATATATTCAGATGTTTGGCCAATGCTCGGAGATCGGCCGCCAGTCTTGGCCCATTAATGGGCCGCTCCTCAATTTTTGTATGGGGAAACCATTGTTCGATGGAAGTGATCCCGATTCCAGCCATTTTCTTCAACACATCCTTGAATACAATAACTGCTTTCGCATGACTTCCTTTAGAGCTAATATCATTCGAGAAGGCGGCTTCATGCCGACTTGCAAGGTAAAAGATAATATGATTATCGCTAACCACTAATATGAGAGTTCAACTTCAAAATGATCAAAGTGCTGCACAATTTTCCAAACAATTGTTAGCTGTTGGAAATGAAAAAGTCCCAGTTGATGCGACATCTGGAATAATTACTCTTACCAACGACTTTTGCCGATTTGTAGACTCTCAATTAGCTCTTATTGAAAATGTTTTCCCAAAAATTAGTGAGAATTATCAGAATTATGCTTGGTTAAGTCAACGAGCAATTCTTGCCGCAAAAAATAATGATGTACACGCACTGAATTTCACCATTCAATCAAAAATTGCTGGCGATTTGGTGACATACAAATCCGTTATTTCCATAACAAATCCCGATGATGTAGTAAATTATCCAACGGAGTTTTTGAACTCTCTGGAGTTACCAGGATTTCCACCACATAACTTGCAACTCAAAGTTGGTACAGTTATTATGATATTGCATAATTTGAATCCACCGCGACTTTGCAACGGTACTCGACTTTCGATAAAAAGACTTATGCCGAATTTGATTGAGGCAACCATTATTAACGGAAAGTACGCAGGTGAAAATGTATGTATTCCTCGAATACCAATGATTCCGACTGATCATCCGTTTGACTTCAAACGATTGCAATTTCCAGTTCGCCTTGCGTTCGCAATGACAATTAACAAGTCGCAAGGCCAATCGCTTAGTGTTTGCGGGATAAATTTAGAAATTCATTGTTTTTCACATGGGCAGTTATACGTTGCGTGTTCACGAGTTGGGAAACCATCCGCTTTGTTTGTGTTAACGTCAGACCAAAAAACAAAAAATGTGGTTTACCAAAGAGCACTTCAATGAAACGGATAATTTGCGGACACGTATAACGCTTCGATTCAGTATTTACTTTGGATTCACTTTCATTTACTTAGAAAAGTTCAACTAAATAACACTAATCGAAATGAATTCATTACTGTTGTGAAATGAAATAAAATTTTTCCTTTTCAAATATAAAACAAAAAAATATTTCTTCATCTTTTACTCACCAAACGAAATGTTACATAAAACCAAGCCATCTGATGGCGAAACGGAGTTCTAGTTAAATTATATAATAAAGTCGGTAATTTAATAATATACCTTATATAATGAAATATAACTTATTACGTTGTAGTATGTTTTTTAATTATTATACTTAAGATCATTTAAATTATATTTATTTATTTAGTTATAATGATACTAAACTCCGTGCAAAATTTAATCCGTCTATTTTTTTTGTTTACGGAGAAAATAAACATTTTCTAAGGTTACTACAAACCCTATTCATATGTAAGAAATGAATTTTGGATTTGGGAAATTTGGATGTCTGTAGTTCTTTAATTAATATACTTAAGATCATTTGAATTGTATTTATTTAATTAGTTAAAATGTTACTAAACTCCGTGCAATAATTTTTTCGGTCTATTTTTTTTGTTTACGGAGAAAATCAACATTTGTCATGTGTGCTATAAACCCTTTTTGTCCGATTTAAATATATGGTATTAATACTATATTATTATTATTATTTATGTTTCTTTATTGTTTGGGTACGCATTCTTAACTATTCACTTAAATACACTTGCAAATATTAAATCCAACAAGTGTATAGCCTTTTGCCCGAATGTCAGTTGGACAATACTAGTACTGCTCATTTTCGAACTTTTCGCTAACTTCAGTGACGTATATATTAGTTATATCTACTATCATTGTAATGTGTGTAGCGCAACGAGTAACGTGGAAAGGAATGACGGCCAACACAGTTGATATTTGGAGCTGACAGTTTGGAATTGACAATTTAAATAATAAACTTTAAATGTTGTTGCTTTAATAACAGGTAGGATAGTATGATTAAAGTTAAACAGTGTAATTATTATAATGCGACATTCAATATTTAAATGCGACATTTAAATTACTAAAATAAAAGACTTTGAATGATCAAAAGATTGATAACAATCATGTTAAATTTCGGTAAATAATAAAACGTAACGTTATGTAAAAAACATTTAGAAGCATTATTCGGAAGCCTAACCTCACTTATATTAATTTTAGCACCCATGTACGGTTGGATTTTGACGGTTGTTCACAATTATTGCCGATAGATGTCGACAGTTATATTATTTAGAGTTACCGATAGAGTTTGCGATATAATGATATCCGTATTTAAAAAAATCGGTAGTTCTGATTTTCCGTTATGAGTCCGCCACTTGTCAAAACGATTTAATTTTGTTCGAAATATTTATTACAGAGTGTCAGCATCCTAAGTCAGCTAGTCGTTAATATAAAGAAAAAGATTAAGTGCGGCATTTCGAAGACTTGTGAATTGTACTGAGAAGATCTAACGCATAACCCAGTCACTAGTGAACTATCTTAATATCAACATAGTTTAACAAACACTGTACTACAGAATGGGAATCCACAGATGACACAACAACCTGTTGACCTTGCTGCTACTAGTATACTATTAAATGTGATTACCGCGAGTAAACCAGTCTCCATACATTAACCGCAAACATCCGAGGCATGTAGAAAGATAAACCACCAGCTGACTACAGAATGCAGAATACATCGATCTGTTGTTCTATAACGACTCATAATCAGTCTTATCACAATATGTTATTGTGACTTGTGATAAGTTATACAGGCTGACCAATTGATATGTCCATCAAAAAATAAATCTAAGTGCGACTGTAGTGTTAGTTAAGTAAAAATGACAATATTCTATCTAAACATCGCTGCAATATTTTTTGTAGTCATTACAGGTAATTTATTTATTACATAGATCGTTAAAATATACCCTGAGTCGACTTTTACGAGCAGAACGTCTGCAGATTTAACGAAATGTTTTAAAACTGTGTTCTTGGGCTTGGTTATATTGAGTAACTATTATATATGAGATAGATATCCTTAACTTGTGTATTTAACTTAAGCACTACTAAATAAAATAACTGCTTTGGGAAGTTGACAGCCAGGCGTAATACATATCTGTTGTAATAATGTGAGAGTATCCATAACTCATAGGCTGTTTAAATCATGTTGTGAAGAATATTGTTACAAATAACATTCAATATATGCGATATTTACTGCGACTGAATTTTATTCAGAGTTTCAGTATGCTTAGAAAAAAAGTCGGTTCTTTAACAATAGAGTCCCTGTTCTACAAGGGTACATCTATTGTTCATCATTGAAGGCATGTGCAGCGCTACTTCTTTTATTAAGTACAATGCGTTGGCTGCTTTCATGGTCACTTTGTGAACATTTACCTCAAAACAGAGATAATATTTTATTTGAAAAATTTTGTTTATTATTGGATAAGGAATCTTGTCATGTCGAAAGTCTAAGTTTCATACATCAAGTGCTCAAAAAGACTATACCAGCAAGTTTAGTATTTTTTGTTGGATTTAAATTTAGCGCCTTCTCGGTATTGACACTATTGTATCTTTCTTTCTACACTCGGTAATACTGTAGGTAATACTATACTCTGTAATACCGTCCTACTATGTAATTCAATACTCAGTGACTCCATAACACATGTGTACATTTTAATTAAATAATAAACCTGATTAATATAAATTAATAGTTTATCTCTGCTAAATATAACAGGTTATGGGCCCAGTTAAGTCCAGATAAACCTAGAGACGTTTAATGTGTGTTTTTCGGAAAAGTGGATAAAGACTTTAGTGTAATGAACATAACCTTAAAAAAAACGTGGCTGTTGAAACTGTTTCTGTTCTTTTTTTGTGTTTAAAGTGTTCTCAACGAATAAAAATGGCATCGAATAATTCACTGGCATTAATCGAGAAGTTAACCGGCCGTGAAAACTATTCGACTTGGCAATTCGCAGTGAAAACATACCTACAACACGAAGAATTATGGGATTGTATTGAGGTTAACCCGGCGTCACCCACAGATTCAAAACGTGATACAAAAGCGAAAACAAAGTTAATTCTTCTGGTTGATCCGATCAATTACGTTCATATCCAAGAGGAAAACACGGCCAAAGGAGTTTGGGACAAATTGGCTGCAGTGTTCGACGACTCAGGACTTACACGCCGAGTTGGTCTGCTACGTGATTTATGTAACACATCGTTAAGTGGATGTCAAAGTATAGAAGAGTATGTGAGCAAAATTATGTCAACTGCTCACAAGCTGCGCAACATTGGCTTTAAAGTGGACGACGAGTGGCTCGGGACATTTCTGCTCTCCGGTCTGCCCGAATCATATCAACCAATGATTATTGCGATCGAAAGCTCAGGCACAAAAATAACTGCAGACGGTGTTAAAGCAAAACTATTGCAAGATGTTAGAAATTCAGACAACAAAACAACGGCTTTTGCTGTCAACAAGAAGTTTCATAACAACTCTGTAAACAAGAAGTTCTCCAAGGGTCCGAGATGTTATTCCTGCAATCAATATGGACATAAACGCTCTGAATGCAACAAATACAAAACCATGAACAAGACTCAGAAACCTAGCTCTTCTCATGCTGCTGTGTTTGTTACATCATCCCACTATGGTGACGCTTGGTACATAGACTCCGGTGCTTCGGCACATATGACTAAGACCAAGAATATAATTGTAAAGGAAACTACCCCTATAACAAAGAACATTCGTGTTGCTGATAACAAAGTGTTATCTGTGCAAAGCTCAGGAGATGTCAGCTTAAATATTTATGACCAAAACGGACAAGAGAATAAGATTCTGTTCACAAATGTCTTATATGTTCCTGAATTGGCAACTAATCTGATATCTGTAAGCCAAATTATTAAAAATGGAGGCCAAGTGAAATTTGATACCTCAGGCTGTGTGATCATGAACAGCAAGAATCAAATAATAGCAACTGCGAGCATTGTAAACAACATGTACCGACTGAACATGTCTGAAAGCCTTGCGCACATGTCTAGTGTTGAACATGAAAAAGATGCTTTTTGCTGGCACCAGAGGATGGGACATCTTAATTTCCAAACTTTGAAAAAATTGTCTGATAACACAGAGCATTTAACTTTCTCAGGAAATACAGAAAATCTGAAATGCATAACTTGTAAAGAAGGAAAGCAGACACGGTTACCTTTTAAAAGTGATGGATTAAGAGTCACCAAACCGCTAGAATTGGTTCATTCTGCCGTATGTGGACCAATGGAAACCCAGTCTCTCGGTGGGAGCAGATATTTTTTAACCTTCCTAGATGAATATTCCAAGAAGATTTCAGTATACTTTCTTCACAACAAGTCTGAAGTGCTCAGTAAATTCAAAGAATTCAAGCAAGAAGTTGAAAATCAATTGGATGCTCGTATAAAGGTTCTTCGTACAGACAACGGACTTGAATACGATAACAAAGCCTTCTCTGATTACCTGAAAGGTGCCGGAATCATTCATCAGACCACCACACCATACACGCCTGAACAGAATGGGACTGCGGAACGTATGAATCGGACACTGGTTGAAAAAGCGAAGTGCATGCTACTCAACGCTGGTCTGCCGAAGTTGTATTGGGCAGATGCAATACACACTGCTGCTTACATCATCAATCGTTCCCCAACCAAATCCTTAGCTTTCAAGACTCCTATGGAAATCTGGTCTGGACGCAAACCAAATGTTAATCATATGCATATATTTGGCTGCGAAGCAATGGTTCATCTACCTAAAGAAAAACGCAGAAAATGGGATCCAAAGGCTCAAAGAATGATCTTCATCGGATACTGCGACAATACAAAAGGATACAGATTCACATTACCAAATACTAGAAAGGTAATAAAGAGCAGAGATGCTACATTTCTTGAATCCTCAGTTAAAAGAGATTTTGTTTCGGTAGAATTGAATGAGACAGAAACTGAAAATGACAAAACAAATACAAGAAAAGAAGATGTAAGAGAAAATGCAACAACGGAAGAGGACAGCTTGATTGACAACGACACAAATTCAGAAAGTTCATATGAAACAGAGAAAGGAAACAGGTCAACATCCGACAGTGAATACTTACCTAACACCAGAATTAATTCTCCTCCCGTCAGTAATGTGACATTGAGACCAAGAAATAAAAGAAAAAATAAGAATTTCAACTGTCCATGTACTGAAGAACACACTCATCTGTGTTTATTCTCATCCTGTGTACCTGTAACATATGAAGAAGCAGTACATTCAACAAATAAAAATGAATGGAAAAAGTCAATCAATGAAGAACTTGATGCTCATAAGAAAAATGAAACCTGGACATTGATAGAAAAACCTCCAAATGCCAAAGTGATCGGTAGTAAATGGGTGTTCCGAATAAAAGAAGAGTCAACGGGTCCACGGTTCAAATCAAGACTTTGTGCTAAGGGATTTGCACAAACCGCAGGTATTAACTACACAGAAACCTTCGCTCCGACTGTAAGGTATGATTCAATACGTTTATTACTTTCCATGGCTGTTCAAAATAAACTTAAAATCTTACAACTTGATGTAAAAACTGCATTTTTATATGGTGAACTTGAAGAGACTATATTTATGACTCCGCCTGAAGGTCTATCCTGTGAAAACAGCATGCAAATTGAGATATTTAGCAACGTGGACCCCCATGTCAAGCTACAAAAGGAAGATGGAGAACCAGAGAAAAACTATCCTTATAGAGAAGCTGTAGGTTCTCTTATGCATCTGGCTACAGTCAGTCGACCAGAAATTATGTTTGCCGTAAGCCTGGTAAGTCGATTTTTAAGTTGCTATAACAAATCACACTGGAATGCTGTCACGAAGATCTTCAAGTACCTGAAGGATACTAAAGATTATGGCCTGAACTACTCATCAACATCAGAGCCACCAGCTGTTACTGGTTATAGTGATGCTGATTATGCAAACGATATTGATACAAGACGCTCAGGTACTGGCTACGTCTTCATAAAGAATGGTGCTGCTGTAACATGGTCAAGCCAACGCCAACAGACGGTTGCTCTGTCAACAACAGAAGCTGAATTTATGGCCGCCTGTGCTGCAACAAAAGAAGCTATGTGGATAAAGCAAGTGTTAAGTGATATTGGTGAATATAAACAAGACACTATGTGTTTACATTTGGACAATCAAAGTGCCATCAGTGTAATTAAGAATATAAATTTTCATAAAAGATGTAAACATATTGATATTAAGTATCACTTCATAAAAGAAAAATATTCTCAAAAGATTATAGATCTTAAATCTGTAAGCACTGCTGATCAATATGCAGATATATTAACTAAAGCATTGTCAAAAGATAAATTCCAATTCTTAAGATCTAAACTTGGTATGTTTAACTACAACTCTTTTGTTAAGTGATATGTTAGAATATCTTGAACTATAACTTGATTAATATTTTCATGTTTTTTGACACTCAATTAATTATAATTTGTTGTTAGAATGTCTAAATTTAGAGGGAGTGTTGGATTTAAATTTAGCGCCCTCTCGGTATTGACACTATTGTATCTTTCTTTCTACACTCGGTAATACTGTAGTTAATACTATACTCTGTAATACCGTCCTACTATGTAATTCAATACTCAGTGACTCCATAACACATGTGTACATTTTAATTAAATAATAAACCTGATTAATATAAATTAATAGTTTATCTCTGCTAAATATAACATTTTTTAAATTTCTTTTTCTTTATTTTCACACTTTATTGCTTTACAAATGCTGGCCAGCGCGTTATGTTTATATTCTCTGTTTTTACACTTCATCTCTTTTGTGATTCCAAAGACATTGATATTGTCTATAGTTTTCAATTAAACTTATACAAATTTCATTTGTTCATTTAAAAACCATTTACAATTAATTTATTTATATACTAAACACAATTAGAGCAAAAATTAAAACACTCTGAGACTGAGAACCTACTCGACGCATTTGTTCGAGATCACACTCAAAATCGCAAACCTTTGTGATTTACCGCTTAAAGTCTTGGAAAATTTTTGTATAATAGAAATACTCTGTAGTGTTTTAAAAAATAGCATAAGTAGAGGTCTTATAAGTGTCGAATTCTAAAATCGCGCTAGTCTGTGCGTTAAACACATATGTGCATAAAAATATATAAATGTTGAATGTCACATGCTTAAGTCGCACCAATGCTAACAGAGCATTAAATATTTAAATAACTTTTCATATAAACTGAATATAAAGAAATATTTTTTTCAACAAAATATAATTTTTTTGTAATATTGAAAATTTATGCGTTTATAAAATAGTTGCTCAAATAATGTTGCTAATGGTGTTAATGCTGGTGGGTTTTTTAGTTTATATTCATGAAGAAAATAAATTCATAAGAAAAATAAAAAAAGAATTTTGCATTTTCAAAATATAAAGTAGGTTTGTAAAAGTTTTCAAATAAAATCTAATATAGCTTTTTCTTGAAGGGTATTTAAATACAAAATAGAAAATAGGTATTTTGTATTTGCATTTGAAAAAGTCAGACCACTGTTAAACAACATATAAAATTTAGGCCTGCTACTATGATCAACATATTGAACATATATAAAATGACGTAGATCTGAGACTCAGCGAATTATCATTGAAAAAGGTAGACTCACTGTACCCGGTGTATTTACAAAATGAGCTTATGCCTTTCTATATTTATCACTCGTATTTAATTTCAACTACAAAATTGTATCAACTAACACAAGTTATGTACCCTTTAGGTGAATATTCAAGCAACAAAACCAGTTCCGACGAATGTATTATACCACCCCAACCACAATTTGGAAGCTTTAAATATGGTGCGTCACTGGAAAAACCTGTATCGGGCCAAAAAGTGACAGAATTTACGTTCCTGAGGTTTGAGTGCGACACAGGTTACATCTTAAATTCATATGGAGTCACTTTTTGTCTAGGTGGCGAGTGGATAAATAAAATACCAGCCTGTTTTAGTAAGTTGTAGTAAATTTTACACTTATATTCCAAATTACTATAGTTCGGCGGTTACGTATTAATCCGAGAGCTAGCAAGGTCGGGAAAACAAGAAGCCGGGAAATTAAGAAAGCTGGATTTGTTATATATATTATTATTATATATTATTGTATATTATATATATTATTCTATTATTATATTATTGTGTATATGTTTATTGGCATGTTTAATCAACAATACTTGTAATACTTAAATACTTGTAAATGTAATAATAGAGCAAGAAGGCTGAATAAGCCAAAGCTTAATAAAAAAAAATAAAAAATTATCAACAACCAACATTCCTATAATAAAATGATTTGAAATTTAATATTTTTACCTGTACAGGTGTCATGCGCAGTGGTAAACGCAACGTCAACCGACAGCCAGGTGGCTCGCATGCTGTTCGAGAGAGCATAAGAAAATATATACAAAAATCCAGCTTTCTTAAAATTCTCTCTCGAAAACGTTGCTACTAGCTCTTATACTATTAAATTTACACAAATTGAATTATTTGCAATCGTTTTACAAAAAGGTATAAAAAATAATTTGCGTTCCTTTATGTAATTATTTATACAATTAATAATGATGGCACAATAGCTGAGAGCAATTATTCTTGACGTCATAGTGATAATCGCAGCAATAAGGCGGAAGACGCAATACTTTGTTGATGTTCTTCAACGAAGCGGGCATTCACTTTTAAAGTACGGTTTCCTTTAGCAAGAAACAGCTGATTCAGATTTTAGCATTTGTGATGTGATTGGAATTTTATTTTTTTAGATAAATAGTTAAATCGTTTTTCTTCCATGTTGGATTTGGTACTGATCAAAATAGTTAGGAATGATAAGTACTATCTTGTATTTATAGGCTTAGCTAGCTTAATAAACTCAACATTTTTAAATTAGGAATAAATTGTTCCGCAAACCATTTGTGGAAAAAATCAGCATTTATATAGTCATTGCACCTTTCTATTTGCACTACAAGCATTAGAATTATGGCACCTTTTTTTAGGTAATCGTCTACTAAATATTAATGTTTTATCCAGAAATAATAGATCATAAAGACTTTCAGCAATATGTTTATAATATAGGCTAGTACAGTTGGTAGTGTAATGGCCATAGATTCATATTTTTTTTAATAATATAATGTTTCGAACTTGGAGCCTATTTAATTCCTTCTATTAAAGAAAATTAGTGCAATATACTAAGTAAAGACAATTGTAAGTATTTAATATTTATTTAACTTACTGTACCAGGTGTGACCTGTGTTAATTTACGCTGGATAGAGTAAAATGTTTGTTTCCTCCCTGTCCAGGAGATATCTCATGCTTACCTCACTGTTAGGGTGATGTGCATTGTTACCAATTAACGGATATAAAATATATGAAAACAATTCAAAATTGGGGTATCAGCTGAAATACTGAATTCGCCAAGGTTCACTTCAAAGATATTTGGCTCAATGATAATTAGCATTTGTGTAAAGTACAACTGCAATGTAATCTACACAAAATATTAATAAAACATCTTAATAAATAATCCCTTTACATTTAATATCATGTACATAATTTTGAATACTTAAGTACTTAATTTAAATATAGAGCCAAAACTCTGCAAGCTATTTCTACAATGATTCTTCTATTAGTCTTCAAAAGGACCCTCTACCTTCTTACGTACCTGGTACAATAATGGTACCAAAATGTAGAGAGTACTTCAAAACTTCAACTATTTTAAATAATGCTACCTGCAAAGAAGATGGGACATGGGACGATGGTACTGACGATGACGTCAGTGAAATTGAATGTGAACCAGGTTAGTGTTGTCAATTTTACATTAATTTTACATTTTTTTACATTACGTTTTGTTCTTTATCGAAGTTTAATATATTTCTGTTACATTTTCATTAAATAAATGCAAGAACATTGAAAATCTAGTATTAACTCGAGCCGAAATTTAGGACATCATTAGAGCATCAATTGAAATACTGCATGTGGTAATGATGACCTCAAAGATAGTTCAGTTCAAAGGTAGTCAATGGTCATTTGACGAATTTGGTGCGCTCGATATATTTGATGATTGTAAGACGTCTTTTTCACCACATCACATCTAATTAGTCACATTAAATCATTAAAATCACATTTGATTACAAAATACTAAAATATTTTTGCGTCTATTAATAAAAATGGTAAATTGTATATTTTTGGAAAGGATTTTTCGTATAATACGCAAGATTTTGATATATTACCTTATTAAAACTATAAATAGCTGAAAATATTCCAATAATTGTAAATGTGTTCCCTACACAACGACTTATTAGTAATCAAGCATTTGAAATACTTGGTCAAAATAGCTATGTTAACATACCACCTTTATTTAATTGTGACTATATATAGGAACATAAAATTGTTCCAATATTAAGATTAAAAATCTTTGTTTATATTAATACGACTGTAAATAATAAGTATGTAAGTATCTTGGTTCTCCTGTAAATAGGAAACAATTAAAATAAATATATTATTATACTAGCTGACCCGGCAAACGTTGTTTTGCCATATACGTTATTTCTAGGAAATATTTTTTTAGGAATTATTTTTTTTTAAATAATAATAGCACTGAGAAATAATGAAAAATTCACTATGAGAATAAAATTAAATGATACGTATAACAGTCACTGCTACGATCGAGACACAAAAAAAACCACAAAAAAAATGGACGAAAACTGTATAGTGAGTGAGAGAAAGGAAGCCGGCTTCGTTCTCACCCCTACTTCATGATGTTTGCTGGTTGAAAAGTGACAACGGGAGACACCTGGGGCGATAACTGATTGGTTGATAGAACTATACATGAAAATTATAGTATACTACAATTATTATATTCGATTGCCATCTTGTGGATCTGTGGATGGAACAGAATAATATAAAAATTGCGATTAAAAATCAGGAGTTGATCATATAAGGGTGAAAATTTAGAATTAAATGAATTTCAATGCTGAATCATGAAACAATAAAAACAAATAATTTTGGGGTGGACCACCTTTAACATTTAGGGGTATGAAAAATATATGTTGGCCGATTCCCAGACCTACCCGAAAAGCACACAAAATTTTATCAAAATCGGTTCAGCCGTTTCGGAGGAGTTTGGGAACAAACACCGTGACACGAGAATTTTATATATTAGATTAGATATTATAAAATTACACTTTTAGTTCTTATTTAAATCAAATTACTTTAACACTGGTTAATTATTATTAATTCTAAGTCCGTAATACTAGTTGCTGTTCTTTGTTATTCTCTTTGTTGTTTGCTTTTAACCGAATTCTACATTTGGTAAAGGTCTAACTTTCAGGAACTATATTCGCTAGTACTATGGTTTTATACATTACAAGAGAGGTGCGGGGTTCCCTATGTCCTTACTGAGCAATGTTAGATAACGATTCTCAGCATGTGGATCTAAATTTCGACTCAGAAATATATTAATTTAATATGTAACATTAGATAATCTTGCATAAATCTTTTTAAACATATTTTTAGTTATATAACCTTATATTACATTAACAAAAACAATATTAAGTAACAGGGAAACTTTGAACTTGTAAATAGGTGTATCTGTGTTTAACGGCATATGATTCAGAAGTGGTGCTGCAAAGTTTTGTTTCATCTGCGTAGTACGAATGAAGAATATGTCGTTATACTTACAAAACTGAATGTACATATTATATAGGTATACAAATACGATCAATGTTCAATCTGTTAAAGTGCCAACACATTCAGTTTTAGTAACGAAACTTTCAATCATTATCGTTTTCTTAATACATAAGCAAAAAAACACTTCACTCTCAGTAATAAAGTAAAGATTAGTAACAGTAAACAGAGAGTATTTACCTCTCATTCACTCTCATTGCTCCTCATTCAAAAGATTCGAACTTTGATTAGATTTATCTTGAATCTGAAACGGTCAATTAATTTCAAATTTTCAGGATAATTAGATTACGATATTCTACCGATGAGGCTTATAGCCATACATAACCCTTTTAGTACGAATATTGGAGAGACTATGCAAAATATATTCGTTCAAAAAGTAAGAATATGACTTGTGAAAAACCACACTTGACACCAGATTATTGCAACTGACGCATGATGTTGAGATAAATTATTCAATTGAGTTATCTTGATACTTGATATAATTGTTATAATGATATTATTAATTAATTTATTATTATTTTATTTATTATAATAATTGTGTGCCTTTCGGCATTACAATCTACATTATTATATTTCTTAATGCATTTCATATAAATTCAAAGTTAAAACTAAACTTCAACTATTCTAGACTATTACTACTTCGAATAATACTTTCTGTTTCTTCTTTTCTTGATCCTCTCTCTTCATGTCCTCTACTCCTCCTTTATTCACTTCGTTTCCTGCTTCTCCTTCCTTATTGCTTGTATCTTCATCTATCACCTCTTGCCTTCCTTGTCTCCTCGACAAACTCTCTATTATCTTTTCACTATCCTTCCAGCCTTCTCCTTTCGTTTTCACTTCTCCATTTATGTCTATTACTGGCATAAACGCTCTATCTCTTACTTTACTATTTCTTCTTGACTCTCTTCCTTTACTATTTTATTATTGTCTCTATCTCCGTCATCCACCTCTTGTCCTTATCTCCTTTCCGCAAATCCTCTATTTTTCTGGACTGAAGTTTAACTGTTTCCTCGCTACTTCTTTCTTTCTCCTGCTTCCCTTCACTGCCTCTTTTAGTACTTCCTCTCTCTCTCTGTTTTTTCTTTCCTTTTTTCTATTTCCGCCATCCACCTCTTTCCTTCACTGCCTCTCTTTAATAGCTGGCCAATATTCATTTCGCTCACTACTTTTTCCTTACAATCAAACTTAATGTGCTCCAGTGTTTCGTCCCCCGTTCCGCACAGTCTACACATTCTTTTCCTCATTTCCCAATCTAAACCTTGCTGTCCTTCTTATGTGTTTTATATCTTTTTCTATTAAGTACTAAGGTATATTACTTTCCCAAATCCTTTTATATCTTGTATTTGTTATAATGAAATATATAATATCTTCCAATGTTATAATGATATTTTTCTTATAGAAAAATCTTTTTCAGAATTTTGTTACCCCTTGTATTCCGACACGTTAACTTACTTATATTCATTCAATGGACGAGATGTTGACCCTGATGATGAATTCATAGAGCATGGCACGAATGCTACTGTAAGATGCCAAGAAGAAAAATACAAAACAGTTGGAATTGAAAGCGATGTTATAACTTGTTTACCCGACGGAAAATGGACAGAGTCACTGGTTGAGTGTAGAGCAAGTGAGTGTTTTTATCTAATAACTATTTCCTTAAATTATTTTATGATTATATTCCTACACATACGACTGCTGAACTAATAATTGGATGATGGCTTTCTAAATTTATTATTTTGTTTTACCGCTTAATTGTTAGCCACATTTCTGAGTCATAAACGCCGTAGAATATAATTAGTAATAACATTTATTTATCGTTGTCATTATGTAAAAAACTTATGGGTTTTCATGACAGCTGTAAACACTCTGTTGTTTAACAGCGATGGCAATCGTAGTCTATATTAATTATTAGACTGTTTCAATCATAAATAACTATAACATTGTGAATTGAATAAAAATAATAGAACATTTGAGAGATACTTACAGCGAACTTTGTCACACTAACATATGAATTCAGTTATGGTTCACAACCCAACTAGTACTCGTCTTTTCATCTTTTAATAATTATTGCGTGGGAACAGTTAGCAGAATGTTACGCCTACTAACTGATGGATACATTTTGCAGTTTTCTGTACTATTTTATGGTCCAACTCTATGAGATATGACGTATTAAGTACTGGTGAAGAATTAACCGTCTATCACCCAAGGAATCTTGGAACTGTTGTAAGAGTGTCATGCAAAGAGAATTTTAAAGCTAGTGGTATAGAAAATGAGACTATAACTTGTTTGGAAAATGCAACCTGGCAAAAACCTTCACTTCATTGTCTACCAGGTAAATATTATAAGAGTATAATACACACCCCCAATATACTGTCCTCTAAACAAAAAATGCCAATTCATGTATTATTAATTACCTAACTTTACGTTCTGTTATTTACCGATGTTTTACAGCTATTAGGCCCAAAAAAGCGATTTTTTAGGAATTTTCCTAAGAAGACTTTTAAATTTATTAATGTAGTTTCTAGTCATATTACTTAATAGTAGTAATAGTAACAATAGTAACTTGTAACTGTATTTTATCTGTGCTGCTATAGCTGATCTCCAGCAGCTATCTATATCTCGATATCTCTGGACTAAATCCTCTAAAATGAAAAAACCAAACGGATTTCGTTAAAGTAATGTATAATATAGTAATTAATCGAAGAAAGAAGAAAAATATTTTTTTTTGACAAAAAGGCGGCTTCTCAAAAATAAATATCGCTTTTTGACCAAAATTTTGGCCTTAAAATGTTTTTATATAAAAAAAATATTGATCGTGAGAAAAACCTTTGATTAATTACTAAAATATATACTTAACAAGCTTGTGTTAAAATTTAAGACTGATCGGTTCAACCGTTTCTGAGAAATCTTGGTCACCAACTTTAAAAACATAGTTTTCAGAAAAACGGATTTAAAGTTTCCAAAGCTCCAACTTTCAAAATTCTAATTTCTAATTTTCTGTGTGTGTACTTAAATATATCTACATTACAAAAAGGAAATTAATTTTTTTCTTTTTAAATACTAACTGTATGTAACCCGTTAACTAAATGCAAAACATTAAAAATCTCTTTAATTTGTAATGTCATATATGTGAGTCTATCTCACACCTTAGTGAGTGTGAGTTAGATTCCCAGCTGTGGTTTTATAGCAGTTTGATGTTAAATAAATCCTCAAGTTGAGCCCCCATGAACAATATAGTTTATATTAAGGATAGGTTAACATATAACTCCTTAATTAATTGTACTTCATTTAATTATTTCACAAAAAACAATTACATTAACATTAATAAATCAAAAAAGAGTTCACAATGATATTAACAATTAGTTAAATACAATGCAATGCTTGCATATCGCAACGAAATGCGTAGTTTCAATAGTACATAATTTTACAATCACAATGGTTTACAATGATAAAAACAACTAGTTATTACACTACATTTGTTTGCAAAACTCTAACTATTTACATCGATAACAATAACAATATTACACCTGATAATATAGTTAAACTAGATTACTATTCACAATGATATTAACAACTAGTTAAAATACGAGGCGTGTTTTTTAAGTAAGTACCGTTTTGGAATTAAAAAAAGACGTGCAAAGAAATCGCAATAATTTTATTTTTACATGAAAGCCTGTACCTTAATCTACTTTTCTACATAATTTCCGTGAATACATATTCCTGAATGTAAAAAGGCGCCATACAATTTTGTGTATATCTACAAGTGTCAGTAATTTGCACGCGAAGCTGCTCTCTGTGTGTACTGTTAAGTGAACGGCTTAGAGGGGTCCACAAGTTATTTCAAAGCAGCGCTAGGAACATTTAAATATATCTTAATATTAGCAAAGTTCTTAACCCATTTTTACAGAGTTCTTAATAATAATTATTTCTTAAACTAATTATATTTATTCTTAAATTATTTCCCACATATATATAAGCATTTCTTCAATGCTTGGTTAGAATTATAATGTTGCAATATTACCCAAAGTGTGTAATGCTGTTGAAAATAACTAGAAAGAATTCAACTATCTGAATGGGACTCGAACTCAGATCATTATCTTAACGTGATAAATACTTAACCATTTCTAAAATGTTTTAAAATGAGTGTGCAAGAGCATCCTGCCTGAAGGAATTCTAATTTTAAGTCTGTATACCATATTGAATATAAAAATAACGGAAAATTATCAACGACTCTGATAGCTTAATTATAACATATCTAATATATAAAATTCTCGTGTAGCGGTGTTTGTTCCCAAACTCCTCTGAAACGGCTCGATGTTGATAAAATTTTGTGTGCTTATCGGGTAAGTCTGAGAATCGGCCAACATCTATTTTTCATACCCCTAAGTGTTAAGGGTGGTCCATCCCAAATTTTTTTTTTTAATTTTTTGGACAAAATTATTTGTTTTTATTCTTTCATGATTCAGCATTGAAAAATAAATTTAATTCTAAATTTTCACTCTTATACGATCAACCACTGATTTTAAATCGCGATTTTTATATTATTCTGTTCCATCCGCAGATCCACAAGATGGCAATCGAATATAATAATTGTAGTATACTATAATTTTCATGTATAGTTCTATCAACCACAATCAGTTATCCGCGTCAGGTGTCTCCAGTTGTCACTTTTCAACCATGGAGTAGGGGTGAGAACGAAGCCGGCTTCCTTTCTTATTTCCTAGAAATAACGTATATGGCAAAACAACGTTTGCCGGGTCAGCTAGTATTATATAATAATTATTATAATATATGTATTGCAGAGTTTTGTAGTCCGTTGGAGCCTTACATTAAGGAATACACTTGCTACAATAACGAGACGGAAGTTGATTGCAAAAATAAAATGAAAATCGAAACCATTGCAAAAATTAAGTGTCCAGAAAACTTAACAAGAAGTGGTCCAGATCAAATAAGATGTCAAGATGATGGCAAATGGGACGATGTAGAAGTCACTTGCAACGAGGGTTTGTATTTTTAGCCCAGGAACCTTAAACTTTAACCTGGCATGAGGGCCGATAGTTTTAATTCTTGGATATGTTTTAAAGTTAGGACTGGTAATGAAAACTACAGTTTATCCAACACGGGCGACTTCGGCATGTGTCGTCATCTCGGAAAAATGGCGGCCAACGGTTTATTGGAAATATCTCGATACTAGTGCTATGATAAAAATAGTTATTATCAAACTTTAAGAGGATTCAATTCCCTGAAAGTATTGAATAAAATATTTGTGTGTGTATCTTGCAGGGACGGCGCTACGTCACTGCAAAGTTGATAACTTCAATAAAAATTTAAAAATATTCCAGTTTGTAGCTAAATAAGCAAAAATATATCTTAAATTAAGTAGAGTAAATAAAAATAAATACCAAATAAAATTTAAACTTTTTTATCTACAGAAATTGTGAATGAAATAGTCGATGATCACAAAACTACTTCTGGAGAATGTAAATATGGCTACTTTCCGCTGGAAATTCCAAATATGCAACCACAGTGCATTCCAGGTACCATTTTGAAGTATATTATTAGTATACACTACTTACTACATATTAAATGGAATTATGGTGACTTCCTGGTTATGATAGGAATGAGAACTGAGCGAAATTAACTGCCAAAAAAGGACTATGTCGTATTCAATATACTATTTATTAAAATATATTTTTTTTATCTATTTATATCGACGAAAAAGTTGACCTTTCTGAAAATTGTTCAAAATTAAAATCATATCAGATTTATAAATTATGTTCAAGCGGATATGGTAGATGTTTATTGTACTCGATTATTTCCATTATTTTACAGAGTATTGCGAGGCGCTATTATCTGACACCTACAAATTTACTTGCTTCCGGGAACAAGTAGAAGTAAATTGTCGGGAGCCTCTATTGGTTGGAACTTCCGCCATAGTTGAATGTCAAGATAATCTTCAGCATGTTGGACTTGCTTCTGAAAATATGACGTGTGAACATGATAGGAACAGGTGGTCTGAACCAAATCTAATCTGTACCAAAGGCAAGGTTATTTTATAATTAACCTAAGAGGATATTTCAATCACCTTATTAAGAAATACTCGTACATTAATTTGTATCAAATTGTCCGTTTTGCTTAATTACAGGTACTTGTAATCCTCTCTTCTCTACATCATTAAACTTCGTCTGCTACTTCCAGGACAAAGAGTTAGATTGCGAACAGGAACTGCCGTATGGTGCCGTGGCAGTAACTGAATGCAAAGAACATTACTTACCCAAGGAAGCTGCTGTTGGCAACATAACCTGCAAAGACAGTAGCTTTTGGAATATACCTGACGTTAAGTGTATTCCTGGTAAGATTATTAGGAATTATATATTTATGAAAAGCGCGCCATTTATGAATAATTTGTTTCAGAGTGTGCTGGTAACACATCTCACGACGCTGATTCCACCTCTCTGATCGAACCATATAGCACTTTGCAATACGTTGCTGCAATCTATGAAAATATCACGCACGACGAGCCGACTCAGAGGGGGACTGGTACTATTGTTAGTGCAAAATTCGTTATTACAAGTAAGTACTTATTTTCAACAATAATAAAATGTACCATTTGTTGTTAAAATTGACTATCAGAACCTTAAATGTCCAATTACTTATTAATATTATGGGAGATATTAATAATTATAATAGTATATAGTTATTTGAATCTCTTTCAACATTGAAGTGAGTAAACTTTATAAAAAAATAGTTTCATTATCTTACGTCATTTTAATTTTTACACTATCTTCCCATAAAATCTTCATTTCTAATGAATTGCCATTCTTATTAGAGAGTGTAACAGACATAGCATATTTATTTACTATTTATGTATATCAAATACTTAACTGATAGACCTGTTTCAAGCAACTCATAAAGTTTTGATTTTCTAAGGTGATAAACAAGTTTAAATAAAATCGATTACTTATTATACAAATAAGATATAGTTATATACAAATAATATATTACAGACGCTTTGTCCTTCTGGACCTTTGGAGCAAGATTAAATTTAACTTTCTTTACAATTGGTTACGGATTGAAACACAATAAGTGGCACCATCCGCTGAATCATGCTGCCAAATATAGTCCTGTGAAACGCCTCGTTTTTCATCCTAAGTATGTGCAATAGAAGTAGCCCTATCTCACACTGTAACCGACTACTTGTGACGCCAAAATATTGAGTAGGATGTATTCTAGTTATTTCACTTTATCATAATAGCACCTTCCTGCTGAGTTATGAGTAACATAAGTGTTTATTATGTATCTGTATCGTTCTCCTCTCAACGTTTCGATCGTAATGAAATAATAAACACAAAAGACAGCTCACATTTGAAGGAATATGCATGCCAGCATGATCTGGATCTTCTTCTGAAGAAGTAAGAACCATATTATCAATACAGATGTATGCAATAGATACATACAGTGAGCTAATGCAACTACACTATGCTCCAAGAAACCGGTTGCAGTGTGATAGCGGCCGTTATCTTTAATAGTTACTTTTTTATATTCACATTAGACATATTCTTACAGATTTATTGGTCACTTTATGAAACATTCCCACAATGTTGCAGTAGTTGAGTTATTACATGTTATACAATTTAATGCTTTTGTAAAGCCGGCGTGTATCCAATGGAAAGAAGCACTGAACCACCAAATTGCCATACCAAACACTAAAGGAGAAGTACGTAAACATTATAATTACAAATCTTAACATAGAACATTGTGTGAAATTGATTTATTTTTAACAGATGCCTAATTGGAAAATTATCAAACCAAGCGATATTCCAAATGATGAACTAAGGACAACTGTGATTTCAACGATATCTACAGATGAATGTGAAAAGATTATAAAGGGAGAAGTTAACATGAAAGATAATATGTTTTGCGGAGAAATTATTAATGGTAATAAATGAAAGGTTTAGTTTATACGTGTATACTCACAGGTATAGATTTGATGTTATTTGTATCAATCTTCAGGTTCAATATGTGTGGGTGATATAGGCGCTGGACTTGTCGTTTTAGACAACTACCAAGATCGCACCGTCTATGTCCTTAAAGCTATGTTCAGTCACGTTCCAATTATTGATGAAGCAACGTTCTGCAGCGTTAACCAAATTGCCTTCTTCTCGAAGCTATCAGACCACACACCTTGGCTAAGGGAACAAAAGATACACATTGAACCAACTGAATTCAAATGCAAATCTGGGGAGATCATTATTGCTAGCGCTGTTTGTGATGAGGTAAGATTATAGAAATAGACTGCATCAATCTAAGCTCAATTATGTTAGGATGTCTAAAACAACTCAAGTTAAACATGACTCTATACCTGTTATAAGAAATGTACCCTTTGCTGAAATCTCGTCCGTATTTTACAGAATTGTCTTCTTCTTTTTTGATATTTTAATCTCTTTCATTTTTAAATTTAAATTCTTAGATTAGAATTAATGAATAACAAGATAAAGAAAGTAACACATTTGTCTCTATTGCTGTCTCCTTTCTCAATTTCTTTCTCTTTTGTCTCTTACCTTACTTTGGTCTACAACTTGCGGTTTCTCTCCTCACTTCGTTTCTTCCTTATTTTCGCCATCCAACTATCTTCTTGGATCATTTTCTTGTAACAACAGTTTCTCCAAAATTTCCTCCTTTTTCCTGCAAATCCTCCTCTCTTGCCTCCTTTAACACTTGCGGTCTCTCACGTAATTCCTCAGATTGAATAATGCACTTACCCTATTTCTATATTTTTCCGAAAATCTTCGTCGTTAACAGCCGTTTAATCCTCTCCTTGTATGTTGCTTTCTCTATTTTATAATTTTCAAATATTCGTAGGTTGAAGACTGCATAGATGGATCAGATGAAATACTGAACTCATGCATATATAAAGATATAACTAATCTGGAATCAAAGTAAATATATTCTTTAGAAGTAATTACACCACACGGACCATCTTAATCCAAGACTTATTTTGAAAACTTTATAATTTTACTCTGGAGATATTAATGATAGAATATGTTTTTCTAAGTTGAGGTACTACTTTAAAAGTATAAGTAAGTATTGTAATAAACAATTTCCATTGCAGAGTTGGAAAAGGAAACGGAAGTTGCATAGCTCCGCCACAATTAAGAAATGGCAGATATTCTTTGCCGCTTAACACTGGATTAGTACCAGAAGTTGGTGCAGTGATCGACATAAACGAGAAAATAATATTTAAATGTGACAAAGGTTTTGAACTTAGCAAAAAAGATGATAGTTTATGTACCAATGGGGAGTGGGTTCCAACTATACCTAGGTGTTTGAGTAAGTTCCATTAGCTTGGTCATCCCATATGTGGCAGTTTATTTACATATTTATATTCACATTAATTTGTAGAAACATGTGAGCCATTAAAATCCAAGCATGTTCAATACTCCTGCTATGTAAATTCTACGACAGAACGATCTTGCGAAGAGCGCGTGCCTGCTGGTACAGTTGCTTTTATTCGATGTAATCTGCATTACAAGCCTTTGAAGGATATAGAAAGCTTCATCTGTGATGAGAATGGTTCCTGGGGACGAACAGATTTCGCATGTGTCCCAGGTAATAAACTCAAATTACTATATTGTTATTGTTATTGTCCCAGGGTAAATCAAATGTAAGCCAGCATTTTGATCTAGCGGCTTTGCTAAATGACAGAGCAAAGTGTGACCTCGAGATATCTAAAGTTGATCCTCATTCAGGATTATTGGGTAGTACAAGTGGGCAAGAAGTAGATGCGTCCATTGCACAAGCCATCATTATTCAATTTTTCGCTAAGGAAGGTGTTAAATCTTTCGAAATTTTGAGAAGACTTCAAGCACAGTTCGATGAAGAAACCCTTTCAAAGACCCAAGTGTTAGATTGGTATAAATATTTCCAATGAGATTATAAGTTATGGGGAACGAATCTCATCAACAAATAAAACGTGGAAACAAATCCTCTTTTATCTTTGTAGTTGTAATTCATTTAATAAAAATAATGAGTTTACAATTTAGTAGATTCTTTAATATATCTGTGGGTCTATCTTACACCTTAGTGACTGTGAGTTAGATTTCCAGCTGTGGTTTTATAGCAGTTTGATGTTAAATAAATTCAGTTGAGCCCCCATTAACAATATAGTTTATATATTAAGCATAGGTTAACATATAACTCCTTAATTAATAGTACTTTTTTTAATTATTTCACAAAAAACAATTACATTACATTAGCAAGTCAAAAAAGAGTTCACAATGATATTAACACTTAGTTAAATACAATGCATAGGTTTGAAAACCTTCTGACAATGCTTGCGTATCACAATGAAATGCGTAGTTTCAATAGTACATAATTTTACAATCACAATGGTTTACAATGATAAAAACAACTAGTTATTACACTACATTTGTTTGCAAAACTCTAACTATTTACGTCGAAACAATAACAAATATTACACCTAATAATAAAGTTAAACTGGATTACGATTCACAATGATATTAACAACTAGTTAAAATAACATATTCCTGAATGTGAAAAGGCGCAATACAACTGTGTATATCTACAAGTATCTCCAAGTGTCAGTAATTTGCGCGCGAACATGTACTGTCAGCATATATAAGTTATATATAACTGCTTTGTGATCTGTTCTCTCAGCCGCTCTCTGTGTGTACTGTAAGTGAACGGCTTAGAAGGGTCCACCAGTTGTTTCAAAGCAGCGCTAGGATTAATATTAGCAAAGTTCTTAGCCTATTTTTACAGAGTTCTTAATAATAATTATTTCTTAAACTAATTATATTTATTCATAAATTATTTTCCACATATCTTTAATTCTAATGTTTTGTTGTACAAGCTTTATACTTTCTTATATTTTCAGAATGCGGAAAACTTTCAAATGATGCTACCTCTTTAATCATTGAAGGTACGGACGCTGAAATAGCGGAAACTCCTTGGAATGTTGCAATTTATAAAAACATTGAAGAGTGGAGTCACATTTGTGGAGGATCTCTAATTAATGTGAACATTATTCTCTCAGGTAATTAAAAATATATTTATTTAAGGAGACAACTATTAAAGAAAACAAAGAGATTTTCATACATTGGCCAAACATTTACTGCGTGTGCAGCTCTGTTCCTTTGCAATTCTCTACTTTCAATATGTTGTAAAACTATTTAATTTTATATTTCATAATTATTCAAGGCTTCTCGTCTATTTTGCAAGGTAGTGTTATGTTCTATTTGCCTTGTTTATGTAGCTTGTAAACGTGTTGTACGGACACCAACAATCTTTATGTTGGATCATGCGCTATGTTCAGGCCGATCAGGTTCACAATTTGATAATAGTGTAGTTTTACAATTCAAACCAACCAACACCATAGATGTTGAATATGCATCCACCGTCGCTATTTAATAACGCTGCGTAAATAATAATATCTACGATCAGTGGCCGATTTTCATAAAGACGGATGAGGCGTGCGCCACAGGCCTCAGCGATCAGCTCCCAAAATGAAAGAAACTTTTTTTTCACATAATGTCATATTAAAATATTTTTCAATAAAAACTAAAAGAAAAACATTTTAAAAGAAAATTAACAACCCTTGAAATTTTATTTGAAATTAAAATGTATGTTTTGTTGTAGATGTTTTAATTTGAAAAAAATACCTTCGGTGAACTTTGTTGATTAGGATTTAGTAAGTAAAATAGTACTGGGTTTTATTTTTAACACTTTTATATTACAAGCACAATTAACGACGATGACTCTTTAATTAATTCAATTTGAACTTGTTGCTGGGTGGAGAGCTCTGGGTAAAGTGATTTGAAATGGCAACAGAGCGTTCAAACCTGAATATGAAACAAAAATAGAAATTATTTTTAATAACAGAAAATATATAATAACATAAAAAAAATGAATGAATAATCAAAAATTATACAATATTTCATTTAAACTAAAAGTACAAAAAATATATTACATTAAACCGCGATGTTGCTTTAAAAATGTACATATTCAACAATTAAAAAACAAATCTTGTGTCAGTTTGTATAGGATTAGGATAATAATAAACATAAAAGCAACACACAAAGAACGCAACCGGAAACGCAACGTCCTTGGAAGGACGACAAAGGAACAAAGAGTGTATTTTCGTTTTCGAATTAACAGCCAGAAGTTTTTTATAGTTTTACTTCATAAAAAGTAAAGTTTAAAGTAGAGACATTTACAGTTTTATTGTCAGTTTGTACACTTTCTAACCCACCATTTTTCTATCCCTTTTTTATTTTCCTTAATTGCGTTGTTTATTTGATTCTCTCATTCATAACTTCCCTCTCCACAGTATCTCCTTATTTCTCGTAAATTGTTTACATTTCCTCTTTAAATTTTTCTTCTTCTTTCAACCTTTCCCCTCCACCCATCCTATAAATTCCATCTCTAATGATTGCTGATCTGATTTCGTTCTTACTCCAATCCTGAAAGTGTGTCTCTTATTCCACCTCAATAGATGTGGCATAATCAATTACTGTTTGGACTCTCGGTCCCACGCATTTGTATTCACCATCTTCGTTCCTTGCCTTGTTACCATTCATGATTTTTCCTTGATTCATCCCATTTCCTGAATACATTCAATCATTTTCTTCCCTTCTCCGTTTATCTCCTTATATTTACTCTTTCTTACATTTCGTCTTTTTACAATTTCTTTGTCCATCCTCCTTTTTTCCCAATCCTCGCAATAAAATCATTTTCAATTATTACTTTTTACTCTCTGATAAATTTTCTTGCATATCTCCTAATTTTTGGTTATTATAAATAGTTAGAAAGAACCACACATCTTCCTTTAATTTTACCTTTCTCTCCTATATATCTTGTGTTCCTACCTTTGTCTCCACTTCAACCAGATCTCTTCTCACTCCAGTGATTATGCTCCTTTTCGCTCTCTCCTTTATTATTTTCCTTTCTGCTTCTTTGCACTTGCCTTTTATATATACCCACTTACCCAGCCATCAATATCCTTATTCTCGACCACTGAGACATTCCAGTATCACTCCTTCAACCTTCTCTCTCCTCAACTCATTGTTATTCTACCTCTCTTCGAAATCCCTCCTTCACCAGTTCCTTCTTCCTTTTATTCCATATACTTGCTTATTAGTTAATGTAAATGTAATTTCAGCGGCACATTGTTTCTGCGATTTTAAAAAACAAACTGGATTAAATCGAGATTTGTTTGCTGTGGGTTTGGGAAAAGTTTGGAAAGCCTGGCATCATCCAGATGACAAATATGCTGTATACAGGAAAGTTAAAAAGTTAACACTTCATCCAGAGTAAGAGACACAAAGTACTTTATCTTTACAATCAAAAAAAATATGGAAATGTTGTGACATTTAATTATATTTATTTTTAGATATAAGGGTGTTATATCCTGGATATATTTAAAGCTAGAAGAGTATGATTTTCACATGAGTATACTAATAGATCTGCAATGTTGAGTACCCTAATAAATCTGCAAAGTATTACGTGTTCTCAAAGCACTTATCTACTGATAAATCAAGTGTTCAAATTAGTCTATTAATTTCATATGTGAGAACTGACTTATGTAGACATTCCCAGCTAGATGTGTGGGCCTGTATCTTTTAAATCAACCCTTGGTACTTGAGATAACAAGAGCTAGATGAACAAGTCAGGACATGTTTTGTCTCACACACTAAAGTTACCTATAAGAAAATCTTGTACTGAAGATCATTCACAGTCTATCCTTCAAACTATTAACACTGAATAATCGATAGACTAATTGTTGGTTAAATTACTTTTTATAACTTAATGTGAATCACTAATTCTAGTAGAACTTTTATATATCAATAAAGTTAAAGTATATTAATAATATTTGTTTTATTATCCTGCAATAGAAAAACTAAACTAACTTACAAGCTCTAAACGAAATACCAAACTTTAAGAAAATTCAATAAGTCTGTTCGGCAAAACGTAACAGTGGCGCAGTCGGTAGGATATATAAAACTATTGTAAGGTGTGTGAAATTCGGGAAAACCATTTTCCGAGCCAATACTAACTTAATAAAGTCAAAATTAAGTTATAATAAAACAAAGATATTTCACAAACTTAAACTAAGTGTACTGTGTGTGTTCCTGAAAAGTATTTACGGTGTTAAAAACATTGTGAACAATTTAAACAGTACCTATAAAAGTGGGGGCTTTGTGCATAAAGTAAAAGTATTTGCACGTGTAATTGCGGCATACGAGCAACAAGGACCAGTACGCAGATGAAGATAATACTCTCGCTGTAAGTCAAAAACAAATAATAAGTTTATTTCCTGTTCTCACTTGTGTAATCCAAAATGTCACTCCCAACAACATCAACTACCCCTACGGAATTAGTCCAACAAAAAACCACTACCCTAAATCCTATATACCTGAGCTCAATACCTGAATATGACGGTAAGCAGAGCGAGTTAAATCAATTTTTAAATGCATGTGATTTGATATATGATGAATTTTACGATGAAAATAACATCGATTGTTTCCAAAACAAGTTAATCTTGCAAAGTATAAATAATAAAATAAAAGGAAATGCTAAAAGCGATATAAATTCACTAAATTTAAATACGTGGCAAGAGATTCGCGACCATTTGAGTATTAATTATTCAGATCAAAGAGACTTTGAAAGTCTGCACAGAGATCTGGTAATTTCTACACAAAAGAGAAACGAAACACCTCGCGAATTTGGCAACCGCATCATGAAAATACAATCTTCCGTTTGCGAAAGTATTTTAGCTACTAAGAATTGCGACGCTATTAAGCAAGTACAACGAGGTATCGTAAAAGGCACGGCACTTAAAACATTCTTAGCCGGTCTTAATGAACCTCTAGGAACCTATGTCCGGATTAAAAATCCATTATCCATCCCGGACGCGTTGAATTATATTTTGGACGAAGAAAATATCACATATACGCGTAGCGTTTTGCACCAACATATTAATAGTAATTTCCCAGCATCTCAGGATAATTTCCCTTTGTCTAAAGATAATATTAAAAAATCAAAACTGTTTTGCAAACGTTGTAAAATAACAAATCATCATACAAATAATTGTAGGATTGGTGGTAGTACTGGGCAGAGAATTAGCAATAGTAATAGTTACGACACACAAAATAGTGTTCATTTAGTAAACAATAATACTAGCACCTCTGGTCAGAGCAGAAATAGCAATATATGTACCTTTTGTCGAAAATTAGGACACTTGGAAGATAGCTGTTTTGCAAAAATAAATAAAGTTAACAAGTCTCAAGACAGCCATCATTTAAACTGTCTGGAGGAGGACTCCTTGTCTCAGGAGCCTCCCCAAATGAATTAGAGACATTAAATAAAAATATATATACTAATAATCCCACCAAACTAAAATCAAATAGAGTATCTAAGAAGGGTAGAAATTTAAAATCTAACAATAAGAAAATAACATTTGAAATGCTAAGTTCCGAAGTTAATCTAAACAACGATAATGAGTTGCCTTATTTATACATTAAAGAATGGAATGCTAAATTTTTAATTGATACAGGCAGCAAATGCTCCTTAGTCAATAACGGTTTATTAACTGCTTTACGTGTGAATTTAAATAGCATACGAACAGTAAAAGTAACCCTAATAGCATTGAATTCAACTCGTGTTGTCAATAGGTCAATCGACCTTTCTCTACCAGAATTTAAAGAACCTATAACCTTTTATATATGTGATTTTAGTTCAAAATACGATGGATTATTAGGTATGGACTTTTTAAATAAGATCCATGCTAAAGTGGACTTACCAATGAAAATATTGGAAGCCAAAGACAAAAAATTTAATTTGTCTTTTAATTTGGATAACCCAGTAGGGTTAATTACTAAAGAATCAGTAAATATTACATTAATTCCCAGATGTGAACAAATTGTTACATTTCACATCAATAAAATAAATGGCGATTATCATATGGAACGCTATAATAATAAGGGTATAATAATACTTAATGCTTTAGTAAAGATTGAAAATAATCAATTCAAAACTAAAGTAATAAATACAAACGATACACCTGTATACCTGGAACCTGATAATTTGAGGTTATCGGTATTGCTGAGTGATTCGTTTGAAATTTTTAATGTTAAGGAAATTAACCCTAACATAACTAATTCAAACAATACTACCACATGTTCAGGTACTGATAATTTGAGTACAATGAATAAGGGAGTGTTTGAAAATTTTAATTTAAAGGAAAAAACTGATTCTAATATAAACCAAGATAATTTAAACAATATAAATACGTGTCCGTCTACTGAAAATTTGAGTAGTCCGTCACTAGATAATATGTTTGAAATCTTTAATTTTAGAAATTATGAAAATAATTTTAATTCAAGAATGGATAATCTGAATGATAGTGTTCAGTTAGACCATTTAAATAAAAAGGAATTTTTAGTAACACAAAGTTTAATTCACGAATACAGTGATATATTCTTCTTAGAAGGTGATAATTTAAGCTTTACAAATAAAATAAAGCACAAAATAACAGTCACTAATAATAATCCCATATGTACAAAGTCGTATAGATATCCACAAATCCATCGTGCTGAAGTAAAATCACAAATCGACAAACTCCTAGCCCAAGAAATAATACAACATTCAGATAGTTCTTGGTCTTCACCTGTGTGGGTCTTTCCAAAAAAGTTAGACAAATCAGGCAAAGCCAAATGGCGAATGGGTATTGATTATAGGAAATTAAATGAGGTTACCGTTGGAGACGAATACCCGCTACCTTTAATTTATAATATTCTAGATAAACTATGTGAGAATATGCACAAAAGTATAATTGATAAAGAGTTAGAAAAAATAGATTCTAGCCGCGACGATAAAGTTTTATTAAGTGAGGGCACTATAAACGAAATAATTATTGATGAAAAGAGAATTGCAGAAAATGTAAAAGGTGTAAAGAAATCTGTAACAGATAGAATAGTTGCGAAGACTATTAGCTTAAGCCTAGAAGAAAATATACATGTTGAGAGAGAAAATATTGCTATTGTTCTAAGAAAAGGAGAGTATAATTTGCAGAGTAAATTGATTGATTTATTAATGATAGGTGATTTTAAAAGATTAATTTTAGGAATTTTCGCACTTGTTAAGTTAAGCATTTATTTCATGATTCTAATTAATACGATGTTCAAGGAAACATTAGTAGTAAGCGTCAATCAGATCAATTTGCCGTTAGACATTAGAGAATAATAGATAGTATTTTAACTAGAAAATCGGATAAAGATGATTGTTAATTGAACTAAAGTTGCATAGAATAAGAACATTTAAATGTTAGAATAGATCATAAGTATCATTTTATAAAATAACAATAAGAAATTTTGGAAATAGGAAGGATAATTTTAACAGTAAACGTATTCTAGGGTGTCAAGATAGTTTTGTTTAAGAGTAACATAGTTGAGCTATTAAAATGATTTTTTCCTGAGCATAAAGTATTGTAGCATTGTTGTTATAGACGTATGATTTTAAAAAGATTTGATATGAGTGCTAGCTAGAAATTAAAGAGAATAGATTGTATTCTTGATTTGCTATGAGTTATTTATTGACTATCAGATATTTGAATACTATGCTAATACTATGAAGTATTGAAAAATGAAGTATATGAAATTATTGAGTTATTGCCGAAAATAGAAATCGGTATGAATGGTTTATAGGAAACCAAGAAATTGAATAAGAAAAAGTATTTATTAGTTTTGTTTGTGTTTTTAATTAACCGAACTCTATCGTTCTGTCTATTTGTTCCTTTACCAATTTTAAATTAAATAAATTATATCTTGTCACTTGCTCCAATTGTGTTATTTGTTTCAAGTTATTATTTTAAATTATTGCATCAGAAAAGACCAAAATAACCATAAAAACACACATACTGAACGTTGACCTAGTAAACCCTTAATACATAGATGCGTATAGACATATATATCTTCATATGTCATTCGACCCTAACTTACTATATAGTAAACAGATGTGCAGCATCCATCCCTAATCTTGTGTTACGTTAACAAGCAATAGAAATATAATATATCTAGTATTCTAAAACACTATTTAATCTTAGTATGTCAAACATGAATGACCTTTACATTAAAATAATGCTATATAAATAAATGTATACTTTACTAAATAAAGTCCAAATTAAATACAGGGTATATATCTAATTCTGTATATACACCTGCACATAAACATTTCATAAATTATAAGTTGAAATAAATACAACGATATTATCGTAATTATGCTGACACGGTGTTAGCATATTCTAGATAGATTGGATTATTATAGACTGGATTATTACATGTTTCTCATTTATTGCTGTTCTGCTGAAATATTCAACTAAGAATATTTTATAGTTGGGTAATTGCAAATTTTGTTGTTTTACTACTCTGACTAGAGTATTATTACTTATTTTATACAATTATTCTTACGAATTCACAATACTCGAAATATTGCACAGTAGTACTATCAATTCAACCGATTTGCAAAAACAGTTAAAATAAAATTCCAATGCAACTAGACAAGGTTAAGTTGCCCCATAATGTTGAGGAATTACATAATTATCAACAAATAATTAAAGTTCATACTTTGCAAGAGAGCTATATTTGTATTAGAAATCCCTTTAGTCGAAGTATTTGAATATAATCAATATCAGGTATATCCTTTACCGATATCCACTAAACATCCCCACGTTTAATCCTTTATTATCCCTACTTATCAATACATTTACATAAGTGAGGAGAGAAATACTTATTTTGTTTCACCTGAACCAGCAACATAACAAAACAAAACAATCTTCCAATAATAAACATAGATTGTTGTGAAGATTTAACCAAGAAGGAAATCGAAGACATCGACCCACTGGATTTACATCACGCAAATCTAAACGACCTGAGTGACGCCAATAGAAATCTAGATGACATCAAAAAGGAAACTCAGTGATTTGTGTCATAATAATTATAGTGTTTTGTTATATAAAGAAAAATGCAAGTGCTCTAAAATTTGAAAAGGGCAATTAAACGATAATTTGGGTGAACCTAATAATAAAAATTGTGTTTCTATAAGTAATATATTTTCACCCTATTGTGTTAAAAGACAATCAAGTTATTGTCAGGACAATAAGACATTCGAATAGTGAGACACCTGAGGATGATGATATTGTTGAGTACAATAGACTCAACTCTGGACTTTTAATATGTTCATTCTCACTCAACGAATAATAACTTTAATTTTAATAAATATTAAATAGTAATTTTGTTTCTAAGTAATATTATTATTTTGCAGAATCCTAACTAATTAAAATTTAGAATTTTATCTTAATATGTTAATCATATGTTAAACATTATCATAATTGTAATAATGCATCTTTATACTTACTATCTTTATATTACTATATCAATTTTATTTAGTAAATCACTATTAATATTTTACTGATTTCCAATTGACCTAAAACTTTGTATTCTACTTTATTATGTTTAATTATTTTTATATATTATTTCTGTTATAGCAATGAATTTTATGCTTACTATTTTACATTATCATAACTATTTTACTTTAATGTCTATTTACAGATCATTATAGTGACGTTACTTTAATATATCTTTAAGATATCTCATATAATAAATAATGTAATTATTTTTAATCTTAAGAGACTTGCACAAACCCTTATGTATGAATATGTTTATTTCATCCACTTTCATAAACACTTGTACTCTTTACAGAAACCATGTGGCTAGCCACATTAAACATACTATCATGTAACATGTTATATTAAAGAAAACATGTGAAAGTATATTCTTCAAGCTTGAAGGGAGGAATGTTATATCCTGGATATATTTAAAGCTAGAAGAGTATGATTTTCACATGAGTATACTAATAGATCTGCAATGTTGAGTACCCTAATAAATCTGCAAAGTATTACGTGTTCTCAAAGCACTTATCTACTGATAAATCAAGTGTTCAAATTAGTCTATTAATTTCATATGTGAGAACTGACTTATGTAGACATTCCCAGCTAGATGTGTGGGCCTGTATCTTTTAAATCAACCCTTGGTACTTGAGATAACAAGAGCTAGATGAACAAGTCAGGACATGTTTTGTCTCACACACTAAAGTTACCTATAAGAAAATCTTGTACTGAAGATCATTCACAGTCTATCCTTCAAACTATTAACACTGAATAATCGATAGACTAATTGTTGGTTAAATTACTTTTTATAACTTAATGTGAATCACTAATTCTAGTAGAACTTTTATATATCAATAAAGTTAAAGTATATTAATAATATTTGTTTTATTATCCTGCAATAGAAAAACTAAACTAACTTACAAGCTCTAAACGAAATACCAAACTTTAAGAAAATTCAATAAGTCTGTTCGGCAAAACGTAACAAGGGCATAAAATCTAAATATGCTTTTGACCTGGCAATAATTACCTTGGCTAATTTATTAGAATATAGTGTGGTTATAAAACCTGTTTGTGTCGAATGGAATCACAAAGGGTTTGCGCAAAAAATACCTAAAGACGTTGTTGGGAAAGTATGATATTTTATGTTCGGTTTTGTTCAGATCAATATTAGAATATAAGAACCTTTCTATTTGGCATACCGTAATGGATACTCTTCTTCCCAGTATTTTATTTATTTTATTGCTTAATAAATAATAAATACATATGGCTGCCATGGCCTTTATTCAGAATTTTTACTGTACTTTTATACACATAAATTTTTAGGTCGTCGGATGGGGCCAAACAGAGTTTGGAGTTCCAAGCAACAGGTTAAAAGAAGTAAGTCTGCCTGCAGTTTTAAGACCGGAATGCAAAGAAAAGTCTAGCAGGTCTTTCTCGGATTTTATAACGTTTGACAAAATTTGTGCCGGTTATCTAGATGGTAAAAAACATTAAGTTCAATTATTTCTTAAGAGAATTTTCATTTATATAACATAAATTTCCTAAGGTAAGGTAATAAATTTCCAAATGTAATTATTTCTTAACTTTTTAGGTTCAAATGTTTGCAAAGGTGATAGTGGTGCAGGGCTGTGTTTTCCGCAAGAGAGTAATGGAGAGACATTATATTACCTAAGAGGAATTGTTTCTATTACCGATATTCATGAAAAAACTTGTAATGCAAAATTGTATGCCGCATATACCGACGTATTAAGTCATTTAACTTGGATGCATAGTTACAATGTAACGAAAGAACCCGATGTCTTCCGATGTAGTTCGGTAGAAAAAATAAGTAATGAATTTGTATGCGATAACGTAAGTATACCTTGTAATTGTTTAATGTAATCTTCTTATTTTTTCAACAAATTAGCATGATGTTCGCTATAATAAAGGAACCAGTAACTATACAAAGCTAAAGCGGTTGCACCATGATCATATACACAGGTCTGGCAATGACGAAACGATCTTGCGTTTTTAATATTATTGTATTAATACACAATAAATTGCTCCTATAATGGCAAATCATCAAACCAGTTTGGTAATATGGTATCCAACCCTGGGGATACTCAAAGAAAACTAACATAGAAATTATACAACGTTTTCAAAATAAAACACTGAGAGATATAGTAAACGCTCCTTGGTATATTCGAAATAGCAACCTCCACCGGGATCTCCAGATAGAGACCGTAGCCGAATAAGTAAATAGATATGCTTCCAAGCATCATGTGAGGCTGCACTGTCATCTGAATGACGAGGTACTCCAGCCGTTGGACAACCAAGCGTTAACTAGAAGAATTAAGAGGAAGAACTCTTTCGAACTACAATGACAATTATGAAAGTAGTGTAAAAATAAAAATATGAATAGTGTAATTAATGGTAATGGACGATGCTTAATAACTTAACCTTTGAAAAGGTTAGCGAATTCAAATACCTCGGAACAATTATTCACGATCAAAACAAGCTAAATGCCGAAATTGCCAAAACAGCAGAATCAAATCAGCTAATAAATGTTTCTTTGGACTGAAAAAACAATTAAAGTCCAAATTTATCAGCAGAAAATCTAAACTGAGGCTATACAAGACACTTATACTACCTGTGCTGCTAAAAGACACCCAGCGAGCTTTGAAAACTTTTGAATGAAAAGTATTAAGAACTATATTCGAGCCTGTTAAAGAACAAGGATGCTGGCGAACCAGATATAATTTTGAATTATACGGACTTTATAGACAACCTCAAGTTACACAGGTCATCCGAAGTAACAGGCTGAGATGGCTCGGTCACGTCTGGAGATCCCCTGAAGACAATGTTACTAGATTATACACTTTTAACAACCCTACGGGATCCCGTACCCAAGGACGACCACCTACAAGATGGTTGGACGACACAGTAGAGGATATCAAAACTTTGAAAGTAAAAAACTGGCAAAGAGTTGCTTTGGACCGATTGAGTTGGAAGAAGCGTGCTGTTGAGGCAGCTAAGACCTGCAATGGGTTGTTACGCTCTTAAAGAAGAAGACAATGCTTAATATCGTATGTTATGCATTGGTTATGGATAAATTGCTGGTTGGTCATTAGACCAGCTGCAATTACGTAAATGAATAAAAAAAATGTGCAAAGCGAAAACCGAACTTGACGCGATCTTGGCCGACTAAAAACGAAAAATGCGATAAATTTTTCATAAAGAGTGTCACTATGAAAGTTGCCAGACCTGTGTATAGGAAAATGGGTCGTACCATCCTTTATACGAACTATTTAATACTGCACAAAAAAATTTCAAAAGTATAATTTTTTTTTAGGAACCAGATTGCAGTGACAAATCCGATGAAGATGACGAATTATGCATTAAGAATATATTAGCACTTTTTAATTCAAATAGTTTAGGGTGACGTAACTGCGTTCGTCTGATTTATTGATTTATTTGATTTAAGTTTATATAATATTAAAACAAAACATATATATATATATATATATATATTTATTATATATATACATTTATATATATATATATATATATATATATATATATATATATATATATAAATGTATATTATAAAATTTATAACATAAATAAATCATAACATATTAACAGAGCATAAAGAATTCTATGTAACAGTAATGGTGCCCTTCCTAAAATATAATTAAATCGAAGTTAAATCCTCTGTTAAACTTGCCGATTCATTCTCATATAATTTCCTTGACCAACAATACATTGCCACGTCGCCGTCGCCGTTGGTCACATTCTAGAAAACAAAGTGGATTCGTCAAAAACACTCGCAGTATGAGCAAACTCTTTCATAGCTTAACATCGTAGTTTTTAATTGAATAAGACTTTAAATGTTGTGCACCATACATGCTCTTTACTGTAGATTTATGCCGCCGTCAACAATATACGAATTTTAAACAAACGTTTGCCATATTTTCATAAAGACGCATGAGACAATTGAGGCACGCACCACTAGTCACATAAATTCAAAGGCCTGAAAATTTATTTAAATATTTTTTATAGTTTTGTTTTTATTTTTATATATTTTTTACATTTAATTTTATAAAAAACAATAGCTTAAGACAGTCGTAGTACAAAACGTTTAAGAAAATACATATATTTTTAAAATTCATATTATATCCTTCAATTATAATTGTAGTGAAAGTTTACTATCTAATTAGTAAAGCAATCCTATTGGTTGATTTCATTCTCTTTATTAAATTGGATTTTGCAAGTTTTAACTTGAGTCAAAATAATTATCATTAAAACATATTACGATCATCTTAGTAAATACTAATTTTTGTATTTTATTAGGGAGAAACTGTGTATGTAAAAACGAAGTCTTCTTTTCGGCTTATGTCGGAAATGTTCGGGATCAGCGGCACAGTAGATATCAGCTTAACGCAATGCATTGAACACAATGTCATTGAACCGTTACAATTTTTAGATAGATATATTAATGAAACAAATAACACGTCTCCCCTTTACGTAATTCTTGAAAGAATTTCGCGAACTCAACGACTTAGTACTAGATATTATCGTTATATTATGAATCTTTTTATTTAATACATTAAGACAATATTGAAGATACATTAAGATGATCGACGGAATAACACTTTTACAGTAAAATACATAATTATTATTGATTACATGAATTTAAACAAGAATTGATTCAATGTTCTCTAATACTGTTAGCCCAATCTCTCAAGACGAAAAAAATAATAAATCTCGAAATAATAAAAGGTGACAATTCCAAAAGGAATTATCCATAAAGAGACTCTTTTAACTGGTTCAATGGTTAATGCTAAGTACCTTGGTGTAATTAGACATTTGCTAAGTGCAATTCGTCGTATTCGTCCTGAATATCGAAAACCACAAAGTTTGCGTTTAATGCACCAGCACATCGTTCAACAATAATCACTGATTCTTCCTCCAAAAATCAATTTTTTGCTTCAACATTTACTGTATTTGTCCGATTTAGTACCTTGTGCTAGACTAATCTAAACCATAGGAAATCTTCAGTTGGCGATCTAATAACCGGTAATTCTGAAAGAACTACCCACCATAAGATAAAAATACTTGACACAACTATATAACGCTATTATAAGAACTAGCTTCCACCCTCTCCAATGAAAGGGGCCACAAATCAATGATTCCTAAACCTGGAAAGAATCCGCATGATGTTACATATTGTCGTCTAATAAGCCTCCTCCCGTTTACTTCCAAAGTCATCTAAACATTGCTCCTCTTGAGATTGACACCAATTGTTCTAAGCGAAAAAGACCACCAGTTTGGTTTACGGTAAAACCACGCAACGATAGAGCAAGCTCATCAAATTGTGAATACAATTCACGGTAGTCTTGAGAACAAACAGTTATGTTCAGCTGCGTTCCTTGATATAACGCAAGCATTTGACAAAGTTTGGCATACCGGGTTTCTTTATAAAATAAAGAGGCACTTACCGATACACTATTATACGGTATTCAAATCATGCCTCGAGGACAGACACTTCCTGATAAAATACAACGACGCAACAACAAACCAGCACTAAATTAAAGCAAGTGTACCCCAAGGAAGTGCACTTGGCCCACTCCTTTACTACCACCCAACTCCCCTACTGTATACTAAGGATCTACATACAACGCCTCAAACAAACATAGCTAAGTTTGTAGACGATAATGTTAGCCGTGATCCTGTAATTGCTTCACAAAACCTTCAGCTAAATAACGAAGTCAACCAATCCAAATGCGAACACATAACATTTACGCTATAGAAAGGAACATGTCCGCCAGTGTCACTTAATAACAAAATCACACCACACGTGAATGGTGTTAAATATCTAGAAATTCATTTAGATCGATGCCTGACTTGGCAGAAGCACATTTTTTCAAAACGTAAACAACTTGGGCTCAAGTTGTAAACAATGTACTGGCTAATAGGCCATAAATCTAAGTTATCTGTCGAATGTTGCTATCGAGCTATTATCGAATGCGGTACGACAATTGTTTGCTTCTGCAAAAATATTTGTATTAATTAAGTGTATAGTTTTGTGCGGTGCATATTCTGGTAATATACCCACCGATTACCAGGTTAATACAACCGCGAAGAAAGTGATTTTAGAAATCACTCAAATAAAATATAAAAGTCTATTGGTTAGAACATTGTATATTTTATTAACAATTTAGCATCCATTGTTTAGTATCTTTAGCATTCAATAACAACAATTACTGAATATAAATTATACTGAACATTGTTGATTGCAACAATTGAAAGAAAGGAATACTATGTGGGTCCTTTAGGGCCGAAGCACATAGAAGTTGAGTTTAGAAAAAATATGGCAGGTCATCAAAGTAATACAAAAACTGGAAATGTACATAAAGCACCAATTAATGCTGATGCAACTAAAAGAATCATGCCTACTAGAGCAGCTGCAGGAAGGTTAGGAAATGAACCAAGTGCAAGCAGCGAGACCGAATCTAGTCCAACAGAAAAGAGACCCCTAATGAACATAGATGCACATCTATGTATGATAAACATGAAAAAGAAGAAGAAACGGAGCCCTATGGCAAGAACGACCATGAAAACTAAAATATTTCTAGTAATAAGTGATTCTAAAAATCAGATAGTTACTGAAATAAGGAATTTTCTGATTAGATACATTGTGCTGCTAGATTTTAAAATGGATCTAATGATTCATAAAAATAGAAGTTTAAATAATGAACTTATTAGCATGAAAAGTCAATATGAAGAGCACAAAGGTTATTATTTTTCGACCTAACGCATCAGAAGAGCGAAATAAACTAGAAACATGTCAAATTGTGCATAAGTTAGTGTCAATTATTGGAGAAGAATAACTTAAACAAATTTTGTCTTTAGACAAACCGTGTTTCGTCTTTCTTGTTGTAAAGTATTTTGTTGTCCTTAATTTATTATTTCGTTATAATTTTTGTAATTTCATTTTAATAAGTTCTTTGTTCAACAAATGTTACCCCAATTCGTTTGTATTTGCGCCACCAGAGACCTCTTTTATCAACCAGATTACAGCTGGTCACAATCCCTTTTCCTGGCCTATATAAGTGACTGCGCTGTTATCAGAGCAGTTCTTACAGTCTCTATATTAGTCTCTTTACTTACGCCTCTTAGCTACTTGTTACTTTGTTACTACTTTATTATTAGCTATATTTAGTTATATTTATTTTATTATTAGTTATATTTTAAGTGTTAATTATTATTTATTATTATTCAAAACTTGTGAATTTCATATGATTAAATAAACAAGTGAATTGTTAAATTAAAATTTAAGTGAAGATATTTAATTTCCTGTGCTTGCCCTCAAGAAATTTCACGTAGTGCTGAAAATACGCACGATCTGCTTATTAACAATTATTAAGCCACGGTAGCGTAGTGGTTAGTATAGTATAGCTATCTACAATACCTAAGGTCGTGCGATCGAATCCATCGTACTTAACATATCAAGGATTCTTCACATAACAAGAACAAAGTGAAATATCGGGGCAAGTCTAACCAAAACAAACAAAAATAAAAAATGAAAATGGAGGAGAAGAAGATAAAAATTACCTTACAGGGGCCCGGAACCCCAGAACCGGGACGTGGTGTAAGTATATATATATATATATATGTGGAACGTAAAAATAAATCGAGCATACAAAGTAGGCGTAACTATAATACCCGAGCTAGAAAAGTCGTAAAATAGTGTGATTAATGGGTATATTGTGAACAGAAACCAAGTGAAAGGTTAAAGCAATTATAATGTGTGAAACTTTAAACCACTGATTGAATACGTGAGGGAATATGCTTACCGAAATTAAAGAAACGTATTCTTAGAAGTAAACCTATTAAGTCTAGCTGAAAACTAATGTAGGACTGAGTATATAATAACTAGAATTTAAGGTTGTTTGTGCATTCATTTGTTCTGTATTTGTAAAGTAAACACCAACGTTTATATTGTAACCTTATTGTATTATCATTATTATTATCATTATTATTTTCATCGTTATTATTTTATTCAATAAATGTATTAAACCAATTATGTGATTCTTTATCATCCTGACAAACCAACTAAGATATTACATATTTGAATATTAATTGAATTGACATTGCCCTAAATTAAATAAGAGTACCTTGATTCCACATCAGATTAGCGGATTGGTTATTGTTTTCCACATAAGAAGTTGGATAGTTCACATAAGAAGTGCGGATTAGTAACTCAAAGCGAATTGAACTAAGTGCGGATTAGTAACTCATAGCGAATTGAACTAAGTGCGGATTAGTTATCTACGAGTTATCCACAAGTGAATAATACAGAGAAGAATAATACAAGATAATTTTCTACAAACAGTGCTTCAAGTGATAGTTCATTAGCGGAATAGTCGAGAATTTATAAGACGGACTTTATAATAGGACTAGCAAGTGAATTGTGTGTAATCAGAAAAGTGTGTAAACTGTTTTACAAGGAGAAAATTGAAAATGGCATATAAAGTAAGCATTAACGATACTACTGTGGAAGATAGTTTGTTAGCTGGACGCTCAGGAAACTCAACATCTAGTGAAGATAGTTGGTTGGGAGTGCAAGCAGAGCTGACGAGGCTTAGAACAGAACTATTGCAGTTGAGTATCGGGAACAGTACAATACAGGAACAGAGAATGAATCACCATGGGTTTATGCCGACACAGAACCTGGAATGCATACCTGTGTTTAACCCAGCAACCACGGTATTGACGGCTACAGCTTGGGTGCGAAAATTGGAGGAAATTTTTAGTGTACGTAAGGACAGACCAAAAGACTTAAACGCGATAAAATGTTTTAATTGTAATGAACTCGGACACAAGGCAAACGTGTGCCGAAAAAGCAACGAATACCTTAATAGTAAAAGAGATGAATCAAGTGAAAACATTAAAAGTGAAAGTAAAATAAAGTGTTTCAAATGTCATGAAGAGGGACATATTTCGAGAAAGTGTACCGCGAATAATACGAGTGATGCTTTGTTAGTGGACACAAATAAAACATGTAATATGACAAAAGACATGAGCATAGACAGTAACAGTTTTAAATGTCTGATTGATGCCGGAAGTGATCAGAATTTGATTAGAGCTGACGACTATATTAAATTAAGTAACAATGCGGTTGTGCGTGAAAACAATATTGTATTGACTGGAATCGGAGGATTTCAAATCAAAGTTTTAGGTGAATTTAGTGCTCAAGTGAAAGTAGACAATGAACAGTACTGTACTAACTTTTTAATAGTTCCATCAAGTACAACTAGACATAGTGTTGTAATTGGTAAACCTCTGCTAGATCAAGTAGAAACCACAATAAGTGTAGACGGTATTTCCATGCGGAAAAAGTACGAGGAAAGAAAACAAAATAAAATATTATGTGTAGTCGACGACGAAATCGTCAATGGTAATAATATTAGTCCAGATGTCAGGGCTAAAATTAAGGAACTTGTTGAAACCTATGAACCAAAAGTAACAAGGGTTACTGAAGTAGAAGCGAAAATATACATGACCGATGAGGTTCCTGTTTTTCAAAATTCGCGACGTATGGCTTACTACGAACAAGAAGAAGTTAATCGAGAAATGCGTGAGGACGATTTGCAAGAGTTACGTGTTAACGACAAGAAACATATATTAAAACCACAGGAAGAGAATCGCAAGAATTTCAATAGAAATAGGAAACCAGCTAGGACATATAAAGTCGGAGACATTGTTGCCGTAAAAAGAACCCAGTTTGGTACTGGATTTAAATTACATAACAAATATTTAGGACCGTATCAGGTTACAGGAGTTGACCCAAATGAGCGGTATAGGGTAAGACGTATCGGTGCAGGGGAAGGTTCTTTTAATACACATTCAAATGCCGATCACATGAAGCCATGGGGCGTGTTCTCAGATGACAGTGATTCTGAAACTGGAGATGTTGTTGGGTCAGGTGCCGAACAGCAAACAGATGACCGCAGGGGCGTATCGTCTTTGGGGGCCAAAGAAAAGTTGGATAGCCGTGTGGAACGTAAAAATAAATCGAGCATACAAAGTAGGCGTAACTATAATACCCGAGCTAGAAAAGTCGTAAAATAGTGTGATTAATGGGTATATTGTGAACAGAAACCAAGTGAAAGGTTAAAGCAATTATAATGTGTGAAACTTTAAACCACTGATTGAATACGTGAGGGGATATGCTTACCGAAATTAAAGAAACGTATTCTTAGAAGTAAACCTATTAAGTCTAGCTGAAAACTAATGTAGGACTGAGTATATAATAACTAGAATTTAAGGTTGTTTGTGCATTCATTGTTCTGTATTTGTAAAGTAAACACCAACGTTTATATTGTAACCTTATTGTATTATCATTATTATTTTCATCGTTATTATTTTATTCAATAAATGTATTAAACCAATTATGTGATTCTTTATCATCCTGACAAACCAACTAAGATATTACATATTTGAATATTAATTGAATTGACATTGCCCTAAATTAAATAAGAGTACCTTGATTCCACATCAGATTAGCGGATTGGTTATTGTTTTCCACATAGGAAGTTGGATAGTTCTTGTTTTCCACATCAGGATTGGCATGGTACTCTCGTTTTCCACATATATATATATATATATATATATATATATATATATATATATATCTTAATATATATATTTCTTGTGTGCGTGTGTATGTGACTGAACTCCTCCTAAACGACTGGACCAATTTTGATGAAATTTTTTGTGTGTGTTCGTGGAGATTCGAGAATGGTTTTGATTTACAGTTTGGTCTACTGGAAAATGTTTTTTCAATTAATTTCTTATTTATAAGGAGTTGTTGATTTTGGAATGTTTTACATTAGATCCGGCGGACGGCGCTATCATCGCATTCAATATTATTCTATTTCAATTTTAGTTTGTCCCGACAGATGGTGCTACGATTAATTTGAAAAAAAATTTGTTATTCAATTCATGTGCTGATTAAAATATTAAATGTAATTATTTTTTAAAGAGTTTTGAAGTGTGTATAAATAATTTTGTGAATTCAGATGTTTTTTTAAACAACCAACATAACCTTCAAGTTTATTTGTGTAGTTAGAGGATTGAATTTTTTTAATTATTTTTATTGACAATTAATTCATTTTTGGAGATATTAAATAAAAAAACTCACAAAAAAACAGAGTTTGTTTGTTTGAACGCGCTAATCTCCGAAACTACTGGTTCGAATTGAATAATTCTTTTTGTGTTGGATAGTCCAGTTATCGAGGAAGGCTATAGGCTATATACCATCACGCTACGACCAATAGGAGCAAAGATATAGTGGTAAATGTGTAAAAAACGGGAGAAATTATTTCATCTTTGAAGCCTTCCGTTGCGTGCGCCGTGAAAACGGTTCAAGATACACAAAAAATATGTATTAAAGAATAATAGCTCTTTTAATGATCTAAAAAACAGTTCGCGATAGTATATGTCTATCTTTTAAGATTAACTCACAAAAACCGTTTTTATGGTATTTCAACAAAAAACTTTAAAGATTACAATGATAAATAACTCCGAAACAAAACCAACTCGCTCTCTGAGCTGGCCGGCGCGGCGGGAGAGAGGCGGTGCTTGCGGGCAAGCCGGGAGGGGGGTGTAGCTCAACGAGATACCATGCGGCGCGGCTCACTCGCGCGGTCGGCTCCCTACTGAACGGTTGAATGCAGCGCTAATTTGTTTATGCGATATAATTATCATCGTAATATTACTTTTTAAACACAGTTTCATTTTGTAGTTGTTTTCTATATAGTAGGTACTTTATTTGTTTTAGGATAGTATTTAGTTACACAATAATAACACTTTTTTGTTTTCATGTAGATTATCTTAATATATATAAATTACGTGTCACTGTGTTGTCCGCTATGGACTACTAAACTACTTAACCGATTTTAATGAAATTTGTACACCGTGTGCAGTTTGACTTAACTTGAAATATAGGATAGCTTACATCTCAATTTATTTATCTTATTGCTTATTATTTGTCTATTAATTATCTGTATATGACATATGACATCGGGCGACGATGATGGCGACATCTGTTGACTAGATTGAGTAAATATTCTGTTGAGTAAATCGAAATCTGTTGACTAGATTGAGTAAATATTCAATAGATGGCGCTATGTAATGTAATATGACAAAAACGTTAGGCACAGCAACGCGTGGCCGGGACAGCTAGTATATATATATATTTATGTGGGATATTTTTTAAGATTTATTTTAAGTTTAAATATAATTAGTTTTAAGAAATAATAATAATAAGGAACTCTGTAGAATAGGTTAAAAACTTTGCTAAGATTAAAATAAATTTAAATGTTTTAAAGAATGACTTGTAGACCCCTATAAGCAGTTCGCTTACAGCGTCCAGAGAACGCCTGAGGGAACGGGGCAGAAGACCGTTCGCTAGCTATTGAAGCTGATGACACATGTTTGGGCGAGGTTCTAGATTGAAAAATGGCGATCAACAGAGATACACAGAGTGTATGACGTCTTTAGTGAATTCAGGAATATGATATGTTAACGAGTGTTATTATCATTGTGAATTTAAATCCAGTTTAACTTTATTACTGTGTGTAATATTTGTTATTGTTGTCAGCGTAAATAGTTAGAGTTATGCATACAAATGTAATGTTAATTACTAGGGTGTATTTATCATTGTAAACCATTGTGTTTGTTAACTATGTACTATGGAAACTACGTATTTCGTGGTAACACGCAAAACATTGTAAAAGGACTCTAAATCTAAGTATTGTATTTTAATCAAGTGTTATTATCTTTGTGAACTTTATTTTGATTAATTCGCTTTATTGAGATGTAATTGTATAACTTCGTGGAATAATTAAATGAACTACTATTATTCAAGTTATGTGTTTACTCGTTTAAAATAAACTATATTGTTATTTTTGCACCACACTTGAGGATTCAACCTTAATTGTTACTTGCAAAACTACAACTTGGAGGCTCGTCCGGAATAGAATTATAATATCACACTGCAAATGGTAGTCTCAACAGGGATGGTTTAGAAGTTACACTACATTTATATTTATTTATATTTGAAGATAGGAGTCATTGAAGTTAGTGTTTTATTTATATATATACAGGTAAATGCGACTATCAAACACCTCGAAAAAAACATATATTACACTACAGCTCAATGACACAATTTTGGTATGTGCATTGAGTATAGTATGTAGATTTATAATTTACTGTCAAATATTAAAGTCCACCCATTGGATTCGGAGCTACGAGTCTTTGAAGTTAATTTTTGATTCATATATATACAGGTAAATGCGACTATCAAACATCTCAAAAAAAAACATAGAGTTATTTTGTTACCTACATTGTTAATGTCGTTTATCCCAATCATGACAACCGCTTTTTTAATTTTTGCGTCACTTTCCTTAATGTGACGAATGCTTGCCTCCAGCTGCCGAACAGTCCTTCCACTGACAGCTCTGTCAACCTTTTTCATGGTTGGCGGTATGTTGAAGTTTCCATTGTTGCAATATGAGTAAGGGTACTAAATATTCTATCTATCTTTAGTGTTATAATATGGTAATAAACTGATACTGAAGTTATGCACAGAACATGAGTTGCATCTTTTTATTGCATCTTTTTGCAATAGCAGTCCATTTTTAATCTTACCATTTTATTAGAAGTGGTCTGCTACTCTTGTGGATATAATCTCAGTAATTGTTGATCTAATTGAAGAAACTGAAATAAATCGTAAGATAGTAGTAAGTAGTAGTATTATTATTATCTTAATATATATATTTCTTGTGTGCGTGTGTATGTGACTGAACTCCTCCTAAACGACTGGACCAATTTTGATGAAATTTTTTGTGTGTGTTCGTGGAGATTCGAGAATGGTTTAGATTTACAGTTTGGTCTACTGGAAAATGTTTTTTCAATTAATTTCTTATTTATAAGGAGTTGTTGATTTTGGAATGTTTTACATTAGATCTATCATCGCATTCAATATTATTCTATTTCAATTTTAGTTTGTCCCGACAGATGGTGCTACGATTAATTTGAAAAAAATTTTGTTATTCAATTCATGTGCTGATTAAAATATTAAATGTAATTATTTTTTAAAGAGTTTTGAAGTGTGTATAAATAATTTTGTGAATTCAGATGTTTTTTTAAACAACCAACATAACCTTCAAGTTTATTTGTGTAGTTAGAGGATTGAATTTTTTTTAATTATTTTTATTGACAATTAATTCATTTTTGGAGATATTAAATAAAAAAACTCACAAAATGCGATTACATGTTCTTTATCTAAAATTTGTCATAATAAATCTTTTGAGTTAATTAATTAAAAATTCATTATCAATAAGTAACTCATATTAATTGTATATTATTTTGCAATATTTTATTTTTGTAGAAAAATGCCACGTCTTCGTGGAAGAGCAAGAAATATTGGTCGACGTACTCAGCACGCGCAATTAGTTCATGATCATCGATTGAATAGAACAGTAGAAGAACATTCTATGGATAATGTAAATTTAAGAGATCGAGCTGCATGTACACGTGCAAACGAAAATTTAGAGCAACGTGCTCAACGTCTTCGTGCTAATACATTAAGACAACGAGAGGCACGTCAACGAGCGACCAACGCACATAGAGAACGTAACCAACAGCGAGTACAAGATAATCGAGCATTGGCACGAGCATCACTTAATCGTCTCGCGTTTGAATATGATCCTGAAATAGATTATTCATCACATGCATTGATCACGATTAGTAGTATGGACAAAGAGTGTCAACATTGTCATGCTTTCAAGTACAAAGGTGAATCAGCTGGTTTATGTTGCGCATCTGGAAAAATATCACTGCCACCGCTAAAACCACCACCAGAACCTTTAAAAACGCTTTTAGCTGGAATCTGTTGACTAGATTGAGTAAATATTCAATAGATGGCGCTACGTTAGGCACAGCAACGCGTGGCCGGGACAGCTAGTATTATATATATTAATTGTGTGTGCCTTTCGGCTTTACAATCTACAGTATTATATTTCTAATACATTTCATTCCTATATACATTCAAACTTAAAACTAAACTTAAAATATTCTAGACTTTTACTACTTCCAAAAGTGCTTTCTGCTTCTTCTTCTTTTGACCCTCTCTATTATTCTCCACCAGCTTATTTATTCTCCTGTTTGTCCATTCCTTCTTACTATTTCCGCCATCTACCTCTTTCCTTCACTGCCTCCCTTTAATAGCTGGCCAATATTCCTTTCGCTTGCTACTTTTTCCTTACACTCAAACTTAATGTGCTCCAGTGTTTCGTCCTCCGCTCCACACATTCTACACTTTCTTTCCTCACTCTTTTCCCAGTATCTGTTTCCTTTTTCCTCATTTCCCAATCTAAACCTTGCTGTTCTTCTTATGTGTTTTATGTCTTTTTCTATAAGGTACTGAGGCACATTATTTTCCCATAACCTCTTATATCTTTCTTTAGAATTTGGAAACAGGGCAGTGTTCTGGGAATACGCGAGTCCTCAACCGTGCGTTCGGCCCGTCGCCGTGCAACGGGAGTCCACGCGGGCTACAAGAACCCACCGGGTGTGACGGAAGCCACTGAGCAGATCTGCCTAACTAATCTATTTGTAAACGAGTTACCAAGAAATGTATGTATTATATTATAACAGTACTGTAATAGTATGTGAATATACATAATGTGTTGGAAAAATCATTATGTTTACAGTAAATTAATAAATAATTTAAATATTACTAATTGACTACAAAATTATAATATAAACAATATTTCATGATACATAAACAAATAAATGTAGCAGCTATACCAAGCGGGCAGGTGAGTACCATAGCCAGGAGGGGAAGGATAATAAGAAACTGGGATTAGGAGAAGAAGGACAATTAGAAAACTGAAAAGATTAATACATAAAAAGCAACAATTTTGTTACACTAGTATTACGTATGTAAATATCACTATATTAATATATGTACGAGTATATACCTACTATAAAAAACTAATCAGTATTAAATCTTTTAGAGCATATTTTAAAGATATATTTAATGTAAATTTAAATTAGTTGCGCGTCTTATTGTTTAACATTTTTTTATTAATGCTAAAGGTTTATATATATAGCCATTAAAAAGTTGATAACGTTATTGATAAACGGAGGTCGACCCATTATTGCTTTTCAATAAACAAATATCAAATTTTAAAACTGTGTAAATACTTGGGAGAATATTACGAATATATGTGAGAACGTACAATTAGACTGGGGAAAGAGTCATTTTTTAAAACAAATTGCCTTACGAAGTAACGCTTTGTTTTAGATTGGCACAGAAATCAAAACTCGAGATAAATTCTTTAGGGGCTTTGTTATAATATTTAACTTAACACATATATCGTCAAATTCAAGATTTTTAATGTCACCAAAGATATAACTATGTAATAAATCATCTTTCGAGTCGGTGTCACTATTGTATTCACTTATTTTCCGCGAATGAAATTTCTAATAAAATTCAGATCCTTTTCAGCAAATATTACTGATTCCCTGGACAATACAATATATGCCCAAGCACTCAAATGTAAATAAAAATATAGCAAAATACTGTGTGCGTAAAAATATAGCTGGGAGCGCACTATACAAAAAAAAAAAATATATGCTTGCGTAAAAATATAGCGGCATATATCTTCTTATATCTTCTTAATATATATATTTCTTGTGTGCGTGTGTATGTGACTGAACTCCTCCTAAACGACTGGACCAATTTTGATGAAATTTTTTGTGTGTGTTCGTGGAGATTCGAGAATGGTTTAGATTTACAGTTTGGTCTACTGGAAAATGTTTTTTCAATTAATTTCTTATTTATAAGGAGTTGTTGATTTTAGAATGTTTTACATTAGATCCGGCGGACGGCGCTATCATCGCATTCAATATTATTCTATTTCAATTTTAGTTTGTCCCGACAGATGGTGCTACGATTAATTTGAAAAAAATTTTGTTATTCAATTCATGTGCTGATTAAAATATTAAGGATGTATGAGCAAAGGTGTGGCCTAATACTGAATTTTGAAGGGTGGGGATAGGCATGAGCATTTGCGGGGAGAAGGGAAGAAAATTATCACGTGACGTGATTTTACATTTGGCAACATAGCTTAAATTTTGTTTACTTTTTTCCATGTGACATTTGAATAAATTTAAATTTTTGACATTTAAAAATGGATATACCTCAAAAGCTTGACAAGAAAGGATTATTTTGTAAAGAACAACCACCAGAAATAGATAATAATTCATTTAATATGTGTTTGGAACTACGGTTAAATTAATACCAAATCTAAATAACAAGTATAATTATGTGCTTCACAATAGATCGTTAAAGCAATGTCTTAAAAATAATCTGAAAATAGATAAAATTCATAGAATTTTGGAATTTAAACAGTCTGATTGGTTAAAAAGTTATATTGATCTAAATACATTAAAAAGAAAGAACTCTGCAAATACATTTGAGAAAAAACTTTTTTAAATTAATGAATAATTCAGTTTATGGTAAAACAATGGAAAATGTAGATAAACGTGTTGATATAAAGTTAATAACTCATTGGGATAATATAGGAAAAACAATGGGTGCTAATACACTTATAAGTAAACCAAACTATCATAGTTGCTATTCAAATGCAAAAACTTAAAGTTTTTTATAATAAACCATTGTATTTAGGATTAAGTGTACTTGATATATCAAAAAACTTTAATATACGATTTTCATTATGATTTCATCAAAAAAAAAAAAAAAAAAAATCTATAAAGGTAATGCTAAATTGTTGTATACAGATACAGATTCATTAATATATCAAATTAAAACAGATGATATATATGACGATATTAAGTGTAATCTAGATAAATTTGATACATCTAATTATCCATTTAATAATGAATTTTCATTACCTTTAATGAACAAAGCTAAATTAGACTTAATGAAAGATGAATGCGCGAGTAGTATAATTTGGGAGTTTGTTAGGTTAAGGTAAAAAATGTATGCAATTGATATTGAGGGTTCATGCACAGCTAAAGCAAAAGGAATTAAGAAAAATATTGTAAACAAATTCAATATTAAAGATTATGTAAATTGTTTATCTCAGGATAACATATTATTGATCACAATGAATACCTTTAAATCTATTAAGCATACAATTTATACTCAAATGATAAGTAAAGTAGGTCTTAGTGGAAATGATAATAAAAGTTATGTATTAACTGATGGTATAAGTACTTTAGCACATGGACATTATAAAATTTAGTACTAATTTTAAGTTAAGTTTAAGTTTTGTATAAATTTATATCTGTTTTAGTTAAGATAATTAAAATGTATATTTATATAACAATTGAAAATAGCATATTTATAAATAAATAATAATATATAAACACAAACCATTGAGTTTTATTATTATAAGATTTAATGTTTTAATACATCCATATAAAATAAGATACACATATTTTATTAGTAATGTTTTGTTATATATAATCTTAATATATATAAATTACGTGTCACTGTGTTGTTCCCTATGGACTCCTAAACTACTTAACCGATTTTAATGAAATTTGTACAGCGTGTGCAGTTTGACCCAACTTGAAAGATAGGATAGCTTACATCTCAATTTATTTATCTTATTGCTAATTATTTGTCTATTAATTATCTGTATATGACATATGACATCGGGCGACGATGATGGCGACATCTGTTGACTAGATTGAGTAAATATTCAATAGATGGCGCTATGTAATGTAATATGACAAAAACGTTAGGCACAGCAACGCGTGGCCGGGACAGCTAGTTCTTATATAATTAACACTGGTCATAAGAGCTCTAATATATATATATATATATGCATAGACATATCAATGTATGAGTATGCGTACATAAAGTGGATAACAATTGTATACGTTATATGCAGGAGCAGTACCCAACTTGAACGTAATGGGAACGTAACTTGCATGAACGTACTGGGAACTACGTTCCCATTACGTTTAAGTTACGTTGAATTTTTATATATATATATATGCATAGACATATTAATGTATGAGTATGCATACATAAAGTGGATGACAATTGTATACGTTATATGCAGGAGCAGTACCCAACTTGAACGTACTGGGAACGTAACTTGAACGTACTAGGAACGTAACTTGCATGAACGTTCATGCAAGTTACGTTCCTAGTACGTTCAAGTTACGTTCCCAGTACGTTCAAAAATGCTTGATGACAATTGTATACGTTATATGCAGGAGCAGTACCCAACTTGAACGTACTGGGAACGTAACTTGAACGTACTGGGAACGTAACTTGAACGTACTGAGAACGTAACTTGAACGTAATGGGAACGTAACTTGAACGTAATGGGAACGTAAGAACGTAATTCAACGTAAGCTTACGTTGAATTACGTTCCAAGTTACGTTCCCATTGAACGTTCCCTTGAACGTAATGGGAACGTAAGAACGTAATTCAACGTAAGCTTACGTTGAATTACGTTCCAAGTTACGTTCCCATTACGTTCAAGTTACGTTCCCATTACGTTCAAGTTACGTTCTCAGTACGTTCAAGTTACGTTCCCAGTACGTTCAAGTTACGTTCCCAGTACGTTCAAGTTGGGTACTGCTCCTGCATATAACGTATACAATTGTCATCAAGCATTTTTGAACGTACTGGGAACGTAACTTGAACGTACTAGGAACGTAACTTGCATGAACGTTCATGCAAGTTACGTTCCTAGTACGTTCAAGTTACGTTCCCAGTACGTTCAAGTTGGGTACTGCTCCTGCATATAACGTATACAATTGTCATCCACTTTATGTATGCATACTCATACATTAATATGTCTATGCATATATATATATATAAAAATTCAACGTAACTTAAACGTAATGGGAACGTAGTTCCCAGTACGTTCATGCAAGTTACGTTCCCATTACGTTCAAGTTGGGTACTGCTCCTGCATATAACGTATACAATTGTTATCCACTTTATGTACGCATACTCATACATTAATATGTCTATGCATATATATATATATATATTAGAGCTCTTATGACCAGTGTTAATTATATAAGAACTAGCTGTCCCGGCCACGCGTTGCTGTGCCTAACGTTTTTGTCATATTACATTACATAGCGCCATCTATTGAATATTTACTCAATCTAGTCAACAGATGTCGCCATCATCGTCGCCCGATGTCATATGTCATATACAGATAATTAATAGACAAATAATTAGCAATAAGATAAATAAATTGAGATGTAAGCTATCCTATCTTTCAAGTTGGGTCAAACTGCACACGGTGTACAAATTTCATTAAAATCGGTTAAGTAGTTTAGGAGTCCATAGGGAACAACACAGTGACACGTAATTTATATATATTAAGATTATATATAACAAAACATTACTAATAAAATATGTGTATCTTATTTTATATGGATGTATTAAAACATTAAATCTTATAATAATAAAACTCAATGGTTTGTGTTTATATATTATTATTTATTTATAAATATGCTATTTTCAATTGTTATATAAATATACATTTTAATTATCTTAACTAAAACAGATATAAATTTATACAAAACTTAAACTTAACTTAAAATTAGTACTAAATTTTATAATGTCCATGTGCTAAAGTACTTATACCATCAGTTAATACATAACTTTTATTATCATTTCCACTAAGACCTACTTTACTTATCATTTGAGTATAAATTGTATGCTTAATAGATTTAAAGGTATTCATTGTGATCAATAATATGTTATCCTGAGATAAACAATTTACATAATCTTTAATATTGAATTTGTTTACAATATTTTTCTTAATTCCTTTTGCTTTAGCTGTGCATGAACCGTCAATATCAATTGCATACATTTTTTACCTTAACCTAACAAACTCCCAAATTATACTACTCGCGCATTCATCTTTCATTAAGTCTAATTTAGCTTTGTTCATTAAAGGTAATGAAAATTCATTATTAAATGGATAATTAGATGTATCAAATTTATCTAGATTACACTTAATATCGTCATATATATCATCTGTTTTAATTTGATATATTAATGAATCTGTATCTGTATACAACAATTTAGCATTACCTTTATAGATTTTTTTTTTTTTTTTTTTGATGAAATCATAATGAAAATCGTATATTAAAGTTTTTTGATATATCAAGTACACTTAATCCTAAATACAATGGTTTATTATAAAAAACTTTAAGTTTTTGCATTTGAATAGCAACTATGATAGTTTGGTTTACTTATAAGTGTATTAGCACCCATTGTTTTTCCTATATTATCCCAATGAGTTATTAACTTTATATCAACACGTTTATCTACATTTTCCATTGTTTTACCATAAACTGAATTATTCATTAATTTAAAAAAGTTTTTTCTCAAATGTATTTGCAGAGTTCTTTCTTTTTAATGTATTTAGATCAATATAACTTTTTAACCAATCAGACTGTTTAAATTCCAAAATTCTATGAATTTTATCTATTTTCAGATTATTTTTAAGACATTGCTTTAACGATCTATTGTGAAGCACATAATTATACTTGTTATTTAGATTTGGTATTAATTTAACGTCATTTGTTTTAATGCAAGGTGGTTTAATATTTTCGGCACAGAAAGGTAGATCATTGTGTTCATCGTGCAAATAATTAGGATATCTTAAATCGACTTCTAATATATAACCAACATCTGAGTTATCTTCAATAGCTTTAGTTATTTGCATCCCAATACATTAAATATTGAGAATCTTTATTTGAATCATAATTGGACATATATTTATTATTTGCAATTCCATGTCTGTGAGAGCATTGTGATATGCCACCTCTTATACCTTTTTTAATAAAATGTAACATATCAATATCTGTTAAAAGTTCTAATTCAATACATGTATAATTTAACATAGCATCCCAAGAAAGTCCTGGTGCTGTATAATATTGACAGGGATCTAAATTATATGTTTTATAGCACACATCTCGAAAATTTTCAAAAATATCTGTTAACAACAGAACATCGATCTTTAAATATAAGTCTGAATATTCCCCTAATGTTTTCATTTCAAATGCATACCAACCCATTTTGGCATGATTGTAATCATCGTCAGATATATTACAGCCATTAAGTGAGCTATAAAAATTATTTTGAGATGGCAAGTCAGATTCATTAAGCATATCCCTACTATTTACATATTCATAAGGAAATACACCTTTACGTTTTAATAAATTGAAATGATTTTCATTCGGATAGAATTTTTTAAATTCGAAAAATTGTTCTGATAATAAATTTTTTGCAAGTGTTTCTAAACTAGAATGCATAAATCGTAAAGAATCAATAAATCTAAGTTTAATATAGCAGTTATGAACTTTATCATTTTTATCGGCTTTTGATATTTTCAGATTATTTTTAAGACATTGCTTTAACGATCTATTGTGAAGCACATAATTATACTTGTTATTTAGATTTGGTATTAATTTAACGTCATTTGTTTTAATGCAAGGTTGTTTAATATTTTCGGCACAGAAAGGTAGATCATTGTGTTCATCGTGCAAATAATTAGGATATCTTAAATCGACTTCTAATATATAATTAACATCTGAGTTATCTTCAATAGCTTTAGTTATTTGCATCCCAATACATTAAATATTGAGAATCTTTATTTGAATCATAATTGGACATATATTTATTATTTGCAATTCCATGTCTGTGAGAGCATTGTGATATTCCACCTCTTATACCTTTTTTAATAAAATGTAACATATCAATATCTGTTAAAAGTTCTAATTCAATACATGTATAATTTAACATAGCATCCCAAGAAAGTCCTGGTGCTGTATAATATTGACAGGGATCTAAATTATATGTTTAATAGCACACATCTCGAAAATTTTCAAAAATATCTGTTAACAACAGAACATCGATCTTTAAATATAAGTCTGAATATTCCCCCAATGTTTTCATTTCAAATGCATACCAAACCATTTTGGCATGATTGTAATCATCGTCAGATATATTACAGCCATTAAGTGAGCTATAAAAATTATTTTGAGATGGCAAGTCAGATTCATTAAGCATATCCCTACTATTTACATATTCATAAGGAAATACACCTTTACGTTTTAATAAATTGAAATGATTTTCATTCGGATAGAATTTTTTAAATTCGAAAAATTGTTCTGATAATAAATTTTTTGCAAGTGTTTCTAAACTAGAATGCATAAATCGTAAAGAATCAATAAATCTAAGTTTAATATAGCAGTTATGAACTTTATCATTTTTATCGGCTTTTGATTCCACCAAAATATGTTTCGTAAAAGATATATACTTTTCCTTATTTTCTGGAATAACTTCAATTTTTCCACTATCATTACCTAATTCTTTTACAATCATATGGTTACAATTACTTAAGTTATGGAATATTACAGGTATAAACTTTGGAATTGTAAATTTTAAATTGCAATGATTATGAGCATCTCCTCGGTAATTACCAGTTAAATGACAATAATCTAACACTTTATCACCATTGAGGATACCTTCACAAATATGGCAAATAGAAGCTTCATCATATTCCTGTTTTTGCCAATCAGATAATTTATTTAAGACTTTATAAATTTGTTTAGCGTCTTCAGTTATTGTTTCAATAAATACTTTAACGCAATTAATACCTCTGTACGTAACAAACTTACTTAAGGAATCATTAAAGGAACATTTAATATAATAAGCAAAAGAATATGGTTCATGAATTTTAATATTATTTGAAAATGATGTATTAGTTTCAGGATAACAAGTACTAATGGGTTTTAATAATGTTTCAAAATCTCCATATATCACAAATGGAACGCGTAATTGATTCTTATGATTATCGAATTTTAAAATGTTTTGAGATATCATATTACCCAATTTATCTTTAGCGTTATACTTAGAAGGAAGGATTGTATATATCTTATTGCAATCATATTCTAAATGTCTATTTAACTGATCTTCTGTGTTAAAAAATGAAAAGCATCCATCACACAAAAATTGTTTACTAGTATGCTTAGTAAATTGACTTCTTATTAATCTTGATATATTTTTAATCCAACAATAATGTCCATTACTCAAATCTTCAATATACAATAAATTAACATGTTGTTTCTTCTTTTTAGATGTATAATGCAACGGTCCCACAATGAAATTATTTTCAAGTCCATAAACATTCACACTTATATCATTATTCTTCTCAAATGTTCTAATATCTTTTAATTTCATCGGTAATTCTATGCCATTTGAATTAAGTACTTTTGAATAATGTGGATATGATGTAACTCTATCCATACTTTTTGATGCTGGATACAATGCTGAAGTTATAGCCCACATAAAGCAAGCTTGATCATTATTTACTACATTTACTATAGCCTTTTTATCTTTAACTGACAAAAGAATGTTAATTATTAGGTATTATTATACTTTTGCTGTATATGAACATGAATTTCAAAAATAAACAATTACACAAAATAATATTTCGATTTTCTTTTTATCTAAACTAGAAACACTTTAAAGACTGCGTTCATTAACAATGTATAGTGGATTTTATTATTTCTGCAGGATGTCATCTCACTTGCTGACACTAAAGGTTATATTTGATAACCATGACTTAAAAGGCTCCTATTTTGTAACTGCTTACCTGACAGCTGATAACTTCTAACAATTTTTCAAAGGCCTATATTTTACAAATTACGCTACTCATACCAGTTCCAAGGTATAGGATCCGTGTTGCTTTTTATTTAATGTCTTCTGATAGTTTTGTCTTAACTTACATAGCTTAATTTAGAAAATATATAGACGTCCGGTAAACAGTTAGAAAATAGGAGCCTCATTTCTGTAAAAGTATGTTTATAAAGTTGGCTACCAGAACCTCAAATATTTAGTTATTTTTTAATATATTGCAATACAATAAGAGATATTTACACATCTATCGTAACTATTTCAATAATTTATATATTTGTTATTTTACTATCTCTTTTATATAAGTGTCTAAAGCAAAAGATTGTACACTACAGTACATTATGCAGAGAATCTATAGAATATTGACATCTCAACATTGTATATGATGTAGAGTAATGTATTAGAAACAAAAAGTGTTTAGCAAAAAAGGTTAACTACAAACGTGGTTTATAGTTAATAATAATTACAAACAAAGGTTTAAGTGATACAATACAGTTTATTATATAAATCAGACAAGAATATAATATTTTATTATATATATTTATTATTTAAATATAACTTGAGATAAAAGAATGTATCTAAAACTATTTTTTATAAGTGTATGGAACGAAACAATGTAACAACTGTCAAATGAAATAGCAAATGGCGAGAATCGACGAACTTGACCGAATCAAACCGAGTTAAACTGTTTGGTAATGGGTTTATGTACTATGTCTTAATTTCTATAAAAGTGTACTATAAAAATTTTGTGCCCATATTTGGTTAAGTCATGCAATTTTGTATTCATATTGTTCAAGTCATGTAAATTCAATGGATGAATTAGCACCCTTATACTTTATGAATTATCCTTATTTGGATATATTTTCTATGTACAACAAAATTTACAATCTATTAGTAATTAGTGCAATAAAATTAATCATTAAGAATCCAATCAAGTGAGTCTTGGCTCTCATATCCAGGGTCTCCAAATTCAGATATAAAAAGTAACCCGGCTCTAAAAGTTTCACAGAAATTATTCTGATTGATTATAATTTCATCAAAGAATTTAAATTGATTAAACATATTTAAATCTATTAACAAATGACACTGTAATCCACAATTTAACTTTAAATCAATGCCTAAATTAAATTTATTTGGTATATATATTATGTTTAAATATATCTTGCTTATATTATCAATTAATATCAATAATAACAATTCTTTTCTATCTAAAAATAAATTAAAATTTACTTCAATATTTAATAGTCTAGGTAAAATAAACATATGTTCACCTTCATTTATTTCAAATAATAAACGTGGAGAAAAATTTTTAATATACATTTTCATAAAAATACGCTTAACTTAATCTTAATACAATCAATCACTTCCAATTTTAGTACTTTTCTATAATCACTGACTAACCTTCTTCTTCAGAGTCAACGATTTCTATGATTTCGTTGTTATCGTCAGATATATCAACAGTTTCTTCAATCAATTCACAATCTGAATCTAAATTTGAAATATTTTCACAGTCAGATATATAAATTTCCTCATGACCAATGGCGATTTCTTCACAGACAGAGTCTGAAATATAACTACACACAGTTTCTTCAGTACCATTTATAAACTCTATTTCATCGTTGGACCCAGTAATATCACTTTCAAAATCACTGCACTCATCATCAGAACTTATATTTTGAATACAGTAGTTCCCCGCTTTGCATAAGAATAATTTATGAACACAAATACCCCGAGCTATGTTCAATTTGCGATGTGGGTAGCAATACAACAAAACTTGATAACAATCAATGCTTTTACAACGTCAATGATGTCTCTCGGGCTGATGTTGGTTTCTAAATTTAACAGGGTAGCACTTTACTTATTTAATACTATAATATATTTACCATCAGACTATCAATTCTTAATTCTATGATCCCCGCGCATTCAAAATAAATAAAATTCTCGGGGGCCCCGACCCTTCGAGCAGTTTTATTTTAAAAAGTTTGTTTCAACTTAAGTTAGAGCTTTTGGTTTAGCTAATTGTGATTCTACTATTATCCACAACCTATATAGCCTCATACATATGGATCAAACCGCTACCTAATAAATTTGTATAATAAAATATCCTCCTACTATTTTAACAGTTACTGTGGTGTTATAACCTCATATATGTAAAACAACACCATTGTCTGACTTATAAGACTTTATGATTATTACAACACATAAAAAAATAACTGTATGCTTTGACAATCATCAATGATATAATGTACGTATATTATAACTTTTAGTATACTTAAATAAATAATCTAATACAACAATACCCAATCTGGCCCTACATTTAACTAAAACATAAAATGTATAACAAAAAATTTGTCTACGTTTGGAAAATATTGTTTTATCATATTGCATAAGAATAATTTATATACGAAGTTCTCATGATAAGTGCTGACGCCTGCTAACACGTGTGCTTCAAATTTCCGGTGAATTCGAAGGAATGCGTTATAAATACACTGTTATAAATAATTTAACACTGTCATAATCTTATAACCAATAACAAATCAAACATAAGAATTAATATCGGTATCTCACTCTTTACCATTAGATATTAATTATTACACACGTAATAATTAATATCGCTATCTCACTCTTTCATATTACCCCACTATTACCCCAACATTGTCTAGCCACGCCACCTCACTCCCCACCCCACCCTTACCCCCTTTTACATTCTTCCAAGTCTAGCCACGCCCCCTCTGCATATCGTGACCTAAATGCATCCCCACTCCAAACTGTCCTGGAACCCGCTCTACTACCCTACTGATAAGGGAAGCCAAAATGTCAGACGGAGTAGTTTTATCCGTTTTGTATTTAGCGAAAGCGTTTGATAGCGTTCCCCATGACGCCATAGCTAAAAGTCTTAAACGCCAAGGCATACCCGAACTAATTATAAAATCTGTGTGCGTTTACCAATATAGCAGTAGGAGACACTTCAGTAAGGATGGACATTCTAAAAGGAGTAAAGCAGGGCGATTCCCTGTCACCCTTATTATTTAACACCGTTTTAGACACTCTAATTGACGATCTCGAACCGTCAAATGGTTTTAAACTTTATGGCAGACATCAAAGCCTTATCCTTTGCAGACGACATGCTACTAACACGTAAGAGCAAAGCTGATGCGCAAAGTCAATTTATCATTGCATGCCAAACATTGCAGCAACTCGGCTGAAAAATTAATACCACGAAATCATCAACGTTTGAAATTACAGTTTTGCCAAATAAAACATTTGCGGTAGTAGATCCTGGTCTGAATGACCCCAACAATGGATCGTTGCGATCGTGGACCGCATTAAACGAAACGAAATCGGTGCATGTTAATTTCACCAACAAAAGGACTAATTACATTCCGGTACTAATAAATGACCAAGCTATTCCGTATGCGAATACAGCAAAGTATCTAGGCTCACGTAAAGCGAAAGAGAGATGAACTGGGAATAAGATATAAGAAAATGTACTGGCTAATGGGACGCAAATCCACACTATCCATACATAACAAGCTAATGCTGTATAAGCAAATATTGAAACCAGTTTGGACATATGGAATTCAGCTATAGAGCAGTACTAAGAAATGCAACATCATATGCATTCAGACTTTCCAAAATAAAGTTCTGAAGAACATAATGAATGCACCATGGCATGTCCACAATAGCGATATACATAGGGATCTCAAAGTAACTACAGTAGCTGAAGAAATTGCAAGAAAGCACGAGCAACGTCTCCAACACCATATCAACGTGGAAACATTTCACTTGCTGCACACGGATGGACTGACAAAAAGACTAAAGGGAACTAAGCCATTTGAGCTAGTAAGATGACCGACAGAAAAAGAGTATTAACAATGGTTAATACTCTGAGTTCAAAAATATTACCATTATTAAAATTAACTAGAAAAAATATTTGTTAGATAGTTTATATAAACTATAGTTATAACAATATAAAAGGTATAATAAAAAAAAATATTAAGCCAAAATTAAAGGAAATGAAGGTTAGAAAAATAAGACTGGTAAGAGATAGGGGAGTTCTTCTGGAAGTTGACTTTGATAAAGATATAAATGAGCTTAGACAATGTGAAGATATTGGGGTAGCAAAAATCCTACCCAAACATACAATGTCAACATGCACAGCTACAACTTCAAGGTGCACAAATTGTAGCGGTAACCACCGCTACAAATTATGGCTGATTACAATTTAAGCTATCATGAGGCTCGCGGCGAAGTAGCAGGAAGCGAAATGAAATTTAAACGGCTTCTATAGCTGTTTAGAAAACTTTCGAAGACTTGCAATAGATTACAATCCCGTTTTAATCTGTTTACAAGAATTAAATTTTAAGCCAATACAAACACTGAATATTAAAAATACAATATATTCCGAAAAGATCGACTTATGGAACACGCCAGTGGTGGAGTGGCTACACTGGTTAGAGAGTATTTTTATTCGGAACATATAACTATACAATCCAACTCGTGGTCAGAGCACATATTCCACAAAAAATTACTATTTATAACCTATATCTACCAAACTGTCAAAATATAATATTAGATATTGAAAACATACTCAATAACACATAATACAATTACCTCCCCTCTTCATATTACAGAGGTAACAGAGGTAAATTAATAGAAAGATTATTGGATAATAATAATTTAATACTTTTGAATGACGGCCAACGCACGCCTTTTAATTTTTCTTTACAAAGTACATCCGCAATTGATTTAAATCTATGCCAGCCGCAAGTAGCATCGACACTAGAATGGTAAGTCCTACCAGTCCATTTATATGTCTATTTATAAGGAGGTGGTCATTTTCCAATTCAACTTCAAATCTCAAGCAATATAACAGATATGAACTGGTCAGGATGAAGATGGAACATATCTAAATCGAATTGAAATTTATAAATTGAAGAAATATCTAATAATAAGATAACATTTAACGAAGATGATCACACAGATGTGATAACATTATCTATTTGTTCCAAGATATTAGCAGCAGCAAGTAACTCAGTTTCAAAAAAGAAAATTGGCCCATACAAACCAGCCCTACCTTGATGGAATGGGACATGTGTTAATGCGGTAAAAATGAAGAAAACAGCTTTTAATAGATACAAACGTCACAAAACTGTAGAACTTTTTGTCTAATTCAAAAGCTTAAAAGCACTACCGCAAAAAACCATTAAGCAAGCAAGGAAACAATTTGTTTATTCCATAAATTCACAAACAAGTATGGAACAAGTATGGTTCATTTCTTAGTGTAACATTGTTTCTAATTATCATTAAACATGTAGTGAAGACTTAGTTATTAACTGCAGCAACAAGGACGTAGTAATAGCTCAAAGAAAACTTCAATCAGCTCTAAACTGCCAAGAAGACTGATCCAATAAAACAGGATATATTTTCTACTACAAAAATAAATACATCCTTTTTAAAAATCTCCGAAGCTTATTTTTTCTCCAAGACTGACAATATATAATGAAGAACATGCATATACACGCCAAATTTCTTATTTGGGTATGTTTTTTTATGAAAAATTATCCTGGGTCGATCATATCAAAAATTTAAAGAACAAATTGTAGTACTGTCATAAATGTTATGAAAGTTATATCAAACAATAAATGGGGAAGTGAACAGAAAACTCGAATGCATATTTTTGAAACTTTGATTTGCTCTAAAATAGATTACGGTGGAATTATACCGTAACACCTTTTGAACTTTTTACTACAAGAAAACCTGATATAAGTCACTTGATAATTTTCGGTAGCACAGTTATGGTCCATGTACCAAAATAAATTGAAAAAAAAAACGGGATAGAAAAGCTGAAAAATGTATCCTAGTTGGATATCAAGAAAATGTGAAGGGGTATCGTATTTACAACTCTAAGAAAAGAGTTGTGTCAGTCGGGATGTAATTATAATTGAAGATAATCCTTCACCAGGTGAAACCACAGTAGATGTAGACAATTCAATTCACTTCTAACGATCTATTAGATTCAGTAGGGGATAAGAAAAAGTTTTCGGAACATAAAGATAGCATAGTGTCTGATGAAGATGAAATATATATATACCCTATTTAGATGAAGATCCTAACACAAGTGATAGTACAGACAATACTCAAAGTACATATTATCACTAAATTACCACGTGGTTTTCAAAGGCAAAGAAAGCAACCTGAAAGATATGGTTTCACAAATACATGTGTTAGTAATGTGGATGATAACTTTCAAGACGCTATTGATCTGAAAGGGGCTCTGGAAGAGACGCTGAGATGATCAGAACGACAGCAGTGATTAGAGGCAGTGCGAGAAGAGTTAAAGTGTTTTGACGATAACAATGCGTGGGAGCTACTAGATACATCTAAAAGTTTTACAATAGTAAAGGGTAAGTGGGTGTTGCGGAAAAAATATGAATGTGATAATACAGTGCGATACCGTGCAAGGCTTGTTGCCAAAGGATTTACTCAAAAATATGGAGTAGACTATTCAGAAATACTACTTAAGAGTTACTACCGCTATTAGTAATAAGAAAATGTAGGGCAGGTTGTAGAGATATGTTTAATCTAAATTTAAATTAGTTGTACACGACGTATGCGACCTTTTAATGCTCTAAATTATTGAAGAGTTTTCGGTTGGTCGCTTAGGTCTTAGATTTAAAGTGGACTGTATGATTTGTTAACTTGACAGAGAAATATAATATTTCTTGTTACTACGAATAATTTGTTGTCTTATACTAGAACAATGGTTCTAATATCTATATCTATTTTATTGTGACGGTAAGTTTGAAGTAGGCAACAATGCTATATATTAGGTTCTACGACAACGATGGGTTCTACTAACTAAATTGATTGTAGTGCAACGGAATCCTCTGACTCCCTGACATCAATAGATTTAATTAAGATGTCAAGAGGTTTGGAGGATGAGAGGCTATTATATGGCACGAAAATATATGTGTCCGGCTTTGTTGCTCAGAACATAGTAAGAAAAACTAAAAACTGTGAAACCTGCAAAAGAAATATGATTTCTGATGTACAGCTACCGGACCATGAGCTAATAATAGCAATGCGATGTAATCTTAATGCTTTGTGTCTTCCTCATACTAATTTTAGTAAGACATTTATTATTATTTGCAGAATATTGCAAAATATTTTGCCGAAAATTAGTAATGAGGTCAATATTATGAAAAGTATAAAACAATATACTTTTGATCATATTGACTTATTATATTGAAATTCTATGGTGTACGGATGACGTCACGGCCTATGATTGTTCTTGATAATTGTTGATATTTTATAAGTAGAAGAGTATTTTATGTTAGTCTAGCTATTAGCTATTACTTAGTCTATTATTAGTCTAACTATTATTTAGTCAATTAGTTTTTTGAGCTCCTGCAAATATTTAGCTGTTGTATCTCTTTTTTTGTTTTGGTAAGTCCAGGGTTTTTCAAATATCGCTGCCTTGAAAAAGTTGTATGCAACTATGCAGTCGCATACAACCAGGTAGACATGTACATGGACATAGTTAATAATATTAGACTTGATGACCCTCGTACATATGACTTAGAGACTATTAAAGTACACATAATTATTTGTCTGCCGCTGCAGTGGGCCTGCGAAGACACGTGTATGAAAATAAAAGAACTAATTAGTGAGGATAAGGTCGAAAGTATACGAAAGAGCTAAAAGAAAAAAGAGCTTACTGACTTCACCATAAAATATACAGGCCTCATAGCCAAATTTAACAAAATAATAAGCACATTCAAATCACTCTCATGATAGTGCTATAGAATTGCCTCGAATTTCGGCCCCTCAGTTTAGTGGCGATGTGTCACAGTGGCATGCCTTTAAATCTAGATACATCAGTTTAATACATGCTCAATCCAAATTCGACAACCACAAGAAGTTGTTTAAAAGGGGAAGCGCTTGACACTATCACCTCAATCGAAATCGATGAAAAAAATTATGAGCTATCATGGCAGCTTCTTCTTGATACCTATGATAACAAACGCAAAATTATTTCACATCACATCATTTTTTAATATTCAGAATCGCAGCGCAACATCTGCAAAAACTGTTGCTACCCGCAGATAAGACCCAAGTGCGGAAGGTAGCGGGCAGAAGGAAAAGACGGATACGTCGAAAACACAATGACCCTCGAGATCCAGCCCTAAAACAGTTCAATCATGCGATGCAACAGAACTTGTTCCACAAACACCAAAGAAAACTTGCATATTACATAGTAACGGGTGATGATACACCTAGTCCAGCAACATCTAATAAGTTAAATCCAGCGAAAGTTGAAAAGATATACAAGGAGCTTTGGGGCACTCCGAACCAAACTACGTAAAAATACTCGCAGAAGCATAGGGTTAAACTAGGTGAACTAACACCGATTGACCCTGAGGGTGTCAAATATACCATCTTTTTGTTAAAAAAGAATTCTGCACCAGGTCTAGATGGACTAAAGAAACTTCACCTCGTAACAGTAGAAGGTTTGGAAGTTATGCTGGCAAAGCTATTCAATGCACTAATATTACTAAAGATCTACCCGCAAGCTTGGCTTCGAAACAGGACAATATTAATTCCCAAAAGGGGTTGTGATCTAACTCAACAAAACAATTGGCGTCCGATAACGATTGCTCCACTACTAGCAAAACTGTTCTCAATATCTATACACGATATGATCAAATACCATCTCAAAATTAACCCGCGACAGCGTGGCTTCACCACACAAAATGGCTGTTTAAATAATTTAACAATATTCAACGAACTAATAAGGGAAGCTAAAATTTCAAACGGAGTTGTTGTATCTGTTTTAGATCTAGCAAAGACGTTTGATAGCGTTCCCCACAATGCCATCACTAAGTGCCTTAGGCGCCAAGGCATACCCGAGCTGATTATAAAATCGGTACAAAATATGTACAGGTACACGGTGCAATCGAGTGAGTTCACGAACATCTCAGTAGGTGAAAATAATGTAAAAATGGACATTTTGAAAGGGGTAAAGCAGGGCGACCCACTGTCACCCTTACTGTTTAACGCCGTTCTAGATTCTCTAATAGATGATCTTGAACTAACACAGGGTTTCAATCTTTATGGCAAAGACATTAAAGTCTTATCCTTTGCTGATGATATGTTACTTATAGGTAAGAACACCGCAGATGCACAAAGACAATTTAACACTGCATGCAAAACTCTCCAGCAATTAGGCTTGAAAATCAACGCCTCCAAGTCATCAACATTTGAAATTGCAGTTCTACCGAATAAAACATTTGGGATAGCAGATCCAGGTCTAACAGACCCTAACAATGGATCAATCCTACCGTTTAATGAATGTGACCAAATGTTTAAATACCTATGTATCACGTTTTCGCCGTGGGTAGGCATAAAGGCGGAGAGCGTGCACAGTGAAATGGAGGCTGCACTGAACAGACTCGCGAAAATAAAAGTCACTGCTTTACAGAAAAATATTCTTCTAAACACCTATGTATTAGGTCACTATACTTTTAAGATGACAATCTGTCCAACAACACCAGGACAGTTACATAAACTCGACCAAACTATCAGAAGTTTGGTGAAGAAGGCGTTACATCTCCCAGATGATACGTCAACCGGGTTTATATATACGCGGGCTCGGGATGGGGGTCTCGGTATGGCAAGAGTAGAACTGCAGAACAATTATACAGTCTTACGTAGTTATGCAAAACTGTATGCACTAGATGACGAAACAATCCATGCGATTGTTATGGAGGACATATTTAAGAACAAAGCAAGGAAACTTGCTATAAGGTGTAATGTATCTTGGCCATGTACAACCGAAGAGGTGAATGACAGGAAAAAATGGCATAAACTAAATGTACAGGGAATAGGAGCGCACGATTTCGGTGATAGTGCTATAGCGAACCGGTGGCTCTGGGACAGTAACTTATTGCCCTCGAACCGTTACATTGATGCAATTCGATTACGTACGAATACGTACGGTTGTAAGCGTGTGCTTGCAACTCGTGGTGGATCAGAGGACATAATGTGTGACGCATGTCACATTAAAGTGGAGACATTAGGGCACATACTGGGGCAGTGCTACGTCTTAAAGCCGTTAAGGATTAATAGGCAAGCTAGCAAGTACGCATAAAAACTCAGTGCTGCAAAAGGAGCCGTGCTTGCACTCACCCCTGGGATTACTCAAGCCCGACCTAATATTTGTCAATGATAAATCCGCTTACATCATCGATGTGACAATAAGGTTCGAAAATAAAGATGGTCTAGCCCAAGCTGCAAAGGAGAAAATTGACAAATATACGATACTTATACCACAGCTATTAACACTGCACAGTGTTAACTTCGTAAAAGTGTTACCTATAGTTATAGGGTCACGAGGAGCGTTGCCCAAGTTTACAATCACTAACCTAAACATCCTCGAAATCGATACGTATCAGCTGAAACTAACTATGTCAATGATCGTAAACTGCATGATGTCGGGTTAGTCCCGCATTATTGAGCTATTACTTCATAAGTCAACCCACGGTGCTTTGGTCGAAGCGGGGAACTGACGAACAAGATTGAAAACCTTGTACTTATTATTTGGATGAGAGATTTAATCGAGATTGTCAGCACTTTTGAAGACAACGACGAACTGTTTAAGTTTGGAGTGCTGCAGCGTGCGAAGTATATTTTATATATGTAGTGGACGGCTAAGAGTGACGAGCCTAAGATAATTATGGAAACGCTATAGTTACAGTGAAGTTGACTTAGAAAGATGACAATCTTCGTGCCTATAGGCACTTAACGTGATTACTTGCATTTGCAGACGGCCAGGGCGGATGGGGTTGACGACCCATCAGTTCATGGCCGATATTACGTTAAGAACCTATATTTATTGAAATGGTTCTGTTCAATGGTGAAACTCCGGCGGATATTGATATGAGAGATAGGGACTCATATCTCTTATAATTTGTTGCCCTTCTGTTTGTTAACACTGGCTGACTCGCAAGAGGGAAGCGATTGTGTTAGTGGCATTGTCCGATGGACATAGATATGAGGATGGGGTCTCATATCTATTATTTTGCTGCTCTAGCTCTGAGCACTGGCTGACTCGTAAGAGGGAAGCGATTGTGCGAGGATGCAGGACGTGACGGGAGTTCACAGACTTATTAAGTCAGGGGCAAGTGAGCAACGGAGTATAAGGTCACGGGGCTAGTTTTTTATTAGCACACGATTAGTGCCTGAGTGGCCCACTATTGTTAGGAACTGGGAATCCCTAACAATTAAGAAGTCCTTCTGTTGACTACCGGCCTGTATATTGACTCCGGTTTCGGCTTTTACTATGATTTTTGGCTAAGGTGTGTTGCCTTATAAAATACTAACACAAATTTATTTACTATATTAAATTTTCGATTAAAAACGGATCAGATGCATTCATCTTAGTATGATGTCAAGTCTCAATAATACAAATAGTGGAGACCACGACCCCGGTCTTCTTCGGACACATGAGGGGGTTACCGTTGACAATTCAAGCAAAGTCAAGATATTCGTTTCCGATAAGTTTGAACATTTATACTGTCCGATTTGCCTGTTACGAGGCACGAACATGTTGTGTGTGGGTTTACCAGATCACCCCACATTTACCATGGAGTTTGTCTGCAATAAAGGGTGTATGAAAAGTTATAAAACATACAAGGGCATGATACAACATCTTTCCCGTTGTACAGGACCCATAGCGGTGCCTGATGAATTATTTAAATGTGGAGTATGCGTGCTGTCTTTTGTATCGTGCACGAGTTTGTGCCAGAGGTAATCGAATGGATGGGAACCATCTAAACGTTATGGCAAGAATGGGTTTTATCAGTATCAGCATCTGTAAATGTAGTAGCTTTAGACAATCTTATAAATGACTTAGTGGGAAAGGGTGCCTCGAGACAAGATCTCCAGGCTGCGGTTGATCATATAGCTCTAAAATTCCAAGATCTCTTATTGCCGATTCATGACAGGAAAGTGCAAAAGGTGCGTGCACCTAGGCGTAGAAGGAAGAGACGCAGCAACCGTTTTACAAGACGAAGGTCTAGTAGAAAACATATCTTTGCTTCAATGCAAGATATGTTTTATAAATGCCCCAAAAAACTAGGCGATAGTATAATTAACGGAGTTGAGTCTCCCGTAGCTAGCTATACCAATAATCTCAATCCTGACAAGATCAAGGATTTGTATAAAAACCTTTGGGGTACAAGAGGCACATCTTGTTATAAGTTTGAGCGAAAAAATAAAATCTCGTTGAGCGATCTCACACCTATAGATCCGGATCTATTAAATTGACTATCTCATCTTTAAAAAATAAATCTGCTCCAGGTCCAGATCATATAAAAAAGGAGCATCTCACTAAAAATGAGGGTTTGGAGATTCTTATTGCAAAATACTTTAAAGCATTAGTCCTACTGAGGTTATATCCTAAACTATGGCTGGACAATAGGACCATTTTGATTCCCAAAAAAGGCGCCGATCCCAGTCTGGAAACAAACTGGCGACCAATTACGATTGCGTCAATTCTGGCAAAGTTATTTGCGAGTGCCATTTATGATATGATCAAATATCACTTGTCCAGGTTGGGAGCAGTGTACCCGATGTCCAGTTGCAACTTAACATTGCATGCAAAACTTTACACGATGTGGGTCTAAAGTTATCGGCGGCCAAGTCCTCTTCCTTTCAAATAAAATGCCTGCCAGGAAAGACTTTTGGCATAATAGATCCTTGCTTAGCGGATCCAATAAGTGTCGCCAAACTTGCTTTTAATGAGTGTGATAAGGTATTTAAATACCTTGGTATACATTTCTTTCCGCGGTTAGGCATAAAGGCCGAGAGAAAAGTTAGTGATTAGCTTATGAGCATTGAAAGACTCGGAAAGTCAAAGCTGTTAGCTTTGCAAAAACTTGAACTGCTGAACTCTTATACTTTAAGTCATTTTTCCTTCAGAACAGCCATCTGCCCTCTGACAGTTACTCAATCACGAACAGTCGATCAGTCTATCAGAAGCCTGTTCAAGCGTGTATTCCACTTACCCGATGAAGCATCATCCGGATTTTTGTACGCCAGGGTCAGAGATAGTGGCTTGGGACTGCCCTATTTTGAAATGCGTAACAAGTTCACTGTATTACGCAGTTACGATAAACTTAATAACGTAGAAGACGACATTATAAAGACAGTTGTATCTAATGACAGGTTTTTAAGGAAAGCTAAATTGTTAGCAACTAAATGTGATTTAGTATGGCCTTGCAGGCTCGAAAAAGTGGATAGTGCTAAGGTAGCAGCGAAACGCAAACAGCGCCTTAGATGGAGTCATCTCCACGTTCAAGGCATCGGTGTTCAATATTTTCAGAACAGTCCGATCGCAAACAGATGGCTCAGAGATCCAGTGCTTCTCTTTCCGAATCGTTTAAACGATGGCTCACGTCTTAGGACGAACATTTGGATGTAAGCTAGTCCTGTCCAAACGAGGAGGGTCACAAGATGTAATGTGTGACGGATGTAAAGTGATAGTGGAGTCACTTGGTCATATACTGGGGCAGTGCTTCGTACTTAAATCGCTGAGAATTAATCGACATGATGAAATTCTCAACTTGATTATTAATAAACTCGCACACAAGCATAAAGATGGGATCTTTATGAAAGAACCTAGTCTTCAACCACCTCTGGGCTTATTGAAGCCAGATTTAATTTTTATCAAATACAAGGCAGGATACGTAATCGATGTCACTGTTCGTTTCGAGAATAAAAACAGCTTGTTGCACGCAATAGATGACAAAAGGGACAAATACACAATTCTCATACCGCAACTTCTCCAAAATCACAACTTAAATTCCGTTGAAGTAGCTCCAATAGTAATTGGTTCAAGAGGAGCGCTTCCCAACCACGGAATATTTTAAGAAGTTAGAAATCGATTCCTACCATCTCAAACTTACATGTTCTATGATCGCTTTACGTACATCCATCGAGATGTCAAACATATTTGTTGATTACTGCAGAGATACTTGACTATAATGATATTGATACTGTTGCGTGCTCTTGGCGGAGGCGTATGATATTTTATGTTTATAATTTGTAATTTGTAATTCGAAAACAGGCGCACAAAAACATAGTAAGTACAACTAGTGCATAACTTAAATTTATCATATAAAAACGCAAAGAACAAAAAATAGCCATAAAACGTCCTGCTGGCTTTGCCAAATCGTTATTTTGTACTCTCAAGAGTGCTGTAAGTGGGTCCGCCACCCATGCACTCAGCCTAAGGCGCCTTCTGCAGGTAGTTGGTGGCCGTCCGGTATGGCGCGATGGTCCTTTCTGGACTTTATAAGTATGGTTGGACATAAGTTCCTAGGGGTACCTCCACGCGGTCAAGCAGGCAGATAAAATGATTGTGAGAGATTGTTTTATCTGGCGAACTTTATCCCCGTCCACGTAGCGTATCTAAACGCTGGAGCCATCTCCAAGTTACCGTTAGGATTTTGGTATTCTTGGTTGTCCCAAAGCAGTAAATGGGACAGTCATGTAAATGGGGATACACATTTATGTGTTTCATCCTTAGCTTTGCTAAAACTCAACAAAAGGTGCAGCCCACCATGTCCCTACCTACCACTCCTGATAGTGTTGAGGGTAACCAATGGCGGAGGGTTTCCATAAGTTAAGGGCGTGCCAAGTCCTTAACCTTCTTCAGCAGGTACTACAAGTAATAATCCAGAGCAGAACCGACCGGGTCCACCGACTGGTCGGCCTGCTGAAACAACCGATGAAGAAAATGATACCCCCTAATTCGTCTGTGGTGATTGCGGGAGGACTTTTATTAGTTACCGAGGAATGCAGGTGCACAGGCAGCGTAAGCATCGTAATGTTTACAATGCAGAGATCTTAATTGCAGACCGAAAGATCAGATAATCGGCCGAGGAGTTGCGGCTTCTTGCGGCATTAGAAACTAGAGGAATACAGATGGGGCTTAGATTCATGAATTCAGTTTCTTTTACAGCAATCAGAATTTTCGACGCGCACATTCAAGTCCATTAAAGGGGTCAGGCGAAGGGCAGACTACAAGACTCTAGTTGACGATGCCCAACGCAAATGTGACCAAGTCAACAGTGAACCTCTCAGTGCCAGTGGTGAGGATGCAGCTGGTGGTTCGGCCGATAGCAATGATGTCTACCCTGGTCCTAGTGGCAGCAGGTCCAGAGCGGAGATGGTCAGCGAACCTTTCAGTGGGAGTGAGGGGGAAGCTGGTCGCTCAGGTATGGTAGACGACGACCTCAGTCCTAGTGGCAGTAGGACAAATGGCGATGACAGGTGCGTGACTAGTGATCTTCTCAGTGAGAGCGAGGGCCATCCGATGACTACCAAACAGCGTGCGTTACGAGGCACTGGTGTGTGAGACCGTTGTGCCTGAAGAAGGCTTTGTCATCCAAGTTCTTCGGGAGGCGGGTGTAAAGGCCTTGGAAGGGCACAACGTGAGTGGTGTTCTCGAGCGGTGGCTTGGTGAATGCTTGAGCATGTTAACATCTGCACCAGCGCCGCGGAGTGCTGATCAGCAACACAAGCAGCGCCGTAAGCTGAGTAAGAAAGCTGCGAGAAGAAAAGAGTTTGCTGTTACGCAGAAACTGTGGTCCAAGAACAGGAAGAGGGCAGCGCAAGGAGTGTTGGATGGTCATGCTTGCATGAATCATTCGCTCTCTGATCTCGAGGAGTACTGGGGTGGCTTAATGGGGCAACCTTCTACTACAGGTTTTCTAGGAGAGAGGAGAGTGGCAGACTCCTCTAACCTCGTCTGACTACCTCTCACCATGTCGGAAGTGGAATATGCTACCATGAAGATGTCGTCATGCTCAGGCCCAGATGTCGCAGATGCCCAGGAACGCTGTCCCTTTCTGTGTGCGAGAGTTATTATATAATATTATCATGATGCAAGGCCATATACCAGCAAAATGGCTCCTAACCGATACCATCTTCATACCGAAAACTCTGGCCCCAGAGCATTCATTGAACTACCGCCCTATATCGCTGTCGAATATTGTTGTTCGACAGTTTCACAAGATCTTGTCAAGACGTGTTGAGTCCTTATGCTTAACTGATGCAAGGCAGCGCGCCTTCATAAAAGCCGACGGAGTGGCCGAGAACGTCACTATTTTGGACACTATTCTATCTGTCGCCAACTCGGAGCTCCGTCAGGTACATGTGTCTGTGCTTGACATCAGTAAAGCATTCGACATCAGGCTGTCTCAGAGGTACTACCCTCTAAGTGCTTACCAACAGACTTTGTGGCCTATATGGCATCATTGTATAAGGACTCAAAAACCCGTATTAAAGTAGGGCGCATTATAAGTGAAGTGTATGCTGTTAACAGAGGTGTTAGATAAGGCGTCCCGTTGTCACCCATCATTTTTAATTTGGCAATGGACGCAGTGATAGCCGCTATTCCACAGGAGCTTGGGTTTATGCTAAAAGGGCAAAAGGTGTCATGCTTAGCATTTGCTGACGACCTTGTTGTTGTGACTTCCACAGCAGCAGAGATGAAGATTGCCCTTCGTAAAGAAGGCTGCCAGTATAGGCCTGGCCTTTATTGTTGAAAAATCTTCACCCATTTCCCTAATGCCAGCAGAAAGGCCAAAAAGATTAAGATTGTCGATGCGGACTTCAAAATAGACACCCAGAGAATCAAAGCAGTGACATCCCTAGTAGAGTGGAGGTATTTGGGAGTAAATTTTAGTGCGAAGGGAGCGAAGACGGTAGAAACAGATGTTTCCAACGTTGCCCCAACAACGGTTGGTCCTCTGCACATACCAGATACCACAATTTTACAGGCCGTTTACTGCAGCTGGATAAGTCGGTTCGCAAACATATCAGGCAGTGGTTGCGCTTGCCTAAAGATGTGTCCCGCGGGTACTTCCACGCTGCTTTTGTCACTACAATACCAGCGATCACGATAGCGAGGCTAGCCCGCCTAGCGGGGTCTACTAACGAGGTAGCCGTCGCGGCATCCCGAACTCTAAGGGTGCAACGAAAGGTTTCCTGGTGTACGGCGGCCTTCGCAAACCTTGGTGGAGCGTTTAATTTTTTGTTTTGGGCCAATGTACTACATAGTTCAGTGTATGGGACTAAACTTGTGGAATTTTCCTTTATTTATCATGGTACCTCCAATTGTAAAAAGCATGTGGCTAGTCACCGGCCCCATGTTCCAGAACTGTTAAGGTGAATTCTGGAAAATAAACATGTTAAAAGGGCCTATCTTATTTTAAGGTCCTGGGCAATATGTACCAGCTGTCGTCGTTTACGTATTTATAAACATATTGCTTTTTGTATGCCAAATGGCGAGAGAATGGTACGGACCTTAAAATGCATTCCGTCTTGAGTAAAGGTGGATGTGTGCCTACGAACTCCGTGGCTCTGCCTAACGAGTACCGTGACAGAAACTGCTCGAGTCCTGCAAGGTGTTATATCGTGGTGAAATATAACTCCGCGACAGAAAACTGCACGATGTCGGGTTAGTCCCGCATTATTGAGCTATTACTTCATAAGTCAACCCGTGGGTGCTTCGGATGAAACGGGGAAATGACGAACAAGATTTAAATTCTTGTACTATTTGGATGAGTGTTTAATCGAGATTGTCAGCACTTTTGAAGACAACGACGAACTGTAAAGTTTGGAGTGGTGCAGCGTGCGAAATATATTTAATATATGTAGTGAACGGCTAATAGTGACGAGCCTATTATAATTATAGAAACGCTATAGGAACAGAAGTTGTTGTCTTTTTAAGATGCGAATTCTCGTGCCTATAGACACTTAGCGTGATTACTTGCTTTTGCAGACGGCCAGGGCGGATGGGGTTGACGACCCATCCGTTCTAGTCGATATTACGTTAAGGACCTATTATCATTGAAATGGTTCAGTCCAATGGTGAAACTCCGGCGGACATTGATATGAGAGATAGGGACTCATATTTCTTACATTTTGTTGCCCTCATGTCTGTTAACACTGGCTGACTCGTAAGAGGGAAGCAAATGTGTTAGTGGCATTGTCCTAAGGACATTGATATGAGGATGGGGTCCCATATCTATTACATTTGTTGCTCTATGGCTCCGAGCACTGGCTGACTCGATGAAGGGAAGCGATTGTGCGAGGATGCAGGACGTGGTGGGGGGAAGTCATCCAATAAGGAATACCTAATCGGCCGTATGTTGTATAACTTATGTTATTGACTAAACACAGTAATATATATTTAAGAAAATAAATACTATAGATTACATACAAATTTGTATGTGAACATTTTACATAAATAAAATGAAAAATTCACATACATTTTATATGTGGTTAGTAGGTATAGTATCTTACGACGCTTCCCAAAAAGCAGAATGTTTGCTTTGTTTTGAATTTGATTCACACTTAATTTTTGTCAATGTATGAGTAATACTCATTTTGAATGGATCACAAGAATAACTGAAAAAATACAAAACGAGCCTAACGGCTTACAATTTTTGTTTTGTTTGTTGCTATTTTTTCGAAAAATATTACTGGAACTTATTGTCGCACTCAAATTTGCTCTAAATTAGAGTTATAAGTGTGTTAAAATATAAACCAATGCTATTTTCACTTACTAAAACCAAACCCAACCAAGTTCAGAAAAGGTATTTCTTCAAACTAAACATTTACAACAAAACAATGTATGCAATTTAACTTGAAAGATTAGAATACAGGAGAATATAAGAATGATATTAGTTAATTGTTTGTATTAGTTTTTTTCATAATTGCAATTTTGTTTGCAGAGTTGCTGAAAGCCAATTTAACATAGGAATGTAACAACCAATGATTAGCAGAAGCATTACTTATATTTGTAATTTAATAATTAAGCATTTAATGCCAAAATATATTAAGTTCCTTCAAACTAGAAAAGAAAAAGCTTAAATTAGAGTAAGATAATAATTCTTCTAATTTATTGTTTATAGTCCGTAATTTTTAAAGATACTACAATATTGCATGAGAAAAATTGTTACAAATACAGCAAAATTGTGAAATGTTATATAGAAGACTGCTTATGGCGGGGCTCTTTAAATAACCTGATAGCACATGTAGACGAGAACCATCCATCTTTATTGATCGAACTACCCCTTACTGATAAAATCATAATTGGACCAAAAATCCCATTCAGTTAATAACACAGTATCATAAGAAGAAAAAGTTTAACAAGATGTTTTGGGTTCGTTGCCATAGCGATGCGCGTAATATAATAGTTTTGTACGTAGGCTCAACTATCGCACAACTCGACACCGAGAAGACAATAACGGATTACACAGTGTGTTCCTCAAGTTGTTTAAATAACTTGGTTCAAGAAAACGTTGTCTACTCTACCAAAGATAAAGAATTAGATATAATGGATGACGTTTTATTAAGAAATAAGGGCGCCAATACAATCCTGAATAGTGACATAAATTGTTTTAGTTTCTATGAATAATTTGGATTTCCTGGAATTGTTGGGGCCATAGATTGCACACACGTCAGAATCGTTTCGCCAAAACTTTTCGATAAGAATTATTCTGCACTTGCTTATATAGATCGTTGCAGTAATTTTAGCATAAACGTTGAAGCTGTTAGTACTCTTATACGCTTTAATTAACTTTTTTAATTGTTATTTATTGGTATAAATTTGTTGCATCTTGTTATAACTAAAATATACTATTATTATAGGTATGCGATTCAAACCTGACATTCTTGGCAGTAAATGTCAGATTTTCAGGATCAATGCATGATGCTGCAACTTGGAGTGGATCAGCCATCAAAAAATATTTGAAAAAACAATACTTGCTTGGAGACAAATTTTGTCGTCTAATAGGTAAATATTAATACAACTTTGACTTATATAGTATATTATATAATGTGAATAAACTTTATATTTTAAATATTAGGTGATTTTGGATATCCTCAGCATCCATCGCTGTTTACACCTATTTTAAATGCAATACAGGACTCTCCAGAAGACAACTACAACAAAATGCTAAGGTCACCCAGCAACACTATCGAAAGAACTTTCGGGGTTATGAAACAGAGATTCAGTTGTTGTCTAAAGAATAGAGTTCTTCACTACCATCCAGTCACATCTGGACAAATTATATACTCTATAGCAGTTCTGCACAACGATAAACGATGATGACGTAAATATGATTAACAAAATAACTTTATGATTTATATTCTCATTATTGAAAGTTTACTATAGAATTATTTATTATGAAATATTCTTAAATATTATAATATATATACATATAATATTGACTATAAAATATTTTTAAAATTTTAGCTTGAACATTAGATGCAACATTGGAGGAATACAACGATGGAGTTTGGCGATTACGTGGCCAGTAGGCCAGGATGTAAAAGACTTTATAAACTGCAATTTTAAATAGTTACATGATTTGTGTAATTATTTTAGTAAATTAAGAAACAAGTAGATGAAATTGTTAAGACGAAGTTTTAAAAATTAATTAATAATTTATAATTGCATATAATTTATTTGCTTATTAAATAATATGATACCCAGAAAACACTACACATGGATGATACCGGTTACTAGCAAAGTCTAGTAAAATTTAATTGTAAGAAGTAACTTTTGTTATGTTTGATGTGAACCGTTGTAATATCCGGTTCGAAGGATCAAAATGGTGTGTAGTTATATCTAGTCTGAGTTGTAAGGTCAGACTCTTTGTGCTTAAAGTGTTTAGTTCGGACTGGTTCCTAGTAAACAGATATTCACTACACATAAAGGTGCATATAGAGTTTTCTATATGCTTGGAGTTCTTCTAGAGAGGCTAGCAACTTTGTAAATGATGACACTTGTTGATTTCACTTAAAATACATTTATTAATAAACCAACTTTTTGAATTACACACCACAGGGCTAAACATGAGCGTTAGCCTATATATGTCTTTCTCTAATGTGTTTTTCTAATTTAAAATATTATAATTGAGTTTATAATACATCATTCGAGTAATGATCACAAAAGAGCGTATATTCTAGTTGAAACACGAATTTTATATTAGCGATTGTAATTTCTGAATTAAATATAATATAATTGGGTTTATATTATAAAGCACGTCTGTTTCCTAGGATGTACGAAATCTATCTCCCTATTATATGCGTTTTTAGCTAAACCCTTGGAGTGGGGATAGCACAGTACAGACGTGTTCTGACACGTCTTAGCGTGACCTCGGACTAGCAGCCCTTGGCGCCTTGTGTGGCGTGACATTATTTGTATGTATTGGTATCTTATGACTAACAATATTCATGAAATCTTAAATATAACAATAACATTTAAAATGTCAATACTTCATCTTAAAACTAACAATAGTAAATTAAGATTACACATTTAGAAACTATTTCGTTTCTAACCAGACTCCCCACGGAGAAATACTCTGGTATTTTTCTATAACGATTTGAAACAAAGTCATTTGTTTAAAGCTAATCAGTTCATTTTACACTATTAAAACTGTAGCCTTTATATCAGCTTGATTGCTGTTAACACAAAAACACTGGGATGGCAGAAGTGCTAAATTTCGAACCGAACGTTTTAAAGATCCTTGGGCGGTCTTTACTTCAGCGACTCTGTGGTCGTTTTTAGCGTCGGTTGACAGATGAGTGATCCTTCCGAGCGACCATTACAAAGGTGGAGCGGAGTCGTCCTTGATAAGCACCAATTGGCCTACGGCTGGTTGATCACACACGGAAGTTTTCCATTTGTTCCGTTGTTGTAGTTGATTCACATAATCGCGCTTCCAGCGTATCCAGAAGTGCTGCATAATCTGTTCAATTGCAAAGAATCTCGGTAGATTATTTTGATTCACATGATCGGGATCAAAAGCAGGTATGGCAGTCAGTGATCTTCCCACCAGGTAGTGACCAGGGGAAAGAGGGGTAAGGTCTGAGGGGTCATTGGATATGGAATGGATGGGTCTTGAGTTTAGCACGGACTCAATTTGGACTAATACAGTGTACATGTCTTCGTACGCGAGATTAGTATTCCCTAAAATCTTTTTCAAAGGAGTTTTCATTGATTTGATATTAGCTTCCCACACACCACCGTGGTGTGGAGAACGCGCAGGAGAAAATTTCCACGAAATATTGCTCTCAGTCATTGCTTTCGCGATTTTCGCCCTTTCAATAGCGATGTCTTCTGATACGGGCTCATCCCATGTCAAATTCTTTAACCGTAACGATTGTATTAACATTTTAAATACGATTATGCAAGGAGCTAGAAGTCCTAGCGGATCAAATATACTTGAAATAAATGATAGTATATTGCGTTTTGTAGGTACTATTGCTACCGTTGTGGTGTCAATTGTGTAGGATATACAGTCTGAGCTTGGACGCCACTGTATTCCTAACGTGCGCGTATTATTAGTGTCACCCCATGTGACACTTGTATGATTTTCGTTGAACAATTGCATTTGTTCAAGTACTTTCGGTTCATTCGAAACCCATTTTCTAAGCATAAAACCAGCAGGTTTTAGTATTGCATCTATTTCTTTACACTTTTGAACTAACGCTTCTACCGTATCGGATCCTGTGATCAGATCGTCCACGTAGAAATCTTCTAATATTGCTCTTGAAGCAACTGGATTATTTAATTTGTTGTCGTAACCTAATTGTGAAAGACTTCTGATAGCCAGGTATGCCGAAGCGGCCATACCGTAAGTGACTGTATTTAGTCTGTATGCTAATATTGGTTCGTTTATATTATGAAATTTACCGCTCGCTGCACGAGTGGTAGTTTCTGTGAAATGCTTTTCACACGCCGTTTCCTCTTCCGAGAGAATCGGTGCCTCATTTATTGTCTCAAGTTCACGGTTTTGCGTTAAAAAACACTGCGTTGTGTTTTTGCGAGAATTGAGTGTATTTGGTATTAATATCCAGCCTAATGTTGTTTTTTGTATGGTTGGCAACCCATTACCAAGGTTTGTTCGACCAATGGCTAATAGGCTCCAAAAGATATCTGCCCCGAGCAAAATATCTATTTTGCTTGATTTAAAATAGTTTGGATCTGCCAACTTCACATTAGTGGGCAGATTCAAATCAATCCGTTCAGTATCGCAGATAGGAACATTATTTGTGATCTTGTTTAATATATAGCATCGCAACGCTTTGCTATATTTACTGTGTACTGATTGTACATTAATCGTGATTTGTTTTGTAACGTGAGTGTTACTTGCGCTTAAACCGATTACCGACACCTTTGCATTTTGTGTAGGTAATTTTAAACGTTTCGCTAATGTCTGTGTAACGAATGAAGATTCGCTCCCGCTATCTAACAAGGCGCGGGCTAATATTAATTTGCCTTCATTATTCGGAATTTGAACTACCGCGGTAGCAAGCATTGTTTTGCGAGTACTCAATCGGCTAGTAAGTACAGTCATGGGGGAAGGGGAGGGTTGTAAGTCCTCACCCGAATCCACACTGTGCAAAATTGTATTGTGCCTTTCTTTACATTTAAAGCACGAATATTTGGATTTGCAGAACGCAAGCAATTAAAACATAATCTTTTTGATGCAACCAATTTCTTTCTCTCTGGCACAGAGAGTTTTATTATATCTTGACATTTAAAAGCAAAATGCCCTTCCCGCTTACATATGGAACACGCGTTGTCCTTTGTAGCGATTAAACTTTGTTTAGCCTGCACCTTTACAGGTTGTCTGGATTTTGTATTTAAATTGTCTAACAATAGAGCTCTTGTCTAACAATAGAACTCATTAAATCTTTAAATATAACAGGTTCTGATGCACCTGCTGCAAATTTATGGAATTGTCGTTGGCTGTCAATATCCAGCCTATTAACAGTTAGGAAAACAATTAACGTGTCGTACAATTGTTCCTCCTTTACTAATCGTTTTAATGCGCGAACATGTTTTGTTATATCATCGATATAATTGCGTAAGCCATTAGCGGTTTCTCCCTTAACAAGGGATGTCTCAGTTAAGCGTTTTAAATGATGTGTGATCATCAATTGCTTATTTTCATATCGATCCTCTAAGAGGCTCCATGCAATTTGATAATTGACGGCACTTGTTTCAAGTCCGTAAATAACCTTTTGTGCGTGAGATTGTAGCGCGGATTTCAAATATCTAAATTTATGCGCGTCATCTATTTCAGGATTCTCATGTATCATCGAAATAAAAGAATCTCTAAATTCGGCCCAGTTATCAACTGAGCCATCGAACGATTTTAAATGAATTTCCGGTAATCTATATTTATTATAATGGTTGCAATTAGAGTTACTTGAGTATACTGATCGTGGAGGAGAAATATCAAATTTCAGATTTACCGGTGGTTCATGTGCAATTATTAATTTATCAAACAAAGATAACAATTCAATATGTCTTTTTTGAAAATCACTAAGCTTAATTTTAATCGTTTTATATTCATCGCCATCCTCTGGTAGCGATGATTGTATATCAATAGCTAAATCCTCGATGGATTCTATCAATGGCGTGATTGCCTCTTTTCTAATTTTTATTGTATGCAAACAATAAGAACTTTTGTCATTCGGGTTTAAGTTTTTACATTCTTCATAATGTAAATCAAATTTACCGATAACATTTTCAAATTTAATTTTTAGTTTTTTCATTGCAGTCGCCATTATTAATTAAATATTACAAAGTTTTAATATTAAATTATTTCAAGTTTTGATATTTTAATATTTAAAAGTGAATATTTATTCTAACTTGACTCTTCTGAAGTGGACTCTCAAGTGGTGTAGTGACGAACCCCTAACAAGCGTATGCAAGTAAGATAAGCCTATGATGCAAAACAGAGACGCAATATTTCTCAGAATATATGTATATTAACGTGTTCGCTTAAACAAATATAATATTTTAAGCTTATTGTAAACCCGTTTATCAAACCAATGAAAAAACAATAATAACTTTTAATCAACAACAGAATTAAATATTTTAAACAATTTAATAATACGAATCAACGAAACTATTAAATAACAATATTACGCACAACTAGTGCGTTCTGCAAATCAGACAATTAACAATTTTTAATAGCCTGTCTCAATGAGATAAACAAAGACATATACATGCATGTAATTCGGAAAATAATAATAGGAATAGTCACTAGCCTGATATTTTGATGAACTCCGCGACAGCTCTCAGTAGAAGCTTGTAGAACAGTGGAATCGCACGATCTCAATAATCTCGAACACATCTGACGCTTGGGATCAGCTTGTGGTCTCTGGTACAGGAATCGAACCAATCGGGTAGAACCGTTGTAGGCTCAGGCTTGAAGGACCTAATGGTGTGAACCGATGTAGTATCCGTTTCGAAGGATCAAAATGGTGTGTAGCTATATCTAGTCTGAGTTGTAAGGTCAGACTCTTTGTGCTTAAAGTGTTTAGTTCGGACTGGTTCCTAGTAAACAGATATTCACTACACATAAAGGTGCATACAGAGTTTTCTATATGCTTGGAGTTCTTCTAGAGAGACTAGTAACTTTGCAAATGATAACACTTGTTGATTTCACTTATTAAATAAACCAACTTCTTGAATTACACACCGCAGGGCTAAACATGAGCGTTAGCCTATATATGTCTTTCTCTAATGTGTTTTTCTAATTTAAAATATTATAATTGAGTTTATAATACATCATTCAAGTAATGATCACAAAAGAGCGTATATTCTAGTTGAAACACGAATTTTATATCAGCGTTTGTATTTTCTGAATTAAATATAATATAATTGGGTTTATATTATAAAACACGTGTGTTTCCTAGGATGTACGAATTCTATATCCCTATTATATGCGTTTTTAGCTAAACCCTTGGAGTGGGGATAGCACAGTACAGACGTGTTCTGACACGTCTTAGCGTGACCTCGGACTAGCAGCCCTTGGCGCCTTGTGTGGCGTGACATTATTTGTATGTATTGGTATCTTATGACTAACAATATTCATGAAATCTTAAAAATAACAATAACATTTAAAATGTCAATACTTCATCTTAAAACTAACAATAGTAAATTAAGATTATACATTTAGAAACTATTTCGTTTCTAACCAATGTTAGATAAATCTTTGACACTCGTAACTCTGTTTAGCAGGTATAATATATATTTGTTTAAAGAAGTGTATTTGTATATTGTAGAAGAAAAATATTTATAATATATTATATTAATATAAAAAAATAAATAAACAACCATTCTTTTTCTTAAGTAAACTTGTTCTCACACTTATTTTAATTCGTTGTTGTTATAAATTTTATTTTTACTCCCGATTTCGGGTCTATGGCAGTCTTGGTCTACATAATGCCCCAGCAATATTTGAACAATTAAGATACTAATGGTGTGTTAAGATACTACATACGATAATATGCCTCATATATTTGGATGACATAGTGGTGCTTGGCAGAGATGATAGGACTGTATTTGACTTGAAAAGAGAGGAATTAGAACTCAAATGTCGGAAGTATCCGCCTACAGTCGTCGTGTGATAGATGAATGGTCTCATTGAAACTGCTTTGAACTTCACGACGAAAGATGGCATAGCTGATAGCAACGATCTTCAATCATTAACAGAAATACTTAACTATTTTACAAAGGTTTTGTTGGATTTAAATTTAGCGCCCTCTAGTAATTGACACTTCTACTTTTCTTCTTTTTTACTGTCTGTAATTCTGTACTCTGTGATATCACAATGCAAGTATACTTTTGGTTAATAAAATATACCTGAATAATATAAAATAATAGTTTATTTCTGCTAAATATCATTGGTTATGGGCCCAGTTAAGCCCAGAGATGTTTAGTGAGTGATTTCGAAAAGTAAACAGTGAATAAAGACTTTTAGTGGTGAACATAACCTTTAAAAAAAAAAACTTCTTTGTGTTTAAAAGTGTTCTCAACGAATAAAAATGACATCGAACAATTCACTGGCATTTATCGAGAAGTTAACTGGCCGTGAAAACTATTCGACTTGGCAATTCGCAGTGAAAACATACCTACAACACGAAGAACTATGGGATTGCATTGAGGTTAACCCGACGTCACCTGAAGATTCAAAACGTGATACAAAAGCAAAAACAAAGATAATTCTTCTGGTTGATCCGACAATTACGTTCATATCCAAGAGGAAAATACGGCCAAAGGAGTTTGGGACAAATTGACCGCAGCGTTCGACGACTCCGGACTTACACGCCGAGTTGGTCTGCTGCGTGATTTATGTAACACATCGCTCAGTGAATGTCAAAATATAGAAGAGTATGTGAGCAAAATTATGACAACAGCTCACAAGCTGCGCAACATTGGCTTTAAAGTGGACAACGAGTGGCTCGGGACGTTGCTGCTCTCCGGTCTGCCCGAATCATATCAACCAATGATTATTGCGATCGAAAGCTCTGGCACAAAAATAACTGCAGACAGTGTTAAAGCAAAACTATTGCAAGATGTTAGAAATTCAGACAACAACACAACGGCTTTTGCTGTCAACAAGAAGTTTCATAACAACTCTGTAAACAAGAAGTTCTCCAAGGGTCCGAGATGTTATTCCTGCAATCAATATGGACATAAACGCTCTGAATGCAACAAACACAAACCCAAGAACAAGACACAGAAACCTAGCTCTTCTTATGCCGCTGTGTTTGTTGCATCATCCCACTATGATGATGCTTGGTACATAGACTCCGGTGCTTCGGCACATATGACTAAGACCAAGAATATAATTGTAAAGGAAACTACCCCTATAACAAAGAACATTCGAGTTGCTGATAACAAAGTGTTATCTGTGCAAAGCTCAGGAGATGTGAGCTTAAATATTTATGACCAAAACGGGCAAGACAATAAGATTCTGTTCACAAATGTCTTATATGTTCCTGAATTGGCAACTAATCTGATATCTGTAAGCCAAATTATTACAAATGGAGGCCAAGTGAAATTTGATACCTCAGGCTGTGTGATCATGAACAGCAAGAATCAAATAATAGCAACTGCGAGCATTGTAAATAACATGTACCGGCTGAACATGCCTAAAAGCCTTGCGCACATGTCCAGTGTTGAACATGAACAAGATGCCTTTTGCTGGCACCAGAGGATGGGACATCTTAATTTCCAAACTTTGAAAAAAATGTCTGATAACACAGAGCATTTAACTTTCTCAAGAAAAACAGAAAATCTGAAATGCATAACCTGTAAAGAAGGAAAGCAGACACGGTTACCTTTTAAAAGTGATGGATTAAGAGTCACCAAACCCCTAGAACTGGTTCATTCTGACGTATGTGGGCCAATGGAAACCCAGTCTCTCGGTGGGAGCAGATATTTTTTAACCTTCCTTGATGAATATTCTAAGAAGATTTCAGTATACTTTCTTCACAACCAGTCTGAAGTGCTCAGTAAATTCAAAGAATTCAAGCAAGAAGTTGAAAATCAATTGGATGCTCGTATAAAGGTTCTTCGTACAGACAACGGACTTGAATACGATAACAAAGCCTTCTCTGATTACCTGAAAGGTGCCGGAATCATCCATCAAACCACCACACCATACACGCCTGAACAGAATGGGACTGCGGAACGCATGAATCGGACACTGGTTGAAAAAGCGAAGTGCATGCTACTCAACGCTGGTCTGCCGAAGTTGTATTGGGCAGATGCAATACACACTGCTGCTTACATCATCAATCGTTCCCCAACCAGATCCTTGGCTTTCAAGACTCCTATGGAAATGTGGTCTGGACGCAAACCAAATGTTAATCATGTGCGTACATTTGGCTGCGAGGCAATGGTTCATCTGCCTAAAGAAAAACGCAGAAAATGGGACCTAAAGGCTCACAGAATGATTTTTATCGGATACTGCGACCATACAAAAGGATACAGATTCACATTACCAAATTCTAGAAAGGTAATAAAGAGCAGAGATGCTACATTTCTTGAATCCTCAGTGAAGAGAGACTTTATTTCAGTAGAATTGTCTGAGACAGACACTGAAAATGACAAAATAAATACAAAAAAGGAAGATGTTAAGAGAGAAAGCAAAAACGGAAGAGGACAGCTTGATTGACAATGACACAAATTCAGAAAGTTCATATGAGACAGTGAAAGGAAACAGGTCAACGTCCGACAGTGAATATTTACCTGACACCAGTATTGATTCTCCTCCTGTCAGTAATGTGACATTGAGACCAAGAAATAAAACAAAAAATAAGAATTTCAACTCACCATGTACTGAAGAACATACTCATTTGTGTTTATTCTCATCCTGTGTTCCTGTAACATATGAAGAAGCAGTACATTCAACAAATAAAAATGAATGGATAAAGTCAATCAATGAAGAACTTGATGCTCATAAGAAAAATGAAACCTGGACATTGATAGAAAAACCTCCAAATGCCAAAGTGATCGGCAGTAAATGGGTGTTCCGAATAAAGGAAGAGTCAACGGGTCCACGGTTCAAATCGAGACTTTGTGCTAAGGGATTTGCACAAACCGCAGGTATTGACTACACAGAAACCTTCGCTCCGACTGTAAGGTATGATTCAATAAGTTTATTGCTTTCCATGGCTGTCCAAAATAAACTTAAAATCTTACAACTTGATGTAACAACTGCATTTCTATATGGTGAACTTGAAGAGACCATATTTTTGTCTCCGCCTGAAGGTCTATCCTGTGAAAACAACATGGTATGCAAGCTCAACAAGTCGCTGTATGGTTTAAAGCAAGCCCCCAGAAGCTGGAATAAGAAATTTGACTCAATATTAAAGAAATTTGGCTTCATCAACAGCAAAGCTGATCAATGTGTGAATGTTGGTCATGTCAATAATGAGAAATGTTATCTTTGCCTGTATGTGGATGATGGCCTACTATTTTCTATAATTGAATCCACTCTGAAAGAAATAACTAAAGAACTACAATCCGTACTGGAAGTAAAAATATTGAACACACCAAGTAATTTTGTGGGCATGCAAATTGAGATACTTAGCAACGGTATTTTTATACATCAGACCAAGTATGTTGATCAACTGTTAGAGAAGTTTAACATGATTGATGCTAACCCGAACACTGTTCCAGTGGACCCCCATGTCAAGCTACAAAAGGGAGATGGAGAACCAGAGAAAAACTATCCATACAGCGAAGCTGTGGGTTCTCTTATGCATCTGGCTACAGTTAGTCGACCAGAAATTATGTTTGCCGTGAGCCTGGTGAGTCGATTTTTAAGTTGCTATAAGAAATCACACTGGAACGCTGTCATGAAGATCTTCAAGTATCTGAAGGATACTAGAGATTATGGCCTGTACTACTCATCAACATCAGAGCCACCAGCTGTTACTGGTTATAGCGATGCTGATTATGCAAATGATATTGATACAAGACGCTCAGTTACTGGCTACGTCTTCATAAAGAATGCTGCTGCTGTGACATGGTCCAGCCAACGCCAACAGACGGTTGCTCTGTCAACAACTGAAGCTGAATTTATGGCAGCTTGTGCTGCAACAAAAGAGGCTATGTGGATAAAGCAAGTGTTAAGTAATATTGGTAAATATAAAGAAGACACTATGTGTTTACATTTGGACAATCAAAGTGCCATCAGTGTAATCAAGAATATAAATTTTCATAAAAGATGTAAACATATTGATATAAAGTATCACTTCATAAAAGAAAAATATTTTCAAAAAAAATTATAGATCTTAAATCTGTAAGCACTGCTGATCAATATGCAGATATATTAACTAAAGCATTGTCAAAAGATAAATTCCAATTCTTAAGATCTAAACTTGGTATGTTTAACTACAACTCTGTTCCTAAGTGATATGTCAGAATATCTTGTAGTATAACTTGATTAATATTTTCATGTTTTTGATACTCAATTAATTATGATTTATTGTTAGAATGTCTAAATTTAGAGGGAGTGTTGGATTTAAATTTAGCGCCCTCCAGTAATTGACACTTCTACTTTTCTTCTTTTTTACTGTCTGTAATTCTGTAATTCTGTACTCTGTGATATCACAATGCAAGTGTACTTTTGGTTAATAAAATATACCTGATTAATATAAAATAATAGTTAATTTCTGCTAAATATAATAGGTTTCTAATATAACAATCAACCTCGAAAAATCTTGAAATCTTTTTTCAAAATTCCCTAACTATTACCATTAATAGCAATTGGACAAAAATATTAAAATGTAATAAATTAAAAAGTATGGTATTTAAAACAAATTCTCAAAAAGCTAGTCCGGAAGAGAGACGCTTAATTATAAGTAGTATAGCCAAGTATTTGGTTAATGCATTACGTGATGCAAGTCAACTGTCTGCTAGGAGAATAGCGCAGGAAATGTATAACAAATTTCCAAAACATTTGGTGATAGCGTAGGCAGTCAAATATATGGATCAGGTAATGAATCTCTTTTAGAGCAGATATACAACGCCTTATATTATAGAAAAGATAAAAGATATAAAAGGAGCCAGAGCGAAAGTGTTGTTGATAACAGCGACAATGATCCCACAACACATTTAAGCTCTGGCCCTAAACATAATGGGTATGGATGTGTAGAATATCAGCCATTAGTTCCAGATGATGAAACTCTTAGAGGGAAGAGAAGTTAGACACCTAGACAACCTAAAGCGAATGACAACGAAATAGATAAATTAATGTGCGAAACATATCCTTCGCAACGTAAAACCATTAATATCTGTAGTCCTATATCAGTGGAAATTTTTATACGGTGACCATAGCTGAGAAAATATAAAATGCTAATTAGCCACGCCTCGAAACTTTTAGGAAAAAACATAAGTATTGTTTGGAGAAAGACTGGGAAAGTGGCATGATCCTATATCAAGTGTTAAAGAAATATTTAAAGGCCGTTGAATGTTGGAGACAAATAGATGCGATACGAAAGGATAATGGAAATAAACAACCATTAGAATTATTATATGTGCAGACCATGCTATCTAATGCAGAAAGTGTAGCACTTTTTACGAATAATGAAATTCCATACGTTAGAGTTATTTTTACCCTGCGTGGTGACCGGGGTGCCCCAATGGTGACCAAGTGGTAACCAAGGAGTAAGAATAGTCCTAATGTAGCCCAATACATGTCGTAAGAGGCGACTAAAATAGGGTTGGGCGTAGGGTTAACCGCCCTATCCCGTAAAAAAAACTATTGTTACGAAACCTCAACAGAATGATAAAACCGGCTCTAACCTACCCAGACGACTCGGCGTGAAAAAGAACTTGAATATTGGAACATTCGTACCCTGTATAAAGGTGGTGCTTTGAAAAACTTAATGGATGTATTTGTAGACTATAATATCGATGTGTTAGCAATTCAGGAAATTCGATGGTTGGGAACCGGAATTTTAGATAAAAAGGACTGTAGATTGTACTACAGTTGCCAAGAAAAAGCTCACCATCTGGGTGTGGGCTTCATTGTAAGTAAAAGACTGAGAAACACAGTCATTGACTTTCAGGCTATTAGTATGAGACTTTGTAAAATTCGACTGAGAGGAAAGCATCACAACACCACCTTGATCTGTGCCCATGCACCGACTGACGAAAAAGACGACAGATAAAAGGATTTATTCTATGACTTACTCACAAAGTGCTATAACTCATGTCCTGCACAAGATATAAAGATGGTCATTGGAGACTTTAACGCCAAAATCGGAAAAGAACGACTTATTAGGTCGCATGCTGGTCCTAATAGTCTACACAGTAGCATCATCGAAAACGGACAGAGACTTTTTGAGTTTGCTGTCATGGACAATTGTTTTAATCACAGCCAAACACATAAAACAAGCAGCGAGCTGGCAGACACCACAACCAGACAAAATAGATTCAAATCTTTTTTAATACTAATACGAAAATTTGTTGTATTTCAACAGTAAATATGTGAGTTTTTATTTATAATTTTTATTTTATTTATTTTTTTTTTCTTCGGTATTTCGGATTTGATACTTAACAGTTAGGTACGATCCCATTCGCGCCGTGAATTGGGCGAATCGAATATTTCTGCCTTTTAAGTTTTTGCTAGCGTTTTGGAGAATTTGTGAACAATTTAAGTTTTGGAATAATAATTGCGTAGCTGAATTGTTACTAATTACAATTTTGTCAATAAATGTTACAGATATTACACTTTAGTATGATTTTCATTTTATTAAAAAAATTAATCCGATTCGCCTCTTTAGCTTACAACCAGCAAATTTTAACATAGCATTAAAGATATGGAAAGGAGGAGATTTGCCAGGTAGCTGGAGAGAAGGGATACTAAGTCCAATATACAAAAAAACAAACAGACACGAAGCCAAGAACTATAGGGGAATTACCCTATTGAATACAGCGTATAAGATCTATGCAGGAATAGTGCGAGAAAGGTTGCAAAAAGAGATAAAACTAAAAGGAATAATACCCGAAACGCAATCAGGGTTCAGAAAGGGGAGAGGAACGTTAGACAACAAATCCGCACTGAACTATGTAGTAGAAAGAGAACTCAAGGAAAAAGGAGGAAAAGTGTAATATTGGATTTGGAACGAATTTCATCAGTTACCCGATATTGGGCAGATTTATATTGGGAAGAAAAAGGACCTTTTGTGAAACATTTAATTAAAGATATCTTAAAGAAATCCACTTATTTGAAAGAATTTAGTTTGGTGGATCCGTGCCATAAATTTCCAGGAAGTTGCTCCAAAATTGTGAAGCACGTCACATATATTGAAGTTTTGACTATAGATATTGATTGTGATGATGATCACGATATTAACCTTTTGGCTTCGACTATGCGAAATTTGAAGAAGGTTTCGATTTGTTCTGAATATGGTGGTGATGAAGTCTTTTCTTCACTTTTGAAGAATAATGTGGATATCACGTATATCAAAAATCGGCGCAGACGCGATATGAACGGATTCTGTTTAGTTCATCTTGAGGGAGAAGGAAATTATGCTAACACATTGGTAAACACACTTTCAATTCTCACAAACCTGGAAACTATAACTATAGACTCCTGCCACCGCTTGGCTTATGTCTGCATTGAAAATGTCATAAATCTGCAGCCAAAATTAAAACAATTATCTTTGAAATTTTTAAATATAGACGTTCGAGTAATTGGGAAGTTGAAAGAATTAAAATCTCTTACGATTATCTCTCGGACGATACAGCATTGAGGATTATTTGTACAAATTGCCATAATCTAGAAGAAGTTGGTTTGGGTTACTTAAAATATAAAGATGTAGAACCTCATACACCTTATGGCATTATGTATTTGTCATTATTACCGAATTTAAATAATTTGAAGTTAGGTCGAATTAATTTGTTTGTCGAGACAGCTGCAAATTTCAAACAAGTTCAGGATCTTCGCTTGAACAATTGTCTGTACATTACGGATGCAATGACTATATTACACTATTGTAAAAATGTAAAGCGTTTGGAATTGCAGTATTGTTCCATGACACAAAATTTGCACAGGGATATAATGTTGAGAGCGAATAACCAAACCAAACAGAAATTTTTGATGAAATTGGTTATAGACAGGTCACATTCCAATCGGGAGGATAACGATTCTAACGATTTCCTAAAGCTTAAGAAATATCACGCCTACCTTAACGGAGGTGGCTTTAATTACGAAAATGAATACGATTAATTCAAGAGATGACTTCTCAAGTTTTTAAATTTTATTGATCGAAGATATCTACAATGCTCGAGACATCTGTAGGTAATACTATAAAGTTTATTTATACCAGTTATTAGCGAGGATACAAAGCAGTAGTAGATGGATAAAATACTTGCTAACAAAGTAATATTAATTTATGTGTATAGTTTTAAAAAGTTTAATAACAATTATATACTAGTTATTTATAAATTGAAATAATAAGTATGCAGTACTGCGCACCTATTCAAAATTAGCCGTGGTGGAAAACGTCGCAGTAACAACTGGTATTAGATTCCAGAAAAAGCTGCAAAACTTGCAGTGCAATAAAGCGCGGCTTAGCCGTGCAGTGCCGACCACAAACCACTAAATATAGACTAGTAACTGTAAGCAAATCTTTTGATCATTTTTGAGGGGTGATACGTTTTAGGAGGTGAGGGAACGAAACACGAAATAGATATACTTCCATCTCTTTCAAACCTGTTAAAAATGTTGATATTCACAAACCACCATTTTGGACGCCGTATTATAACTTGTGATCACATGTGATTATAACCTAAAATATTGTTTGTGTTATTAAATTGTTTTTAATTTATTGTTATTTAATTTCTTTTAATAAATAAGTTTATTAAACATTTTGTACTTCTTATGTACTTCTGAGGGTACTCTTTATATACATACTTTTTAGGTGAGTGTTATTTCTACATTGTGTTATAATTTTAAAAATATTTCTATATCAAGGAATTACTTTACAGATTTTTTTTATCAATTTGTTTTTGCTCGAAGTAATAAGATGCCATCGTATTGTGCTGTATGTCACACATCTAAGAAGGGGGTGTCTGTGTTTAATTTGCCTAATCCAAAGCAGCAGCTACGTCATGAAATATTTGATAAATGGATGAAGTTTATAAACAATCCTAAGTACAATAACTTAAGTCGTGAGGAATTATTCCGAAAAAGGCTTGTAGTTGTAGACAAAATGACATTCATTTTATTCCAATATTTAATTTTTGCAAAAGTGTTATTATTTTAAATTCTAAAGATAATGTATTAAATTTGGATAACTTATGAAATATATAAGTTAAAATTTTAAAATTTTGTATGGCATGTTATACAAAAATGACCTCCATAATTAAATTATTAATAAAAATTAATAAAAAAATACAATAAACATTTTATTTATGAATAATTTTAATTTTAAAAATAATATATGATATGCGGGTTGCATTTTGTATGCTATAGGCGCATCCTGTAATCCCCTTACAGTTGATAGCGTAAGACGTCTGACCCTAAGCATTAGGGACTGAAGTTTGTACTAAGTTACGAGTCTATATTTAGTGGTTTGTGGTGCCGACAAACTAGAAAAAGCTAAACTAGCAGCCAAAAGCAGGGAACGGAGAAAGTGGTCCAAACTGAATATGTAGAGTATTGGAGCAAAAGATTTCAAGGATAATCCGATAGCTAATAGATGGATTTGGGACGCATCGCTAATGGCACCTAATAAGTATAATGTAAGGCTAAGAACCAACACTTTCGAATGTAAGGAAGTTATTGCGATGAGAGGTGCTTCCACGGATGTAATGTGTGATGCATGCCACATCAAAGAGGAAACACTGAAGCATTTTAGGATAAAGAGGCATACGAAATTGTTTACTGGTGACTAAATTAGCAAATGTACAGATTAGATGCGAACTACAAAAAGAGCCGTGTATGCAGTCGCCCTTGGGCCTGCGAAAAAGTAGATTTAATTTTTGTACACAACAAAGTACACAGAGCTGTGGAAGAAAACAGAGATAAGAAGAATAATATTCTAATATCGCGGGTATTAGTATTAAATAACCATATCATGTGTCCTAACACCGATAGTGATAGGATCCAGAGGTGAATTACCTAAATCCACTCAAAAACATCTTAAACTTTTGGGAATTGATTTGTATTACATTAAACTTTCACGCACAATGATAGCGTTGAGGACGTCTATCGAAATGACAAATGTCTTTGTCGATTACCTCAGAAAATCGCATTAAGGAACATACAATGAAGCGTGTTTTTTTTTTGTCATTGAGAGTGCACATAACTCATTCGTTTTGGTAAATAAAAATAACAGATAGAGTTTCAGAGTTGGTAAAATTATCGAACAACTGTTCGTTGAGCGCGGGTGAGCAAACTAAATTAGATGATTTACAAGAAGGACTCAGTTATAACAGTAATAATGATGGTGGGCTATTTGGTGTGCGCGATCAGGCAGTTTTCCTATGTGATATGTTTGATGCTCCCCAAAGTGACAGCGAGAACAATGATACCGCCAATTCAAATTTCCAGGAAATATATTCCATGACCCGCCACTTTTTTAGTTTGCCTATATTGATGCAACCGAAGAAGTAACGGAAAATGTTCGATCGATGGTGATAAGGCAGACCAGGGGGAATCAACAGCACTATGTCGGCCAAGGCAAAACCAACAAAACCATTTGGTGGTCAATGCCATCGAAGGACAGTTATACAATAAAAATGTGAAATCGTCGGCGTTTGTCGATGACATACTACTAATTGGTAAATATAAATTAGATGCACAGCAGTAGTATAATATAGCTTGCAAGACTCTCAGCCGATTAGGCTTAAAGATATCAGCAAGCAAATCTTTGTATTTCGAACTGAAGAGTTTACCAAACAAAACATTTGGTGTTATAGATCCGGGCATTAAAGACCCTAGGAGTGGATCATGGCTACCTTACAATGAGTGTATCCAAATGTTCAAGTATCTCGGAATAAAATTTTCGCCCTGGGTAGGAATAAAGTTGGGTAGGATAGTTTAGAACGGCTTGCAAAAACTAGTTTAAATGCACTACAAAAACTTGTAATGCTGAACTTGCATATATTAAGTCATTTCACATTCAGGATGACTATCTGTCCACCGGTGCACGTGCGTGCAGTAGATCAAACTATAAGGAGTATGATGAAAAGAGCGTTACATCTCCCAGATGAAACGTCTGAGAATATAACTTACCATTTCACATAAATGAGTTATAAACTGTCATTACGAATCTTAACGATACTGTACCCGGATCTGACTGAATATAATGGATTGAACATCTAGACTTAGAAACAAAAAAGTATATAGTGAAGCTATTTAATAACATCTGGAACAGTAGCTGTACTCCAGATATCTGGAAAATAGCTAAAGTTATTTCTATATTCAAACCGGATAAAAACAAAGAAGAGGTGTCTAGTTACCGTCCAATCTCATTTATCAGCAATGTTGCGTACTATAAGCCTTAATAGGCAGGACCAAACCACTTAGATATTTAAGACAGATTTTAGCAATTTGATAGTGTACAGTAGCTGTTGAAAATCCGTTAGTGTGAATTACAAAAATTGTACACCCGTGGCGGCGCCGTGTTTTAAGTTGTTTTATTGGGGTGCAATGACAATTTTGTGATCAGCTGATGAATTCTCATCGGTTCTGTAATTTTAGTTTTTTTTGTTAGAAAGGTCAATTCATTGTAAATAATTTGTATCAGTCTTAGTTTAAAGTTTGTACGAATAACATTTTAGTTTAGGTTTCTATTGTACTTGTGTTATTTTAATTCTTCACAACTATTATATTCGACAAACAAAGGCATTCTACCACTGTACAGTTGCTTGTAGTTTTTTAATAAATCACTTTTTAAACGAAAAACATTCACGTGGTTCTTTCACATAATTTCGGCGTACAACATCGCAGTATTGCCAATCAGAGCGTTAAACTAATCGCGGTTCGAACAAGCAACATAATGAAATTATTAGAAAAAATGGTTGCCAAAAGACTAACTTGGATAACAGAAAGTCGTATTCTATTAAACTCTTGCCAAACTGAGTTCAGACCACATCGCTCGACAAATGACAATTTAGTGGCACTGGACTCTGACATTCAAAACGTCATAATATGCAAAGAGTACGCTATTGCGGTTTTCTTTGATATCCACTTCCATATGACTGTCAACGATATTATTCAAAATATTCCTTATCCTGTAAAAGCCAATTTGTATGCTGACGACCTAGTTATTTATAGCCAACTACTTTGTTTCTATTGCAGTTTTTAATCCGTACCCTTTTGGTCCTGAAGTCTTTCAACCTTAAAACGATTAACATCTCTGACTAGTAATTACCGCTTAAAAGTTATTACAACCAAGGAGGTTCTTGGGTGCTGTTCAATACAGAACATAAAATGTGTGTGGCAACATTTTAATATTTCAGTAGAAGCCACACACATATGGTAACATTTTAATATTTCAGTAGAAGCCACACACATATGGCAACACAGATTGTCATTCATTCCTTTTTTTTACTGTGTCATGAGTGCACTACCATTGTTTAAAGATAATTGTTAAATTGTTTCAGTTTGAATATTCAATAAATATTCGTTAAAATTACTCTCGCATGCTTTAATTCGTACATGCGAAGTTGGTCCTTCATCCGTAAAGTAACCGCGAGTGTCTTCATTGTGTTTAGAGTTACATCCATATTGTAACCGACACGTGTACCGGCGTTTTGAGTTGGCCCATGGCGGCTCATGAAGTCACCCAATGCCATTGATTGGGTGCTACAACGCTTTATTTCAACGGAACACAGACGATTCATCGAAGGAAAAGCGCATAAGCTGCTATTCGGCGTCATTAACTGCGCATACCATTTGGCCGCTGAAACCTATTCAACCCATAGTTTGGATAGTACATACTTATATTTCAAGAAAAATGTGCAATATCAGCTTGGAAAGGGCATACAAGGACGCTGGAACAGGGTAAAATATTCTTTTACGCAGCAAGGTACAATTTTTTTTACTACCTACAAGTTCCAGAATATTCACAGCTTCCTATGTTGCCTAGCTTCGGTTGGCGGTAACTTACTTCCTATCAACGGAGGTGTCAATGTCAAACTTATTCGCGGCATTACATCGACATTGATATTTGACAATTTGATCGTGACAGCTGTCGTCTGTCATCTGTGTCTCGCCTATCATAAAAGGTAAACAAAGTGGTTTGTGCTATTTTACCTTATCAAATCAGTGTTAAATGGCTTATATGTGAAAGTGCGTAATATTATTAGTACGGTATTATCACGTAAGAATAATGGAGGGACTGAAAAAGCTTAAAACTGCCCGAACAATAGCGAAAGGTTTAATAACTAGGATAGACAACTACGTTAACGACTCAAGAGCTCTCGAATCCGGTACTGTGGAGTTGTTAGAGGCCAAAAAAGAAAAGTTGCTGACTACATATCAATCGTATGAGCTCACGCAGTCAAGTATTTTAGAGATTGATGAGCAGGATGATGAAGAGATAAATGAAGTTGAGGAAAAATACTTTAATAGTCTAGCCAAATTAAATGCTAGTATAACTAAATTAAAAGAAATTAATAAGCCTATTTGTGCTAACTTAGTTGCATTGAAACTTCCAGCAGTGGAAATTCCAACCTTTGATGGCAAGGATATAACTAAATTTAAGCCCTTTTATGAGCTTTTCCAAGCAGTTATTCATAATAATACTTCACTGTCAGATGTACAAAAGCTCTTTTATTTGAGAAAGTATCTCCTTGATGAAGCTCTTTCAATAATTATAAATCTGCCGCTTGTGAACAGCTCATATAAAGAGGCACTTGATTTATTATTAGCGCGCTATGATAATAACGCACGCTTAATCTCTAATCATATTAACATACTACTTGATATTCCACACATGCAAAAAGGTACTGCAGCCTCTATAAGGACCTTTTTATGTCAAGTTAAACAGCAATTGCAAGCTTTAAAAAATCTTGATGAGCCTGTTGATAAATGGGACATGATTTTAATATCAATTTTAGGCAGGAAGTTAGATCTGTATACTAACCGCACATTCCATATGGAAAGAAATTTGGAAAAACTGCCTACTATGGCAGAATTTATTTCCTTTTTAGAAAAACGTGCAGTTGCACTTGAAGATAGTTTACCTTATAAAAATATGTCACACGACAAAAATTATAAAGAAAATTCACATTCAAAAGTTTCCAATGTCACTACTCGCTCCAATGTAGCATGTAGGTATTGTGATATGGAACATGGAATTTTTAAATGTCCAACATTCAAAATGGTCCCTATGGAGACTCGCAAATCCTTTATTGAAGAACATAAATTATGTTCGCTATGTTTGAATGCCATAATGACAAGTGTCGCTTTAAATTTAAATGTAAAACTTGTAAGGGTCTACATAACACTTTGTTATGTGATAAAACTGAAACTCCAGTTGTAATGTGCTCTAGCAATGATAATTTGGGTGGTACCATATTGCTGCCTACTATAAAGGTAAAAATCGTTGACAAATTTGGTCGCGAGTTCCTAGTTCGTGCATTGCTCGACAGTGGTAGCCAAGCGTCATTTGTGACTACTGAACTTTTAGAAAAATTGTGTTTACACACAACTACTCAATGTAGTAACATTATTGGTATAGGTAATAAAGCCACAAAAATATACCAGTCAGCAATTTTGAACATACAGTCCTATCATAACAACAATATTAAATACAATGTGAACTGTCATGTAGTTGAGTCTATCACTACTCCTTTGCCTCAATTATTGATTGATACATCTAAGGTTATTCTTCCCAAAAATATTACACTAGCTGATGAGCAGTACAATGTACCGTCGAAAATATCATTGCTATTAGGAGCTGAGGTGTACTTTGCCATTCTATTAGGTGGCTGTATTAAGTTAAATAATGGGTCAGTCTTACAAAACACTACATTTGGATATGTGGTTGCAGGCAAATTGCACAATCAAAGTAATAATTCATATGATAATATTGTATCTAATTTTGCTAATTGTGACCACAAAAAACTTGAAAATGTTATGGTACAATTTTGAACGACTGAGAAAGTCCCAGAGCATATTTTTCAAAAATCAGTAGTACTTAAAAACAATACTTTTAATGTTGATTTGCCATTAGTTAGCCCAGTCAATGAACTGGAATTGGGGGATTCTTTCTCAGTTGCCTTACAAAGATTTTATGTGTTAGAGAAGAGATTTCAACGAAATCCTTCACTATTGGAGGTCTATAAGAAATTTATTGATCAATATGTAGAGATGAGACATGCCATAGAAATTGATATAGGTTCTTATGATGTTTACAATGCTCCTAATTACTTTCTAGCGCATCATGCAGTAACCAATAATGACAGCAAGACTACTAAATTGCGTGTGGTCTTTGATGGAAGTATGCATTCTAAAAACAAAGTTTCTCTTAACGACGTCATGCTGAATGGTCCTGTGGTTCAGGGTGAGCTTTTGGATATTCTCATATTATTTAGAACTTATATGTTTACATTAATCTGTGACATAGAAAAAATGTTTCGCTGTGTCCTAATAAATGATACTTACAAGGTGTTACAAAACATCTTATGGAGAGACGATCCAAGTAAGCCCATCATTTGTTTGCAATTACAGACAGTATCATACGGACTAAAGTCTTCTACCTTTTTGGCCACACGGTGTCTCATAGAACTTGCCCATCGCTACAAAGATAAATATCCTCTTGCTGCAAGAGCAATGCTCTACAATACGTATGTTGATGATGTCATAGGTGGATGTGATGATGTGGAACAATTACTTGAATTAAAGGCTCAATTAATTGATTTATTGCACTTAGGTAATTTTAAATTGCACAAATGGTCTTCCAATCATCCCTCAGTACTCGATGACATCTCTAGTGATAAAAGATATATTGAAGAATTGGATTTAAATAAAACAAACATTATTAAGACATTAGGTTTGAAATACAATATTATTTCAGACACATTTACTTTTAAGTGTCCTGACACCAATGGTGATAGTTTGAATACTAAAAGAAAAGTACTCAGTTTTATTGGAACTCTATTTGATCCATTAGGCTTGATTGGTCCTATCATAGCAGTAGCCAAGTTAATTATGCAAGAACTTTGGTTTTTAAAAATAAATTGGGATACATTGCTGCCTGCCAAACAACTACAGATGTCGGAAAGGCTCCTCAATGGTCTTAAAACAGCAGACAGTATTTCAGTTGATCGACTTATAAAGAAAGAAAATTTTGTGAATGCAGAGTTGATAGGCTATGCAGACGCATCCATGAAAGCGTACGGGTGTTGCCTTTACTTGAGAACTGTTACAGCAAATGGAAAAATAAAAACAAAATGAATTTGCTCCAAGTCTCGTGTGGCTCCATTAAATAAGGTACTTACAATACCCCAACTAGAACTTAATAGCGCAGTCTCGCTGGCGCAGCTCTCGTCTAGAGTCAGTAAAATACTTACGCCTAGATTTGAACATAAAGTTTTCTTGTATAGTGATTCCCAAATAGTCCTTGCTTGGATTCAAACTGAAAAAATAAAGGCTAATACCTATGTCAATAGCAGGGTAAAGCAAATTACACAACTTACTGATAAAAATTCATGGTACTATATAAGTCAGGTGATAACCCGGCTGACTTAATTTCTCGTGGTGTAGAACCACAATATTTAAAGGATCAGTCTCTTTGGTGGCATGGTCCTCAATATTTATCAGATTGTGATTTTAAACATAATCATTCTTATGATTTAAATACAGTACTTCCATCACAAGGTGAAGGTATTAACTGTAATGCTTGTAACATTGAGGTAGAACAAGCACCTTTACCGCTGGATTTACTTGAAAAATTTTCTAACATTAATAAACTACAGCGTGTCTTAGCTGACATGTACAGATTTTTTAATAACTGTAAGAAAAATAACAGTGACAAATTAAATGGACATTTATCTCCAAAAGAACTTCATGATTCCCTATTAGTTATCATTCGTTCAGTCCAAAAACAAGTATTTTTTAAAGAAATTAAATGCCTCTTAAGTGACACAAATATCAAATCTGGTATAGGTAGTCTCCATCCTTTCATGGACAGCTCTGGCTTGATTCGTGTTGGTGGCAGGTTGCAAAATGCAGGCATTGCAAAAGACAAAATGCACCCAGTCATACTGCCAAAAGCTAACAATATTACTTCTATGATAATTAAAAATGAACACTTACGCTTGCTCCATGCTGGTGCTAGATTAGTACTCAGCTCCTTGTCACAAAGGTTCTGGATTATCAATGGCATACGTGAGGTCAAAAAGGTAGTTCACAAATGTGTTATATGTTCGCGATTGAAGGCTGAATCTGCTAAACAATTGATGGGTTCTCTACCACCTGACAGAGTTACAGCCACGAGACCATTTCAGCATGTAGGTATAGATTTTTGTGGACCTTTTAATATGAAGATAGCTCGCATACGCAAACCATTGATTACCAAAGGCTACATTTCTTTATTTGTTTGCTTTTCAACAAAGGCCATACACATGGAAGTAGTTTCTGATTTAAAAACTGAAACATTTTTGGCATGTCTTAATCGTTTCATTTCTAGACGCGGCATGCCCACTAAAATTTACTGTGATAATGCTAAAACCTTTAAGGGTGCCGCTAATGAATTAAAGGAATTCTATAATCTACAGAGCAATATGTCTCATAGGGACACTGTTATAAACTTTTGTAATAATATATATATTAAATTTATGTTTATACCTAGTTATGCTCCTGAATTTGGTGGTATATGGGAAGCAGGGGTGAAAAGTGTGACGCACCACCTTAAGAGAGTAGTTGGAAATTTTACCTTAACTTATGAGGAATTAAATTCTGTTATTATCTAAATTGAAGGAGTGTTGAACTCTCGACCACTGCTCTCACTTAGCCCAAATGAATATAAATATTTAACTCCAGGGCATTTTCTAGTTGGCACTGCTTTGACTGATTACCCTGATGTTAACTTAACAGATGTACCAGTCAATCGTCTTAAGTTTTGGAATATTGTCAAAAAATTAAAACAAGACTTTTGGCAAGTGTGGTCAAAAGACTACCTCACACAGCTTCAAAGCCGTCCCAAGTAGAAATATGCTAATGAAAACTTAAAAGAAGGTGATTTAGTTATTGTGAAACATTTAAACTCACATCCACTAAGTTGGCCGATGGCCAGAATTACAAAGGTCTTTTCTGGGAAAGATGGCAAGGTGAGAGTGGCAGAAGTAAAAATTGGTGATAAGGTATACAATAGACCTATCACAAAATTATGTAAATTGCCATTAAATTAAGAAGTCTATAATATTTTTATGTAATTTTATATTCTAAATAATTGTTGAAAATGGTTGTGCGGTCATCAGTTCCTTTGGCCCCGCAACATATGTTCAATACAGAACATAAAATGTATGTGGCAACATTTTAATATTTCAGTAGAAGCCACACACATATGGCAACATTTTAATATTTCAGTAGAAGCCACACATATATGGCAACACAGATTGTCATTCATTCCATTTTTACTGTGTCATGAGTGCACTACCATTGTTTAAAGATAATTGTTAAATTGTTTAAGTTTGAATATTCAATAAATATTCGTTAAAATTACTCTCGCATGCTTTAATTCGTACAGGTGCTAGTTTGTTACTACTTTGCTACTTTGTTATATTTTTAGTGTTAATCATCAACAATTGTTATTAAAACTTGTGATTTATATTTGATCAAATAAACAAGTAAATTGTTATATTAAAATTAATTGAAGATCTTTAACTCCTGTTCTTGCACCTCATGAATTCGCAACCTGAAGCTGAAAATACGCACGATCCTGCTTTTTAACATTAGGTCATCTAACATAAAGATAGTGGAACAAAAATTACAGGAAGTCCTCAACAGTCTGATTCTGTGGTCTAACAAAAACGCTAATATGAACTGAACATGTATCTTGCAAACCAACGAATAGCCCAGACTCACGAACACTCTTTCTTAGGTTTAATATTTGACAACAAATATTCTTGGAAACCACATATTGATAATGAATATTAAGGCAAAATGTTTACAATCTTTAAATGTACTAAAAGCAATAGCATCATCAAAAAACGCATCTACTGATCGTAAATATAAAACTGGCTACTGGCGCTTTCAGCACAACCCCGTTACCAAGTCTACTAACCGAAACTGGAAAAATCCTTCTCCTGGGAAACTCCTTAAGATTGAAATCCAATCAGAAAGTTATTATTATTGTCCATGTTTACGTACTAATTTTTCATGACAATATTATTTTTGTAATAAAGTTATTGCAAATTTGAAGAAAGACAGCTGATACTTTATTATCCTGAATTCCAGGTTATAGTTACTCTGATATTTTATTGTGAATTCAAATTAGAATAAGACAAACAAAAGAAAACGGGCAATTTTTAAATATAGTAACAGATATATAAAATTACTGACTTACAGAACGAGTTTGTGTTTGTGTAAAAGAAGATAAATATTTGTATTACGTTAAGAACAAGTAAACTTAATAACAAATCAAGGGTTTTTATTTGCTATTTTTTGTTTTTTCTCTTTTCTTTTTTACTTTTATTCTTTCTATTCAGTTCCTTTCTTTCTATTTTTTGTTATATTTCTTTATTATTTTTTGTTTTATTTCTTTTTTATTTTTTGTTTTATTTCTTTTTGTTTTCTAATATATTTTTTGATTTATTCTTTGTTTTCTTTTTTGATTTCTTTGTTAATTTTTTTTTTGTTAGTAAATTTATTTCAACCGTTTCACTAGCCTACTAATAGGTGACTATGTACTGCACTGTATTTATTTCTTATATTATTTATTTATTATTAACTAGCTGACCCGGCGAACTTCGTACCGCCTAACAGTCAATGAATGTCGTGTTACCTTTTAGCTGAACTAATTTAGGCTTTGATGAACGTAATACAATGATACAAAATAATATTTATTAATATAGATAGAAACATAAAAGTATTTTATTATGATGAATGATGATGAAAACATACAGAATGAGAATAAAAATTAAAAAAATAATAATAATTAAGTAATTCAAACTCATGTCAGAAAAAAATGATTGAAAACTATGTTGTGCAGATTGGAATACACTCGGATTAATTCATTAATGGGATTTTCATTCCAGCACCTTGTGGTAAACGACATTCTTTGTTTTTTGGTCAGGCGCAAGAACAAATAAAGCGGATGGTTTGTCGACACGTGAGCATGCCACGTACAATTGACCATGAGAAAAACATGCATTTTCTAGATTGAGGCCACAAATAGTCAAGGATTGGCCCTGTGATTTGTCGATCGTCATGGCGAAGGCAAGACGAATCGGGAATTGTATTCGTTTAAACTCAAATGGCATATCCGTTGGGATCATCGGAATCCTTGGAATAAGAACTTCCTCATCTTTAAATTTTCCTTTAAGTATCGACGCGTGAATCACATTGCTCATCAGTTTTTTTATCACCAAACGCGTTCCATTGCACAGTTTTGGTTGGTTTAAATTTCTAAGCATGATGACTACCGAGCCAACCTTAAGTTTTAAATTGTGCGGTGGTAAACCAGGCACATCCAAGGAGTTTAAAAATTCACTTGGATAATTAGTGGCTTCTTCTTCGTTTGTTACACAGTCGATAGATTTGAATGAATACAGAGTACCTACGATTTGATTTTGAATTATAAAATTGAGGTCATCTACATCTTTATTTTTAGCGGCCAAAATTGCTCGCTCACTTAACCATTTAGTATTTTTGTGGTTATAAGCTCGTCTTTTGATGATACAAAATTGCAAACATTTGGAGGAAATGAAATCAAACCGCTCGATTTGTCAACAGGAACACGGCCATTACCGATAGTCAGCAATTGCTTCGAGAAATCATCAGCAGATAGATCGTTCAACAATGCAACTCTCATATTTACAGACAGTTGAAGTTTCTTTACATATCGCCACAGATTTGATGCTTTGAGGCAAGCGTTTATTTCGTCGGCAGCAGTAGATCTTGGAATGACTGGTAGTGTTTGTCGGAAATCGCCAGATAATAAAATCATTGCACCACCAAAACATCTCGAGTCATTGCGCAGATCTTTTAATGTTCGATCTAGTGCTTCCAATGCGCGTTTGTGCGCCATTGTGCATTCGTCCCATATGATGATTTTTGATGCTACTAAAACTTTGGCCATTGCGGAGTGTTTCGAAATGTTACATGTCGGTTGTTCAGTAGTTTGAAGGTTTAATGGCAATTTTAACGCTGAGTGAGCCGTACGGCATCCGTCTAACAATGTGGCCGCTATTCCAGAAGAAGCAATTGCTACCGCAATTTCGGATCTCGCACGTACAGTGGCCAAAATCAATGACATGAGGAATGTCTTCCCAGTTCCACCGGGGGCATCCAAAAAAAATAAGCCGCCATTTCCATCATCAATTGCATTAATCAGTGTATCATAGACTTCCCTCTGCTTAGGATTCAACAGAGGTACATTCGTTTGGACTGATTGGATTAGTTCATGTGGATCATATTCACGTTCACGTTCCAATTCTCTATTAAATGCGTCATTCATTCCGCGATCTGGCGCTGGCATTCCTAACCTAACTAACAAACTGCCGCACATGAGGTAACACATATCTTCGATCAAGAGCAAAGTCTGGTTATGCATCTCCTCATTCACCTCAAGATCGGAATTTCTTGAGCTGACGCGAATTCGATGTAAAATATCTTCAGACATGTTATCTTTGTATTTGTTCCATAGGTCACGTGGGTTCGATGGGAAGCATGTCGAAATGATGATAGCAAATAATGTGCGTATCTGACTTGGAGATGCAGAAATAATTGCTTCAGCGATTGTCGTGTCCCAATGAGTATCGTTTTCAAGCAAATTCAGCTCTTGACATGCTGCACGAAATGTGGGGCACACTATACCATTAACAGTACGTAGTGATTCAAATGATATTGGCCCTCGAACATGTACCAGCAACAACCGCAAATAGAAACATTCATCATTCTTCGGATAAACTGTGTAAATACGACCAAGAGCATCAGTAGAACGCATTGCTTCCGACGTTGAAATTTCTTCGATGTAGCGTTCCAAGTGTAATAACGTGGCATTTCTGAGTAAAGCAAAGTTCGTGCGAACGGATCGCTTTGACAAATCGCAAAGAAACTGGTCAGTGTTGTCGCTGGAGGTGTTTCGGCACGTTGAGCAGCATTCGATGCTGTGAAATATACTCTCTGACCGTTCTCTAGATGCACCCCCAAATGTACAACAGTGGGATGACGTTCGTGAATAGGGAATGAAAATATACGCCAAATTGCTTCATTGCAGTTCACATATCTACCGACTTGATAGCGCGTTATTTCATCGTTGATATTGGATGTTTGGATACCAAAAACCGCCATGTCGCTCCCTTTCGTGACATATTTGCAAATGTTTTTAATTGACTTGACCGAATTGCAATACTCAACATTACAATGTGCCTTGAATGTTTTGGAAAGAAGTGGCGAATATGGAACAATCCAACTGTTGTCAACTACGAAATCGTTTCCTTTCACTTTAGTTGTGATAGTTCTACCATTATCATCGGGCGATTGACGCCGATACAATGGATAACCATCGTTGCCTGTAATGGTCTCTGCCGTCAATTTTCGTGGATACCGTTTGGAACACTTGTCGTCGACCATGCACGGTGATTGGCGGTTGATAGTGCCACACGGTCCATGAATCATATTCGTGATTACAACATCATGTAGGTCTGGATCGGTTTCAGGAGCAGGAATCTCCGCACATATGGTGTCATCTATTTAATCTGGCCGAATTCTTTCGACTAACCAAATTAGAATGTGAGCATGCGGTAGGCCTCGTTTTTGCCATTCGATTGAATACATCCAGCATCGAGTATTCCCAAAGACGTGTTGCTTAACAATGTAATTCATTAGTGACCGAATTTTTTGCCTGAAAACACGTGCGGTGATGTCGTGTCGATCACTTGATGTTTGTCCGGGAAGCAGCAATTAAATAATTTCTATCCATTTCGGATTACATGTAAATGTAATGAATAGATCTGGCCGACCATAATGACGAACATATGTCATTGCATCTTGCGCATATTCATGCAAATGACGCGGGCTACCTGTGTATGTCGCCGGTAAAATAGTCAATCGACCAACATTTTCTGAATCTCCTTCTGTGGTAATTGCATCGCGTAAATGAATATACTCTTCCGAACGCAATTTAGCTTGATTCAACCGAATGAAAGTCAGGCGCTCCGTTTCGATTTTAACGTACATGTCAACGCAATATTGTTGAAGCAGTCTAATTAGAAAATACAACTTTTTTTGGATACTAAAAGCAAACAGAATAAAATGTATATCAAGTTTAAATGAAAACAACAATATTGATCTTACCATTCAATGGGTTAATCATTTTGATATTAAAGTGATATCCATCGTCTCCTTGCCAAAACATCAGCGGGTATTGTAACGCGTCATATGAACGGTGTGTTTCATATATTCTCAATATATCACGTGATATTCTCAACAATATCACGTGTTTCCAAGTTTTCACCAACAATCAGAATTGCCACTTCATCGATTGTTGGAGCATTAAATGTGCGTTCATGTGTTCCAGCTGGTCTTTTATCTGCTCTGATCACAACTTTATAGTCATCACTTGGCATGCGCTCTAAAGCAGTCTTGAACAGCCTGACCAATGCATGATGTTCATGAAGCATTTGCTGCAGATCTTGGAGAATTGCTCTTTTCGTAGCTGTGTTGATCACTTGACGCCGGTCAAGTTGTTCTTCCATATTGCCCATTAAGTATATTTGCAAGAATTTATGCTGTGCATCTTCTATAGGTTGCAATGATCCAATGCGATGGCAAATCTGGCCTTGAATCTGTAAAGTCAAAGCCATAGTTATAGTTAGATTTACGAACACTTTTTTTACAAACACTTTTTTTTTAAAATAATAACATGCCAAATACAGAAATCTAACAAACTACATTCCAGATTTTTTTTACAATCATAGAAAATATAGTTTTTAACGTAAATTACCTTAAATGTCGGATTATATCCGTGTTCTTCGATAATTTCCGCCCCAAATGAAGTCATTTGGAAACAGACATTGTATTTTTGAGTGTTCGCTAGAAAATGTCGTGATTCTAGTGTTTCGCCATAAAGCAGGGAGCACAATGGCTCTGGTGGCGGGACCAATGATGGCAATTTTACTTTACCACTAAGGCAGCACAAACCAGGCGTTTCACCAGCAAACCTCAATGCTCCACAATGCTGGCAAACAACGTCCATTGGACCAATGCAAACTAAACGATGCAAGCTGTAGTCGATGGTGCAATCATATAGAAACGCTGCTCGATTCAAATCAATACTTGAACCATTTCTTCTTGCACTTCGAAGATTATTCCTCTGTTCATCTGTACGATAAGCTCGACGATTTCTCGTTTCTAACCTAGCCGTTTCACGGGCTACCTCTCTTTGCTCTTGTGTTTGAGAAGCACGAATTAAGGCCCTTCTTTGCTCCATACTAACGCGGCGCTCTTCTCGTGCAATTTCTCGTTCTTTATCAGATAATTGACTCGCGATATTCCGTTGCCTAATTGCATTACGGCTCCGCTGGGGAAGATTAGATCTTCTAGGACGCGGCATTGTTATTAATATTAACACTGAATGTGCACTCGCATAAAACCACAAAAAACCACTTTCGAGACATAGACAATAGCTCAAAGAGTATATAACCACTACATATGAATAGCTTATCAAGAAAAATTATAGATAACCTATAAAAAGACATTTACACTTTTGTTAACCTGTACAATAAATCTTAGGTATTATTTTCTGAAATTAAAAATTAAATAATTAATAAATAATTTACACAAATGAATGTCTAAAACAAACAAATATAACAGTACCTGAACTTTCGACACATTTTACAAAAAATTAATTTCTGAACGCACACATGAATAGTTGTTACAGTATTTGACAGGATTGGACAACAAATGTTTGACATGAAATCAGCATTTATTGAAATGATTAAGTATTCATTACACATATCGAGTTTTCATTGTTTTTAAGATGTATTATGCTATTCGGGGCGGAGACAAATCCAACGAATCAATAACCATGAATATTGGTTCAGCAGATCTCGACTTATAAGTGTTGTAACAAACCCGTCTTTGTTTTATATATTTTCATTGTTTTTAAGATGTATTATGCTATTCGGGGCGGAGACAAATCCAACGAATCAATAACCATGAATATTGGTTCAGCAGATCTCGAGTTATAAGTGTTGTAACAAACCTGTCTTTCTTTTATATATTAAGATTTCTTATTATTTCTAAGTGGTCTAATGTCTAAATTGTCCGCGGTAAATTGAGGTCTATGTAATGTCGATATAGTTTAGTAAAAGTTTAGTTCTTCTTGACATAATTAGTTATTTAATAATCATGAATATTCATTTTCAGGTTTCTCCAATTCATTATATTACCACACCTGTACTAATGAAACACTCTGAGGAACTAGTCAACCCAGTATCAGATCTGCCTATTCAGCAAGGTGATAATATCAGTAAGATGTAACATGTAATTTCAATTCGTGGGTTTTCAACTGCGCACAAATATTTTCTTTGTTATTGTTCTTTTGTAAGATGTTATTGATAGTATGAAGGTTGATGTTCTTCTCCACTCTTGCTTGATGCTCTTTGTTTATTTGAAGACGATCTTGAATAGTTGAATAGTAGTTATCGTTGATTTCGAAAAATCTAATCTTGCTGCAATTTCTATAATTCTTATTATATGATTACTCAATACTTCCTCTTACACAAAGAAAATTGTTTAAGGGGTTACATGGGTTTCGTGTGTTCAAAAATTTTTTTTTTTTTTTTTAGCTTTCTAATTTACACTAAATTTTCAAGTCGATCCGAATAATAGTTTCGGAGATACAGCCTTTGGAAAGTGTGCGCTCCAAGTCAGTTTTATTGTTACTCAAAAGTTTAAACGCGTTTTTCTGGGAACCGTGTTTTCAAAGTCGGTTGTCAAATTTTCTCGAAAACTACTCAACCGATCTTGATGAAATTTTACACAGGTGTTTGAGATACAATTTACTCGTGCTTAACAGAAGGATTTTTTTTTTTTTCAATTGCAACTATTTTAAAAAAAACAAAATGTCAAGCAAATTTAGCGAAATTTTCATTTTTTTAGAAAAATGTCTGCCAAAATTCCAATTTTTACTTTTTTTTTCTTTCCTTCTGTTAAGCACGAGTTTATGGTCTTACCTAAAACACTTATTTTTGTTTTTTCACTTTAGATAATCCTGTCAGGAGTTATGCTGACAACGCGGACGCACCTTTGTTTCGAGGCGTCACCGGAAATGACGTCCCAATAGAGGAGTTTTAATTTTTTTTTTTTTTAAATTTCAGAAATTATTCTTTAAATATGTATCAATAAGACAGAAAAAAGTTTGAATTAAATAAATAATTTTTTACATAGAAAAAAAAATATTGAAAATAGGCCTTTTTTTACCCGACGAAACCCATGTAACCCCTTAAGCAGCACCGATGATGGACGACCGTCGCACTGCTACAGGAAGGAGAAGCGGCAACGCCTACTTTCCGCAAAAACCGTTACAACATTCGATTAGTGACGTTATTCGATACTCGGGCAATTGTTGGCCAATAGAGAATCACTTTTTGTGTGTGGCATTATTGGAATTGCAGTATTGATCGATTGATATTGAATTCTTTACACGACATGACATTTCACATAGCGCGCACGTTATAAGCAGATGTTGGTTTGTTACATCGAGTCGCTTTACCAGAAGGCGTCAACGTTGGTGCTAACCGGGCGAACACTTCTACGTCGCTGTTAGTATTTTTTGGAGGGTTCTCACATATACCGCATCATGTTCGTTTGTCTGATATTTGTAGGTCACCGATACATCACAGGCAGTCAGCAAACAGAGCATTATTGGTCTCCGGAGATAGATGTGTCAACTAGCTTTAATTATAAAGGCTCCTATACATCAACATTCAAGCACACTTGGCTGAAGCGGACAAGTTGTTTGTTATTTATATTTTCAAAATGACTATCAGTAATTTAAATGGAAAAATATTACATCTTTCAGACACTTTTATTTTTAAATTAACTATTTTTCTCTGAATTCCTCAGAAACCAATCCGATTTTGATGTTTTTTTTTTAATTTTAATATTTTCTAATATTTAAAATCGGAAACCTTTTGATAGTTTTTACGTTATATATATATATATATATTTTTAATAATACTTCACAGGCTTCTTAGGACCACGGTCCTTTTTTCTTCATTTCATTTACATATTTTCTATTTACATTTCATTTATTATTATTACCTTTAAATTAAACTTTTAAATCCGCTATATGCCATATCCTGTCTATGACTAAGCACACTGGCCACCTCGGATATCTTAGTAGTTCCTGCATACTCGTAGGCAACACCACTCAATTTTTTACCAAAACTCTGTACAAATTATTTCTGCAGGTCTCCGTTTCGGTACATTGGAAAATCAAATGTGCTGGATCTGCTACCCCTTCTCCACAATTGCACATATCTTCATCTACCAGGTGATTTCTTTTCAAATGTGCCAATACCCCTGTAGGGTATGGTGCCAATACCCTTGTGCTTTTCACCACCAACGACGTCCGCACACCGAAAACTGTAAACTGAAAATTTTTCTTCCTTTCTCTGAATTGTTCCACATACCCTGCCACTTCTCTTTCACTTCATTTTTGCTCTTTGCCAATAAATCCACTTCATATTTTCTCCACTTGCTACTGTTCCAGCTGCTTGTTGTGCGGCGTCGTGTGATTTTCCATTTCCTGTGATTCCTTTGTGAGCAGGAATCCACACTAACGGTACATCGAATTCTTTCATATTTATTCTATTTAGATTTTCTTCTTACTGTATAAAATATATTTCCCGCTTTTCTGATAATCCCATTCTTCCCAATGCTTCCACCACTGCTTTTGAATCTATGCATATTACAGCTTTCGACCATCTATTTTTCTCAATTGTTGAAATAGCTTCTTTGACAACTACCAGCTCCGCATCAAAAATTGAAATTTCTCCTGGTAAAGCTATTATCTGTTTAATAGACTCCGTCACTACTCCCGCCCCGGACCCCGTTGCCATCTTTGACCCGTCTGTGAGTACTCTAATGTGCTCCGGCCAAATGTCATCCATCTTACTTTTAAATATCCCATTTTTAATCCTTTGCAGCAGGCCACCTCGTTCCCAATCTCAAAATTACAATCTGCACTTCGCTCTAATTCGCCATATTCAATATTAGTATTACGTTATATTTTAAATAATCATTTTTAATTTACATTTCGTCAATCATTTAGTACATATGCACTTTTCAAACTGTCGTAACATTTTACATAATGGTCCAGGACAGCAATTACTGAGCTTATGACAAAAACTTTAATTCGTAATTACATTCAGCCTTTGTACCCGAATCTACTTTATGAATAACATACAACCCAATCTTTTTCGAATAATTTGGACGGTAATGGAGACTAGATTTCTAGCGTACGCTGGTACGGCTCTTCCATTCGATTTAAAGTGCGACATAAGCCTAATAAATGACCTATCAGGTTTAATCTATTCAAACTAAACGGTTTTGTAATTGAATAAATGTGAAGTGAATGATGCAATTTATGATGGTACAAACTACTTCCAAATTTTCTATGTACTTCAAATTATCAGATAATTTTTAAAATTAATCAAGTTTTTACATTTCTGAGCATAAAGGAATTATAATTTGAACCACCAGTTAACAATTTCTAAATATCTGTTTGGTTAGTTGACTATATAATAATTTGTAACTCTAAAGTTGAGAATATTAAAATGTTCTTAGTGTAATCAGTATCATGCTTTTAACAATGGTATGCCGACATAAATTGTTGTATAACTACACTCGTACAGTTTTCATGTTTTGCTGTAAAAATACAGTGTCATCATTATTGTTTGATGGTTGAACTACACATTAAAATGTACTTTTATTTTACAATAAAAATTATAATTTGAGAAATTTTACATTTTGTTGTGTAGACCAGTGTATTATGCAATCAAAATTGTTGCTACCAAAATAATAAAATACCAGCTGCTTTTATTAGAAATTTATCATTTATTTAAGTAAACCTGATGTAAATACATCATTTTAATTTAATATATTCTTTTCCTGACTGATCAGTAACAAGATCTGGCAATCATAACCATGACAAGAACTAACAGTGGAAGAAGAGTGACATAGGACAATATTGAGCCGTAAAAGATTGATTCTGAAGAGTAGCCTATCAAGTGAATGATCAGATACACACTTTCAGATTACACTGAGTATGCGAAGGATAGAAAGTTGTGAAGTGAAATAGAAAAATGTAGACGAACAACATATAATAAGGATATCTTTACGGTAAAAGGGTTGAAGGGGTGAAGGGGTGAAGATATAAATAACTGGAAAAAAATTAAGTATTCTAATTTTATTTTGTAATATCTGTATTATTTTTGTATTTTACAAACTAACCCTATCAATAATCCCTATCTAATCCTAACCTTTTTATTATACCAACTTGACTGACGTATTATACCAAGTAGCAAACTACCGGAGTTGTTCTTCAACCAGCAGATGATTACAAGCAACTCTACAAGGTTTACATTTACATTCCTCAATTCATCGACTATAATCAAACAAGTGTTCGTAGAATGAGTAGCGTCATTGCTAAATGAATGTCCCAGAGATTCTGTGCTGTGAAGACTTCGTTTATGGGACTCAACAAAGATGCCTGGCTTGCAAAGCTTTTACCATCAAAGCTAAAGCAATCGACAAAGAAAGATGTACAACGTTGAGATTTCAATTTGGAGTTTGTCTACAAACAACTGATCATTGCCCAAAACAAAATGAGAACAAAATCCCAATGGCAGTGAGATAAATGACGGAAAAGGTGTTCATCCGATCAACAATCGACAATTGAGATACTGCTTAGTGAGACAACTAAGCCTAGAGAGGGTTTTTCTAGTTCAGACCCTTTGTGAAGCTTATGTTAAGGCCCTGGAAGGATGTAATATTAGCTAGCAAGCGGGAGCAATGCAAATGTTTCGGTGTTCGACAGTAACTATTGCAGCCACAAACTGTACACCAGCGACACGTAGTCATCGGCGTCGACTAAGCAGAAAAGTTGAGAGAAGGAACCAATCCCTATTGCGGTAGTTGAGTAAGAATAGAAAGCATGTAGCGCAACAGGTTCTGAACGGAGTAAGAGTCAACGGAAATGAAAGAATAGCGATGGGGTATCCGAAGTCCAGATTTCGCAGCTGGTTTCAAAAGTATGGGAAACCTTTCACCTATATTTGGGAGCCTTTTACCGAACAAGAAATGTCGTCACTAAAAATGACGTAGTCGTCATGCCCAAGACCAGACGACGTCTGCGCTTCAAGATAAAGTTCAACGTAGTAGCTAGAAACCATATCGTTAAAAGAAGGTCTCTTACATTAATGACAGTCACCTTGTAACCATCCGAAGCCACTGGTCTGTCAGCAGGATGAATTAAACTATAACCGTCCAAGGTCAATTGAAAGAAATGTAATTGTGTTTTGACAACAATGGATAGGAATGTAACCAGCTCTCGAGGCTCCAGCGAACGAACAGTTTTTATATAGACAATTCAAGCAACAACAGCTCTGGGAGGAACATCGAGTTATTTTGTTGAATACGATTGGTATTAGTTAATTGTTATACATAGAATTGATATTAAGTTAAAATATTTAGCATCCGTCTTAATTAAGAAAAATACGAATGTAATCAAGTGTTTAGAGGAATAAATAAAACGAATAGATTACGTATTTTAACAAAAAAAAAGTGTTTAATTGAGTGATTAGTAACTTACATTAGTAAGTGATCAAAGGTATTCTACAGGGTGTCCAGAAAGGGTATCGGGTATTTGTTTTCGCGCCATATTCGAAACGGGGCGTCTAAAGGGTGCGGGGAGTGGTTCGTGGCGTCCGCCATTCTGTGGAGTTTTAGTCACGATGGAACAGTACTCGGGGATGCATCGCGCATTTTGCGTACGAGCGTATTATCGTAATGGTGATTCAAAGTTAACAACGTTAACTGTAAGGTACAATAAAGACCTAGGAGGCTCAAATTTTAATATGAGATAGTCTAGACACTCCTTTATAAAATTTATATAACGTTTTTATTAGGAGCCTTAAGGGGGCCACACTAGAGCCATGCATTCAATGGGTTGCAGAAGATAAGTTACATTTAACAATGACATAGCATGCTTACAACGTTAACTGTAAGGTACAATAAAGACCTAGGAGGCTTAAATTTTAATATGAGATAGTCTAGACACTCCTTTATAAAATTTATATAACGTTTTTATTAGGAGCCTTAAGGGGGCCACACTAGAGCCATGCATTCAATGATTTGCAGAAGATAAGTTACATTCAACAATGACATAGCATGCTTACAACGTTAACTGTAAGGTACAATAAAGACCTAGGAGGCTCAAATTTTAATATGAGGTAGTCTAGACACTCCTTTATAAAATTTATATAACGTTTTTATTAGGAGCCTTAAGGGGGCCACACTAGAGCCATGCATTCAATGGGTTGCAGAAGATAAGTTACATTCAACAATGACATAGCATGCTTACAACGTTAACTAAAGACCTAGGAGGCGAAATTTTTTGGTCCCAGAGTTGCAGGAGTTTGCAGGTTTCAACTCAAGAACGTGGTTCCAGCAAGATGGGGCCACTTGCCATACCTCAAATAACTCAATGGAAGTTGTTAACGAGTTATTCCCTAATAAAGTCATTTCGCGAAGGGGTAACATCAACTGGCCTCCCAGAAGCCCCGACCTTAGCCCGCTTGACTATTTTGCATGGGGATACCTTAAAAGTAAGGTTTATCAAAACAATCCGACGAATCTAACCCAGTTAAAGCAAAACATCAGGTCAGAAATGGCAGCAATATCGATAGCTATGTGTCAACGTGTTATCGCCAATCTTCGTTTCCGTTTAGAAGAGTGCCAGCAACGTAACGGTCATCATTTGGATAACGTCATCTTTTCCAAATAATTCTCCAATTCATATGCTAATAATAAACAATAAACTTTTTTATTGCATACAAATAATTTTTGTTTCATTGAACTTACAAATACCCGATACCCTTTCTGGACACTGTTCAGTACAAAATTAGTACAGAACATAAGAAGATGTCTCTGTTGGCATTCCAACATTATAATGTATTGTTGTCTCTAATAGAAGTAATGCGCATGACTACAATACGACGACTGCTGTACGCTACAGCGATATGGCATTCGTGTCAGTTGTGTTTTGGGCTTCTACACTGTCAAGATCATAATTCCCAACCATCTTGTTATTATAAGAATGTTGGTTCAAAGTTATTAAAAAGTGTAAAATTATTTTATCATTAAACAATTGAATAATTATTCAATCTACAAATACTCGCATGGTTTTATTTCGTACATGCGAAGCTGGTCCTTCGAGTCTTACAAAGCCGATCCTTCGAGTTTATTAACCGCGTGTGTTTTTCATTGTATTTTTGGCGTTTTATTACATTTGCCCCTTGGCGATTGCCATTGATTGGGTAAATGGGACGCTCTATTTTGGCGGATTCACGGAGGATTTGGATATTTTACAATTACATTTCCAGAAGCCTTACAAGCGAAGCTGGATATTTTACAATTACATTTCAAGAAGGTTTTAAATCCTACAAAAAAAAAAACTGGCCTTACAAGCCATTGGTACCCGCGTGTGATTTCGTGGTGTTTTGAGGTTACATCTGTATAGTAACCAGCACAAGTGCAAGCTATTTTGTTACATTTACCCTATGGCGGCCTGGCAAGTCATCAATTGCCATTGATTGGGTAATGCAACGTTTGATTTAAGCGGATTCGCATATAATTTGGATTACTACACGTTTATATTTTAAGAAAAATTATTCATTACGGAAGAGGATACATGGATGCTGGAGGAGAGTAAAATACTTCTTTACTCATGAAGGTACAAAGTTATTATTACTATCTGCAAGTACCAATCTATTAAAAACTTCTCATGTTGCTGGATTAACCTGGATTAGTTTGTCATCCACGTTTCATCTATCATATAAGTACGAATCTATCACCTAAGCAAGATGGAGGGATTGAAAAGGCTTAGATCGGCGCGGACGGCTGCAAAAAGTGCAATATCACGGATGGACAATTACGTCAGCGACCCAAGGGCTCTCGACTCCGCTACAGTGGAGGTGCTGCAGGTGAAAAAAGAAAAGATGATGACTACATTCCAATCGTACGAGCTCACGCAGTACAGCATTTTAGAAATTGATGATCAAGATGAGGAAGACATTGAAGAAGTTGAAGAGAAGTATTTTAACATTATTGCAAAATTAAATGCTAGCATCAATAAGTTAAAAGAAGTTAATAGGCCTGAATTAGTTCCATTGAAGCTCCCAGCGGTGGAAATTCCAACCTTCGATGGCAAGGATATAACCAGGTTTAAGCCCTTTTATGAGCTCTTCCAAGCAGTGGTTCACAATAATGCATCATTGTCCGATGTTCAAAGACTTTTTTATTTGAGAAAGTATCTCGTTGATGAGGCTCTCTCAATAATTATAAATCTGCCGCTTGTGAACAGCTCATACAAAGAGGCTATTGATTTATTGTTAGCGCGGTATGAAAATAAGGCGAGATTAATCTTTTATCACATTAATATAATACTTGATATTCCCAACATGCAGAAAGGTACTGCAGTCGATATAAGGGCTTTTTTATGTCAAGTAAAACAGCAATTACAAGCGTTAAAAAATCTTGATGAGCCTGTAGACAAGTGGGATATGATTTTAATCTCGGCCTTAAGTAGAAAATTAGATATCGTTACTAACCGCACTTTCCACATGGAAAGAAATTTAGAAGAACTGCCTACTATGGCAGAATTTATTTCATTTTTAGAAAGACGTGCAATTGCAATTGAGTATAGTTTAGATTATAAAAATATGTCACATGACAATAATAATAATAAAGGAAATGTGGTTCCAAGAAAATTGTATAATAAAAATAAGTATTCACATAATAATATTGTATGTAATCTTGCTATTTGTGAATATACAAACCTTGAGAATGTTATGGAACAATCTTGGACAACTGAGAAAGTCCCAGAGGAATCAGATAAGTTTTCTGAGGATTACTTAAAGGCTGAACATAAATTTCAAAATTCAGTAGCACTTAAAAATAATTTAACTGTTGATTTGCCATTACTCAGCCTAGTAAATAAAATAGAATTGGAGGATTCTTTCTCAGTTGCCCCGCAAAGATTTAATGTGTTGGAAAAAAGATTTAGACACAATCCTTCATTATTGGAGGTTTATAAAACATTATTAAACAGATCAACCAGTATTATGACATTAGGTTTAAAACACAATATTATTTTTATAAATATTAAAATAAAAACAAATTTAATTTGCTACAAGTCCAGTGTAGCTCCATCAAGTAAGGTACTTACAATACCCCAGCTTGAGATTATTAGCGCAGTGTTGCTGGTGCGAATCAAACAAGCAACAAATAAAATTTTTGATTCAAATACAATACTTCCATCAGATATTAATTGCAATGTTTACAACATTGATGTAAAACAAACATCTGTACTGTTGGAATTGTTAAAAGATAATTGTTTCAATAACATTGTAACTATTGAGTTGATGATTGTTGTGTACATTATGCAAATGATAATGTATGCTACATTGATAATTATGGTTTCTGTTATATTTAGGATAGTAATTAATTTGTTTTATATTATTTTCACAAAATTATGTAGACTACCATAGAGTTAAGAAGTTTATGTTATTTTGTGTAATTTTGTTTATAATAGTTTTAAGAAGTTCACATTATTTTTTGTAAATTGGTTTATAATAATTTTATGTAACATTGTATAATTTGATATTGGTTGTGAGCTTATCTACTTCTGCTGGCTGGCAATTTATGTTCAGTACAAAATTAGTACAGAACATAAGAAGATGTCTCTGTTGGCATTCCAACATTATAATGTATTGTTGTCTCTAATAGAAGTAATGCGCATGACTACAATACGACGACTGCTGTACGCTACAGCGATATGGCATTCGTGTCAGTTGTGTTTTGGGCTTCTACACTGTCAAGATCATAATTCCCAACCATCTTGTTATTATAAGAATGTTGGTTCAAAGTTATTAAAAAGTGTAAAATTATTTTATCATTAAACAATTGAATAATTATTCAATCTACAAATACTCGCATGGTTTTATTTCGTACATGCCTGCACCGTGTACAAAGTGTAATTGTGCAATCCTAAATAAATAAATAAGTAGACAAATAAGATAAAATTGTGGAAGGGAAACCTCGTGTTTTATTTAGAAAGTTGAGTGGAATAAACTGGGTAAAGTTAAATAGTGATTAACTAAGTGATAGCTGTTTCCTCACAGCTAGGCGGGCTACCACAGCAGAGACGCAAGAGAGACAAGAAAAGGCTGGTAACATAAACTATTTGAGCGAACCTCGAACTTGTTAGTAAGCGAGATCCCCTTACTCCGTAACGCACTAGGGGGGGTCACAAAATGGCGCTGCGGACAGGATGGCTCTTTTATTTACTCCTGGTACTAGATTATAACTACAACTTCAGCAACTGGTCTATAACCAATCAGACTTGATATTGCTTTAAAAAACCATCTCTTAAATATTGTTGAAACAAACTTATGCGTAGAACATAATGCTAGAAAGAGAAATAATATGTGAAATAAAGCATTCTACGTGTGACGTTACGTTTTCTTAGCACTAATATATTCTAATATCTTTTCTATCGAACTCTCCAATTTTTCCATTTTACTTTCAAGTTTATTAAGTTTAATTTCCAAATTAGCGTCCTCGATAGAACAGTCTCTCATGCCGCGTCTGTCTAAAATATTTCTAGCGGACTTCACGATTTTGTATTCCAGTTTCTTATGTTGACAAATATTAAAAAGACAATTCTTTTCTCCTTCTTCCTTTTCTGGAGGAATCGCAATAATATTTTCCTGGTTCATTTTAACATATATCATATTCATAGGTAAATATTCGGGAAACAAGCAAATTACTTTTGCGAATGGTTGAACCCATTTATTTTTTAAATTCGGGCCGAAACAACAACCAAAAAGTCGCTTAAAGTTGGAAGAGATTAATCCGTATAAGTTCACGTCGCCTAAGAGGACACATTCGTAATAAGCTAAAAGTTTAGCGCGCGTTTTGAGGCCAACTAATTGCGCATCAGACTTTATCGCATGAGTGTCACTAACTGCCAACCCGTTCAGCAAGTTGAACAAGACGATTGTTATCAAAAACACAAACAAGACGAATATGATATGGCTGGTAATAGGGTAGTTGCCGAATTTAATAGAAGACGCGTCGAATTCTCCTGTTAACATGACAAAAGTCTTCATCAGAGCCAAACCGGGATGCACAAAGAAGTTGGGATCGTCATCTTCTCCACTGGTGGCACTAGTTGCATTACCAGCGGAGTCGTTATTATCGCCAGGTTGTTCACGAAACAAAGTGTAGAAACTTAAAGCGAAGGCAATGATTAACAATGAGTTTAGAGCGAAGAACTTAAAGAAATTCCAAGACACTGTTCGAAGCATCACGTTATTTGTTGAAAAATTTGGAAGCTGCCCGATCAGCTGCATCAGTTCAGCACCAGCTAGCAAAATAGTGACAGCCGACAGCTGCTGCATCGTATGTTCATCAGTCAAATTGCAGAAAAGTATCGCGCTTGATACGGATATAAGTCCAAGTTCGAGGTAATTTTCAAATTGCTTAAGATACCGTTTTGGAGAAACTACTAGTTGGAAAAACTCACGTACGATTAGCAAGCATAAACCGACTACTGTTAGCGACCAAAGACAAAACGAAATGTTCTTCACATTTTGATCCTCATGAGTCTGCCCGAAGCCAATTAGAATATACATAATTAAAGAAAAACAAAGCCCGTTAGTATCAAAATGGGTGATGTGGTATTGTTAAAAGAAGTTGCGTTAAAATCCGGCCAAACAAGAAAGTTAAGTAAACCCTGGGTTGGTCCGTACAGGGTGATGGATATGATCACTAAAGTGACGGCTATAATCAAAGAGATATATGGAACTAAAGTGCAGACCGTACATGTAGATCGTCTGAAGTTATTCAAAGGAAACAATCGTAGACAGCGGGAGGAGCAACTTGGAAGGATCAAATGGAGACAGCTTATTGCATATCGTCGTCAAAGAAATCGGCAAACCCTCAAATATGCGTTGTGATTATAAAAAATGTTTAAATATTCTTCTCGAACAAAATTGCGACAGCTTGAATATTAACAGGATTGACAACAAACTGTGCACGGCTTTACATTACGCAGTGCGCAGCTGTGATGATGCAACAGTGTCCAAATTACTTAATAAAGGGGCCTATATCGGAACAACTAACATATTCAAAGACCCACCAATTGCTGAGATATCTCCCAAAGTGTTAGAGAAATATTTGGACAGCTGCGTTCAAACAAATAATCAGAGAATGGGAGAAGACAATTTTGAAATCAGATTCAACTACAACTTTTTGAAGCCCAGTAAACCGTGTTATAATTTAGAGACAAATTATACAGAACAGGTACTGCGTAGGCTAAAACTGGCTTACAAATTGTGTAAGGAACTAACGGAAATCGCCAGGGAAAAACAGGAGAAGCAGTACAACAAAAAAACAAAGCCCGTTAGTATCAAAATGGGTGATGTGGTATTGTTAAAAGAAGTTGCGTTAAAATCCGGCCAAACAAGAAAGTTAAGTAAACCCTGGGTTGGTCCGTACAGGGTGATGGATATGATCACTAAAGTGACGGCTATAATCAAAGAGATATATGGAACTAAAGTGCAGACCGTACATGTAGATCGTCTGAAGTTATTCAAAGGGGACTATAGTAGAATGCAGGGAAAGGAGAACCTCAATCCAGAAGAAAGCGAAACGGAAGAGATCCCGATTGCATATGGCGCTCTCGGAAATAGGGGTAGCCCGATTCGCGGTACCGAAGAGATCAGCCAAGAGAGTATGTTACAGACAGGCCCAGACAGTGACACAGAGTCCAGCGAAGCAGACAGCGAATCCGAACAATCGGACGGAACGGATGAGGAGAACGAGTCGGTAAACCCAGAGGTCAGGCCCGCGAATGGGAGCTCAGAGGAATATAGACATAGTTATAACACAAGGAGTAAAGGCAAAGTGCCCGACGAGCCCTGGATAAGATAAAGCAATATTTAGAAACAAAAGGATAGTCAAAACCAGGAAAAAAAAATGACAGTATTTGGATGTCAACTGCTGGAGGGGAAAGGAAGGTAACGGACGCCATACCTCCCCCGGGGAGGTAGGCAAAAGGCACACATACCGTTCCAATAGTGGGATATGTAAATATTGTTTATGTGAAGAATAGGGTGAGCATGATGTTAGATTTAGAAAAGAAAATTAAGAAACAAGGTACGCAACAACTTTGGATCGGTTCGCGAATATAAAATAGGAAAAAAATAGGTTTATAAAAACCGTATGTTTTTTCTTAAGAAGGAGAGTATTTGTAACCATCCGAAGCCACTGGTCTGTCAGCAGGATGAATTAAACTATAACCGTCCAAGGTCAATTGAAAGAAATGTAATTGTGTTTTGACAACAATGGATAGGAATGTAACCAGCTCTCGAGGCTCCAGCGAACGAACAGTTTTTATATAGACAATTCAAGCAACAACAGCTCTGGGAGGAACATCGAGTTATTTTGTTGAATACGATTGGTATTAGTTAATTGTTATACATAGAATTGATATTAAGTTAAAATATTTAGCATCCGTCTTAATTAAGAAAAATACGAATGTAATCAAGTGTTTAGAGGAATAAATAAAACGAATAGATTACGTATTTTAACAAAAAAAAAGTGTTTAATTGAGTGATTAGTAACTTACATTAGTAAGTGATCAAAGGTATTCTACAAAGTGTAATTGTGCAATCCTAAATAAATAAATAAGTAGACAAATAAGATAAAATTGTGGAAGGGAAACCTCGTGTTTTATTTAGAAAGTTGAGTGGAATAAACTGGGTAAAGTTAAATAGTGATTAACTAAGTGATAGCTGTTTCCTCACAGCTAGGCGGGCTACCACAGCAGAGACGCAAGAGAGACAAGAAAAGGCTGGTAACATAAACTATTTGAGCGAACCTCGAACTTGTTAGTAAGCGAGATCCCCTTACTCCGTAACGCACTAGGGGGGGTCACAAAATGGCGCTGCGGACAGGATGGCTCTTTTATTTACTCCTGGTACTAGATTATAACTACAACTTCAGCAACTGGTCTATAACCAATCAGACTTGATATTGCTTTAAAAAACCATCTCTTAAATATTGTTGAAACAAACTTATGCGTAGAACATAATGCTAGAAAGAGAAATAATATGTGAAATAAAGCATTCTACGTGTGACGTTACGTTTTCTTAGCACTAATATATTCTAATATCTTTTCTATCGAACTCTCCAATTTTTCCATTTTACTTTCAAGTTTATTAAGTTTAATTTCCAAATTAGCGTCCTCGATAGAACAGTCTCTCATGCCGCGTCTGTCTAAAATATTTCTAGCGGACTTCACGATTTTGTATTCCAGTTTCTTATGTTGACAAATATTAAAAAGACAATTCTTTTCTCCTTCTTCCTTTTCTGGAGGAATCGCAATAATATTTTCCTGGTTCATTTTAACATATATCATATTCATAGGTAAATATTCGGGAAACAAGCAAATTACTTTTGCGAATGGTTGAACCCATTTATTTTTTAAATTCGGGCCGAAACAACAACCAAAAAGTCGCTTAAAGTTGGAAGAGATTAATCCGTATAAGTTCACGTCGCCTAAGAGGACACATTCGTAATAAGCTAAAAGTTTAGCGCGCGTTTTGAGGCCAACTAATTGCGCATCAGACTTTATCGCATGAGTGTCACTAACTGCCAACCCGTTCAGCAAGTTGAACAAGACGATTGTTATCAAAAACACAAACAAGACGAATATGATATGGCTGGTAATAGGGTAGTTGCCGAATTTAATAGAAGACGCGTCGAATTCTCCTGTTAACATGACAAAAGTCTTCATCAGAGCCAAACCGGGATGCACAAAGAAGTTGGGATCGTCATCTTCTCCACTGGTGGCACTAGTTGCATTACCAGCGGAGTCGTTATTATCGCCAGGTTGTTCACGAAACAAAGTGTAGAAACTTAAAGCGAAGGCAATGATTAACAATGAGTTTAGAGCGAAGAACTTAAAGAAATTCCAAGACACTGTTCGAAGCATCACGTTATTTGTTGAAAAATTTGGAAGCTGCCCGATCAGCTGCATCAGTTCAGCACCAGCTAGCAAAATAGTGACAGCCGACAGCTGCTGCATCGTATGTTCATCAGTCAAATTGCAGAAAAGTATCGCGCTTGATACGGATATAAGTCCAAGTTCGAGGTAATTTTCAAATTGCTTAAGATACCGTTTTGGAGAAACTACTAGTTGGAAAAACTCACGTACGATTAGCAAGCATAAACCGACTACTGTTAGCGACCAAAGACAAAACGAAATGTTCTTCACATTTTGATCCTCATGAGTCTGCCCGAAGCCAATTAGAATATACATAATTAAAGAAAAACAAAGCCCGTTAGTATCAAAATGGGTGATGTGGTATTGTTAAAAGAAGTTGCGTTAAAATCCGGCCAAACAAGAAAGTTAAGTAAACCCTGGGTTGGTCCGTACAGGGTGATGGATATGATCACTAAAGTGACGGCTATAATCAAAGAGATATATGGAACTAAAGTGCAGACCGTACATGTAGATCGTCTGAAGTTATTCAAAGGAAACAATCGTAGACAGCGGGAGGAGCAACTTGGAAGGATCAAATGGAGACAGCTTATTGCATATCGTCGTCAAAGAAATCGGCAAACCCTCAAATATGCGTTGTGATTATAAAAAATGTTTAAATATTCTTCTCGAACAAAATTGCGACAGCTTGAATATTAACAGGATTGACAACAAACTGTGCACGGCTTTACATTACGCAGTGCGCAGCTGTGATGATGCAACAGTGTCCAAATTACTTAATAAAGGGGCCTATATCGGAACAACTAACATATTCAAAGACCCACCAATTGCTGAGATATCTCCCAAAGTGTTAGAGAAATATTTGGACAGCTGCGTTCAAACAAATAATCAGAGAATGGGAGAAGACAATTTTGAAATCAGATTCAACTACAACTTTTTGAAGCCCAGTAAACCGTGTTATAATTTAGAGACAAATTATACAGAACAGGTACTGCGTAGGCTAAAACTGGCTTACAAATTGTGTAAGGAACTAACGGAAATCGCCAGGGAAAAACAGGAGAAGCAGTACAACAAAAAAACAAAGCCCGTTAGTATCAAAATGGGTGATGTGGTATTGTTAAAAGAAGTTGCGTTAAAATCCGGCCAAACAAGAAAGTTAAGTAAACCCTGGGTTGGTCCGTACAGGGTGATGGATATGATCACTAAAGTGACGGCTATAATCAAAGAGATATATGGAACTAAAGTGCAGACCGTACATGTAGATCGTCTGAAGTTATTCAAAGGGGACTATAGTAGAATGCAGGGAAAGGAGAACCTCAATCCAGAAGAAAGCGAAACGGAAGAGATCCCGATTGCATATGGCGCTCTCGGAAATAGGGGTAGCCCGATTCGCGGTACCGAAGAGATCAGCCAAGAGAGTATGTTACAGACAGGCCCAGACAGTGACACAGAGTCCAGCGAAGCAGACAGCGAATCCGAACAATCGGACGGAACGGATGAGGAGAACGAGTCGGTAAACCCAGAGGTCAGGCCCGCGAATGGGAGCTCAGAGGAATATAGACATAGTTATAACACAAGGAGTAAAGGCAAAGTGCCCGACGAGCCCTGGATAAGATAAAGCAATATTTAGAAACAAAAGGATAGTCAAAACCAGGAAAAAAAAATGACAGTATTTGGATGTCAACTGCTGGAGGGGAAAGGAAGGTAACGGACGCCATACCTCCCCCGGGGAGGTAGGCAAAAGGCACACATACCGTTCCAATAGTGGGATATGTAAATATTGTTTATGTGAAGAATAGGGTGAGCATGATGTTAGATTTAGAAAAGAAAATTAAGAAACAAGGTACGCAACAACTTTGGATCGGTTCGCGAATATAAAATAGGAAAAAAATAGGTTTATAAAAACCGTATGTTTTTTCTTAAGAAGGAGAGTATTTGTAACCATCCGAAGCCACTGGTCTGTCAGCAGGATGAATTAAACTATAACCGTCCAAGGTCAATTGAAAGAAATGTAATTGTGTTTTGACAACAATGGATAGGAATGTAACCAGCTCTCGAGGCTCCAGCGAACGAACAGTTTTTATATAGACAATTCAAGCAACAACAGCTCTGGGAGGAACATCGAGTTATTTTGTTGAATACGATTGGTATTAGTTAATTGTTATACATAGAATTGATATTAAGTTAAAATATTTAGCATCCGTCTTAATTAAGAAAAATACGAATGTAATCAAGTGTTTAGAGGAATAAATAAAACGAATAGATTACGTATTTTAACAAAAAAAAAGTGTTTAATTGAGTGATTAGTAACTTACATTAGTAAGTGATCAAAGGTATTCTACAAAGTGTAATTGTGCAATCCTAAATAAATAAATAAGTAGACAAATAAGATAAAATTGTGGAAGGGAAACCTCGTGTTTTATTTAGAAAGTTGAGTGGAATAAACTGGGTAAAGTTAAATAGTGATTAACTAAGTGATAGCTGTTTCCTCACAGCTAGGCGGGCTACCACAGCAGAGACGCAAGAGAGACAAGAAAAGGCTGGTAACATAAACTATTTGAGCGAACCTCGAACTTGTTAGTAAGCGAGATCCCCTTACTCCGTAACGCACTAGGGGGGGTCACAACCTTCTCATTCCCAAGGTCACATCTCATTACATTAGTGGTATTCTAGTCACTATTAGTAAAATTTTGATTTATTTGAAATCGTAATAGATCATCACTCCTAGGTTAGGCTATAGCAATTATTGTATGTATTTATTCAATTGTAAGATGTTTCTATTAGACAATAATAATTTAAAAAATTATAATACATGCGTTACTTCTAACATATAATTTCAACATTTATGTTTATGTGCCTTGACAAAAGAAAAGGCCACATGCTTTATGTCAACCAGTGCATTTAGTTTGTTGGCATCACACATTTAGTCTGTCATTTTCTTTTAAGTAAAGAGAACCTTAGTGAGGTTACTTAAAGTCCTCCAAAATGTGAATATCGTAAAATATAGCACCAAACACGCCAAAAGATGCACATTGGTCTCCGAGGATGGAAGCAAAGGTCAGGTCGGGGCTACAAAGTCAGGTGTGAAGGAGCTCTGCAAACTCTTCGAAAATAAAAGATTGTCGAAAACAGCACAAAGTCGGAAAGTGTACAAAACGTACAAAGGGATGATCCAACATCTGACGCATTGTAAGGGGCCTGTAATGGTGCCTGAGGAACAATTTAAATGCGAAGTCTGTGTGATGTCTTTCAAGACTTAACGGGGACTAAGTCAGCATGCTAAGCGTGCCCATCCCGAGGTGCGTAACATGCATAGGCTAGCAGGAACTTGTCCTGTCTCTTCGCAATCTAAGAGATTTTCCAAATGGTTTGATGAGGAAGTCCAAACACTGATGACAAATCTTGAACGTCTGGCAAACGTTAAGAATATAAACTCAGAATTAGCTAAGCTAATTCCAACCAAATCTGCGGAGCAGATTTCAGATAAAGGAAGGCTTATAAAGGCAAAACAGTTAACATTAGCTGGAACTGTTACAAATTCAAGAATTAACATGCATAACATAACGATTAGGGAGTTAGGTAGCGAAACGCCGCCAACAGCTAGCCAGAATAGCAGGCAAGCCTGTACATCAACACCAACAGGCAAAGTTGACCAACTAGTGTAGTTCTTTACCAACATTGACCCACAGAACACCACAGCATGCAGTGTATCCTTAGATCACACACAATGTAGCATGCATGAATTTGTGCCTGATGAAATCGAGTGGGTTGGCACTATTGAGTACCTGTGGCATGAGTTGGTACTACCAACTAACGCATCAGAAAATATGTTGGCTCTTTACAAGCTCATTAATGATCTTGTAGGGCTAGGAGCCTCGAGACACCATCTCCAGGTCTCGGTAGATAGTATTGCAATGAAGTTCCAGGAACTGCTGTGGCCTGTTCAAGCAGATGCGTAATGAGCTAACGTCAAGGAGACGACGCAAAGGTCATAGAAATCGCTATACCAGGTTACGTAGGAAGCATATCTATGCAACACAGCAAGATATGTTCTTCAATTGCCCAAGTAAGTTAGCAGAGAATATTATTAATGGCATTGAACAGACTAGGGGTTCAAGTTCACGTAATTTAAACCCTGACAAGATGAAAGAACTGTACGAAAGCCTCAAAGGTATGACCAATTATAAGTTTGATAATAAAAATAATATCACGCTTAGCGATCTAACACCGATCGACCCAGACTGTATAAAATTTTTAATTACACATATCAAGAAAAAGTCTGCACCAGGTCCCGATCTAATCAAAAGGGAACACCTTATAAGAATCGAGGTGGTTGAAGTACTAATAGCGAAGTATTTTAACGCATTAATATTACTGCGATTATATCCAACGCAATGGCTGGAAAATAGGACAATCCTAATTCCAAAAAAAGGAGCTGATCTCAGTTTGGAGACAAGCTGGCGACCTATTACTATTGCTTGTTAAAATATCATCTCAACATCAACCCAAGACAACGCGGTTTTACTACCCAAAACGGGTGCTTAAATAACATTACAATTTTTGAGGAAGTAATTCAAGAGGCCAAACTATCGGCCGGAGTTGTTATATCAGTTCTGGATGTGTCAAAAGCGTTCGACAGTGTGCCCCATGAAGCTATTTTCAAAGCGCTTAAGCGACAGGGAGTATTTCCTATATTAATTGCCTGTATAGAGAATATGTATAAGGGAGCATCCACCAACATAGCGCTCGGGGATTCCACAGTACACATGGAAATTTTAAAAGGGGTGAAGCAGGGAGATCCTCTGTCTCCCCTTCTATTCAATGCGGTGCTAGACACTGTTTTCGATAATCTGGAAACTACCGAAAGCTATAAGCTCTACAATAAACAAGTGAAGGCACCAGCCTTTGCAGATGACATTCTTCTCATAGGTAGTTGTGTAGAAGATGCCCAAGTACAACTAAACATTGCCTGTAATACATTGAGCGCATTTTGGGCTTAAAAATAGCTGCTAACAAGTCAGCAACATTTCAAATTAAGTGTTTGCCGGGCAAAACCTTTGGCATAGGCGATCCGGGATTACTAGACCCTACTAGTAAAACCAAATTACCGTTCACGGAGTGCAATGATGTATTTAAATACCTGGGTATGCAATTCTCCCCATAGGTCGGCATTAAGACGGACAAACTATTCGAAGCAACCTGCTGATTTACAATTCTCCTCTATTCAACTACACCTACGAGTGCTATTTTTATGAACTAGTTATCAAGTGACCCTAATATCATGTTTAAAGAAGATAATAATTATATTATTATCTAAGTAACCAAATAATATTTAAATCACATTGTCTAAAATCAATTTGTTTTACAATTAATTAATTCAGTTGTTTTAAGTAGTTTAGTTATACTCCATCGAGGAGATAATATTTGTAATAAAAGGTAGATAATTGTAGAGAAGCTTTATTTATTAATATAAATAAAGTATATACTATTTTAACTATTGTTATTATTGTAATAGGTATCAAAATATCACTACTTTGTAACTAGTAACGCCATCTGTAATCTGTTGTGTAAAAACTTTTTTCTTATGTCAAATATAGTCTGTTGCGAACTGCTAACGTGTCTTTATAGGTTATGGGCAAATTTACCGGTTTATCAGTTTTTTTTATAGTATAAAATAGATAAATTGTTACGTTTTTTTTTTTTTTCGCGGAAACATGACTACGAACTATATTGCGAGTGTGCCAAAGCTAAAAGGCAGAGAGAATTACGATGAGTGGTGTTTCGCGGCCGAAAACTTGTTGGTACTAGAAGGGATGGAAAAGTACATCAAACCTAGTGCAGACTTCGAAGTTAAGCCAGTGGACGACTCCAAAACGAAGGCAAAGCTAATTTTAACCATCGATCCAGCATTGTACGTGCATATAAGGAATACCAGGAGCTCGGCAGAATTATGGACAAAATTGAAAGCCATGTTCGATGACTCCGGTTTCTCAAGAAAAATAACCTTACTTCGACATTTGATTTCGATAAGACTTGAAAACTGTGATTCGATGACTACCTATGTCACACAAATGATCGAAACGGCTCAAAAGTTAAATGGCACTGGATTTACAATAACAGATGAATGGGTCGGATCATTATTATTAGCAGGTTTGACTGATCGCTATTCTCCAATGATAATGGCAATAGAACATTCTGGCATTTCGATAAGTGCGGATACTATAAAGTCGAAGTTACTCGACATGGAAGTAACCAGTGATTTTGAAGGTGCAGCTGGCGGTACGGCGGCATTTGCAGCGAGAAATAAATATAATTCTGGCAGCAGCGGTAAACCAAAGAAATATGGCGGCAACCCAATGTCGAACAAAAAGACCGCGGCAGATACATCAGCAAAAACAATCACTTGTTTCAAATGTAAAGAGGATGGACATTATCGAAATCAGTGCCCAATGTTGAAGAAAAACACAAATAAATGCGTGTTTAACGTTGTTTTCCTAAACGGAAAGTATAACAAAAACGAATGGTACATTGACTCCGGCGCAAGTGCACACATAACAGCAAATAAAGATTGGGTAAAGAACATGAACACAACTCCATGTATACCAGAAATTGTTGTAGCAAATGAATCAAAAGTGCCAGTTGTTTGTTCCGGAGAAGTTGACATTATTTCTAAACTTGGATGCAATATAATAGTGAAAGATGTGTTGTGTGTGCCTAGCCTGACAACCAACCTATTGTCGGTTAGTGAGCTCATTCAGAATGGCAATCATGTGATATTTACAAAGAAAAACTGTTATATTAGAGACAAGAACAATGTTTTGGTGGCGACAGCTGATTTATCTGATGGTGTTTATAAGTTGAGATTACAATCACAAAGTTGTATGTTGGCTACTACAGCTAGTGCAAAGTTATGGCACAGAAGACTGGCACATATAAACAGCCAAGACATGCACAGAATGAGAAATGGTATTGTTGATGGTTTGTCTTATGATAACTCACTTGACATAACCAAATCACAATGTACTACTTGTTGTGAGGGAAAACAAATGAGATTACCATTTTCTCATGTGGGTGAGCGGAGTACAGAAACTTTACACAGAATCCACACAGATATTTGCGGCCCAATGGAAACAAGTTCTTTGAGTGGTGCTCGCTATTTCCTGTTATTTGTTGATGATTATAGTCGCATGACTTTTATTTATTTTCTGAAGCAAAAGAATGAAGCTTTGAACAGATTTAAAGAGTTCAAATCATTGGTTGAGAATCAACAGAGTAAGAAAATAAAGGTGATCAGGTCAGACAATGGACTAGAATTTTGTAACAAGGAATTTGAAGGCTATTTGAAGCAAGCTGGAATTATACACCAGAAAACAAATTGTTATACACCTGAGCAAAATGGACTTTGTGAAAGGAGTAATCGTACAGTTGTTGAGAAAGCCAAATGTTTACTATATGATGCAAATTTAGATAAGAAATTTTGGGCGGAAGCAGCCAATACTGCTGTGTACTTGAAAAATAGATCGATTGCATCAGGATTGGATAAAACACCTTATGAGTTATGGTATGGATCAAAACCAGACTTAAGTCACCTACGTTTGTTTGGAAGCAAAATTATGGTGCATGTACCCAAACAGAAACGTTTGAAATGGGACAAGAAAGCTACACAACATATTCTAGTTGGATATGGTGATGGTGTTAAAGGTTATCGTGTGTACAATCCTTCTAAGAACACTGTAATGATCAGTAGAGATATAATAGTGATAGAAGATGTAACACCTATCAAGGAAGTCAGTGAAGAGTCAGCTATTTGGATATCCAATGAAGAAAATCCTACCGACAATTTAGTGGAGGAAAGTAAAGATAAAGTGGGGGAGAGCAGAGATTCAGTGGGGGATCTGTCTAATAATGTTTCAGAAACAGATTTTTTAGATTGCTCTTCAGGTTCCTCATTACATACTGATGACAATGAAACACTGACTGAAATAAACACTGAAGATGTTCCAGAACAAGCAGTATCAATACCTGAGCAAGTGCCAGATGTGCCAAGTAAGCGTCAGAGAAAGAAGCCTGAGCGCTATGGTATTAGCAACATATGTGTTTCCAGTACTGTTCCAGCATCGGAGGAGATTGTATTCTCAGAGGCTCTTGAAGGGCCTGACCGGGAGCAGTGGAAGCAGGCAATGGCTGATGAATTACAGTCATTTGAGGACAGTGATGCGTGGCAGCTTGTGGACCATCCAGGTGATGTGACAATAGTGAAGTGTAGGTGGGTGCTAAATAAAAAGTATGATTTTGAAAACAATGTAAGGTATAGGGCTCGATTAGTGGCAAAAGGTTTCTCGCAGAAACCAGGTGTTGATTATACAGATACTTTTTCACCGGTAGTGCGGCATTCTACTCTAAGATTGTTGTTTGCACTTAGTGTTCAAATGAAAATGAGTATAACACATCTAGATGTAACCACTGCTTTCCTTAATGGTTTTTTGAAAGAAAATATTTATATGTCATTACCTGAAGGTTTTGTAAACAAAAGTGGGGGAAAGGTCTTAAAATTAAATAAAGCCATTTATGGGCTAAAACAGTCTTCCCTGGCATGGTATGAAAGAGTTAAAGAAGTTTTGAGTAGATTAGATTTCAAAAATAGTCAATATGAACCATGTTTGTTTACAAAAATAACTGGTAAAATTAAAGTGATAGTGGCCCTGTATGTGGATGATTTTTTGATTTTTTCAAACAATGATTTTGAAACAAATAAATTAAAAAGTGTATTAGGTTCAGAATTTAAGTTAAAAGACTTGGGACCTGTAAGACAATATTTAGGCATGAGAATAAATTTAGATAAAAATAAAAATGTTATTACTGTAGATCAACAACAATATATTGAACAGTTAGTTTCTAAATTTCAAATGTCTGATTGTAAGACACAAAGTACTCCGATTGAGCCTAAATTGAATTTAGATAAGTCATCTGATAAATGTTTACCTGATGTTCCTTATCAAAAACTTATTGGAAGTCTGATGTATCTGGCAGTATTAACAAGACCAGATATTGCTTACTGTGTTAGCTATCTCAGTCAATTTAATAGTTGTTATAGTCACATACATTGGAATTATTGTAAACGTGTATTAAGATATTTACTGCATACTAAAAGTTATTGTTTAAAATATACCAATAATAACAATAGTAATTTACAAGGTTTTGTAGACAGTGATTGGGCAAGTGATGCTCTAGATAGAAAATCCTATACTGGATTTTGCTTTATGTTGTCAGGGTCTGCCATTTCCTGGCAAAGTAGGAAGCAGAAAACGGTTTCATTATCCAGTACTGAGGCGGAATACACTGCTCTTTCTGAAGCTTCAAGAGAAGCTATTTATCTAAGAAATTTAATGCATGAAATTACTGATGTATTTAATGTAATTGATTTGTATTGTGATAACCAAAGTGCATTGAAGTTAGCTTCGAGTAGTCAGAGTCATAATAGATCCAAGCATATAGATGTGCGTTGTCATTTTATTAGAGATGTTGTAAAGAACAACTTTGTAAAAGTTAAGTACATTCCTACTGAAGAAATGCCTGCAGATATTTTAACAAAAGGTCTTTGTCATCTGAAACATTATAAGTTTATGAATTTACTTGGCATTGTTTCTGTGTAATCATGTGTACTTAGATTATTCTGATAAGTGGGGGTATTGTAATAGGTATCAAAATATCACTACTTTGTAACTAGTAACGCCATCTGTAATCTGTTGTGTAAAAACTTTTTTCTTATGTCAAATATAGTCTGTTGCGAACTGCTAACGTGTCTTTATAGTTATTTACTAATAACATAACTAGCAATAACATAACTGGCGCAGTCGTCGTCTAGCGGCGGAGATAAAACCAAAGCATCGTGACGGAAAAGAACAAATCTATTCACCCCAGGGAAGAAGATTCAAAAATTAAATAAAATTAAAAATAAGCTGTGTAAAATATAGTGAAGTGAACTGATAACTAAAGACCAAGGACAAAGGACTACAAGAAGATTAAAGGTTCATCTATTAATATATGGTAGATCAATTGAATTACCTTTTTACACAATTGAATATAAATAAAAAAGAAAAAATGACAACGTCAACTAATAATAATTTCCAACAATATTTGGGAATGATAAAAGAGTATGATGGTAGATCCGAAGGCTTACCGGACTACATCAGAACAAGCGAATTGTTACTGGGCCAATTTTTTAATGAAAGTAGATTAGATTGCTTCGACAACGTCGCTTTAATAGAAGCGATTCGAGCAAAATTAATTGGAAAAGCTGCCTCACTAATAGAAGGAAGGGACATACAGAGCTGGGCAGAAATTAAAATGACATTGACACAAGCATTTTGCGACCCTAGAGATGAGATGTCATTACTGCGAGAACTGATGGAAATAAGGCAGAGGAATGAAACATTCCTTGAATTCTATGAAAAATGTAGAAAATTGAGAGCATTATTATATGCTAACCAAAAATGCAATGGAGCAATAGAAGAAAGAAATATGAAGACAAAAATGTACGACGAAGTGGCTCTAAAATCTTTTAAAGCAGGCTTAAGGGAACCTTTTGGATCATTTTTGAGAACCAGAGCACCCACTACACTGGAACAAGCAATCTCTATTGTAACAGAAGAACAGAACGACAGGAATTGGCAAAGGCAAGAAAATACGAATAATAAACTGGCACAACAACCAGTCAGAATGACACAAAGAACATTCAACAACCCTAAGCAATCGGAAAACTTTAACAATACCCACACATCCGATTTTAATGATAATCAATCACGGAGACAGAGCAATTTTCAACAACCCCATCAACAAAATTGGCGAGCACCAAATACAAAGGTCTCCAAAGAAAGCAACTTATGGAACCGATACCCTAATGAACCTATTAAAAAGCAGTGGACACCTATGGATACTACATCAGTAATTAACTCACAGATTGGAAGCAGAGAAAATATAACAATTAATAATATAACATCAAGTAATTTCCTACCCTATATAATTGATAACAAACTCAACATAAAATTACTTATAGACACCGGATCATCCAAAACCATAATTAACCCCAATTTGATATACAGAAATTTACCCCAATGTATTTCTGAAGAAGCTTTTTGTATTCAGACGGCCCATGGTACCACATACCATAATAAAGTGGCTCACATCCCCATATTTCCAATATTTAAGAGTCAAGACATTTGTAAAGTCTTTTTGTTTAAATGTAGTGATAAATTTGATGGATTACTAGGAATGGATTTGTTGACAAAACTTGGAGCTAATATTAACCTCGATAAAAAGATGTTAACCATTAATGATACCGTGATACCGATATACTATCAGAATTCAAATAAATTGGAACTATATAATACTGAAATCAAAGTACAGAGTGAAAACACTTCAGAGGAAGTTTGGAATACAGAAGTAAACGAAAAAGATGTTAAAACATTTACTAAAATAAAAACCGATGAAAATTCAATTGTTGAAATAAACGTCAAACAAGACACAGTAGATGAGAACATGCAAGATTTCAAAGTAGAAAATCTGAAAAATGTCAAACAAGAAACAAAGAATCAAGAAATACAACATTTTGAAATACCAAATAAACAAAAGGTTAATCAAGAAACAAAAAATCAAAACTTTCAAGATTTCAAATTAAAAAATCAACAAAGAATCAAGCAAGTAGCAGAAAAGCAAACTATACAAGATATTGAAATAGAGAAACAACAAAACATGAAACAAGAAGAACCAGGAAAACAAAATATGCAATATTCCGAGGTAGAAAAGTCACACAGTATAAAGCAAGAAAAAGCAGAAAATAAGAAAATTAAAAAATTTAAAATAGAACGAAAAATTGAAAAGGAAAACAAAACTAAGTGTTTACCGGAAAAGCTAGAAGATTCAGAAAAAGAGGCACACACTATGTGGATAAATGTTCACAGAAAAGAAAAATATTATGATAAGCCAACATATGAACAAAATGATATAAGTATAACAATTTTCAACAAACCAGAGGAAAATATGATTGAAGAAATAATCAGAAAAAAATACTATTGGGACTATATAAACAAACACATTCAAGAATTATTCATTAGAAGAAATGATAGAAGAGGGAAGATAACGAATCCACAAACAGGACCACATAAAGTAACAGCAATCAAAGATAATAAAGTATTAGCCATTTCCGATACAGTCACCAATAAAATCAAAGATGTTCATGTAAAGCAAATTTTGCAGAGAAAAACCAATACAAATACTATTGCTGCAGGACTCTTATCAGGAAACAGAAGTGACGACTACATCTAGAAAAATCGAGACACCTTCACGAAATTTCTCTATTTTTCTCTCTAAGGATGGAGGAGTTATCAAGTGACCCTAATATCATGTTTAAAGAAGATAATAATTATATTATTTTCTAAGTAACCAAATAATATTTAAATCACATTGTCTAAAATCAATTTGTTTTACAATTAATTAATTCAGTTGTTTTAAGTAGTTTAGTTATACTCCATCGAGGAGATAATATTTGTAATAAAAGGTAGATAATTGTAGAGAAGCTTTATTTATTAATATAAATAAAGTATATACTATTTTAACTATTGTTATTTACTAATAACATAACTAGCAATAACATAACTAACTGCTGAGAACATTCATAGGAATACAGCATCAACCAGCATCTGATTTCGAAGAACATCTTGATACAATCGCACGCAAGAAAAACGGTTAGAGTACAACCCTTCAGAACTGATGCATTCACCAGCTAAGCGCTGCATTCACGTGACAGAAGATTTGTTGGCCTATGGTAAATAGCTCTTTTATCCTTTCTTACATCTCCCTATCTTATTATTGCCTTACAACCAATATTATATGTTACATATTTGCGTTTCATCAAAGAATGTTAATTTTTGTTCATCGCAAGTTCTAAACTCGTGTTTTAGGATTTCTGCGTTTTGATGCTAACCTCATCTCATTTTAAGTTGTATTTGCAATTTAGGAAAACGTTTCTAGCAATCGTATAAGTCCATTAGCGGCTTTGATTCAAACGTTTTTCTATTATCAAATATTTTTACATGCGCACTATTTTCCTAACGTAATAATTAATATTGCCAGTCACACTATTTTATGTACTGCATCTACTATTTGTAGTTTCTTATATTACGATTAGTAGTGAGTAGTGACATATATATGGGAAAAGGTTTCATAGCAATCATACATAGCCTATCATCGGCTCTGCCTACAAATATATTGGCATTCTTACTATTCCCGTGGTGCAATTTGTATTATCGTTGAATTATTTTATATACTCAAATACATCCATTATTTGAGGCATATTCAGTAAAGAACAGTAAATTAAGTAGTTGGCAGATATATAGAAACGTTTCTTGCAATCGTATATAGTCCGTCAGTCGGCAGTTTATGCAACACCACCTAGATACAAAGGGCGCGTTCTGCCGTTCCACATGGCGACCAGAGTCGTTGTGATCGTGGCGAAAACGTCACGTATGACGTCATTAATTTCGCTCACAACGACCCATCTGAGGAGATGGGTCATAGTGATCGTCAGCTGATATATTATCTTTGGTCAGCTGGTTGTTAGTGATCACAGTCAGTTGACTACAGGTGGGTATTTTGGCGCAATTTTTAAAAATACCTAATTCAAAATCTAAGATGATAGAACAAATTAGTTTGTATGATGCCGAAAAGGATACTTTATTAAAAATATATTTTTTATAAAACTTATCAATACTGTATAATATTTATTATATGAATAGTTTTTAATTTAAATGTTTCTCATTGAAAGTGTTCGCAAATTCAACACCGGTTTTATTAAATTGATACTGTTTTAACACTGTTTACATAGTATTTATAATTGTTCGCAAGAGAAAAGAAATTCTTATACATTGTTATCTACGGCCTCTTCCATTGTACATTGTTTTAAAGTTAAATTATTTGTTAGTTTTAAGTTTTTAAAATTGGAGTTGTAATTATACGTTCATACTGTAAACGTTTAAGTTATATTGTATTAAGCTGACATTCGTTATTTTCCCCAGATAGAGATTTATAAAATAAAAAATATATAATTAAATTAAATAAACAAATCAATTAATACATTCGCGCTCGATTAATTTTTTACGCGACGTCCTTCATACAAAACCACAAGTTTTTTATAAAACTTAACAATACTGTAAATATTTATTATATTTTTAAATTAATATTTTTGCTTAGACATTAGCAACCATATTTCTATTTTATTGAAGTTAAAATCATTTCTTTATGACTTTATATTTATAAGTAATTTGTAGATAACGGTAATTGTTACAACAGACTCACATTACACACTTATTAACTAAATTTAACACATACGGACAACGCCGGCTGATACAATCAAACACGATGGTAAGTCTCTAATATCAGACTTCTGAAACTCATATCACAACTTCAGTATTTTTCTTTAGTCATTTCTTATAATTTTTGTTTGTTTTCAATTCTCAATCTCAAACCAAACACTTCAATAATATAAGAAATATTCAACAACCAACATCAGTCAATGAACAACAAGGAAATATATAAAATGAATCAGACTTTATTTGTGAGAGATAATTTTGAAAAATAAAATTGTATTGATTTTTGAGAGTTAAACTTAATTTTATTTTTTTGAGGATTATGTACTTAACAATTAAGATTTTGTGTTAATGATCCATAAATGATCCATTTCCAAGTAGACACATTCCCGTCGAGATAGATCTTGAGATAATAGGCGTAAACTAAGTGAGATTCATCAATAAGAAGTATTAGCTCTAAACCAATAGTTGCAAACATGCTGTCTGATGTGGTGTCACGTTGGCAACACAAGATTCAGCTATGTTAGCGAAAAAACGAGAGCAAATATTATATGGTACTGTGTAAAATTGTTAAAACTAAAATTATATTATAGGACAGTCAAGTGTACTTATAAGTAGGATTAGAATATAAGATGTTAGCTTAGATAATGTAACGAAGAAATCTTGAGGATGCAATCCTTCATTACATTTGAATAATAATAATAAATAATATAGAAAAAATACACACAATAAATCTATTTAAAGATAAAATATTTAATCAAAATAGTAAAAATAAATGTACAAAGCATCAGATATCACATGGATTGGTTTAAATTATAAAATAAATAATATACTAGGGCAACTCTATTTAATATTTTTTATATTTACAATTCAAACTACTAGAATAATCCAAAAAATAGATCCCTTTGCATCGATGACAAAAACCATGAAAATTATGAATACTGCAGTGCAAAAATAGGTAAAATCCATACCAAAAAAAAAACACTACTTATCCACTAGCAGAAATATCATCGATGAAAATAATTTTTTAACATCATTATTCAATATAAAATTAAAAATCCATCGGCCTTAACATACCCGTGCCCGGCGTTGTAATTACATTTAAGTAATCAAAACTCATCAAAGGAGTTTGCATAAAAAAAACCATAAAAACTGATAAATATTATAAAATATTAAAAAACTATATCACCAAATATGTATGAATCTAATCATAATTTCCAGTTGTTAATCCACTTGCTTGTGTTCGTTGTTTCACTGCCTTTCAACTACTCTCTGTTCTCACTGCAGCCCGTGCACAACGTGATAAGTACTCGGTAACTCTCGGTAACCCCGATTATTACCGAGATATATTCAGAGAGAGGGTAACTGCAGTGAGACACGGTACTAAAATACAATAAAAATTATGAAAAACGTTTGTTGTTTGATTGTGCCGTTGAATCTAGCGAAATACCGCCAGATTCAACGTCAAAATAGTATAAGTTTCTTTAAATTTTTGTAAAACTTTGATTGAGATATTTGTATAATATTCGAAGAAAATTTAGTATCTTAAAATAATTATCTCTCTCTCCCTCTCTTAATATTGTGACGTTGATTTGAATTCAGTGCCACATTTGTGGTACAGTAAATTATTGTTCGTAAAGGGTCTCCAGCGGAAATTTTTCAAGTTTAAATTATTGTTACTCATTTATTAGTGGGGCTAGGGACGCTTAAGAGGTAGCGTCTGTTCGAATTTGTTAGTAACCATAAGTCACGGTCACGGGTCGCGTTTAGACTGCAGCAATATTTAAAGTGTGGTGAATCGTTGGTTCGAGCGCGTCGTGCATTCTGTTCCCACTTTGATATTCGGCACTTAAACGATGGTTCGAGCACGCAGCTTATATGGTCGCGGGTACAAAGATTCCGACAAAAAGGGATAGAGGTTAATAGATCACACCCTGGACCGTCCTCGTTAGCCGCAACGCCAGAACGTGTGGTGCAAAATCAGAGAGAAAGATTACCGCCTCTACAGACATTAAGAAGTCAACTGTGCATTTAATTTGAAAAAAGAAATTTAAACTTCATCCTTATAAAATGCAAATCGTCCAAAAACTAAATGAAAACGATTATGTTTTTAGAGAAACGTACGCCCGAATGATGTTGGAACGTTCTCGGACCCCCAGAACGCTTGGAAACATATTGTTTAGCGATAAAGCTCATTTCGACATCAGAGGCTACGTAAATAAACATGCGTTATCCCGACAATCCAAGGGAACGGCATCAAAAGAGTTTGCACTGCTCTAAAACAACAGTATGGTGTGCCATTTCTGCTCATGGAATAATCGGTCCATATTTTTTCAATGAGAGAAACTGTCACTTCCTCGGTATACTGCCGTAAGATTGACTACTTTTTGGTACCGCAATTGCAAGTGTTTCACGGAAGCAACAATAGAGAACTCATTTTCGGCAACATGGGGCAACTCCACATACCAATGTATCAATGTAAAGATTAAGCGAAATTTTCCCTGGAAAATTGATAAGCAAGTACGGAGACATACCCCGGCCACCCCGATCGCCGAATTTGTCATCATGTGATTTTTTCTTGTGGGGTCCCCGTACCATAACAGCTCTACAAGAAAATATTTGGCGTGAAATCGCTGCTATCATCCCGGCGCTTTGTTCGCGCGTACTTGCCAATGTGAGGGTTCGCTTACAAGAGTGTATTACGAGAAATTGATGTCACTTAGAAGGCAATGTTTTTAAAACGTGAAATCCGCAGACCCTTGTTATGTTTCTAAAATATAATAAGTATTTAAAACTTTTTAGTTTATTTTTTATTTAATTTCGAAATCGAAAAATTTCCGCTGGACATCCTTTAGATATTGTTAACACTAATTGCTGGCAATACGAGAGAGGGGTTAAGATGATGGTCGTACAGCTCAACGAGATGGTCTCCTGTTGTAGTGACGAGTGATTTTATTAAATGGTGGATTACAGTTTTCGGTAAATTAATGATTATTTAAAAGATAAAAAGTTATTAGTGATTCTAAGTGGTGATGCATGAGTTTCTCTATGTGCTCGAGTGAGTTTTGAGTACAGGACATGTCTGATACTGATCTGTGATCGCGGCCGATTGAGTTTGATTGATTTCATGTGCTGTGTCAGCGTCGGCATCCATTTTTGTTTTGGATTGGCTTGGCTTCGTTTGTTTTTTTTTCAGAGTATTATACGGCGAAACGTCTGCATGTCCGTGTGGAGAAATAATTTATTTTCTGTTTTAGATTTCTCCTGAGCCTGTTCAGTGAGGATATATTTTATGAGTGCCCTAACGATTTTACAACGCGACTAAATAATAGAAAATAATTACTCCGCTCGGTAAATAAACAGAATCCAAAGTCGCAGGCGTAATACAGCGTATATTTAGAAGGTTCGATAATCGTAATCTCTCTTCCCTTAATCCTTCTCGCACATACAAATTTTGTACCTTTGGCATCATAGAAGATTCCAGAGTCAGACTTCCTTCATCCTTCTTTCACGCCCTTACAAGTTTGTATTATTTGGTGTTAGAAGCTGAAGAGGATAGTTACTACGCCCAGATAGTTGTTGTAAAATTGTAACAATATATATATCTTTAATTTTTTTGATAACTAACGATTCCAGTGTATATTTTTTGTCATGTAATGCCGGTTTTACACCAGATAGACAGTTGCATAAAACTGCAACAAAAAATTGTTTTTTTTTAAAAGTTGTATCAATGTTTACACCAACTAAAACATTTTTGTCATTTATTGCAGTTGTTTGCAACAAAACACATTCTCATCTAGAGTCGGTAAAGATCATAGGAAACACGGTTGCGTTGTTTTTAGGTTCTCCGCACATGATCGCAAACGCGAGCCCTGAATCTTGATGGTGAACAGCATGAGCAGAGATGTGCACACACACTTTTCAAAAGTATTTAAATACAGATATACATACAAATACCTCACAATACGACACAGAAAAATCACCTGTGATGCTATTGTTAAAAATTCTATAGAGTCACGAAACACTGCTCGACATTGAAAACTTCGAGTTTTCAATCAGACTCGTGTACGGAGGGCCTTAGTCTATTTGGTTTGAATACGCAGTATTAGTTTCTGTACACATTTGCACTTCGCCCCGCAGTCGATACGAGAGAGGGGAAACATGAAATGAATATATAGCACGAATATATAGCAGAATATAAGATATGAATATAAGCACGGTATGTATGCCGATAAAATCTATATCCAATATGTAGGTGACATAACTATAATTCTTAATATCAAGTACTTAATTCTTATTTTCACATTTGGAGTATTATGCAAGCAAATTTTTTCTGCCTTTGCTGGTTCTAAGAGTATAGGAACCGATCACCAAAAAATCAAAACCAACTGCTACCAACATACGGCAAGAAGCATTTGAAATGATGAAATCTGTTTACAATAGTAGGAAAGAAAAGAACAATCAACGCCTGATGATTTTGACGTGTTTGGTGAATTCGTGAGTCGTAAAGTACGAAGATTAAAAACGCAATATGCAAAAGTGCAACACTTAATAAACAATATACTATATGAAGCAGAGGTAGGGTATACGATAAGCCTGTGGAAACATACATGACAATCCTTTCGCCTTCAAGCGGAACGCCATCACCGAATGAAGTGATGAGTCCTAAAACCAACTGCATTAACGCCTACAAAGAAGTACTGCCCAGAGAATTTGAAAACGAGCCTCTAACTTGGGCTACACTCAACGCTTTTGGCGTTTACCCTGAAAAAGAATAATAATATAGCTTGTCTACATTATTACTCTTTTATATTACACAAATTATTATATTCCATTATATAATATATATTATTTTCGTATATACAATATTCATGTTAACGATTCTTTTACAGGCGGTAGAAGACAGGATCAAATGTGGAAAACGACGAACTTGTTCCACACCGTACACGAGGAAATTCGTCAAACATAGGGGGACTCGTACATCTCACAAGAAGGCACAGCAACAACAAAATGTTAACAACACTATCAATGTACTACCCTTTCTACCTTTACCGGGTCCTTTTCTTAGTTTAGCTGATGGGTTGTAAGCATGTAACGCCTTCACGACGGATCTCGCTGACAGGAGACCGCTAGCGAACGGTTAACTGCTAAGGTACATGTGTGTTCATTGTTCGGTGGATCCACCATTATAATTTTGTAATGGTGTGCAGGTGGATCCCGTCGGAGCAAAGCGCAAGCTTTGGAACTTTGAATTTAGCCAATGACAAATTGTGGGCCTCCGGAAGCACAGTGGGTAACATAAACCACAAAAGCCATCCGGATGTTGATGATGCATTAAAGGATGGAGCAGGTAGCACTCATGGGTGTCAGTATTGGAAATCTGCACTCGCAAAATAGTAGTTCCACGGGCGAAATAAGCAATGAATAATAATATGAGAAGGATGTTCCTTGGCAGGTCCTTTGGTAAGCTATAGGTGCTAGTTTACTTATATGTGAAAAAATTAGTGCTGGACGAGATGGGCACTAGCACGGTTAGGAAAAGTTTAAAGGCCCATATAATTAGTACAACAGAGATTGAAAATAATAGTGAAGATTATGCTCCCGACTTTATCGGACATAATAGGGGAGCAATACTCGATGGTGCCATGATCCTGTCTATTTGCAACAAGACAGAGGGTCTGGCTTGCCCATTTTGTGCAAGTAGGGGTAGTAATATCCTTTGCATGTCCTTTAAGGACCTTACAACCTATGTGGAAGCCCACCACAAAAGTGATCGAGTAGTATGGAGATGTGGAGTATGCAAACTCACATTTAAGAAACAGCATGGCGTGGTGTGCCATATGCCAAAATGTCATAAAGCTCCTACCGATGTGCCCGAAGAACATGACTTTAAGTGTGTTGCTGTCGGATGCGGTAAGAGCTTCCCGTCCCAAAGGGGATTAGGACAGCATGAGAGACATACTCATCCTGTATTGAGAAACGAGCATCGCATTGAGCAAGCGTTGCAAGGAGGTAATAAGCGTAGACGAGTCCCGGTAAGGAAAACTGCTAGCAATGTAGTGAGTGTGCAGGAGACAGAGGTTAACTCTATAACCCAACCTCAAATAAGTCATAGTCCTAGTGACTCAAACAATGTTGAACTGGCAACTTGTAAAGAGGTACTTACACACACCTCAGTCGACAGAATCGACTACGAGACAGAAGTCGAGGTAGCGACCTGTCCATTAGAAGAAGAAGTAGTCGACTCTGTTAGTATCTTAGGATACAAACTCAATGAAGATTGGTTTTCCAATCTGTCATGTGAATGGATGAGCTGGCAAAATCATGATGATCTAAGGGAGGAAATTGGTAAAGCGAATGTGAAGTTAGATGAAATTATAAGAGATATGCCGAGTAGAGACGAAGTGGAAGGTGTAGTAAATGATCTCGTACACGCTTTGCAATGCAGTTTAGTTACCGCTAAGCCGGTAGAGAGAAATCAAGCTCCTAAAAAGGCACGTAAGAGAACCCGTAGAGGTGCTCCGTGTCACAGGGAGAAAAGATTTCAGTTTACGAGGCAGCGCGATATAATGAGCAAGGTATGTTTCGCGAGAGTGTGGTGCTCCTGACCCAGTACAAGTTAAACTGTTCTACAAGAAGTTGTGGGGGACAGAGTCCCAGTGCAGCTATCCCTTCAAGGCTAAGGCTAAGAAGATGTGCATTAATGAATTTAGGGTTGTTACACCCAAATTCGTGATCGAGATTATTGAAAAACTGAAAACTAAGTCTGCAGCAGGCAATGATGGGTTGACTAAAACAGACATCAGTAGAGTTAATGGCTTGAATGTTGTTCTCGCCAAAATATTTAACCTGCTAATCCTTACAGGGGTTTACCCTAAACTATAGAAAGTCAACCGCACCGTTCTTATTCCGGAGTCCGGGGCAGATAGAAGCCTCGCTACTAACTGGAGGCCTATTACCATTGCGCCGCTTCTCGCAAGATTAGTGCATCTTCTCGAGCGCTCTCTTAAATCTCATTAAAAACAAGGTTTTGTTGAATAGCAGGCAGAAAGGGTTTACGCTTGAGAACGGATGCTATGCAAACGTGAAAATCTTCAACGAAATTTTGAAGATAGCAAAGAAACGGAAAGGAGTAATAACTACGGTTATCGACATATCAAAGGCTTTTGATTCAGTACCGCATACCTCTTGAGCCTGCGCGCTGAATCGGTTAGGTGTACCATCCCAAATCAGTGATTTGGTGATAGAAGTGTATACCAATGCTAGTACAACTATCAAAACTGGCGAAACAACTATTCCTATGGCTTTGAAAAGAGGGGTTAAGCAGGGGGACCCTCTTTCACCTTTTCTGTTTAATACTATACTCGATATACTGCTCGATGAGCTTGAAGTAACGAAGGGGTATCAAGTGGGTAATGTAAACGTCCTAGCGCTTGCGTTTGCCGACGACATTATCTTACTTGGTGCAAATAATGATCAAGCACAGGGTCAGTTAAATATAACTCACAAGATCTTGTCTGAGCAAGGACTCAGTCTATCAGCAAAAAAGTGTACAACATTTCAGGTTAAAGTCCTTCCTGATAAAACTTTTGGAATACTAGACCCTAAGTTGAAATGTGGTTCGGATTGTATTTTATATAACCCGGAAGTAAACCCGTTCAAGTATCTAGGCATTATATTCACACCCTGGGTGGGAATTAAAGCCGACGACTGCTTGAGCGGACTAAAACGGAGTATTGACAAACTGGATAGCATAAGGCTTAAGAGTTGCCAAAAGTTAGCACTGTTAAGAACATTTGTAATTCCTTACTATGTTTACAGATTAACACTTGTACGTCCGGCGAAGACGAGATTGAATGAGATTAACGATAAGATAAGGGGTATCTAAATCATGGTATAATTTAGTTGATTCAACGTGTAACGCCTCGTTGTACACCTCAAGGCGAGATGGGGGATTGGGAATCCCAAATCTGGAAACCTTGGTGCACTTCTGTGCATTGAAGGCGATTAGTGGATTAGTGGATACACAGGCATGATGAGATTGTGAATCTCATCCGTGACAAACTTAAGTTGAAGTATAAGAACAACTATTTAGTGGTTAAGGAGCCACAAATAAGGAGTCCGGTAGGCTTGTTGAAGCCTGACCTTATATTCATGAGAAATTATATTAGTCACATTGTGGATGTTACCGTAAGGTACGAATATGGCAATAGTCTATATCGAGCAAAGAAGGAAAAGGAGGGCAAATATCAGCCCCTTATTTCAATGCTAATCGCAAATATGGTCTCAAAGAATGTAAGGTGACGCCAATTGTCATAGGCACACGTGGGGCCTTGCCCAAGGCCACCAAAGAAGCATTTAAGGACCTAGGAATAGGTACCTTTCTAATAATGCTTACTGCTTCACTTATTGCACTGCGAACGACAATTATCATGACTAATGCTTTTCTTGATGAAGTCAGTTCGAAAAGATTAAGTCATTAAAAGTTAGACCTAACACAGCTAACATGGTGCGTGAAAAAGGACATTCTTAAAACTGGTAAAACGATTTTGATTTTGACGATTTTTATTAACAACTTTTTGAGATTGTAGTTCTTTGGTAGCACTGGCGAACAATCTATATATGCTATACTTCGAGTATATTTGCACAAAGAAAGTACAGTGCTTGCTTTCTTTAAAACGTGGTAGAATGGCTGTGATGTCAGGAAAGGTTTTTACGTTCACGTCGTCCCCGCTGTTAGGAGCAGTCGCAATAACTTGTAGCTGCGGACTGCTGAACTAAACTACTACTACTTTGCAGAAGTGTTGATAAGGTCGCTTCTGTAAAGGTTTTTTCCGAACCCGCAGCTGGGTAGTTGAGTCAAGAGAATTGTTGATACCAATTCTCTAACAGGTGCTGGTCCACAACTCAAACCAGTCGGGTACTAGACCCGTATACTTTAAAAAGTTTTCACAAATCAAGTGAATATTCCCAGTAGTATGCTTGAGAAGTTTTCTGAGAAAAGAGAAGTTATAACGACAAACGGAGAACGTGTTAAAACAGTTGAGAAAGGATCAGTTATCCTTAAGGTTTGGTTTGCGGCAAGGTTTGACAATAAGTTGAGAACTGAGCTGATGAATACTGAAGGGGATGAAATTTAGGATCTTGCATCAAGGTACAATCTCAAAACTTAATTCATATTCGTTGGATATAAGGAGATCATGGCACTCATTTACTTGTTGCACAACCATTTCCTGTAATGTTATGGGACTACCTGATTTGAAAATCAGAATGACTGATATAGCGGTATACTGTGTCAAGTGTGATAGCACTTATAACCAAAAAAGAAACACGCCTTCGTATAGGATTGATTTGTCAGAGTTTGATGAGAAGGTTTTGAATGATTTTAATACGGTAGAGCCTAAATCGTACATGGACAATTGCAAACAATTTGAGTTTGAGAATAAGATGTTAGACTCAAACATAACTTGCGAGTCTAAAGTAAATGAATTACGTTCGGTAAGAAAATACATAATTGATAAAATTATTTACGAAACAATTTCAAGTGATGATGCAGTTGTAATATTGAATATTTTAGATAGTGTTTATTTTTACAAGAGTGAATGCTTTGGTAAGAGTAAGAAATATGTCGAAAAAAACTTCAGAGAAGTGTTGGTTAATCTGACACTTAGTAGTTATGTAGAAGAATATGAACATTTATTGGCACCCCATGTAGATCAGATATATAAGGAATTGATGGTGAAGGATGTGGTACAGTACAATGCAAAAGATGTTGGAATATGGAGCGTTTGGTTCAACTATTTTAAACCAGAAAGTATCACAAGTATCTAGAACTGAAGGTAGCACTGTTGTTACAAAGCTTAAATTCAAACGACATGTAGATGATTATGTCAATGAATTTTCTTCTAGGATACTTCAGACATTTGATCAAATTATTCAATGTTACAAAGCTTAAATTCAAACGACATGTAGATGATTATGTCAATGAATTTTCTTCTAGGATACTTCAGACATTTGATCAAATTATTCACTGTTAGGCGGTACGAAGTTCGCCGGGTCAGCTAGTTTTAAATAAATAAAACTACTGGTTATTATAAATATGTATTTATTTTACATTGAAAATTTACTTATAACAATAAATCGCAATCACTAAAATTATCAAAACCCTAAGACAAAGTATCTGTACTGTTTTTTATAATACACCGTTTATCATTAAAAGGACTTAAAGCAATTTTTGTTTGCTTAATAGAGTACACATTATGCAATTTTGAAACTATTCCTCTCTGAGTACAATTTTTTTCATTAAAAGTTCTCAAACAATTTTCATAATCTTCAAAAGAATTTTACCGTTGTTTTCATCCTTCATTAAACTCAATACTTTATTATTTACACGAGGAATATTATATTGATTATTTTCTTTATAATCACTTGTATCAAACTTACATATATCACGCTTTATAGTTTCATACATATCTGATGTGATAATTTCATATATTAACGAGTCAGCATCAATATATAATAACTTTAAATTATTATTAAAAAATTCTTTTAGCATATAATTGTAATGAAAATCATACATTACTGTTTTAGATAAATCTAATATTGAAAAGCCAACATATATAGGTTTATTAAATTTTATATTAGGTTTTAACAATTCAATTGCTACAACATTTTTATTAAAAATTATTTGACTATGAAAAGTAGGTTGTGCTATTAAATTTTTGGCTCCATACGACCATGCCATTTTGTTTTTAATTTTATATCACGATGTTTTCTAACATTTTCCATTGTCTTACCAAATACACTATTATTCATTAATTTATACAAGTTTTTTTTTTTCAAAATTATTAGTAGCCATTTTTCTTTTTTCTGTATTTAAATCGATATAGCTTTTAAGCCACGGTGATTGACTAAATTTTAAAACTCGATGTATTTTTGATACTTGCATTCCTAAATGTATACATTGCTTTAAATTACTATAATGAATTATATATTTCTCCTTATCATATAAAGTAGTTAAAAGTTTTTTATGTTTACTTCCCGGTGCAATGCAATGTTCAGGACAAAGCGGTAAATCTTTATGGAGAGTATGCAAACTTTGAGTATTGCTAGTTTCTGACAAATTGCTTATAGTATTACTTATTTTTAATATTTCCTGATTGTTTAACCATTTAAAATTTCATTGAAATACATTAGATATTTAGAAGGTAATTCAGGTTTATACTTTTCATTCATGTATTTGTTATTGACCTCTACATATCTGTTTGAACATTGACTTATACCACCTCTGATACCCTTCTCTATAAATAGCCACATATTTATATCAGTAAACAATTCAAGTTTAATTTTTGTAATTTTTAACATAAAGTCCCATGCCACACCAGAAGCAGATACAAAATATGCTGGATCTAATTTATACGTCTCTAAACAAATATTTCGAAAATTTTCAAATATGTCGCAAAGTAATAACACATTGGTTTTTAAGTACAAATCGGAATATTCACCAAGTGTTTTAATATGAAATGTATTCCATACATCTTGTGCATGTTTGTAACCTACATCTGATAAGTTACTCTCATTTAATAAATTAAAAAAATTATCCTGAGGTGGTAAAGCTGTCTCATTTAACTTTTCCCAGGAATTTATATAATCATAAGGAAATACACCTTTTTTGCTAACATTTTTGCTACATTTCGTGTGATATTAACAACCTTGCCGAGGCCGTAGTGAAGATAGGAAAGTGGTCCTGGAAGCATAGTTTTATAGTTCTGTCAAAATTGAATTACCTGTTTATCCTGGCAATAGACTTTATCAGCCGCAGTAAAATGACATTGAACTTCCCCCGAAGACTAGTCGAATTAAACTTCAGGAACGGTGGTCGAATTTCTATGATATCTGTGGAAAAGTCAATTTATAAAAATGAAAATGGATAATAACGACTATGAGTCAAAATGTCAGGTGAGAAAACAAAAACTGATACAACAGGTGAGAAGATTAAGGGGTCTTCTCACTTTAGGCACCTCGAAAATAGGCTATTTTCACGATTTTTTTTCGAGGATTTTTGCACAAAATTATGGGATAAAATGGATCCTATGTAATAAACACATCTTTCAAGTACAAGAAAAAAATTTTTTTAAATTTTTTTTGAACAATTATTATAACAAAACAGTAGCATCGAAAAACCCGTGTAGAAATGTTATGTTCGTGGCTTGTTGATGGTATCTCCGAGACAGGTCATCTGAAACAAAAAAATAAAACAGTTTTAGATTCAGTATATCAGTGGCTATAGCGCATATCATCAGATTTTTGATATTCGCGAAACTAACAAAATGGGGCACGTTTTTTGAAAAAGTAACAAAAAAAACGCGTTTTTTTGCAATTTTTTGTAAAAAAAAAAAATACTTCAAATCAAAATTTTAAAAATCTGATGATATGCGCTATAGCCATAACTATGAAGAATATGTCATTTCAATTTCATGACAATCGGCCGGATAGTTTCCGAAATTTCATCAACCTTGAAAAACCTTGTTTCCAGATAAAAGCGTTTAAAGTTTTGGTTGCACAAAAATCATGAAAAAACCTTACCTCGGTTTAATCAGCGATGAATGCTCCATACAATGGACCTTCCGATTCTTCGTAGAAGTTGTGCTCGTCCAAAATAGCTTCCATTCGTCTTGACCTAGTCTCTTTTGAAGCGTTAGAGCTGCGGCGGTTCCCCACGCGTACGCGATCACTGTCGCGTTTCTCGGCGTATTGAGCGGCGATAGGGCCAAGTTTGACACCCATCACCTCCAAAATTTTTAAAACAGGTTGTAGCCCTTCGTTATAAATGCATGCCGCTGTTTGGCAAGCAATTTCCACGGTTTTTCTTCAAATTAACAAAAATTAACAAAAGAACACGACTCAATTGTATAGAGTCAAGTATACAGGGACCGTCCGAGCGGCATCAAAGGGATCTGCCGGGTGCTCTGAGGTAGTCACCTAACGGTCGCCCAAAAATGTAGTTAGACTCGTCCGATCTTTATGAAATTTTGATATAATATTTTTGATGATATGTACTTTCAAAATTACAAAAAAAAAAAAAATAGATTCTTTTTAATTTGCAAAGTGAGAAGACCCTTAAATAAAAGCTTTAATAGATACTGCTAGTGATTGTGTAATGAAAATAAATGACTCTGTTATAACAATACGCGGCTTGTCAAACTCTAAAGTCAATTTTTTAGGTAGAATAGAATTAAACATAGTAATTGATTCAGAACATTGCACTAGTTATTTTGAAGTGTTACCGTCACAGGCTATGCATATGAGCATGACCTATCACCAATGGTTTAGACATTATTTCTGAAGCTAGAGTAATTATTGACAATACCGGTGTTAAATTTCATAAACTTTATAATAAGAAGGATGATACTAAAAGTGAAATTACACAATTAATGACTTTAAGAATAGGCAATGGTGATAAAGAAAGTGAAAGATAAAAATGTTATTAATAAAATACATGATCTAGTGGACAATTATAAACCAAGAGTTTCTGAAGTCTAAAATTGAAATGATAATTACATTAAAGTATACCTCGTTTGTTGTGTATAATGCACAATTTGAATTCAACAGAACACCTTTCGGATTTTGTAATTCCCCTGCTTTTTTTTCAGAGACATGTAAATATTATTATTAGGGACTTAACGCAAAGGATATAGTAGTGTTGTATTATGTAGCTCTACATATTTTAAATTAGTTGCACAGGAAATAAACTACCTAGGTTATGTAAATAAACAAGGCACTGTTCGTCCCACTAAGGATAAGGTCAAAGCCGTCAAGAATTTTCCCATGTCGAAGACGACGAAACAAGTACAAAGCTTGTTACTTTTGGTGAGATACTTCCGTAAATTTATACCACAATTTGCTAAGTTAGCAAGATCATTTAAAGAGTTACTCAAAAAGAACATTCATTTGGGGTGACCCTATGCTTAAAATATTCAGATATAAAATATATACGGAGCTAAACACGGTTATGGCGATATCTTGTTACAAAATGTAATATTGATGACAGTATGCATCCAGTGAGTTACATGAGTACAAAAACCTATGCAGCTGAACGGAATTATCATTCGTAAGTTAACTTTCGATATAGATCTCTATTATTACATCTACATTGTGAAATACAATACTATGAATAAACAAATACAGTCAGCAAATAATACAACTATCAATTGCAAACTCTATCATTACAGGATAATATTAAAGCTTGACAACAAAGATGCAGAACCATTTAAAAACTGCCATCTTTGCATAAAGATAGACATACAGTATAAGTACTGTATAAAACTATCAAACGTTGATGAGTGGCAAGTAACACTCACGTTACAAAACAGATCACAATTAATGTACAATCAGTACACAGTAAATATAGCAAAGAGTTGCGATGCTATATATTAAATAAGATCACAGATAATGTTCCTATCTGCGATACTGAACAGATTGATTTGAATCTGCCCACTAATGTGAATTTGGCAGATTCAAACTATTTTAAATCAAGTAAAATAGATATTTTGCTCGGGGCAGATATCTTTTGGAGCTTATTAGCCATTGGTCAAACAAACCTCGGTAATGGGTTGCCAACCATACAGAAAACAGCATTAGGCTGGATATTAATTCCAAATACATTCAATTCTCGCAAAAACACAACGCAGTGTTTTTTAATGCAAAACCGCTATATACCGTCTCAACTTCAAACATTTTGGGAACTTGAGACAATAAATGAGAAACCGATTCTCTCAGAAGAGGAAACGGCATGTGAAAAGTATTTCACAGAAACTACCACTCGTGAAGCGAGCGGTAAATTTAATGTATTAATTTCATTCAAGGAATCTATCAGTAAACTGGGCGATTCTAAAAGCTCAGCTACAAAAAGATTTATTAATCTAGAAATAAAAACTATAAGTATTCCTAGATTAGAGCTGTGCGCTGCTCAGCTGCTAACAAAATTATCCGTAAAAGTAATTGAAATATTAAATCATGACATCGACAAAATTGTTTTATGGTCAGATTCAACAATAGTGTTGTCATGGGTAAACTTGTCACCGAATACGTTAAATACCTTCGTATCAAATAGAGTATCTAGTATTCAAAGGGCCATGCACCCAAGTTGGAGATGGCGCCATGTGGAACCCTGCAGATTATATATCACGAGGCACTACCCCTCAAGCATTAATTAATAATAAAATTTGGTGGTCCGGACCGTACTGGCTCTCCAAAGTGGAAGAGCACTGGCCCACAAATGAATTTACGATTCAAAATATACCCGAACAAAGAAAGTGTAAAATCGTATCTAGTTTTGCCAAAATAGATACCGATATATTCAGTCGATATTCATCCTTCAGAACATTGAAGCGAGTGAATGCTTATATGCTCACATTTATAAATAATTCCCGAAAGTCTAATAGTAAATTAGTCGGTGAATTGTCGCTAAGTGAACTTGAACATTCAGTTCAAGTGCTTGTCAAAATGTCGCAACGACAATCATTTAACCAGGATATAAAAATGTTTTTGAATGAGAAATCCGTTTCTCCATCGAGCAGTCTGCTATCACTGAATCCATTTCTGGACGAACAAGGAATTATCAGAGTTGGTGGCAGGCTCAGGAATTCAGACTTTGATTTTGACAAAAAACATCCCATATTATTATCAGCCGACCATGAGCTGACTAGACTAATTATGTTGCATGAGCATCAGTGGATGTGTCATGTAGGGCCGCAAGCATTACTATATTCAGTAAGACAGAGATACTGGCCTATTAAGGGTCTGTATCTAGCAAAGAAAATTGTGCGGGAATGCATAATATGCTTTAGAACAAAACCAACACCAACGAAACCAATTATGGACGATCTGCCAGCCGATAGGCTCAAGTTCGAGTTCCCTTTCAAAACGACAGGAATAGATTACGCAGGTCCCATGCTAATTAAAAACAAAACAGAAAGCGGCTCCATTCTTATAAAGGCATATGTAGCTTTATTTATGTTTTGCAACTAGAGCGGTACATTTAGAATTAGTTACAGAGTTAACCACTCAATGCGCAAACAATATGCTAATTAGATTTTTAAAAGACAAAGATGAAAGGGCGAAAATCGCGAAAGCAATGACTGAGAGCAATATTTCGTGGAAATTTTCTCCTGCGCGTTCTCCACACCACGGCTAATCAATGAAAACTCATTTGAAAAAGGTTTTAGGTAAAACTAATCTCGCGTACGAAGACATGTACACTGTATTAGTCCAAATTGAGTCCGTGTTAAACTAAAGACCCATCCATTCCATGTCCATAAACCCCTCAGACCTTACCCCCCTTTCCACTGGTCACTACCTGGTGGGAAAATCACTGACTGCCATACCTGCTTTTGATCCCGATCATGTTAATCAAAATAAACTACCGAGATTCTTTGCAATTCAACAGATTATGCAGCACTTCTGGATACGCTGGAAGCGCGATTATGTGAATCAACTACAACAATGCAACAAATGGAAAACTTCCGTGGGTGATCAACCAGCCGTAGGCCAATTGGTGCTTATCAAGGACGACTTCGCTCCACCTTTGCACTGGTCGCTCGGAAGGATCACTCATCTGTCAACCGACGCTAAAAACGACCACAGACTCGCTGAAGTAAAGACCATCCAAGGATCTTTGAAGCGTTTGGTCCGAAATTTAGCACTTCTGCCATCACAGTGAAGTGTTTTGTGTTAACAGCAATCATGCTGAATAGTATCAAATAAACTGATTAGCTTTAAGCAAGTGGGGAGTCTTGTTAGAAACGAAATAGTTTATAAATGTGTAATCTTAATTTACTATTGTTAGTTTTTGACAGTGCTCAATGAACCATTAGGATCTCCACTAGAGTGCAAAATCACACTAATGAGAGAAGACACACTAAAAACAAATAGAATACAACAACTGAAACTGATGAATGAAACAATGAAATAATTCTACCATCAGAGATCCCTTCCCCAAAAACCATAATATAAATCATCGTACCACACTCAAAATAATTATAATTCATCGCAACAAACACCTCAAATTAAACCATGGTATCCCAACTAAAATAATTATAACCCACCCCAACAAACATCTCAAAATAGACCACCCTACTCAAACCAAAGAATCGAACCATCAACCTCTTATCAACCTTTTAAAACATCTCAATCTCAACAAACAAAACAAACGAATGTTTGGAACAAGAAACTCCAAATGCCCATCCGAAAACATTGGACTCCTATGGATACAACTTCCACGGTTAGACCAAATAACAACTGGAGACCAAATTTTAATACACCAGGCTTAAACTATGTAGCCGAAGAATTGAATAATATAGAAGGAGAACCCGAAGAAGAGGAAGGATATGAATTAGTAAAGGAGGGCGAAGAATACTACACATATGAAAACCAAGAGGAAAATACACAGCATTTTCCCGAACACTCGGGTGCCCACGGAGAACACATAGTATTAAGCAACATACGACATGACTCTCTGCCTTACATAATAGACCCAATACCAAATATCAAGCTCTTATTAGATACAGACAGCAACAGAACAATCATAAACCCAAAACTTGCATACACCACCATACCAGAAATGATAGAAAACGAAATGTTCACCATCAAAAGTACACACGGAACTACTAAACATAACCAAGTACCTCATGTATAAAAAATACGATGACCTTATAGGCTCTGATCTGTTAAATACAGAAAAGGCAAAAATCGATTTTGAAACCAAACAATTTATTAGCGAGAGAGCAGTTATACATATTTATTTCCAAGATGCTTGCGACACTCAAATAGATAAAATACAAATAAGAAATGGTCATATAAATCGGGATGAGAAAAATCACTTATGTGAACTCCTAAAGAACTACCCTGACCTCTTTAGGGAAAACCACGAGAAACTCAGCTTCACGAAACATCGCAAAAGACAGCTGTGCCTAAATTGTTTACGCAAAGGTCATACTACTAACAGCTGTAATTCAAAATACTTGCAACAAGAAACACCGCCATTCATTGCTATAAATTGAAATAAAATGATTCTGATACTTTTATTCCTACAGCTAGCACTTTTAACACTCTTACTGCGCATGTCAATCAGACGAATCAAGTAATGCTTTCGACCGCTTTGGTAAACATTCTTGATAAAAACGGTAAGCCAATTATCGCTTGCGCACTCCTTGACAATGGAAGTCAAACAAGTTTCATTACCAATCGTTTAATTAGCAAATTAAAAATTCCTACCATTTAATCGAACGTGGTAATTTCAGGAATCGGTAATTCGGAAACTAAAATAAATAAGCAGGTAAAAGTCTTTTTACATTCTGCAAACACAAATTACAAAACATTTGTAAATTGTCTCATAATAGACAAAATCACTGATAATATTCCATATAGTACATTGGATATTAACAATTTAGCAATACCCTCTAATATAAAATTAGCTGGTCCTAGTTTTAATAAACCACAATCGGTTGATTTTTTAATGGGTGCCGATGTGACGGCTCTATGTCAAGTAGCACAAACACGTCGCTTAATTCTTTAGAAGCGAATGGGCCGACCATTCAAAATGACTTATTTACTATTTTAACAAAATTTCATCAATACGAATATGTAGTCGTAGCAGACATCGCAATGATGTACCGCCAAATACTTGTACATTCATCTGAAAGAAATCTTCAACAGATTCTTTGGAGGGATAACCCAGATGATAAATTACAATGTTATCAACTAAATACAGTAACGTATGGTACATTATCTGCCGCTTATCTTGCCATAAGAAGCTTAACGCAGCTAGGCTACGACAATACAACTACACATCCAAACGCTGCAAATTCAATCATCAATGATTTCTATGTTGATGATATGCTGACTGGGTCAAATGATCATCAGAACTTAAGCAACGCTGCAATAAAATTATTGAAATTTTAAGCAGTACAGGATTCAATCTACGTAAATGGATATCTAATGATCCTGCTGTATTAGTCGATTTGGACAATACAGCAAATGACAAACATTTCTATATCGAACACGGAGATATAGAACATTTTAAAACATTAGGTGTCAAATGGAACTCAGAAACAGACTGTTTCAAATACAGTTTTGTACATTTTGATCCACCTATTAAACTAACTAAACGAAACATTTTATCGTTTATTGCTAAAATTTTTGATCCACTTGGATTACTATGGCCTTGTGTCATACCTTTCAAATTAATGATACAACAATTATGGCAAGATAACTTACATTGGGACGACGAAGTTCCAGAACATTTAGCAAATATTTGGACAGCTTTAATAAAACAGTTACCAAGTTTAAATAACGTATCTATACCGCGAAAGTCATTAATCACTAATTTCGAAACCATTGAACTTCATGGCTTTTGTGATTCTTCAGAACGTGCATATGGTGCTTGTATTTATTTAAAAAGCACTAATTATGAAAATAATGCAAAAATAATAGAAACTGTAGCTTCTAAATTAACCATTACATGGAAGTTCATTCTACCATAATCGCCTAGAGTAACATCAAGTCCACAAAAGCACATCTTAAACGTGTTATACAAAATAATCACTCCACTTTTGAAGACACTTACACATTACTAACCCAAATAGAAGCAATACTCAATTCTCGCCCGCTTTATCCCGCATCCAATGATCCTAACGACCTAGTTCTCATCACCCCTGGACACCTACTAATAGGACGGCAGCTTACTAGCATCGCCACTGCAGAGGACGCTCCAATCAAGCCTAGCAGAATGCAGCGCTTTACACAACTTCAGGACTGCATTCAAAACTTCTGAAAACGCAGGTCTAATGATTATCTTGGACATTGCAATCAACTTTCAAAATGGAATACTTCTACAGGTGTTGTATCGCAGCCCGGAAGTTTGGTTTTAATCAAAGAACCTAATTTAGCTCCATCCCACTGGATGTTAGGTCGTATAGTGAAAGTGAGTGTCAGTGATGATTTAACGGCTCGTATAGCCACTATAAAAACAATCAAAGGCGAATTAAAACGTCTAGTGCGACATCTTGCTCCATTACCAAATGGCTAATTGCTAATTGCTAAATTACCATTGAAACTTTGATAATATATCCCAATTTCTATGCCCGGGAGAATGTTAATAAATGCAGGCAATATTCATATTTGTATATCAATATCTTGCTTTTATTTTTAATTAATGTTATAATTAAGATTTCTTTGTCTCAATTCATTTATATTTTATACCTAGTGGTTTCATATACACTGCTCTCTGTGGGCAAACGACAATATTTCTTATGTAAACATCCTTTGTTTATATGAGTCACTTCTCTAGATTTCGACTCTACGCATTTGGTCCTAATTCGTTCTTATCGCTTCAACACTCAAACCTACAGCACGCTTAACCTTTTTGGTGCATATACACATAATAATTATTACACACATATTTATTTATAACTTAAACCGCGAGTTACATTTACTTAGTGTCGTAACTAGTATTCTTATTAACTAAAATATTTAATCAATTTATATGTAATTCAATAGTGTAGTTTTAAAATAAATGTAAACTAAAAAAGTTCTGATGTTTTGCTATGTCTTTTGATATAAATAAAAAATTGCAATTAAATACTTAATAGCTAAAAGATCCTTCATAATCAAATTGTGCGCCCACTAAACTTTCAATATAGATCTCTATTATTACATCTACATTGTGAAATACGATACTATGAATAAACAAATACAGTCAGCAAATAATACAACTATCATTTGCAAACTCTATCATTACAGGATAATATTAAAGCTTAACAACAACAAAGATGCAGAACCATTTAAAAAGTGCCATCTTTGCATAAAGATAGACATACAGTATAAGTACTGTATAAAACTATCAAACGTGGATGAGTCTCTAATAGAGCTCTGACCACGTTCCTCGCGACTTTGTTATATTAAACAAGTATGAATCATTATAATCAATAAAATTAACTTGTATTTAAAATAATAAAGTCTTTTTTTTGTGTTAAGTACGTTCCCCAAACTTAACTAGCGCAGTGCAGTAGGATAACTCATTTAGCCACCGAGACTAGTAAAAATGCAGATTTTGGAACCAGTTATACCTAAATAACAAAAATACCACACACTGACACTGACCTAAATAACAAAATATACACACTGTATATACAGCAGAACCAGTGTCAAAAATACTAAAGGAAAACCTTGGTGACCAAAAGAATGAGACAACGCTAGTATGCGAAATAAGACTACTAGAACAGCAGCCAGAAGAAAGTTCACAAGACTTCTACAACAAATGTGGTTAAGAACGCATGCACAACCTATATTTTTATATAGATATTTCACGTTCTTTAATATATTTTATTTAGAATCTAATTTTGTATATTTTTAGTTCTTAAGTTCTGTAATAATTCTATTGTTTAATTAAATATTTTATCTTTCTTTGTTATTGAATTAACTAACAAAGTTATTGTCATTGTTACTCTGGCATTGTATATTCGATCGTACCAGCCCGTACCAAGGACACCAGCTGGCCTGCCAAATGCATTTTTGTACCAATGTACTGTTAAAACACTATTAAAATAGTCATTATTAACTCAAACTTCATACAGTAAACATCACTAAATATCTTTAAATTATTAGCTATCATCTAGAACAGTAAACATCTAAATTATCAACTCCAACTTTCAACAGTTTAATAATTATAATAAAAGATTTTAATAGTGAAATTGTATCGCAGTAACATTGATACATATAATTATTCATTTAAGTTTCAATTATTGTAATTCGTCAAGTGCACTTCGTTATAAATGTTTTTTGCAAAATTCTTGCATTTCGCTGCCTTTTCTTACAAACGTTGGCTTGTGTAATCATTTGATCCTTCGACACGGATCAACCATTTGATCATTCGAGCCGGATATACACCATTAAACCATCTTCAAGAGCGGATTCACAAGAATTGAACATCTTGAAGAACGGATACGAGCTAGGATATTCAGTATTTTGATCCTTCAAAGAAGATTCACATCCATTTGATCATCTTCAAGCAAGATTCTCATCAACGGATCCAGCAATTGAGCATCTTCAAAGAAGATTCACACCGCATTGGTCATCTTTGAAAAGGACTCATCAAGCAAGGTGAACAATCAAGAAAAATCTCACTTTTGGCGCCAAGTACAACAGCACACACGAGTCAATCGCAGCAGCATCTGGATTCAGTCTTGAAACGAGAGCTACTACACGACAGTGGTGTCAAGGTAATCCTAAAACATTTATATAATTCCCATCCTATCCTTTTATTACCTCTATTTTGGGTTTTTGCATTTACATCTCATATTTTTCAAATTTTACATTTACTACTGTTTCAATCGTTATTTCATTTTACCAAGGTGTTTAGACATCAATGATTCACTTCCATCATAAGTTCGTATCATTGTTGTATTATATTTTTTAATCAATCATTCAACGATATTTAGTTTTCTGTTTGTAGTTAATAAATCCTTGCCACTTTAGTCAAGTCATTTAGCGTTACCAAGCTAATGACCATCTATAGGGCTCGTATTAGTGTCATTCAGCACACATACATACATACATTAATTGCATTGGTTGCGAATATTAGATTCCATAAGTATAGCCTCTTACATTACGTCATCTAACGTCCTCTCATAGGAATACGACACTTAGAGCACATACGCCAATCGCATTATTTAGCGAATATTATTATTCCATCTTAAGCGTTTGAATACATTTGTTCAAACCAAAATACTCATCTGTGTATTTTGCACAGAAATCTTTTTACATGCTACGTAATAGATCACCGTTTATATTATTGCATCCACAATAATATATCTTTTTCAATCATTTTTTAAATATTATATTTGTGTCATTCAGCACACATACATTAATTGCATTGGTTGCGAACATTCGATTCCATAAGTATAGTCTCACATAGGTCATCTAACGTCCTCTCATAGGAATACGACATTTAGAGTACATACGCCAATCGCATTTACATAGCGAATATTATTATTCCATTTTTAGCGTTTGAATACATTTGTTCAAACCGAAATTACCGTCTGTGTATTTTGCACAGAAGTCTTACGTATTGTACGTAATAGAGTACCATTCATATTATTTGCATCAGCAATAATACACTTTTACAATTAGTTTTAAATATCATATTTAAAATATCAATAGAGATTTTAAAGGTCCATTCACAATGTCTTTAAAAATCTTAAATACAAAAATACATTGTATTAAATCATCATTAAAACGATGCAGTAAAGCCATCGAAAATGTTGATATAAAAGATCCATCCACTTACGATGTGGAAAACATAAAGTTTCTTCATAAGCAATGGGAACCACTAATGGCTTCCATTAATAAAGTTCATGAACAAATGCATGAACAAACTGAGGATCAAGCTGAAATAGACCGCATTGATGAAGAAAATACTGATTTTCTTATGCAATACGTTAAAATAGGCACCAAAATCAATAAAACTATCTCAGTGTCTAAATCAATTGAAGCATCAAGCACTTCAATTCCTAAAGCTGCCACTTCCAGCACACTCACAGCGCAAGTCAAACGGAAAAGTCAAGTTATGTTATCAACCGCTTTGGTGAACATTCCTGACAAAAATGGAAAAACAATTACTGCACGCGCGCTTCTGGATAACGGTAGTCCATCAAGTTTTATAACCAAAGGTTTATTACAAAAATTAAAAATTCACACTACAAATTCGGATGTAGTTGCTACCGGAATTGATAACTCCGAAGCTAAAACTCATAAACAAGCAAAAATCACTTTGCATTCATCCAATAACAATTACAAAACTTTTGTAAATTGTCTGCTTACAGACACAATAACCGACAAAATTCCACACATCACATTGGATATTGTCAATCTATCAATACCGCATACCATAAAACTAGCAGATCCTAGTTTTAACAAAACACAATCTGTGGATTTATTGTTAGGAGCTGATATTTTTTGGAAACTATTACGCGTAGGCAAATCAACACTATCCAATAATCGATTGCATTTGCAAAACACTTCACTGGGTTGGATAGTTACTAAATACAAATCTGTTACCAACAACAATCATGCGCATCATTATCACACATCCTTGCAAACTCAAATTCCCAAGCTTTGTGAAAGCGAGTCTGTTAAGGAATGTGGCACTTTAATTATAAAACAGCAAACTCAAATTCCCAAGGTTTGTGAAAGCGAGTCTGTTAAGAAATGTAGGACTTTAACTTCAGAAGAACAAGCATGCCATGATCATTGTAACAAAACTACTACTCGCAACTCAGATGGTAGATTCGTAAGTACATTACCATTAAAATTGCCCGCATCAGCTCTAGGGGATTCCAAAACCACAGCTACCAAACAATTTCTTTCATTAGAAAGAAAATTTGATAGAAATAAACCACATAAATCTATGTATTCTGCATTCATTAATGAATATATACGATTAGGTCACATGACCACTAACATTATTCAAAATTCATCCGAACCTACATATATTTTACCGCATCACGGTATAGGAGATTCCAAAACAGCAATTACTAAACCCTTTCTTTTACCACAAAGAAAGCGTGTTACTAGTAAACATCATAAATCATTCATATTGCCAAACTACTCCATAGCCAAGTCAAATTTTATATTTGACAAATTTTTAAATTTTAAATCGATCAATAGCGTCACCACATACTATTTACGTTTCATTCAAAATTCTAGAAACAAGACAAACGGCATTTCTACGGTCAAGGAATTGCATAATTCAATTCAATTACTTATGAAATTAACCAAAGCAAATGTTTTATCATTAATAGCTAGAACCTTGGATCCACTCGCATTACAATTGCCTTGTGACATACCATGCAAATTAATGATACAACAACTATGGTTAATTAACTTACATACAAGGTCTAAATTATTATTTTTAAATTTACATCCATATGCCACAAACACCACCCTTAATGATTCATATGTTGATAAGCTACTGACTGGATCAAATGATCTATCAGAATTCAAGCTACGCTGTATTAAAACAATAGAAACATTAAGTAGTGCAGGATCTTATTTACGAAAATGGATGTCGAATGATCCCATTATTTTATTCGATTTAGACAACAATATTCAAGACCAACTCTTTTATATAGATCACGCAGACTTAGAGCCTTTCAAAATTTTAATTGTCAAATGGTGCTCAAAAACAGACTGTTTCAAATACAGCATCGCCATTTTTGATCCACCTGTAAAATTAACAATAAGAAATGTTCTATCTTTCATTGCCAAAATCTTTGATCCACATGGATTATTATCACCCTGCGTCAAACCGTTTATGCTATTGAGACAACAATTAGGGCTAACAAATCTACACTGGAATGTTGAAATTCCAGAATATTCAGTAAAAACATGGACTCCTTTAATAAAGCAATTACCGACCTTAAGCAATGCATCCATATCACGAAAATCATTAATCAAGAATTCCAAAACATTTGAAATTCATGGTTTTTGTGATGCGTCAAAAAATGCATATGGTTCTTGTATTTATTTTAAATATATCAACCTCAATATTATAATTGACAACCTCTTCTATATCGACCCAGGAGGTATAGAATATTTCAAAATTTAATCGTTAAATGGCACTCTGAACCTGACTGTTTTAAATACAGTATTTTACATTTTTATCCACTTGCCAAACTAACGAAATTAAATTATCATACAAACTTCAAACACACTTATACACTGCAAACTCAAATTGAGGCAATGCTCAATTTCCATCCCTTTTTTCCCGCTTCCAATAATCCCAATGACCTTATTCCCTTCACACCTGGACACCTCTTATTAGGACGGCAGATCACAAGAATCGCTCCTGAAGAGGACGCTCCAACTAAATTAAGCCGAACGCAGCGCTACTCACAATTTCAAGACTTTATTCAAAGTTGTTGGAAACAAGGTCAAGCGAATACCTAGGACGCTGTAATCAGCTCGTGAAGTGGAAAATGTCAAAGGATGCTGTACCGCAGCAAGGAGCTTTGGTCTCAATCAAGAAGCCAAATCTTCCTCCATCGCAATGGATGTTGGATAGCCAAGTGAAATTAAGTGCTAATGAAGTTTCAGCGACTCGAGCAGCCACTATCAAGACAGCTAAGGGAAAAACAAAGCGTCTAGTGCAATATCTCGTTCCGCTATTTACAGAACATCAGTTGAAAACCAAGATGACTCTTACAATTTTCAACGCGCGGGAGTATGGTTAAGAACGCATGCACAACCTATATTTTTATATAGATATTTCACGTTCTTTAATATATTTTATTTAGAATCTAATTTTGTATATTTTTAGTTCTTAAGTTCTGTAATAATTCTATTGTTTAATTAAATATTTTATCTTTCTTTGTTATTGAATTAACTAACAAAGTTATTGTCATTGTTACTCTGGCATTGTATATTCGATCGTACCAGCCCGTACCAAGAACACCAGCTGGCCTGCCAAATGCATTTTTGTACCAATGTACTGTTAAAACACTATTAAAATAGTCATTATTAACTCAAACTTCATACAGTAAACATCACTAAATATCTTTAAATTATTAGCTATCATCTAGAACAGTAAACATCTAAATTATCAACTCCAACTTTCAACAGTTTAATAATTATAATAAAAGATTTTAATAGTGAAATTGTATCGCAGTAACATTGATACATATAATTATTCATTTAAGTTTCAATTATTGTAATTCGTCAAGTGTATTTGTATAATAAATGTTTTTATGTAAAATACTAGTGTTTCGCTGCTATTTGATTTAAAGAAAAATAAAAAATTGTTATTAATTATTTAATAACAAAAACGTCCTTCGAGAAGTTTTGGCGCAATCTATAGCTATCAAAGGAGTTAGAAGCAATCGAGCAATCTGAGAAATTGGAAACCGTCAACATCGCAGATAAGCCAATCTCAAGCTTATATAGATCCATAGGTCCAAACTCAACCAAAATGCGTGCATCATAAGGCAGCACTTTTGTCACACAGTTAGGAAAATGACGACCAAAGTGCGTACGCAACGAAGTATAAATTGTATACAGACGTCCAATTTACAAAAGGCCTGAGAGGATGTATCGGGGACAATATAAGAGCAAGAATGCTCAGTACACTTGAAAAAATATGGTCATTCGTACTCGAGGAGCAAAACGTCAGGTACGAGAATGGGTACCGACAAACACTTGGTGAGAGTGCCGGAAAGAATTTTCTCGATAAAACAACAGTTCAAGCCGATGCAAACACAGAACAGACCAGTAGTGCAGCAACAACCCAAAATATTCAATACAGTCCAAAACCAGCATTCGTTAACAAAAATTTAAGTAGACCTTTTAATAACAATAACTGGAGACAGACAATACCAAGTAAGAAACCCCAGTTTCTGACACCACCTACTAAACAAGTACCCTTGCAGAAACTCTAGCAATTTCCACAACTGAAACTGATCGATGAAACATCTAAACAATTCTACCATCAGAGATTCTTACCTCAAAAACCACAATATAAATCATCGTACCACACTCAAAATAATTATAATTCATCACAACAAACATCTCAAATTAAACCATGGTATCCCAACTAAAATAATTATAACCCATCCCAACAAACATCTCAAAATAGACCACCCTACTCAAACCAAATAATCGAACCATCAACCTCTTATCAACCTTTTAAAACATCTCAATCTCAACAAACAAACAAACGAATGTTTGGAACAAGAAACTCCAAATGCCCATCCGAAAACATTGGACTCCTATGGATACAACTTCCACGGTTAGACAAAATAACAACTGGAGACCAAATTTTAATACACCAGGCTTAAACTATGTAGCCGAAGAATTGAATAATATAGAATGAGAACCCGAAGAAGAGCAAGGATATGAAGTAGTAGAGGAGGGCGAAAGATACTACATATATGAAAACCAAGAGGAAAATACACAGCATTTTCCCGAACACGCGGGGGCCTACGGAAAACACATAGTATTAAACAACATACAGCATGACTCTCTTGGCCTTCTTGACCTTGTAAGGATGTAACATAGCTGTTTCATCTTACAACAGAGGGAAGGAAGTGCATAAGGCACACTTGATGGAAATAGTCCAGGAAAGTATACGAAGGAATATTCAAGTAGAAAATTTAGAGAAAATAAAAATATGAAACTCAGCCGTTTAATAATTCTCAAAAATAAAAGACCGCAGAAAAAAGTTAGGGTAATTATTTAGTGTACCGACCAATGTTGTTTTTGACTTTGTAGAAAAACTACTGCATATTTTTAGGTTTTATTATGCTTATTGTATTCTCAAAACATGTCAAAATCACTACGTAATATTTCTTTTACCACTTTTTATTAAGAAATAGAAGATATTGAGGGTTAAAGTTGAAATTTCAAAATTGAGGTTATGTCACCACTTTTATGTGTATCAATTGACAGATTTTTTTCATAATACTGGCTTATTTGGATTCAAACCAAATCATTTTACTAGGATTCGTACCATATGGTTTAAAAATATAATAATTTATATACTGGCCATATATTATATGACAGAAGACCATTTTAACAGAAAATATGATATTTTTAAAAATATATGTTTTCATTTATAGTCATTTTGTCAAGGCTTCAGCATTGGAAAAATGGATCCTTGCATACATTGTGAATTCACGTTATTCGAGGCACTGCAGATGGCAGATAATAGTAGTGAAGTAATAGATTTTTTATTAAAACATAACATAATTAAAAATAGTATACATTGTCCTGAATGTAATTCGGTTTGCTTGCTTAACAGGCAGACATTAATGTTTAGATGTCGACGGAAATACCGCCAGTATTCCTCAAATGTCTGCAGATGGAAAAGTGGTTCCTTTTCTTTATCTGCAACAAAAAATTCTTTTTTGGCAAAACATCGTATATCAATTAAAAAAATTGTAAGCATCGTTGCTTATTTACTATTTGTTGAACCACCTAGGCAACGATTAATTATGACAAATTTAAAGTTATCTAGTAGTACAGTTGTCGACTGGTTTTCTTTTTCCAGAGAAGTGTACACAAGATACGTGCAGGATCATTCTACAAAATTGGGTGGAATCGGTGAAATAGTAGAAATCGACGAGGCTAAGATTGGCCGCCGGAAATATCATTGTGGACGTATTATTGATGGTAAATGGATATTTGGTGGTATCCAGAGAGGAAGTCGGAAAATATTTGTTGTGCCTGTGCAGGATCGCACAAAAGAAACGTTATTACAAGTAATACGTGACTGGATTCTCCCAGGTACAACAATTATTTCTGATTGTTGGAAGGCATACAATTGCTTACAACACGAGGGATATCAACATTTAACTGTGAACCATTCATTAAATTTTGTTGATCCGAGTTCAGGCGCACACACAAATACAATTGAGCGTCAGTGGAGAAATATTCGTTCAACTATTCCCAGATATGGTACTCGACAGTATCATATGGCCGGGTATTTGAACGAATATCTCTTTAAGTACAGTACACCCAATGGAGGAGAACGAATGCATGTATTCTTCCAGACAGCAGCAAAATTATATCCTCCCTAATAAATTTTACTTACAATCTTTTTATTGTTATTGATGTTTTATGAAATTCTTTTTCGTTTTATTTTATGTTATTTTTTATGAAGAACTATTTAAAATCATTCATGCTATCGAGATGTCTACACACGCAAGAACCAACTGTTCTTGTTAGAACTAAAAATTAATCAAAAAGAGAATTACTAAATATAATTATAATGCATCTAGTTTAATTTGATATGGTTAATATATAAGTACTAAATTAGAAACATGTAAAATTAAGCATTTAGAGTGAGAAAAAAAATTTTGTGATAAGAAAAGGCGATTTTGGTATAAAAAAAAGCGCGGCGCTTTTTTTTATACCAAAATCGCCTTTTCTTATCACAAAAATTTTTTTCTCACTCTAAATCTCTTTAAACACATATAACTTATATATTATTAGTATATATATTATATGTACATATTTTACTTTTACTATTAAGTTTTCTTGTCAGGAAAAAGTAATGAACGAGAAAAGAGGTGGATGGCGGAAATAAAGTGGATGGCGGAAATCAGCTATCATTTTGTCAAGACATCAGTTATCTGGTTTTCATGGGGAACATGAAGAGAGAGGGTCAAGAGAAGAAGAAGCAGAAAGCACTTTTAGAAGTAGTACAAGTCTAGAATAATTTTTAGTTTTAATAAATTAATAAAGTTTAGTTTTAAGTTTGAATGTATATAGGAATCATTTCTCCTTGTTTCCCAATCTAAGTCTGGCAATCCTTCTCATGTTTTTGTCTTTTTTTTCTCTTAAGTAATGTGGTATCTCTCTCTCCCATCCCTCCCTTCTTTCTACTCCCACCACATCTGCTATATTTATCTTTATCTTTATTTATATCTTTTTATCGAACTAGTGTAAACCCTACATCTATATAATTACTAAATTAGAACATGTAAAATTAAGTATTTAAAAGCACCGCGTTTTTTGAATATTTGAGATCACATATTTAAATTATTTGTAAATTTATTTTATCATATATTCAAACACATCACATATATTTATAGTTGGTTTGAATCTTGAGAAGTAAGTATTACACTGGCCAATATTAACGAAATTATGTGTAAAATGTTGTCAAATATCACATTTTTTAGTCAACTTTAACCCTCAATATCTTCTATTTCTTAATAAAAAGTGGCAAAAGAAATATTACGTAGTGATTTTGACATGTTTTGAGAATACAATAAGCATAATAAAACCTAAAAATATGCAGTATTTTTTTTACAAAGTCAAAAACAACATTGGTCGGTACACTAAATAATTACCAAAGTTAGTCAAGCTGATAAAGATTAGGCTTGGAGGAACAACCTGATACGGAGCCCGCTTATTATCGAAACAAACGAGAACCATTTAAAAAAATCACTTTGTAAAACCTCAGTGGTGATAATTGAGCTTGAAAAGAATACAAAAGAGCAAAGTCGCAATACCTTGTGGAAGCAAGAAAGATATACAAGCGACTAAAGTCATCTTCATTTGGTAGAGTTTGCAAAATGAGAAACAAGACATCTTGTGCAAATTTAGTCAAAAACCTTCTTTATAGCACATTTTCTGGGAATAAAGCAAGATATGGTATAGAAAAAGAACCTGTGGCTAAAAGTGGCCGTACACATGATTCGCATATCTGGAATAATCGATTCCACCACAATTTACCTCAAAACCTATCTACCGAGACACCTGAAGCTCTGAGCCTATGGAGACCTCGCCTTCGACTTCAGAAAATGACACGCTTAAATTACATAAAGCAAAAACCAGATATTTACAACGAAAATACTTCCGATGAGCATTATGAATATTTTGAGTCAAAACCGGAAGTTGAACACGAAAATACACCTGAAGATTATTATCAATATTATGAACAAAACCATGAAAACGAAAACCAGGATTTTCAAGACACGGCCTCAGAAAAATAAAGCGAATAAGAATAAATACACATAATCCTGATTCACTACCGTTTATATATATTCTCGAATATAAAGCTAAATTACTAATTGACACAAGGTCCTCCAGAACTATCATTAAACCACAATGACATTATAAGGATTTATAAACCAAATATGCCTCGCATATCTAGATGATATATTTGCTGATGATGCTGAGAAGTCTATTATGCGATTAACAGTACGGAAACTCTTTGCTGAAGCTAAGGCAAATCAAAATGATACTATTAAAGTCACTTAATCTCTCGCTCAATCCCACTCCCACCAACTGGTGTGACCAGGCAGTTAATTTCTTATGTATAACATCAACATATAATCATAAATACCCAGACGAGTCTAATATTACTCGAATGTCTTAATTTAATCACCTTAAGATAAGACTAATATTACTCGCATATTTTAATCAACTAGAGATAAAACTAATAATATTCATATTGACAACAACAAGTTGTATCACCTGCATAGTAACCATTTGCTTATAGGTCATCAAATGACAAATCTTGATATATATAAATTACGTGTCACGTTGTTTGTCCGCGATGGACTCCTAAACTACTTAACCGATTTTAATCAAATTTGTACACCGTGTGCAGTTTGATCCAACTGGAAAGATAGGATAGCTTACATCTCAATTTATGATTGCAATATTATCTTATTGCAAATTATTTGTCTAATTATCTGTTAGCTTCAAACGATTTTAAAAGATGGCGACATCTGTTGACTAGATTGAGTAAATATTCTGTTGACTAGATTGAGTAAATATTCAATAGATGGCGCTATGTAATGTAATATGAATTCATATTATAGTGAATATAATACAGTGAAATTATTCCGCTTTTTAATTATTAGTGCTTCGTCATTCAAAACTCTAATTAAACTATATACATGTAAGTATTATCACATAATTTCAATGCGCTATAATAGCGTGTTTTCCAGTTTTTTTTTCTTCTTTTTTTCTATATTTCAACGTTTAAATTATTATTTTCAGTCGAATGCCGAAGAAATCTAACCTGAACAACGCGAGGAGCAGAGAGGCACGACGCAAACGCGTTGAAAGAGCTCATCAGTCGGCAGAACAAATCACAATAAGAAATGCAGCCCAAAGAGTCAGGACAGTAGAGCGTCGTGCACAAGAATGTCAAGAACAGCGTGACGAACGTCTGCGACAGACTATTGCAAGAACAAGAGCGGCACGAGAACGAAACATAGCTACAGCACGAGTACAAGAACGACAGAGGCAGCGGATCAGCCGCTCATTAACACGTGCATCATTTGTTCGTCTTGCTTTCGAATATGCACCAGATATTAACTACTCTGCGCATTCAAAAATTGCTATCGGTGCAATGGATAAAGTATGCCAATATTGTCAGGCATTGAAATTTCGAAATGAAACACCCGGCATGTGCTGCGCATCGGGAAAAGTTGTGCTGTCACCTCTACCCACTCCGCCGGAACCTTTATTATCCCTTCTTGCTGGTGATTCAGATGATTCAAAATTATTTTTGCGTAAGATACGCAAATTTAATTCTTGCTTCCAAATGACGTCATTTGGGGCAACTAAAATTTGCGATCTCGCATCCCATGGACGTAATTTTGAAACTACATTCAAAATACAAGGCCAAGTGTACCATAAAATCGGATCATTGATGCCGATGCCTGATAATGATCCGAAATTTCTCCAAATTTATTTTATGGGCAATTGTGAAGAGCGCGTAACAACTCGGTGCCAGTATAATTTCATTGAACAAGCAGAGGAAAGAGCAATCGTGATGTTGCTGAAAATTTTTTTAGAAGATCAGAATCAACTAATTCGATTGTTTAAAAGAGTTTCGCCACGATTGCAAAATGACAACTATCAAATCGTCATAAAAGCCGACAAAGTACCATTAGGTGAAAATGCTGGTAGATTCAATGCTCCAACTGTTGACGAGGTTGCTGTTATTATGGTTGGTGATCCAGTTGACAACAGAGCTATAAAAATTACACGGCGAGACAACACTGTCAGTACGATTTCAGATCTTCACCGTTCATATGATGCACTACAATATCCATTAATATTTTGGCAAGGACAGGATGAATATCATCTTAATATCAAACAGTGTGATCCAAATACCGGTAAATTTGACTATTAACTATGTATTTCCTAACTGTATGAACGAATTTTGATTTCTTTTTTCATTTTATTCTTTATTTTTTTAGGCGCTAATGGAAATAAAAAAGTTAGTTCTATGAACTACTACGCACACCGATTGATGGTTAGACTAAATCAGGACAACTATATCCTTCGATATCGTCAGCTATTCCATCAGTACATTGTTGATATGTATGCTAAGGTTGAAAGCGAACGCTTGCGATTTCTTCGATATAACCAGGCTAAATTACGATCAGAAGAATACATTCACTTACGAGATGCTGTTGTTGGAAACATCGACGGAAATTTAAACCCCAATGACATCGGTAATGCTTTCATTTTACCTTCAAGCTACATCGGCAGTCCACGGAACATGCAGGAATACATACAAGATGCGATGACTTACGTACGTCATTACGGCCGACCGGATTTGTTTATTACATTCACATGCAATCCAAATTGGAAAGAGATACAAACTTTACTATCACCAGGACAACAAGCACTTCATCGTCATGATATAACTGCACGTGTGTTTAAACAAAAATTGAAATCCTTAATTGATTTTATTGTTAAATATTCAGTTTTTGGTATCACACGTTGTTGGCTGAATTCGATTGAGTGGCAAAAGCGAGGTTTGCCTCATGCCCACATTTTAATTTGGCTTCAAGATAAAATCCGTCCAGAAGAAATTGATCAAATAATATCAGCCGAAATTCCAGACCCATCAATTGATCAAGAATTATTTGATATTCTTACCAAACACATGATCCACAAAGCACCGCACGGCTTTCAACATAACGTAACCATGCATGGAAAATGGAAAATGTAAGAAAAATTTCCCAAAGCCGCATACGAATGACACTATCACGGATATTGACGGTTATCCAATGTATCGCCGTAGAAATACTGAGAATGGTGGCCACACATTCACAATACGACTGCCGAATTTTACAAATCAAGTTGAACTTGATAATCAGTGGGTGGTACCATACTCACCATTACTTTCAAAAACTTATCAGGCTCATATCAATGTTGAGCTTTGCAGTTCTGTAAAATCTATTAAGTACATTTGTAAATATGTAAATAAAGGCAATGATTTAGCTATATTTGAAGTACAGAATGTAAATAAAAATGACGAAATAGCACGATACCAAATGGGTAGGTACATTAGCAGCAACGAAGCTATTTGGCATATTCTTAGCTTTCCCATACACGAAAGAGACCCTTCTGTCCAGCATCTAGCAATACATCTTGAAAACGGTCAACGTGTATACTTTACTGAAGGAAATGTTCTCCAAAGAGCGCTTGAGGCTCCAAAAACGACACTAACTGAATTTTTTACATTGTGTCAAAAATCTGATATTCTTGGCCAATTCGCAAAAACATTGAAATATAGTGATGTTCCGCGTTATTTCACATGGAACAAATCCGGTAAAAAATGGGAACCACGAAAGCAAGGAAAACCACATCCTTCCATCACAGGCATATTCAAAGCTAAGACATTGGGGCGACTTTACACGGTACATCCAAAGCAAAGCGAGTGCTTCTATTTACGTTTGTTATTGGTGAATGTTCCCGGACCAACGTCTTTTGAATTTCTGCGAACAGTTAATGGTCGAGTATTCAATACATACAAAGATGCATGTCGTGAACTGCAATTGCTAGAAGATGATAACCATTGGGACTTAACGCTTGCTGATGCTGCGTTAACATCAACGCCCAATAATATTCGTCAGCTGTTTGCAATTATTTTGACGACATGTTATCCATCGCAAGCACAAACTTTGTGGGAAAAATATAAAAATTGTATGACAGAAGACATATTGCACCGAATTAGACAAACAGATCAATACCAAAACATAGATTATACGCCAGAGATGTATAATGAAGCGTTACTGTTAATCGAGGATTTATGTGTTTTAATTTCAAATTTACCACTTAATCATTATGGTATGCCATCACCTGATCGCCCAGCCATGGATTTAGTCAACACCGACTTACAACGAGAAAAACAATATGACCAAGGTAATTTAGCAACAATTATCGCGAAGAGCGAGCCATTACTGACAGCAGAACAAAAAATTATTTATGATCGGATTATGCTGGCTGTTGCTGCTGAACAAGGCGGGTTTTTTTTCTTGGACGCACCAGGTGGAACCGGTAAGACATTTTTAATATCGTTGATTCTTGCCAAAATACGGTCACAACAGAAAATTGCATTGGCAGTTGCATCGTCAGGCATTGCAGCTACTTTGCTAGATGGTGGGCGAACGGCACATTCAACATTCAAGCTGCCATTGGACATTCATCATAAACCAAAAGCAATATGTAACATAAAAAAAAATAGTGGAATAGCTGCAGTGTTGCGGAAGAGTTCAATTATAATTTGGGATGAGTGCACAATGGCTCACAAATATTCACTCGAAGCATTGCATAGAACTATGCAAGATTTAAACGGCAATGATAAACTTTTCGGTGGTGCTCTTTTACTTTTGTCTGGTGATTTCCGCCATACCCTACCAGTTATACCTCGCTCCACTTTCACGGATGAAATTAATGCATGTTTGAAACAATCATTCTTATGGCGAAATGTTGAAACACTTCCATTGACCATAAACATGCGCGTACGATTGCAAAATGATCCATCAGCACAAATATTTTCCGAACAATTACTAGATATTGGGAACGGTAAAATAGAACTGCAACCAAATACGCAATGCATTAAACTGCCAGACAATTTCTGCACTGTTTTTCAGGGAAAAAATGAATTGATTCAGAGTATTTTTCCGGATATACAGAGTAATTACTTAAATCATAACTGGCTCAGTCATCGGGCTATTTTGGCAGCCAAAAATGTTGATGTTGACGAAATTAACTTCCAGATGCCTGTTGCCAGGCGATCTGATGTCTTTCAAATCAATAGATACTGTTGTTAATGAAAATGATAGTGTAAATTTTCCAATTGAATTTTTAAATTCACTAGATATACCTGGAATGCCACCACATAATCTTCGATTAAAGATAGGTTCACCTATTATTCTCCTGCGTAATTTGAATCCACCTCAATTATGCAACGGTACGCGTTTGGTCATCAAAAAGATCACCGGAAATATTATTGAAGCAACTATTTTAAGTGGAAAGTTTAAAGGGAAAGTGGTCCTATTGCCACGTATTCCAATGATACCGTCAGATTCTACCATACCCTTTAGAAGATTACAGTTTCCAATTCGTTTAGCTTTTGCCATTTGTGGTTTACATTTGGAAAATCCATGTTTTTCTCATGGGCAGCTATATGTTGCATGTTCACGTGTAGGAAAACCGGCAAACCTATTTGTGTTAGCTAAAGACAGGTTAACCAAAAATATTGAGCACCAATTGGTGCTACATTAAATTGAAATTGAAAGTATTTATAATTCAGAATAATAAATATTATTGTTGCCACCCTACCTACCTCATTTATAAGTTTGTGTGTTACATGTTATTTACTAAAAACTTCGTAATGTACTCATTTGTTACAAACTTGAATAAAAATGATAATGAATTTTGAATTTAATTCTTTTGTATTGATTTTTGCTTTAAATCAACTATACGAAAATTTTAATGAATTGTGTTTAAAGTACTTCCCCTTCAAATCCCAAACCAGTAAATTTTTATACCAGCTTTAACGTTTTCGTCTTCGTTCGTAAATAATAATTTCATTGTAATAAGGGGTAACGGTAGTATAAAATCTCCGTTAAAGTCATGAAGGTCGCCATGTTTTTTTTACAAATGACATCTATGTAAAGAAGCATGGTAGTGCCCATGTCTGATGTTCTCCTACCGTTCCTCTTAAATAGTTTACAACAATGTAATATGACAAAAACGTTAGCCACAGCAACGCGTGGCCGGTCAGCTAGTATATATATATATATATATATATATATATATATATATATATATATATATATATATATATATATATATATATATATGGACTAGATGCAGGATAGTTGAAAGATTAGCGCCACTGAAATGCTACAAATGTCAACAGTTTGGACATCTTGCTAGGGCATGCAACAGTGAGGAGGACATAAGCACAAAATGTATAAAGTGTGGAGAGGAAGGGCATAGAGCAAGTGCCTGTTCAAACCAAATATATTGCTGGTCTTGCAAAATAAAAAGTCACGGGACAAACGAAATGGTATGCCCAAATTATCAAAAACAAGTAAGAGAACTTCGGAAAACGGGAGCGCCTGTCAGTGCGACAAAATGAAAATGACGAAAATGAAAATAATCTAAGTTAAGGGGGCTAGAGGAGAGCAGCATTCGACTTACTACATAGCACTTGTCGGGACAAACACATAGACGTCGCCATTGTGGCAGAACCAAACAAGAAACTGGCTAGTAAAGGACCCTGGCTAAGCGATTTGAATATGGACGCAGCAATTAGGGTATTCAGCAAAGAAGTTAGTATACTAAAATGTGACACAGAACAGAAAGGATTCGTATGGGTGAAACTTGAGGACCTTGTTGTTTACTCTTGTTACGCATCACCGAATATAAGTGAACAAGAATTTGAGTCCTATCTTCAGACACTGGGGGAAAGCCTAAAAACACAGAAGAAGCAGGTGCTAGTAGCGCGTGACCTAAATGCTAAGTCACGAGTTTGGGGTCCCAAGGAAGACAAGAAAGGAAAGGCACTGGTGGACTGGATAGCAGAACTCTCACTAGTTGTGCAGAACAGAGGCAAAGAGCCGACCTTTGTAAGAAGAGGCAGTGAATCCCATATCGACATAACACTTACGTCTGAAGAAATAGCAAATCGAATAACAGAATGGAAAGTGGCGGAGGAAGAAAACCTTAGCTTTCATAGGAATATCTACTTTAATGTTATTTCAACTAACTCTAGAACGACACAAATGAGCGAAGCAAGATGGAGAATAAATAAAGAAGGAATACCGATCGTTGTGGAAAATCTGGAAAAAGAAATGTACAAAATACAGAAATTAGATATAAATGAAGGCATGAAGGCAATAAACCTAGCACTAAAAGCCACTTTTAATAAAAGAGCTGCAGGAGGAAATCGTAGACCCGTGTACTGGTGGAACGATAACATCGCCCAGTTGAGAAAGCAATGTTTGAGGTCAAGAAGATTGTTAACTCGAGGAAATAAGAGCAAAGAAGTCACAGAAGAAAGTAGAGAAAGACTCAGAAATAATTACAATGGAAAAAGGAAACTCCTCAGAAATGCAATAATAGGATCAAAACAAGAAGCCTGAAAAAAAACCTGCCAAGAAGTTGACCAAGATATTTGGGGCATGGGATATAAAATTGTGTGTAAAAAGCTCAACATGATACCTCGAATTAAGTGAAGTAGCGATAAGCTAATGAAAACTGTCGAGGAGCTGTTTCCAACACGAGTGACACACAAATGGCCATACATAGCCATAGAGGAAAGGTGTATACCCTATTTTACTGAAGCAGAACTCCTGGAAGCGACAAAAAGAATTAAAAATGGAAAGTCACCAGGCCCGGACCAAATTCCATCTGAAATCGTCAAAGCGGCAATTAGGGAATTCCCGAGAGAGTTCCTCGAAATAATGAATAGCCAACTAAAAAGTGGAGTATTTCCAAAAATGTGGAAAATAGCTAAATTAGTCCTAATTCAGAAGCCTAAAAAATAAGGAGACCTGGAAGCTAAATATAGACCAATATGTCTTCTGGACGTCATGGGAAAAGTTCTCGAGCAGCTGGTAGCAGTCAGGTTAACAGGGGAAGCTAAACCAAAACTCTCAAAAAACCAATATGGTTTCAGAAAAAAAAGGTCGACCATCGACGCTATGTGGAGCATTATGGAATCGGTACAGAGCATTAAAGAAAAAGCCCACCAGAACAGAAAACACGCAGTGTTGGTTACGCTCGACATTAAAAACGCTTTCAACTCAGCACCATGGGACGGCGTCATGGAAGCGCTGAAAAAATTTGGAGTCAGCGAATACCTGACTAGAATAATAGGAAGCTACCTGGAGGATCGCTGGATAACAGTCGAGGGAGAACAAATAAGGGTAACCTGCGGAGTCCCACAGGGATCAGTACTGGGGCCCTTACTATGAAACATACTATATGACGAGGTACTTAAGATCAAGCTACCGGAAGGCGCATCTATCATAAGATTCGCAGACGATAGAGCTCTCATAGTAGAAGCAAAAACGGAGCAAGTGTTGGAAGCTCACACAAATGTGGCGCTGCTTAGGATTGAGGCTACATTGAAGAAGAAGCAGCTGAAACTGGCGCCGGAAAAAACTGAAGCGATTGTACTCTACGGTGGAAGAAAGCTAAAAGAAATAACTCTGGAGGTAGGCAGCACGGCAATTAAATCTAAGGAATGCTTAAGGTACCTGGGGCTTTACATTGCAAGAAACTCAAGTATGAAGCAGCATGTTATTCAAACAGCTAGGAAATCCGAAAAAAAATTGATGACGCTAAGCAGACTGATGCCAAATCTGAAGGGTCCCAAGGCAAATAAGAGACGGGTGCTAGCTTCTGTAGTACACTCAGTAATGCTGTATGCTGCACCGGTATGGGAAGAAGTAATGAGGCACAAAAAGTACAGGAGTATGCTGATAGGTGTACAACGCAGAACGGCAATACGCGTTGGCAGCGCTTATCGAACCATTTCGGCAGAAGCGGTGCAAGTGATTACCGGAATAGTACCACTAGCACTAATGGTGGAAGAGAGAAAAAAGATGTTTATGGACAGAGAGGTGAAACGCCAAGAACTAAGGTCAGAAACAGTGCAGAAATGGCAGAAAGAGTGGGAGAAGGATACCCGAAGGGCGGTGTGGATAAAAAGGCTGATAAAAAACATAGGCACATGGGTAAATCGAAAGCACGGAGAAGTTGATTACTTTGTAACACAACTGCTCGGAGGGCATGGATGCTTCGGGAGCTACCTGAAGCGATTCAGAAAGAGAGAGACCGACATGTGCTGGTACTGTGAGCAGGTAGATACACCGGAACACACGTTCTTTATGTGCGACCGATGGGCGACTCCAAGACAAGTAGTACGAACGACGACAGGAACCATATTGACAGCAGATAATATTGTCAATATAATGCTGGAAAAGGAAGAGTACTGGAACGCGGTTCAAGCCTTTGCTACGAAAATACTAAAAACGATATATATATATATATATATATATATATATATATATATATATATATATATATATATATATATATATATATATATATACTAGCTGTCCCGGCCACGCGTTGCTGTGCCTAACGTAGCGCCATCTATTGAATATTTACTCAATCTAGTCAACAGATTCCAGCTAAAAGCGTTTTTAAAGGTTCTGGTGGTGGTTTTAGCGGTGGCAGTGATATTTTTCCAGATGCGCAACATAAACCAGCTGATTCACCTTTGTACTTGAAAGCATGACAATGTTGACACTCTTTGTCCATACTACTAATCGTGATCAATGCATGTGATGAATAATCTATTTCAGGATCATATTCAAACGCGAGACGATTAAGTGATGCTCGTGCCAATGCTCGATTATCTTGTACTCGCTGTTGGTTACGTTCTCTATGTGCGTTGGTCGCTCGTTGACGTGCCTCTCGTTGTCTTAATGTATTAGCACGAAGACGTTGAGCACGTTGCTCTAAATTTTCGTTTGCACGTGTACATGCAGCTCGATCTCTTAAATTTACATTATCCATAGAATGTTCTTCTACTGTTCTATTCAATCGATGATCATGAACTAATTGCGCGTGCTGAGTACGTCGACCAATATTTCTTGCTCTTCCACGAAGACGTGGCATTTTTCTACAAAAATAAAATATTGCAAAATAATATACAATTAATATGAGTTACTTATTGATAATGAATTTTTAATTAATTAACTCAAAAGATTTATTATGACAAATTTTAGATAAAGAACATGTAATCGCATTTTGTGAGTTTTTTTATTTAATATCTCCAAAAATGAATTAATTGTCAATAAAAATAATTAAAAAAAATTCAATCCTCTAACTACACAAATAAACTTGAAGGTTATGTTGGTTGTTTAAAAAAACATCTGAATTCACAAAATTATTTATACACACTTCAAAACTCTTTAAAAAATAATTACATTTAATATTTTAATCAGCACATGAATTGAATAACAAAATTTTTTTCAAATTAATCGTAGCACCATCTGTCGGGACAAACTAAAATTGAAATAGAATAATATTGAATGCGATGATACATCTAATGTAAAACATTCCAAAATCAACAACTCCTTATAAATAAGAAATTAATTGAAAAAACATTTTCCAGTAGACCAAACTGTAAATCTAAACCATTCTCGAATCTCCACGAACACACACAAAAAATTTCATCAAAATTGGTCCAGTCGTTTAGGAGGAGTTCAGTCACATACACACGCACACAAGAAATATATATATTAAGATATATATATATATCCTATATTATAATGTTCCAACTGTATGTTTACTTTCTTATATTCTTATATTCTTATGATCTTATATGTTTGGTACTGAATTTTGTATGGCAGCGCGAAAACGGCTCCAGGGAAGTTTTTAAAAATTTCCTATTTCGTAGAGAAAAAAATTCTAAGACTTTTGGCGTCCTCGGATTTTTCCCTGAATTTCCTGGAAACCCGTACTTTTGGAAAAACTGGAAAAAAAGTGAACCCTTTTTTGCTGTATTACTTTTAATTCGTAAAAGATAGAAAGTTGAAATTTTGAATGTGTATTAAGGTATTCAATTCTGACATTTCTCAAAAATTAGAAATTCAAAAAGTGAAAAAGGGGGGGTTGAAGAAATTCGGGGGCCCGGTAGGGAACTTTCGAGAAAGTTCATATTCTGGATTCTAGAATAATTATGTATATTATTAATAAAAAAAAATTCAAAATTCCAAAATTTTATTTGGGGGCACGGGGGCAGTATTTGTCGAGAGTAAAAATTGTGCCAGAAAGTTGAAATTTTGTATCTAGGCTAATCTTGGTAACTTATTTACGAATCGAAAAAAAAAATCCCAAATTTTGAAAAAAAGTTGGTCAAATAACGCATAAATTGAAAATATTTTTTATTTTGATAAAAAAAATATTTTTTTTAGTCAATTTATATGTGTGGCGAGTTTATTTATTATTTTAATTTAAAAATAGAATTAAATATGAAATGTAATTACGAATTATTTTATTGGATTCAAATCATACACGACAAAAGGACGTCGCATTGCGACGAGGGTAAACTCTAGGGATCTTATATTCTTATATGTTTGGTAGTAAATTTTGTATGGCAGCGCGAAAACGGCTTCGTCAATGTTTTTGAAAATTGCCTGTTTCGTAGAGAAAATTTTTGTAAGACTTTTGGCGTCCCCGGATTTTCCCTGAATTTCCTGGAAACCCGTAATTTTGGAAAAACTAGAAAAAAAGTGAGCCTTTTTTGCTGTATTACTTTTAATTCGTAAAAGACAGAAAGTTGAAATTTTGCATGTGTATTAAGGTATTTTATGCTGACATTTGCTGCTGACGCAAAAATTAGAAATTCAAAAATTGAAAAAGGGGGGGGTTGAAGAAATTCGGGGGCCCGGTAGAAAACTTTGGAGAAAGTTCATATTCTAGATTCTAGAATAATTAAGTGTATTATTAATAAAAGAAAAATTCAAAATTTCAAAATTTTATTTGGGGGCACGGGGGGCAGTAATTTCCGAGTGTAAAAATTGTGCTAGAAAGTTGAAATTTTGTATATAGGCTAACCGTGGTAACTTATTTATTAATCGAAACAAAATCCCAAATTTTGAAAAAAAGTTGGTCAAATAACGCATGAATTGAAAATATTTTTTATTTTGATATAAAAAATATATTTCCTTAGTCAGTTTAAATGAAAAATTAATTGTTATATAAAAAATATATTTCCTTTGTCAGTTTGAATGAAAAATTAATTGTTATAATATGTAAAATTAATATAGGACGAATTTATTTATTATTTCAGTTTAAAAATGGACGCACACAAAAAACAGACGTCGCTTGCGACGGGGGTAAAAGCTAGTATATATATATTGTTGTAAGTACGCATAAGTCGTACTTATCCTTTTTATTTTTAATAATAAATGTTAATTCTTATATAATAATTATATTATGTTATCTTTAGTTTTAGTATTAAGATTGTAACAAATAATTGTTTAAATTTAGCGCTTGTAAACATTGACTCTGGTTTGTGGATATTTTATATTGTTTTAATACTGGTAACACAGTATCGGTGTTATGCGATGTGAATATTGAAAATAAATCGTAATATACCGAGCTGTAATGGAGTCAGAACGCCAGTCTCAACTTGAGTCTCAGTGCGACATGATTATCAGTTCTAACTTCGATCGTACAACAACTCTAATTGTAACATCAAGTATTTTACTGTAATCACATTTTGCTATTAATCAATTTATAACACTAGAATTTACATTTTGTTTTATATCTGGCATCCTTATTAATTTAATAAAATACTATTGTATTATATATATTGTATTATATATTGTATTCAGATATTAAAATACAACTAATAAATGATTTATTGTAATAAAAGTGTTTAAATTTATAGTATTTTTGAAAAGATACTAATTGTTCCAACGTGGGACGTTGTAACAAGGTTTTACTTTAGACCGCTCAAGTATTATCAAATTACAACAATACTCCGTTTAAACAAGAATTCTGTTAATCATCTTAAAGAGAGTTAATTCTTATCTACGTGAGTGATTCAAGAAGGTGGATGATCGTAAACTGAAGAATCTACTTCCAGAAGCTAGCAACACGGCGTGATGTATTAGCAAGCTGAGTAATCTGCACATAGAACGAGCATCCGACCTCTTTTTACAACATTGATGTCAGGTGTAACATCCGCCCTCGAATCTACTCATAACAAATGGTGTCAGGCGAGGGTCTTGAAGAGATATTACTACACTTAAATATCCTAGAGGTACGCCCAAAATTTTTTTTCTATATATTCTACACCTGGATGCGGATCAACTAATCTGGATACCACTACGCCGATCGATTATTTCCAAAAATTGCTGAAAAGTACGAGCTAGAACTTCATATCATCTGTATTTCACATAATTTTCTACAAGTATCGGCGGATGCAAAAACTACAGCCCGTTGAACCTGGAAAAAGGAATCTTTTGCCCCCCCGCGACTGGATGGATGTTTCTAGAAGACTTGGAATAATCTAAATCGATGTTAATCGTTTGCAGAGTCCCGCACACAGCTGTGTATACATCCTAATCACTGATAAGAAAATCTTTAAGTATAATAGAATAGTATCTTTTTGAATATAATTATTACTTTAAATTGATAATTATATTTTTTTATAGCAACGTTACTAATGAGGCTATCATTTTTAGTATTATGTTCAATACTTTTGAATATTTGCTATAATCCAAGTATTTTAGTAGCATCATTATTAACGAGGTTATTAATTTTTTTTTAGTATTATATTCAATACTTTTGAATATTTGCTATAATCTAAGTATTTTTTGTAGCATCTTTCTCCATCATTGAAGCTATTAATTTTTTAGTATTATATTCAATACTTTTGAATATTTGCTATAATCTAAGTATTTTTGTAGCATCTTTGTCCATCATTGAAGCTATTAATTTTTTAGTATTATATTCAATACTTTTGAATATTTGCTATAATCTAAGTATTTTTTGTAGCATCTTTGTCCATCATTGAAGCTATTAATTTTTTTAGTATTATATTCAATACTTTTGAATATTTGCTATAACATAACTATTTTTGTAACATCATTGTTCAACATTTTTTAGTTTTATATCCAATACTTTTGAATATTTACTATAATATTTTTTATAATTGTTTCTATAATTATACTAATTGATGTTTAATATTTTTTTAGAACCACATTTTTTTGAACGAGAGGGAATTTTGAAAAGGAGAAGCAAAGAGCTGATTCAGTTAGATAGCAGTCTGTCCAATCAGAGAAACTACTTTCCCTGTTACAACTGCAACGTCTGAGCCTCATCGGAAATTTTCAGTGAGTTACTGTTTTTGCTAACAATTTTTCCTTGTCAGAATCCTATTTTTCGGAGAGTCGTTTATTGGTACAAAATAATCTTTAGTCTGTATATTATATATTAACTTTAATTAAGTACTATGGCACCGAACGTTCATTCTCTCACATTAGTTGAAAATACGATCAACTTAATCAATGAGTTTTCCAAAAATTTAGAGGTCCAATCAACATCCTTAACGATAGTTGAATTAAAAATTAAAAATTTAGAAAAAGCTTGGGTTAAATATAATGGTATCGAAGAAGCACTGCTTCCAACTCTAAAAAATGAAGAAGCTACGGCTATCGTTAATAAGTCTATGGAGATCGAAAGTATATACGACGACACCCTTATTTCCTTGTTGAATTATAAGCAAACATTTGAGGATGATACACATATTGTTGATGACTCAAAAAGTATAGATTCAATAAGAAATTTAAACTTAAGTCCAATGCAACTAACCGTTTTTGATGGAGAATATATTAATTGGCAAAGTTTTATGGAATTGTTTACAAATTTAATTCGTAATAATAGTAAATTATCAAGCATTGAAAAAATGCACTATTTAAAGTTAAATTTGACAGGAGAACCACTCAAACTCATAAAGAATTATCCATTAACAAACGATAATTATGAAATTGTTTGGAACATCCTTTGTAAACGCTATGACAATAAAGTAGCTCTTATTGAAACCTGTTTAGACAATTTGATAAACTACAATGTTATACGTTTAGAGTCAGAAATTAATATCAAAAAATTTCTAGATGAAATTAATGAATCGATTAGAGCTTTAACCGAGTTAGGAATATATTCTAATCATTCAGATTTTATGTTAATACATATTTTAAAGACCAAATTAGATTTTAATTTATCAAAGGAATGGGAAAACAGAAATACTTCTGAATTACCAACCCTAAATGAATTTACGGAGTTTCTTGAAAGACGGTGGCGCACTCTAGAAAGAAGAAGGCATGTTAAAACAGATCTAAGTCATTCTATTTCTAGTAGTGAACCAGTCTCAAGTGAACAATTTGCTAATAAGGTTGAAACTAAATTTAAAACTTTTTTTTGTAAAAAGAATGGTCATATTGAGAAATATTGTTTTATTAAGAAGGAAAATGCGGATACGGTAAATCCTGTCGCGCAGATTAATATTTGTAGGAGAGCTACGGTATTTTCAAAACCTTCTGTTTATTGTAAAAGATCAAGACATCTTGAATCTGATGGTTCTCAAGCATCTTTTACTAACAAGACAAAACACAATTCAAATAGTGAATTATGTTCTTTTTATAATCACCATTTACGTAAATTTAATAGTTTAAATAAAAATATTGAGATTAAAGAAATACCAGATACTATCCAATTGAAAATAGTAGCAGCCTAAGCAAAGCCTGTATCATTTTTATTGGATACTGGTTCTCAAATTTCTTTAATTAAACAAAACATTTTAAATAATAATATCAAAATAGAAAGTACATCTAAAATTTTGTTAAAGGGAATTTCTGAATGCACGCCTTATACTTTAGGTTCACTGAAAACTTCTATAATTTTAGATAGTTATAGGTCGAAACAAACCTTTCAGGTTGTGTCAGAGGACTTTCCCATTCAGCATGATGGAATTATAGGATTAGATATTTTACGTACATTTAAAGCAGTAATTAATTTGGAAATGAACAGTGTACAATTCTCAGAACATGGCAAAATATTTGAGCTACCATTAATAAACATAAACAGTATTATCGTACCAGCACGTACTAGGAAATTAATTCCTATGTCGGGTTCTACGGTAGGAGTTTGTGTAGCCAAGGAATTGCTACCTGAAGTTTTTTTAGCCAACGCATTAATTAATCCTGTCAATAATATTTTTTATATATCTATAACTAATTCCTCAGCAAAAGACGTAATACTTAACAATTTTAAACCAGATATTATTCCAATAAATAAATTTAACATTTACCATTTTTTGAAAAGAAATCCTAACAGTCGTAAGGATCTTTTATTTAATAATATAGATTTTTCAAATATTAATTCAAAATACTTAACAGATTTAATGGAAATCTGTAATAATTTTAATAATATATTTTTTTTACCGGGAGATAATTTATCTTGTGCGAGTGCACCGAGTGACTCACCTAACCCTGTAAACATTAAGCCGCATAGATTACCTCATGCGCATAAAGAAATTGTTGAGAAGCATATCCAAGAACTGTTGGCTAACAACATTATTGGAAAAAGCGACTCACAGTTTAACGCACCTCTGTTAATGGTACCCAAAAAAGCAGATGCGTCGGGGAACAAACAATTTTGCGTTGTAATCGATTATCGTAAACTTAATGAGCAGACGACAAGTGATGTTTATCCTTTGCCCCTCGTACATGACATATAGACCAAAATATAATAGTGCAAAATATTCTTCTACGATTGATTTAGCACGTGTTTTTCACCAGGTCCCTATACTTCCCGAAAATAAAGAACAAACAACATTAAAAGCAAATTTTAAACATATTTATAATGACACTACAATTAAGATTAATGATCCAAATTCAATAAATAATATAATTTCTGAATTCCATATTAATCCTACAGCAGGACATTTAGGAGTCTCTAAGACAATTAGAAGACTAAAATTATATTTTAACTTCCCAGGTATGACTAGGAAAGTAAAAAAATTTTATTAAACACTGCGAGTCGTGTCATAATCATAAAATAAATATAGCAGAAGATTTAGCTATAAATAAATTTACTAGTAATAAACCAAGAGTTAAATTAAATTTTGATAAAAAGGTCAATTCTCTTTTTTCACCTAAAAAGTATACGGTAGTTAATAGGAATAGATTAAAGAGATTTTGTACCAATCAACAAAACCTTGACGTGTTAGATGGATTTTGTCAAGGATGATTGTTTTGTGAAGCAGTGTCAACTCTATACGATGGGATCAGAATCGTTATCGACACTTTGCTTCTCTTTTTGTTTTTTTCCAGAATAGTAACTCGTATATTTTGTTTTTATACGTGTCCTTCTTTTCTGGAAGGGGGTGTTGTGATAGTACGACATCGTCCTATCTTCCTTTTTCTTTTTCTTGGAAAGAAACGCATATGTTTTGTTTAATATGCGTTCCTTTTCCAGGGATGAAGGGTGTTGTAAGTACGCATAAGTCGTACTTATCCTTTTTATTTTTAATAATAAATGTTAATTCTTATATAATAATTATATTATGTTATCTTTAGTTTTAGTATTAAGATTGTAACAAATAATTGTTTAAATTTAGCGCTTGTAAACATTGACTCTGGTTTGTGGATATTTTATATTGTTTTAATACTGGTAACACAGTATCGGTGTTATGCGATGTGAATATTGAAAATAAATCGTAATATACCGAGCTGTACTGGAGTCAGAACGCCAGTCTCAACTTGAGTCTCAGTGCGACATGATTATCAGTTCTAACTTCGATCGTACAACAACTCTAATTGTAACATCAAGTATTTTACTGTAATCACATTTTGCTATTAATCAATTTATAACACTAGAATTTACATTTTGTTTTATATCTGGCATCCTTATTAATTTAATAAAATACTATTGTAATTAAGTATTCAGATATTAAAATACAACTAATAAATGATTTATTTTAATAAAAGTGTTTGAATTAATAGCATTTTTAAAAAGATACTAATTGTTCTAACGTGGTACGTAGTAACAAGGTTTTACTTTAGACCGCTCAAGTATTATCAAATTACAACAATACTCCGTTTAAACAAGAATCCTGTTAATCATCTTAAAGAGAGTTAATTCTTATCTACGTGAGTGATTTAAGAAGGTGGATGATCGTAAACTGAAGAATCTACTTCCAGAAGCTAGCAACACGGCGTGATGTATTAGCAAGCTGAGTAATCTCCACATAGAACGAGCATCCGACCTCTTTTTACAACATTGATGTCAGGTGTAACATCCGCCCTCGAATCTACTCATAACAATATATATATATATATATATATATATATATATATATATATATATATATATATATATATATATATATATATATATATATTATATTATATTATATACATTTATTAATAACACTCTTATTGGACAAATTCATTGCAGGTATTAACGATTTTTTCATAAAATATATCTGGGACATGTCTAGTGGTTTAAGCTCACAATTTTTTGAATGCCGTGTAACTACTAATGCTTTATTATTTTATAATATAATGTTTGAGTTTATGGGTCGCATTAATATAATATCTGTTTGAGGTTTAAAGTATCAATCCAACAAAGGTGTTATATCTGGCTTTCAGGATTTAGCAAATGGCAATGTTTCATCCCAGTTTGCGGATCATGCTATAATTTTTATGCTAACAGGCTTAAGAAAGAAATGGGAAATGCCATTAGCATATTACTTTTGCGAAAGTAATACAAAATCAATAAACCTAGTCAAAATACTAAAAGAAGTAGTCAATCGCGTTAGTTCAACAGGACTGGAACCAGAAGTCCTTATTTGTGACCAGGCCTCAACCAATGTATCTGCTATTAAAATCATAAAAGCAGAAAGCAATAATGACGATAATAACCATATTATAATTAGTGGGCGTAAAATGCTACATTTTTATGATGTCTCCCACATGTTACAAAACGATACCAACGAGTGGCATCTTGTTTGCGGGTCTACAGTGAGACAGGTAATAATATGTTATGATCTTAAATTTTTTGATTTTATAATTATAAATGTGGGGTGACAATAAACCTATCCTGGTTGACGTTTCCAATTTTGGGTCTACCTTACACCTTAGTGGGTGTTAGCTAGATTACCAGCTGTGGGTTTAGCTGTTTTGATGTTATTTCAATCCTTAGTTGAGACCCCCATTTACAATTTAGCTTATTAAAAATAAAGTTCAATTAATTATTTCTCAAAGAAATTATATTACAAAAATAACTCACATATATAAAAATAGTTCACAGCAATATTATTAAACAACAAATATTACAACTAGTAATATTGTTAACGGATTCTAATTCTTAATGTTATTAACAACTAGTTAATACTACATTTCCCGAATTTACTAATGACTGCCATACAAACTGTGTATGTTACTACTATCGCCATTTTAACAATCTTCTCGCGCTGACCATGCATCCGCTGCATGTCGTAGCAAGCGAGTTGTCAAGTGAACGGGGTCCACAAGTCGTTTCAAAACATTTACATTTAAACATTTAAATATAACTTAATATTAGCAATGTTCCTAACCTATTTTATAGAGTTCTTTATAATTATTATTTTTTACAAACTAATTATATCTAATCCTAAATTATATCCCACATTAATATACTATAGTAATTCTTATCTTGATTTTAGCTCCAGAACAAGTTGGTAAATATGCGTATGGTACTGCAGAATTGCTAGACTTCTTGAACAAACCTTTCGACTCTCTTAACACCAACATTAAAAACACTGACCGGAATAAATATAAATGTGTTGCTGAAAGGGAATCATATCATATAACCAAGTTTATACCTAATTTTAACCACATTATTATTATTGGTTTTACTACATTTCAGAACTTTTACAGCTTTCCAAAATGAATGATTTCATTATTGAATTTATTGAAATATATAAAAATGTTTATGAAATAAAATCGATTCTCTTTACCACCATAGTAATGTTAGTGATAAAGCAAAATCCCCCTTTAAAGTAATGTATTTTTTGTATTTTTTAGTTTAAAAGAAATATTGTATTATTTTGATTATTTGTTCATTTCTTTTATGCTATTATTATAATTTTTGTTATTTAATGTAATTTCGATTTGCTCCTTTGTTTTCAAATCACTCTATCTACAGCTCTCAAGCCATCAACAAGGGCAAATTGAATTAATTATATTGTATGTATTCAATTGTGCGTGTATTATAAGTGTTAAAAAATAAAACCAAGTACTTTTACTAAATCCTAGTTCAGCGAAGGTATTTTTTTCTCAAATTAAACATCTACAACAAAACATGGTCTTTCGAGCCGGATAAATCTACTTGACAGTATACCAAACGCATTTTCGTAAAACTTAGTATCATGAACTTGAATTTAGTATCACGCCACCATCTCATATACTTCCATTAGTCCCAACATCACACATTATGAATTCGTAATTCGAATCCGCAATAGAACAAAAGAACTATACTGTGGAACTTCTTATAATTCCAATACAGTGAACCACTTCCTTTTAACGGAATTGTGCGGACATGCTTGCCGACAATAGACCTCAGAGAATTTGGAAATCGCCATCTATTTTGAAAATCTTGGGACAACTTTTCTCTATTAAAATTTATTCTAGGGGAACTAAAACAAACAAAAATCATTATTAATTTATTTTTTATTTCAGGACGAGTCATTTTCAGTCCGAAGACGAAAACAAACAAGAAAACGCAACAACAAACAAGAAAGTGCTGCAGTTAGTTGCGGAAAGGCTAAAAAAAAGCCTAGTATGAATAAAGCGTTTGCGAGGCATATCGAGGGTGAGTTGAACAAAATGCACCCGGAAATAGTACCTCATGTAGAAAACGACATCATATTCACAGCCTATATCACAGTTATCTCAGCTGTTTGTGAATCAGTAGTGTGCAGTAAACGTAGAAGATTTTGTCATGTCTTATTACACCATAACAACCAAATGAAGTTCGTCAACTATATCTCAGGATCTAAAAAATTATAATATACACTCCGAAGTAAATGATATGTCTATATCCTCATATAGAATTGAGAAGAATATCAGATCTAGACACAGGTTTGGCTTTAAATTCATTCACACTGCGCCCCATTATTTGCAACCCACTGCGACCATAGAGCAGATACGTAAAAATCTAACACTTGCTCGTGCTGAATTAGAGAGTCCGGATAGGAGGATCTACAAAGAATTGAGGGATGTGAAGAGAGACATGAGACAGTGACAAAATTGTGATTACAGTCTTTTTAAATGGCCGTCCATCTCAGATCTAGGTTTTGCAACTTCTTGGTTTTCCGGATGGTTATATATATATATATATATATATATATATATATATATATATATATATATATATATATATATATATATATATATATATGTGGGATATTTTTTAAGATTAGTTTTAAGTTTAGACATAATTAGTTTTAAGAAATAATAATTATAAGAAACCTGTAGAATAGGTTAAAATCTTTGCTAAGATCAAGATATATTTAAATGTTTAAAAGAACCACTTGTAGACCCCTCTAAGTCGTTCGCTGGCAGCATGCAGAGCGAACGCCAAAGGGAACACGTCAAAACCACGTTCGCTGGCTAAAAGAGCTGACACATGTGTTTGGGCGCGGCTCAGAGAGAAGTAGAAAATGGCGATGAGAAGCATACATACTTTGTATAGCGTCGTTACTTTTATGAATTTAAGTAATATTAACTAGTTGTTAATATCATTTAAAAATAGTAATCATTATTATTAGTTATAATATTTGGTTATCGTATAGTACAGAGCAGATAGAAAAAATGGCGATCAACAGTTACACACAGAGTGTATGGCGTTTTAGTGAATTCAGGAATATGCTATGTTAACAAGTCTTAATATCATTGTGAATTGAAATCCAGTTTAACTATATTACTAGGTGTAATATGTGTTATTGTTGTCAGCGTAAATAGTTAGAGTTATGCAAACAAAAGCAGTGTTAATTACTAGGGTGTATTTATCATTGTAAACCATTGTGATTGTTAAACTATGTACTATTGAAACTACGTATTACGTTGTAACACGCAAACATTGTAAAAGGTCTCTAAATCTAAGCATTGTATTTTAATCAAGTGTTATTATCATTGTGAACTCTATTTTGATTAATTAGCTTTAATGAGATGTAATTGTTTTAACTAGGTGGAATAATTAAATGAACTACTATTATTCAAAGTTATGTGTTTACTCGTTCAAAATAAACTATATTGTTATTTTCGCATCACACTTGAGGATTCAACCTTAATTGTTATTAGCAAAACTACAAATTGGAGGCTCGTCCGTAATAGAATTGTTATAATATCTCACCGCAAATTGGAGTCTAAACCGGGATGGTTTTAGATTCTACACTACATATATATATATAGTTGATGAATCTGGCCATTTTTTAAGGGCATATGAACATCGCAAATTGTAACAGAAATAAGTGCAAGCGCCTCAGAATACTACCCTCAGTTTTCTGATAGCTGAAGTAATGATTAATTAATATAAGTGTGATAACTAATGGGATATTAGTTAATATGAAATAATAAATGTAATATGTTGGCCAAATTATAAGACTGCTAGCTTTAAATGCATAACTTAATTTTATATAATCTTGGAGTACTACAATAATTACCCTGCAAGTTTCTGTTATTATTTTGCAAATGTTTGGTGTAAATATAAACCCCTGGATGGAAAACCCCTTTTATAAAGAAATCAAATAACAAGAAACCTCCACGTATAGATTATATC